>CATIUR010000003.1:66387500-67620000 GCA_949592205.1 Helichrysum umbraculigerum
TTCGACTTATGTTTTGGACATTTTCTAGTTATATGAACATACTAACATGTAAATAAAGTTGTTACAAGTATTCTAAAAAATAAATGAAGTTCTTACAATGAAGATGAAAGAACAAAGTTAATAATAACGGTGTAGACGTCCTTGTGCTCGTTTCCTCTTGAAATCCTTTGTAAAATGCTATGGTTTGATGTGGTGGCTTATGGTAGATGAGGGTGGTGATTGTGGGTGTGGTGTGGCTGCTGAAATCAGCAGCTAGAGTGAGAGAGAGAGAGAGAGTTGAAAGTGATGATGAAGAGTGGAGTGATGGATATGAGGGTATGGGTTGATTTTTGGTGTATAAGTCAACAAAAAGGGAGGTATAGGACACCATACCAATGCAGATTTTCTGCATTTTCGGGTGGGTCCCACCCCATGTGGTGCTTAAATCTTATTTCCCAAAGTTGCGTAGCGCGCGGTGCTCGTTTACCCGTTCGTTTCGTCGTTCGTTTAAACGTTAAACATTTGTTATAAGTGTTTCGTGAACGATATAAACTTGTAAATTTTTCGATTGAAGTATTATTTAAAATACTTAGTAAACATTTTATAAAATGCTTCGTTAGTTGCCGGTTGTGAATTATACGTTCGTTTTGTATTTTAACTAATCGTGTAATGTTTTTAAACGTTATAATTGATATCGTATATTCAAAATATGTTTGACCGAAGTATATAATTAAAATACTTTATTTTGAGTTATAAAAATATAACTTGAGCTTTATACATTTGTCGGGCGCGTTTCGCGCGTTTAATTCGTGTAAGTTACGTTCTAAACAAAACGTACATTGTTTCGTATATTATTAATACTTAATAATATAATGGAAATAACTACTATTTAAATATCAAATAGATTTATGTTATTTATTAAAATTGCACCAACGTCCGTATGTATCGAAATTCATCCGATATAAAAAGGCACGATTTAAATAAATCGCGTACGTGTATATATATTCAACAATATATATGATGATACATAAATTAGCCTAATCAAAGAACTAATTACATGTATTAATAACTGATTAGGCAATAAATACCAGCCCTAATTTGGCGGGTGTCACAATCTCCCCTTGTTAAGAGAAGTTCGTCCCGAAATTTAGTTCAAGTGGTGGTTGGTGTTAGATCTGCGAATAACTGAGGATACTTGAGTCGCATCTGTTCTTCCCGTTCCCAAGTGAATTCCGGACCACGATGCGAATTCCATCGGACTTTAACGATGGGAATACGACTTTGTTTCAGTTGTTTGACCTCATGGTCCTTGATTTCCACTGGTGTCTCGACAAAGTGCAGTTTATCGTCGATACGAATCTCGTCGAGAGAAATAATGAGTGTCTCATCAAACAGGCATTTCTTTAGATTAGAAATGTGAAAGGTGGAATGCACGCTACTGAGCTCGGGTGGTAGCTGCAATCGATATGCCACTGGACAAATCCTTTCAAGGATCTCAAAATGTCCAATTTATCTGGGATTCAATTTCCCACGTTTGCCGAATCGGATAACACCTTTCCAAGGTGATACTTTGAGCAATACTCGATCCCCAACTTGGAACTCGAGATGCTTGCGTCTCACGTCAGTATAACTCTTCTGACGATCACGTGCGGCTTTCAGCCGTTGTTAGATACCAATGATTTTATCGGTGGTTTCATGTATGATTTCAGGACCAGTGAGTTGGCTGTCTCCTACTTCGGTCCAACAGACCGGTGATCGGCACTTACGACCGTACAGTGCCTCAAAAGGTGCAGCTCCAATACTGGTGTGGTAGCTGTTGTTGTACGAGAATTCGCACAAGGGTATATGATGTTCCCAGTTTGCACCGAAGTCCACTATGCAGGTGATGCGCCCCAAACGGTCGGTCCAGGAATCGCTCCCTGCCGTTGCGGACCTCACGCTCAAGGCGGCATCATGGGTAGTTTTAAATTGTTAATTGTCGGGATCTAAACCTTCCGAACAACGTACTGATACTAGGTACGAATACCTGATACTAGTAAGTCGCAATGATGATCCAGGGTTATTCCTCACGACGGTAGAATTGAAACAGAGCTCACTCAAATAACTTAGTAATTAAGCTGGGTTTTGGATAGTTGGAAAGGTTTTGTATTTGGTTTTCTAATTTAAACTACTAAAACATAAAATAAAAGGGAAGCTAGCATGTATGTAACACTTTAGGATGACGGAGACGTGGTTCACCATGATTTGGGATAGTGCATTACCTGGATGATATTCA
This sequence comes from Helichrysum umbraculigerum, assembly GCA_949592205.1. NCBI lineage: Eukaryota > Viridiplantae > Streptophyta > Magnoliopsida > Asterales > Asteraceae > Helichrysum > Helichrysum umbraculigerum. The sequence goes on from CATIUR010000003.1 coordinate 66,389,755, forward strand.
TTATGGGACACTTATAGGTAACAAACAAGTAAACTATAGGTGTAAACACTAGGACCTTACTTCTTTAGATAGATTCTAAATTAGTATGTCACTGAGTACCTAGCCTATCGTGATTCTGATCAGAACAGGCTGCTCAACCCCCCACACTGCCTGGTTATGACAAGTGACCCATTAAGGGTGCAGGAATAAGGAAACAGAATGCCCTAAGGTTATTCTGACCTTTCTTAACACCTAAGTCTAAATGTTATTATCTAATTGTGTACTGATTATTAACTTTGTATTCTAAACTATCAGTTTTGTAGAGTCTAGGGGTTTAGGAATCCTGAACCACTGCTGGGCTTGACCTTCGTTTCTAGACTCATTCTCTTAGGTTGTAATTAGCACAAATACTTCTGTCATGATCTAGAACTCTCCTTTGCGATCAGTCATTCAGCCCTAGGAACACCAGCGGTGTACAATGCATACTTATTCCACAGCGTACCACCCTAGACACCGTTCACGATGTACTATACTTAAACAGTTCCACAGATCCTTGTAACCAGGGATATGTGTACGGTGTACTACGATATTTCCACAGCTTTTATCCCTAGGTACAGGTACGGTGTACTATGTTGAAGTGTTTCCACAATTTTAGTTCCAGGGGTAGACAGACGGTGTACTGTAACATTTCCACATCTATATTGGTTCCTAGACCATATTCTAGGGTTTCTAGGTAATCCATAGTGTTGGCACAGACGGCTTTTTCCGGAGCTTCCACGTTGTACTCCACCAGTGGTGTTTCCAAAGCTATACCCAGTACTTCAGCCGAATTATAGTGACAGACACGGCTTCGTACAAACATACAGATAACATATCTACCGTAACTTAGGCCTACAGCTAAGGTGATAGTCACGTGAAGGACTGGAAAGGGTGATCCGTAACTAAGTCTAGATGCATGATAAGTTTAGACAGATACAAGGTTTAACAATTCCATTAATCATACCAAATTACAACTATCTAAATCATGGCAAATGTAACACCCCCAAATTTGTTTAGCGGAAGCGTTTAGTTTAAGTACTGGGGTGTCACAATAATAACGCGTGCATACGTATCAGAGCTTATGATTACAACAGAACATAATATATTAAGATGCCAAAATGTTAATTACAAGATTTACGATTTATCGAATCGTACAAGTTAAAAGTAATAAGTATACAAAAGTGGATTTCTAGAATATGACAAAATAGTTTCAGTTATACTGGAGAAATCCATATGTTTTTCCAAAAATGTTGGCATCCTAAAGCTTCACGGGTCGCCTAATTCTCCATGTGTTGGCGATTCTTACATGCGCAGCTAATTCCCTGAAAAACATAGTAAAAGTCAACAACTAGGTTGAGTGAATCCACAGGTTTAATGTTGTATGTTGTTGTTTGAAGTTTTGTAGTCATAGTTGTTGAACCAAATACGTTCATAAATAGTAATTGCCATAATAGTCGAGTAATGTTTAATGGAACGTCATCCAAGGTATAAGTTTAGTGGGTTATTCGCCCAAAAGTTTCGTTATTTGTCGGGACGTTACCCAAAATGCGGTTCATGTGGGATGTTGCCCAAAAATAGTTGCGTTGGGACGTTACCCAAATTATGTGTTTGAAAACGTGTTGCTGGTTGTTCCCCAGTAGTTTTAAAGTTTGAGTCGGTCGTTCTCCGACTAGTTACCAAATGTACCGGTCGTTCTCCGGTAAGATACCAAGTTAGCACCGGTCGTTCTCCGGCGAGATACACTGTTAGTACCGGTCGTTCTCCGGTAAGATACCATGTTAGTGTCGGTCGTTCTCCGACAAGTTACCAATATGTACCGGTCGTTCTCCGGTAAGATACCAAAATAGTTTCACATAGTGATAATAGTTTTTGTATGGAATACCAATTCGTACGGACAGTTGTAGTAGTTGACCGTAGTTATAAGCAGTTTTGTATAAGTGTACCAAAGGTAGTTATGTGATAGTTTGTATAACAGTTTAATAGTTCAAATACTCTAATTGTTCGAGTAAACAGTATGATAAATAACCATATAGTAAAAGCAGTTATGGCAATCAGTAAAATCAGTAAGGCAGTTGACTATGTTTTCCACCCCAAAAGTAGTTAAAAACAGTAGAAGTAGGGGCTGTGAACTCACCTGTTGAGTTTAAGTAGTTGTGCGAGTGCTAGCAAACCTAAGCCCAAGTACAGTCTGAAATCTCCTAACGTCCTAAACGTACGAGATTTAATAAGTATGTGGATGTCTAAACTAATCATCCATGCTAGTGTTTGTACAATCAAGCCACGTCCAAATCGTTCGTTTAAATGTTTACGTTGCATTTCGATGTTTGTGAAAACGTATACGACTCGTTGGTGATGTTTTGAAACAATAGTTCAAAAATGTCATTATCTCATTTGCTACAGTACTGCTACAGTAAAATTTGACTTTTCTACAGTAACTTTGACTTTTTAAAGTGTGTTTTTAGGGTTCTGACTTGTGCGACGTAAGGTGCGACGTAAGGGTCTGCGTCGCATTCAGGTTTTGCGACGTCATGGGTTGAAGTGCGACGTAGGGTGCGACGTTAAGTGTTGCATCGCAGTTGTTGCGAAATTAAATAATTGTGCGACGTAACGGGTTACGTCGCATACGGGTGTTGCGACGTTAAGGTCTGCGTCGCAATTTGCGACATTCGCAATTCAATGCGACGTAGTGGGTTGCGTCGCTATGTGCGACGTAAGGAAGGGTAATGCGACGTAAAGGCCTACGTCGCACTACTGTTTTTGGCCCAAAAGCGACGTAGTCGCCTGTTCGACGAACAGCTTAAAAATCAACGAGTTTTGGGTCGATTTGGACATTTTCGGTTGTATAAAACACTAAAACATGGTAATCTAAGTATATTAAACATGAAATATTAATTATAACTTCGAAATCTAAAGATTTGCGGGATTTGTCGGAAACTTACGAGTGTCGGATTTGAAATCCGAAAAGGTAGAAATGTAGATCGTGGTCTCGTGGTCGTTTTATTCCAAAGAAGTATGATGATTCGGCGTCGTTTGAGGGTAATTTGTGGCGTTTTTGTGGTGGTTTTTGGTTGGTGGTGATGGTTGTAGAGAGAAAAAGAAAAAGAGAGGGTGATGATGAATGAGAAAAAGTGGGGAGGGAGAAAGGGTTTTGTTCCCTTTTTCCTTCCTCTGTGTTTGCGCTCCGCGTTTGTTTACCCGATCGTTAAATGTTATTTTATTTTAACTATTATGTTTTTAATTACATTTTCCATTATTTTTTAATTAGGATCTTTTTATGAAATCAATTTAATTTAGTTATAAAATTTTAAACTTTGTTTTATTTAAATTATACGAATTAAACGTTTTACGTTATAAAATGATTTGTAAGTATTTTTGACAAAATATTTATTCGTTACTAAGTTATTTAATAATTTCGTTTTATTAAATAATTTTGTTCACCAACAGTCGTATGTTTTTGTCGCGTTTGTTTTCAGAGTGTTCTGTACGTGATTACGACTAATTACGAATACGTAATACGACGCGTACTAACTAGTTGGGCTATGCTAGACTTACCTCTAAAATGTGTTGTGAATTCACTCAAGTAGGGAATTTGCCTAATAATGCAAGTGATTAACGTTAATAATCGCGTTTTAAATTGCGGGGTGTTACATTCTCCCCTTGTTAGAGAAATCTCGTCCCGAGATTTAAATCAAGTCGGATCGCCCGCGGCGTATGTTCTCCGATAAGTCTTGTTGTTAACAATAGTAATAGTTTGCGTGGCGTTCAATTGTTGCCATAGAAGTTCAACCAGTTTAAGTATGCTCGCGGCATAGTTCAATATGTTGTGTGTTTCGTTTCGTGGTCTGAGTTTACCAAGTGTTGTGTTCGAATCGACATTCGAGTAAAACGTATGTTAAATCGTAGTAATAGTCGCTAAAACGTACCGTGCTAGTTGAGATCCGCAACCGTTTCTGGTGCACGCAGGATGTATGCGCGGCTTGGGACGTAGCCTTTGTTAGTGATGCGGTTGTTGTTGTTCTGATTGTTGTTCCCGGGGTTGTTCGGTTGTTGGCATTGGTTTCGGTGAAGTCCAGGATCACCACACCTAAAGCAGCCAGTGTTTTGTCCCTCGGGAGCGGCTTGAGGATGTAGGTTTGTCCTACAGTTCTGTGCTAAGTGACCGGGACGTCTGCAGTTTTGACAAAATGTACAATCACCATCGTGGTGTCTCCCGCACTTGTCACACCTCGGTTTGTTGCCAAGGGAGGGTTTTGGGTCCAGGGTTGTTGATCGCGGCGAAGGCTCGGGTGTTTCCCGGGTTTCTGTTTTGTTGACCCTGACGGTCGTTACCCTCGCTGTTCCATTTGCGTTTGTGGGTTCCAGATTCGCCCGCATCAGTACGGGTAGGTTCAGTTTTCCCTGTGATAGCTTTCAGGGTTCCAATCTCGACCGCGTCGTCGGTTAAGCTTTGAGCCAGGTCAACTGCGCTCCTAAAAGTGGCGGGTTTGGAGGACATAACCATGCCTCGGATTTGTGGTGCCAAACCCCTGTTGTAACGCTCAATGCGTTTGCTCTCGGGGGTTACCATGTGGGGCACAAGACGTGCAAGCTCCTGGAATCTAGTTGTGTAACCGGAAATGTCAGCGCCGAACATTTGTATGTTCCAGAATTCGGTTTCAAGTTTTTGCATCTCGTTGGGAGGGCAAAATTCCTCCATCAACATTCGTTTCAGTGTCTCCCATGAGATAGAGTAAGCAGCTGGGCGTCCCATGATTTGCACCTGAGCGTTCCACCATGTTAGCGCTTTGTCGGCTAGAGTGCAGGTGGCGTATTTCACAATTTTGTCAGCAGCACAGTCACTGATGTCGATCACTGACTCTGTTTTCTCAATCCAGTGGACTAGGCCAATGGCCCCTTCTGTCCCGGTGAAGGTGTTGGGTTTGCAGGCTTGAAATGTTTTGTATGAACACCCCTGTTGGGTATTGTTCGGGGTTTCGCTAATGACTTGAGTGGCTCCACTATTGTTGGTCAGGTTTTCACGATTTCGGCTGGCCTCGTATTGTGCGATGGCTTCAGCCACGCGGCGTTCGATGATTTGTTCGGTTGTTTCTGGAGGTGTAGGTGGAGAATTTCGTCGACTGTTTCGAGTCTTTCTTTGTTTAGGCGGCATGCTGACGTTCTGCGATGAAAAGATGCAGAAGTCAATGCCAATGAAAAATATGTGAGGAATGAAGTTTCACATATTTCAAGTTTTAGAGTTTCAAGAAAAGTTGTCGGATTCCCATCACGTATCTTACGACCATGAAACACCCATATGTACTTAGGATAATATAATCACGTTGGCCAGGCGTCATTATATGATGCTAAATACATACTTCTTTTCATCAACCGTTTAACACGATCCGGTTCACATGAGATCTGAGTGCAATGAACGAGTCGAAGGTGGTGAATAGTTCACGCGTATCGAGGTATCGTAGCGATAGTTTAGATGTATATAAAAGCATGTATGCACGTGCGTTCTAGCCAAGGCTATAGTCTAGGTCTCTAGGTCGCTAAGTCACCTAAAGTTTCCTAGTTCGCTATAACCAATGGCTCTGATACCAATCTGTAACACCCCCAAATTTGTTTAGCGGAAGCGTTTAGTTTAAGTACTGGGGTGTCACAATAATAACGCGTGCATACGTATCAGAGCTTATGATTACAACAGAACATAATATATTAAGATGCCAAAATGTTAATTACAAGATTTACGATTTATCGAATCGTACAAGTTAAAAGTAATAAGTATACAAAAGTGGATTTCTAGAATATGACAAAATAGTTTCAGTTATACTGGAGAAATCCATATGTTTTTCCAAAAATGTTGGCATCCTAAAGCTTCACGGGTCGCCTAATTCTCCATGTGTTGGCGATTCTTACATGCGCAGCTAATTCCCTGAAAAACATAGTAAAAGTCAACAACTAGGTTGAGTGAATCCACAGGTTTAATGTTGTATGTTGTTGTTTGAAGTTTTGTAGTCATAGTTGTTGAACCAAATACGTTCATAAATAGTAATTGCCATAATAGTCGAGTAATGTTTAATGGAACGTCATCCAAGGTATAAGTTTAGTGGGTTATTCGCCCAAAAGTTTCGTTATTTGTCGGGACGTTACCCAAAATGCGGTTCATGTGGGATGTTGCCCAAAAATAGTTGCGTTGGGACGTTACCCAAATTATGTGTTTGAAAACGTGTTGCTGGTTGTTCCCCAGTAGTTTTAAAGTTTGAGTCGGTCGTTCTCCGACTAGTTACCAAATGTACCGGTCGTTCTCCGGTAAGATACCAAGTTAGCACCGGTCGTTCTCCGGCGAGATACACTGTTAGTACCGGTCGTTCTCCGGTAAGATACCATGTTAGTGTCGGTCGTTCTCCGACAAGTTACCAATATGTACCGGTCGTTCTCCGGTAAGATACCAAAATAGTTTCACATAGTGATAATAGTTTTTGTATGGAATACCAATTCGTACGGACAGTTGTAGTAGTTGACCGTAGTTATAAGCAGTTTTGTATAAGTGTACCAAAGGTAGTTATGTGATAGTTTGTATAACAGTTTAATAGTTCAAATACTCTAATTGTTCGAGTAAACAGTATGATAAATAACCATATAGTAAAAGCAGTTATGGCAATCAGTAAAATCAGTAAGGCAGTTGACTATGTTTTCCACCCCAAAAGTAGTTAAAAACAGTAGAAGTAGGGGCTGTGAACTCACCTGTTGAGTTTAAGTAGTTGTGCGAGTGCTAGCAAACCTAAGCCCAAGTACAGTCTGAAATCTCCTAACGTCCTAAACGTACGAGATTTAATAAGTATGTGGATGTCTAAACTAATCATCCATGCTAGTGTTTGTACAATCAAGCCACGTCCAAATCGTTCGTTTAAATGTTTACGTTGCATTTCGATGTTTGTGAAAACGTATACGACTCGTTGGTGATGTTTTGAAACAATAGTTCAAAAATGTCATTATCTCATTTGCTACAGTACTGCTACAGTAAAATTTGACTTTTCTACAGTAACTTTGACTTTTTAAAGTGTGTTTTTAGGGTTCTGACTTGTGCGACGTAAGGTGCGACGTAAGGGTCTGCGTCGCATTCAGGTTTTGCGACGTCATGGGTTGAAGTGCGACGTAGGGTGCGACGTTAAGTGTTGCGTCGCAGTTGTTGCGAAATTAAATAATTGTGCGACGTAACGGGTTACGTCGCATACGGGTGTTGCGACGTTAAGGTCTGCGTCGCAATTTGCGACATTCGCAATTCAATGCGACGTAGTGGGTTGCGTCGCTATGTGCGACGTAAGGAAGGGTAATGCGACGTAAAGGCCTACGTCGCACTACTGTTTTTGGCCCAAAAGCGACGTAGTCGCCTGTTCGACGAACAGCTTAAAAATCAACGAGTTTTGGGTCGATTTGGACATTTTCGGTTGTATAAAACACTAAAACATGGTAATCTAAGTATATTAAACATGAAATATTAATTATAACTTCGAAATCTAAAGATTTGCGGGATTTGTCGGAAACTTACGAGTGTCGGATTTGAAATCCGAAAAGGTAGAAATGTAGATCGTGGTCTCGTGGTCGTTTTATTCCAAAGAAGTATGATGATTCGGCGTCGTTTGAGGGTAATTTGTGGCGTTTTTGTGGTGGTTTTTGGTTGGTGGTGATGGTTGTAGTGAGAAAAAGAAAAAGAGAGGGTGATGATGAATGAGAAAAAGTGGGGAGGGAGAAAGGGTTTTGTTCCCTTTTTCCTTCCTCTGTGTTTGCGCTCCGCGTTTGTTTACCCGATCGTTAAATGTTATTTTATTTTAACTATTATGTTTTTAATTACATTTTCCATTATTTTTTAATTAGGATCTTTTTATGAAATCAATTTAATTTAGTTATAAAATTTTAAACTTTGTTTTATTTAAATTGTACGAATTAAACGTTTTGCGTTATAAAATGATTTGTAAGTATTTTTCACAAAATATTTATTCGTTACTAAGTTATTTAATAATTTCGTTTTATTAAATAATTTTGTTCACCAACAGTCGTATGTTTTTGTCGCGTTTGTTTTCAGAGTGTTCTGTACGTGATTACGACTAATTACGAATACGTAATACGACGCGTACTAACTAGTTGGGCTATGCTAGACTTACCTCTAAAATGTGTTGTGAATTCACTCAAGTAGGGAATTTGCCTAATAATGCAAGTGATTAACGTTAATAATCGCGTTTTAAATTGCGGGGTGTTACAGCAAACAATCAAGTAACTACTCACAAAGTATGGCAATAAACATTTCCAACATTAATAAATCACAAACATCAAACAAGAACATTATGACAAATTAATAGAAGAAAGGATAGATATTACCGGTAAATAAATGCCAGCAGAATAACACTTGTATTTCGCTGAATAATATCCCAAGTATTACATATGCTAGCTTCTACGAACTAAATTACATAACTCTCTAAGCGACGGATTCTCCCCCTAATCTTCCCACTAGTTTCTAGAGAGAGAAACTAGAGAGAGAGAGACTAGAGAGAACCTAGAGAGAGAAACTAAAACTACAAATGAAAACCCTAATCTAGAGAGAGAGAGAGTAGTGAGAGAGTGAATTGTTGAAGTGTGAAGTGATGATGTGTATTGAAAATGGGAGGTGAAGCCTTATATTTATAGGAAACGCACAGCCGTATCCGTAGACCGTATCCAAACCTTCAAACGCACAACTGTATAGCAAAGGCGAATAAAAATCATATTTTTATCACCCAAACGCACAATACGGCTGAGCTGGACCGTATACGGCTGAGCACAGGCCGTATACGGCTGGGCACAGGCCGTATACGGTCTGTGCAGGCCGTATACGGTCTAGGTTCAGCCGTATGCTGGCTCTTCGGTTCTTCGTTTGGGCGTAACTTCTTCGTCGTTTATCCATTTTGAGCGATTCTTGAGTCCATGCGTTCGTATTTTCCTAGCAAAGAAAATGACATAAGTTAGAGGTCCTAACTTGGAGCGTAGCTCAAGATGTGCTAAAATGAGTGAACGGAAGATTCAATAATCGTTTGTGCTCTGTTTTACTCATTTTTAGGTTGTTTTTGCTGATTCTTGAAACATCGTCTATATTTTAGCCATTATGATGAAATGTGATGTTTAAGTTCATATTTTAAATGTTTTCATTAATAATTAGGCTAAAATGGTGAGATAATGGCACACAAAAATATGACTTTTTGCGTGTCATCAAATATCCCACATTTAGACTTTGCTTGTTCTCAAGCAAAACTCAAAATTCTCACTTGCTTTTAGGAAAAACATTTTGAAAACACAAGTTTATTTTTGGGGTGAATCAAAACATATCAAAAACAACCATCTCCATATACAAGTAACATATCCTGGAAATAAGAGAAAGTAAGGTATTCCTTTCAGAGGCATAAAATGATTCTCTTAGGCATGCTTTCAATTCTCGCGATCTTGGAATATACATGACTAGGCGATCTCACAAGGTGGTCACTCAATTCACTCAAAAGTGTTTCGGGTTACCTATCAATCTAATCAAACGAAATCGCTCATAAGCCAGTCATGCAACATCCATCATCATAGGCTTGCTCGAGAATCATATCTCCACCACTTAGGTGAGGACGGTGCTAGCTATCCCAGGACATTCAGAGTGGGTTGTAATGGTAGGTGAGGGTTACGGGGTATGGATAAGTGGAAATTTTTAGTTGTTGTAAAGGGTTTTGCTTATCTTAGGACTTCTAAACTTTTGAAAAACATTATTTAAACAACCTCTTTAATGAAAACGGAAACGGATAACAGTACGGGAAGAAGATAGCTATTTTGACTTCTATCTTTTGAAAATACACGAGGGAATTTATGTCTTTTATAAGAGCGGGAGTTTTTCTAGAGATTCGAAGCACTTAGCTTTATTCTATTTTCTTTTCTTTTTCTTTTGTTTCTATTTTTGGGCTTTTCTAGGGATTTTATTTTGTTTCCTTTTTTTTTTTTGCCCTTTTGAAATCCTTTTCTTTCTTTCATCTTTTTCATCTTTTTGATGACTTTGCATTTACTTGGTGTCAATTTTTCACAACATAAACTCTCAACTTTTGATTTTTTATCAAGGGAACGCACTCGAGAGATTTTGAGTAAACACCAGTATTTGTGATTTGGAGTGAAAGCAAAAAGGACATTTAAATGACATTTTCCACAAGTTTAAAATTTCTAAGATAAGATTTTTGGTGGGTTTGGAATAAACGGGTTAAGATTTAAAGGGTTTTGAAAGAAACGAACAGGCTAAGGCTCAAAAGGGTTATCTAAGCGGATCATCAACACTAAAGATGAGTGTTGGAAGGGTTTTGGGCTTGAAGAGATATGATAAAAAGGGTTAATTCCTAAGAAATGTCAAGGTCATCTAACTGCACCTATACCGCGTACGGTACTGATGTGACCTAAAAAGTCATGTTTTTAAGTACCTATTTCCGCACTTTTTGGACTATTATTTGGTGAAAACATTTCCAAACCATCATTATTTACTAAAAATCACCAAGGTAGTCTAAATATAGACGTTGCTGTAAAAATCGGTTAAAACGTCCAAATAACACGCAAACCGAGGCAAAACTGTCACCTTAAATATTCCCTTCTTGATTTTCTTATGTAATTAGATCTTAATTCATATTTTATGATTCCATAGAAAAATACAAGACCGGAGGTGAAAGAATCAGAAGAAACAGACGAAGAACGAACAAGATGTGCAGTCTGGAAGCCCGCCGATCGTTATCCGGAACATGCAAAAGTCAAACACTTCCAAATTTGGCAAACTCAGTGTCATTAGAAGCGTAACGGAAAAATGAATCCAACGGCGCAAGAATCAAGCAAAACGGACTCCAAACGAAGAAGATACGGACGAACCAAGCAACCGAGGAATCAGTGGAGGCCAAATGGAGCACCACCCCCCCCCCCCCCCACCCCCCACCACCAAGGGTGCCGTATACGGCACCTTAAGTGCAGTATACGGTACCTAGGGTTCCGTATACGGGGTCTCTTGCCTTGTTGTGTGCCGTTTGACCCCCCTTGGTCCGCTTGCCCCGTATGCTGCTTTGATGCTTATATTTGATGCTTCAAGACTTGTACCATGGCTTTCACCCTTCTCCTATAAATACCAACCTCCATTTCACAATTTCACACACCCTCATTCACATTTCTCTCTCTCTCTCTAGTTTCTCTCTCTAGCACTACTCTTAGGAGTTAGAGAAGAAGCATTCTTGTAGTTAGTTCTTCTCTCTAGTTTCTCTCTCTAGCACTACTCTTAGGAGTTAGAGGAGAACTAGAGAGAAGATTAGGATTAGATTAATTATGTAGTTAATTAGTACAGGCTAGCTTATTTAATGCTTGGATATTAATGGAGAAATACAAGTGTTATTCTGCTCGCAATTCATATCGGTATTTTCTGTCCTTTCTATTATTGATTTGTCATATTGTTCTTGTTTGATGTATGGGATTTATTAATATTAGAAATGTTTATTGTTATGCATTGCGAGTAATTACTTGTATGTTTGCCATGATTAATGAGTAGTTGTGGTGATATATCTAATTGGGATAACACCATTATGAAACAACGGAGGTAACATTATACGGCTTTCATTTGTATAGCGCCGGAATCATCACGAATGTGTGTAGTACGGAACGTGGAAGCTATGAAAGTCGTGGGCACAATCCTTTGTGGAATAATGTTCCCAATTATTATATATTACCATTGTTTGTGAACTTATAAGCTGAACCTCTACCCGTTTATCTGTCCAACTTATGCTGTGGTTTGTATCCTCCTCCCTAGAACCTGACCAATTGCTAGAAGTAGGATTGCCAACTATTCTGTGTTTGATGATCAATGAACTTAACATGGTCGTTGTTCCCTTGATTGAAATATATCTGTGAGGGACACGAAGCATAGGATTAGAGATAGATTAGGTTCATGCTTATCTGTTGTGTATCTTTGGGACAACTTCCGGGGTACCCATGATGTAATCCTTAGGTCAGTACTGTGATGCTAGTATTCTGCCCTATTACATGTTCTTGTTTGATTGTTGCTTAGGTACTGCATACTAGACATACAATAACACTATTGCTGCCTTAATGATTATGTTTTCATAAACATGATAAATGTAATACAGATAGGTTTGAAAACTTGTGGTGCTGTTTAACTATACATTTATGATTTGAAACTAAACTATCACCTTTCCTCCAATAAACATGGTTAAACCTTTATGACAAGGAGTAGTTAACCATTGATCAAACGGTCACTACCTATCTATGTTTTCCAAAATAAACATGGTCTGATTGTGAAGCTGTGGAAATACTGCCCAACTTATCGTATAGTACACCGTGAATTAATCAGGGATTTATTGGGCTGGGATTTATAAAGTGAACGGGTTGTTTAGCTGTCATAGATGGTTTAACTGTAATACAAGCTTAGATATATTGAGTTCAGATAGCCATAAAGTATGCCGTGGAAAGGCCGTAGGCTGAACACTGTATTACATTCTGGCTGAGTCTGTGATCCAGGAAAGACTGTAAAACGGGTGAATACACAATGTAACCGTGGAAAACCTGTAAGTTGAAGACTGTATCACAGCCGAATAACGCTGAACTCAATCACAACCATTAATGTATACGGTAATCAGTCACCACCTGTCTTAAATCTTAAATGCCTTGCCTAGCTTAGATATCTTTGTCTGTGTTAAGAAAGATCAGTGGACAAATTGCGGACTGTCGCCTTATTCCTGCACCCCATCTGGAGGGTCACTTGGTCTCATCATAAGAGACGGTGAGGGGGGTTTCAAGACAGTCCGATCTGATCAGAATCTTGACAGCCTAGTACTTAGTGACATACTGATCAGTTAACCCGATCAGTAGGGTGCTAGTGTTTACACCACAGGGTATCTACATGAACGCAAGACATAAATCTTTAAAAGACGTTTTCAAACTAAAACATCATCTCAGCTATTCTAAGTCATGGTGAACCATGTCTTCGTCATCCTTAAGTGTTATATATGCTAGTCTCCCTTTAGTTTTATGCTTTATTAGTTTCAGTAGTTTAGTTTAATTAAAATATAAAAACCAAAACAAAACCCCTCCAACTTATCAAAACCCTAGCTTAATTACTGATTAATCGGAACTAGCTCTGTTTCAATTCTGCCGTCGTGAGGAACGACCCTGGATCATCCTTACCGCTTACTCGTATCAGGTATTCATACCAGTTCCAGTAGGTAGTACGGAGGATTAGGCTCCCCCCGACTATTACAAATTTAAAACTACTCTACCGTGTGTCTCGGTGGCCGGACCAACGACCGGAGTAAAATCCGACCGACCGCTGGCGGCACGACAAGTTTTTGGCGCCGCTGCCGGGGACGGTAGTACGATTCGGAGCCTGTTTAGATAATTTAGTTTTTAAGCGATCCTTTTTGACTTGGATTCACCTTCCTTGTCAGATGTTATTTTCTGCCCGTAGATTAGAGTAGTTAGATTACCTTAGCTTAGATTAGCTTAGAATACTTACCACTATACTACAACTTTAATTCTAAAAACCTTCTTTGTGTGCTGTCTTTTCTGAAAACTTGGGCAAATGGCAACTCAACAACAACTAAAAGATCAAATTGAAAGTCTTGCTAAATCAATCGAGGATAGATGCAGGAGTAATGCCTACGTAGATAATGAATGTCAAGGGAATGGTATGATTTATTCGGATAACATAGGGTACTTAGATCCTCAATCTCAACATCATTATGACCCTTATGCTTTCCAAACACATCAATACCAGCCTTACTATCCTGGACCATTCAATATCTACCCACAACCATCTTACCCTGTATTTGAACCACAATCGTATGAGAGTTCTGACTTGAGAGATATGTCCATAACTTATCTCAGTAGTAATACTTTCTCACCTTCCTACAACCCACTTGAGCAACTACTTAGAGAACAAGAAGACGTGCTTAGAAGATGTACTGATAAGCTGTCTAAGATACAAACACGAGTCCAAGTGAGTAGTAATAAAGCTAGGAATCAAGTTATAACTGACAATTGGATACAGGAAGATGATAGGTACTTACACACCACATCTACATCATTCGACACAGACTTTCATTCTCATGAGTCCGGTTGCAAACTTCCTTCAAACCCTTCACCTACCCAATCTTCTAAAACCTCACTTCCACCCATTCTCAACCTATCTACATCTGAAACCGATAAGGAGTTCATTATAGAGGAACTTTCCGAGTCATGGCAACTTGAAACTCTTGGCCGGAGTGATGAGGATGACAAGGTAGACGAAGAGAGAGAAGTAGAGAGCCCGGAGATGGAGATCTACACAGAAGACCCAGCTTCAGAAGGACCGGAGGAATACACACCGACTCTGAGAAGCGATCTCATTCCAATTCAAACCGACGTGGTTGACATCATTCCGCAACAAGTTATGGTTGACACTGTCCCACTTATCTTTCTGAATGAATCACCCCCTGATCTAGTTGAACCTTCAAATGCCATAGAACCTGTCACCCAAGTAGTCGATGAGAATGTTGTTACAAGATTGGAGACAAAAACGGATACTGTCCCACCTCCATGCCCAGAGTACAACATTTTCATTGACCAAAAGACCATAGGAAGCAAGGTGGGTTCTGCGTCATGGTTTCCTTTCAAACCCTCTCTCAACCATATAATGTCCTATACATCATTTAGAGGTGAGGATTCCTTTGACCGACCCATTCTGAAAATCCAACCCAAGGAGGTATTAGAAGTTGAGAGAACTATTATACCCCCGGTAGAACCATTCCCTCACTTCGAACCATCTCCTTATATTGGACATACCCTGGCCTTAGCCTGCTTTAAACTTTTAGGTATGTACCAATATTACCCCTTGTGTCTACTGATGGATGCAAGGGAGCCCCTAGGATTGTTCGATAAGTAGTGTTAGAGTCAAGCTAGAGACTCGAACAAAAACAAGCGCTTCTCGGGAGGCAACCCGTGTTTAACTTAGTAGTCGTATGTTAATCCAATAAGTAGAAGATGAAACCCTAAAATGAATGTTCCAAAATTTTTTATTTTTATGAACAAAAAGGATAGTTTGCGAAATTATTTTGTCAAACTTTAAAACTTCCTACTCCCGCTTGTTTGAACTTCACCATTATCGAAGATCTCGAGTTCTTATGTCCCCTTCACTCACATGTATGGAAGCCTACTAGAATGAGAATTAGGAACCTTAGTTATCTTATATCACCCATTCACATGTTTCGAGCATTGGAGGTACTTACATATATTTCTGTAAGCATACATATAAGATCCTTAAATGATTCATCCGAAAACCTGATTTGTATGCTAATATGTGTATTATGCTCGAACTCGTTTAAAAATATGTGCTTTGGAAATCTCTATACTTCGTTGCCTGATTTAAATTCTCATGCTAGTGTTTCCATATCTGCTATTTGTGCTGCGGTGAAATTATAGGCAACTAACACTTTTTGTGTGGAATTAGACTCCAAGTCATACACTGGTTTGTTTCATCTACAAAGCACTTACTTTGATAGGTTCTTCGCAAACCAGTGAATCTATGATTTGGAAACTAATCACTCGTTTGTTAGATCATATTTCTTTGATCTACTTGTAACAAACAGGGATTGATGCCTATGGATATAGAATCTTCGAAAATAATGGAAGGAAGACAAAGGGAGCTTACAGTTCATTAAATTTGAGAACTTCTGGAGCATTGCTTTGCAGGATAAGAGATGACACTTCTAGATACGAAGATGATTTCTAGTTGTCTATGACTAGTTTATCAAGTTGATCAGCTCAATACTCATCATATGTGCCCACAAATCCCAAGTCCTATAGCTAAACCTTGCCATATAATGGAACCCGAAACCATCACTACCATCCACATCCACACATCCATCCACCCTTTCGCACGTACAACCATCACCATCAGGGACCATTCATATGAAGGAATAGATACGGGATTAAATTGGAAACTGGAGATCTCAGCCGATAAAATAACAACATTAGATTCATTACATCAGTTTGTCGGTGAAAATCTAGGGTTATCAAACATTTGGTGTTTATTTGTTGATTCTGCTTGTGTCCGGAGGGCGATATCACTTCGCTTCATTTTCTACAATCTATCCTTTTAGTCTTAGTTATTTTCGAGAGAATTTGGTGATTTGAATGGATGTTGGATGACTGGAGGATCCAAGAGATGACGAGCATTCAAGGAAGAAACCGTGGAATCAAAGGCAGACAAACAAGCTCACACACCTGCGGACCACGGATCTTACACACATCTCTGAGAGAAGGAGCCTGGTCTAGCTTCTCTCGAAACTCGCACGTGCCAAAGATCTAAGTGTGGGATTTCAACCCACATTGCAACCACTCAGCGAGAATCGCCTCCAGATCTTTAAACAACTAAAGTGTGGGATTCAACAAAAAGAATCTCCACTTACATGATGAAACGATTCTTTGCTAAGTACGGATACAAGGCACTGTGCACCAGATCGACACGTCTACAGCTGAACCGTTCTTCATGAAAATAGAGGATCAAGATCTTCAAAGTCTCCTCTCATTCACCGCTCTTAGCTTTATAACGTCAATCGTTATCTGGGGAGTTTCTTAACCTTTACTCTGTTTCTTGATTTAAATTTTGCTTTGTTAGCCTGTTAATCTAATAAGTAATCTATACTCTATCCTAAAGCTTATCACTAAGTGTGGGATTCCAGCCCATTACATACACTTGAGTAACATTTTCTATATGTTCAAACTCTAAGTGTGGGATTATGCTTTACAGTATAATCTCAACTCAAGAGAACATTAGGGACAATGTTCCTCTAAGTGTGCGATAGTAGGTATAGAATACCTTGGATTGGATGTTTACAGATTTTTATGTCCGAATAGCTCAACTCAGAAAATGTTCCTCAAAATTTTCAAATTTTTCAAAATTTTTAACAAAACTAATAAAGTATGGGCCAAATCATTCGATTAGCTCCGCTATTTTTGAGTTATGATATCTCTGAGGAGGAACCATTTCTAATATAGATTTTTATGTCCGAATAGCTCAACTCAGAAAATGTTCCTCTCAAAATTTTAACAAAACTAATAAAGTATGGGCCAAATCATTCGATTAGCTACGCTATTTTTGAGTTATGATATCTCTGAGGAGGAACCATTTCTAATATGAGTCAGTTATTCAGGAATATTAGGGAAATTAAGGTAGAAATTTCTTAAATAAGTAGTGATAATCTAAAAGGAACATGGCTAGGTACATACAACCCTATTTGCAGTGAGGTTTTGAGCCTTAAAAGCATTCATTTTAAATGCTACATTGTTCATTTCTTGTGTGTGCCGATGCTAGTATCTCTAAGTTAGAACTTGTTCCTGACATACGTTTCGAGACCACATTGGTGAGTACCGTATGCAGTATAGGTGCAATTAAATGATCTCGACATTCCTTAGGATTTAACCCATTTTTACATACCTTTTCAAGCCCAAAATCCTTCCGATACTCATTTTTAGTATCGATGATCCGCCTAGAAAACCCTGTTGAGCCTAAACCTTTCGTTTCTTCAAAACCCTACATTTCTAACCCACTTATCCAAAACTTCCAACAACTTATCTTAGAATTTCTGAGGATTATGAAAAACATCTTGAAGAATCTTCTTCTGAATTGATCTACTCCTTCGTGTTCACCAAAAATGAAGAAAATCAAAAGTGCGAAAAATTGGCACCGGAAGAAAAGACTCGAAGAAGTCCGTGATAAGAAAGAAAAGATTTCCGAAAGAAAAGCAAAGAAAAATATCCTTGGAAGTTCTCTGGCAAAGAAGTTCTGAAGAAAGAAAAAGAAAATAAAAAGCAGAAAAAGAAAGAAAATAAAAATAAAGCTAAGTGCTTCAAAGTATCAACCGTTCAAAGGAAGATCTGACAGAAGACGAGTAGCTATCATCTTCATTCTATAATAAGTTTTTCATGATTCTTAGGATGCCTAAAATAAGCAACCCTTTCAACCAAAAATCACCATTATCCATACCCCTTAACCCTCACAAACATTACAACCCACTTGAATGTCTTGGGATAATTAGCGCCGTCCTCTTCCTAAGTGGTGGAGATCCGATTCTCGACCAAGCTTATGATGATGAGTGCTGCATGACTGGCTATTTGAGCGATTTCAATTGTGCTAGAATGATAGGAAACCCGATACACCATGAGTGAATTGAGTGACCACCTTTAGTGAGATCGCCTAGTCATGTATACTCCAAGATCACGAGATTTGGAAAGTACGCCTGGGAAAGTCAGTACTTATTTCTGAAAAGATCATCTTAACTTTCCCTGTGTTCTCTAAATAATTTTCCCGTATGACAACGTGGTGAATCTTTGAAAATATTTTAGCTCACCCAACTAATATAAAAATGTTTTCGCTGGACATAACTGAGTTGTTGCTTGAGGACAAGCAACTTCTAAGTGTGGGATACTTGATATGACCTAAAAAGTCATGTTTTTAAGTACATATTTCCGCACTTTTTGGACTATTATTTGGTGAAAACATTTCCAAACCATCATTATTTACTAAAAATCACCAAGGTAGTCTAAATATAGACGTTGCTGCAAAAATCGGTTAAAACGTCCAAATAACACGCAAACCGAGGCAAAACTGTCACCTTAAATATTCCCTTCTTGATTTTATTATGTAATTAGATCTTAATTCATATTTTATGATTCCATAGGAAAATACAAGACCGGAGGTGAAAGAATCAGAAGAAACGGATGAAGAACGAAGAAGATGTGCAGTCCGGAAGCCCGCCGAACGTTATCCGTAACACGCAAAAGTCAAACACTTCCAAATTTGGCAAACTCAGTGTCATTAGAAGCGTAACGGAAAAATGAATCCAACGGCGCAAGAATCAAGCAAAACGGACTCCAAACGAAGAAGATACGGACGAACCAAGCAACCGAGGAATCAGTGGAGGCCAAATGGAGCACCAACCCCCCCCCCCCCCCCCCCCCCCACCCCCCACCACCAAGGGTGCCGTATACGGCACCTTAAGTGCAGTATACGGTACCTAGGGTTCCGTATACGGGGTCTCTTGCCTTGTTGGGTGCCGTTTGACCCCCTTGGTCCGCTTGCCCCGTATGCTGCTTTGATGCTTGTATTTGATGCTTCAAGACTTGTACCATGGCTTTCACCCTTCTCCTATAAATACCAACCTCCATTTCACAATTTCACACACCTCTCATTCACATTTCTCTCTCTCTCTCTCTAGTTTCTCTCTCTAGCACTACTCTTAGGAGTTAGAGGAGAAGCATTCTTGTAGTTAGTTCTTCTCTCTAGTTTCTCTCTCTAGCACTACTCTTAGGAGTTAGAGGAGAACTAGAGAGAAGATTAGGATTAGATTAATTATGTAGTTAATTAGTACAGGCTAGCTTATGTAATGCTTGGATATTAATGGAGAAATACAAGTGTTATTCTGCTCGCAATTCATATCGGTATTTTCTGTCCTTTCTATTATTGATTTGTCATATTGTTCTTGTTTGATGTATGGGATTTATTAATATTAGAAATGTTTATTGTTATGCATTGCGAGTAATTACTTGTATGTTTGCTGTAACACCCCCAAATTTGATGATTTGCGGAAGCTTGATTTGGGTGTTACTAATCAATAACAAAGCACAAAGATAAATAGCAAACGACTCTATATGCGTCGTTTTAACAAAATATATTGATAACTGAAATGCTTACAACATTTAAAGCTTTACATAGCTCGAGTTAAATAAAATGAGATTTCAGTACATAAGTACTTATACAAAATATACTAATGCAAGAAAATCTCAATCGTCTGTATGCTGACTCGAGCTAAATCCTGAAGCAGAAACATCCTACTGCTGGGTACCTGCGATATATGCTAAAAGGTCAGCTATAAAGCTGGTGAGCTCACAGGTTTGAAATCAAGTAATATCGTATGAACCGCAAGATTTAAATAATGTATTGCATCCAGCAATAAGATAATGAATTGCATCCAGCAATTAAATAATGAATTGCATCCAGCAATTTAATGTAAATCATCGTGTATACAGCCATGAGCACATAGTTGAGCTTAACTCGAGGGCCGGGTCCCCTATAGAGAATTCCGGGCGAGGTGCCTCCACGAATGCCTAATCCACATTCGTCTTCCCAAATATTAGTACGTCCGTTTACCCGGTTAGTGCTTGCTAACCCGGACGAGGAGGGTCAATCCTATATGGTACCATATACTAATATTCACGCTACAACGTATTAACAACTATGCTGACGGAGGACTTTAAAATGATTAGTTTCGAAAAACTCATGTAGTATATGAAAAGTTGGTACTTGCGTTCACATGTTAAAAGTTTGAGCAGTATATCACACCCCTGAGTAAAACAGTAAAAGATGGGGCTATGAGACTCACCTGAGTCTGTAAGCGTTTAAACAAACGTAAGTTGATTAGCCGAATATCGAAGTCCAAAGACTTGTAACCTGAGGGTGTCCACGACACGCGATGGTTATAAATATGATTGGGTATCTCAAAAGATCACCCCTGTAGTTGTTACACAACTATATATATGTCCAAATTACTACGATTTGGTTGATTTGTTAAGTGTTTGAAAACATGTACGGCCCGTTGGTGACGGATTTGTAATAATAATCTCAACTATTATTATTTTGATTTCGTGGCGTTTTACTTGAAAAATGTGTTTTAGAAGCCGTTACGGAATCTAAGTACGGGGGTCCGGGGGCAGCGCCCCTGGTAGCGGGGTCCAAGGGGCGGCAGCCCCTGGCGGGGTCCAAGGGGCAGAGCCCCTGGCTGGGGTCGAGCTGCCAGGTCAGCTTGGAAAATTTTTATTTCTACTATATTGCTTTGACGAAAAACGCATCTGGATCCGAATTTGGGTAAAATCAGGTGTTAAAATTTTAGGTCTCGACACTTAGTAAAAATCTGAGTTTCTGTGTTTTGCGACACAATATGCGACACTAAAGATGTTATGCGACACAAGGGTTGTGTCGCATAGGGGTGCGACACAATGTCCATACGACACAAGGGTTGTGTCGCATGGATGCGAGATGCTGATTCAACAGCGACATAGTGATTGTGTCGTATGGGGTATGCGACATAGTGGTTGTGTCGCAAGACTTGCGACACTAAATCTTTGGTACGACATAAGGTACGACACAAGGGATTTTATGCGACACAAAGGTCAAAATACGACACAACATGCGACACAAGGCTTGTGTCGCATGGATGAACACCAGCCCAGAAAGTCCGGCTGTTAATGTTTTTCCGGCCAAAATTCCGTTTTAAACTCGTTTTTAAGCTATGAAATTGTGTTATATACTTAGTAAGGGACATATATATGTTATATAAACAACCACAAGTGAAAAATACTAAGATTCGAGAGATTTCGGGATTTTGTCGGAAACTTACAATTTGCCGAAATGAAAATCCGGAAAGATAGTGTTGTAGATCGTCGCGAGGTGGTCGTGAATCTATAAAAATATTGTTGATCCGGTTGTGTTTCGTGTTGTTATTTGCGATTTTTGTGGATTGTGGGGTGTTTTGGTGAAAGAGAGAAAAAGGAAGGAGAGAGAGTGAAAGATAGAAAGAAATGAGGGAAATGAAAGGGAAATGGGAGGTTATCCTCCCATTTTTCAGTCTCCGACTCGCGATCCGCGTGGTGTTCGTTTTCTCCGTCATTTAACGTTTTATAATTTATTTTACATATTAATTGGTAAGTTTTAAAATACAAATTATTACGCGATATTTTATTTAAATATTTTACAAGTCGATTTATATTTGAGTTATAATAAGTAAGTTTGTTTATTTAGTCGTCGCATTTTAATATTTTTAAATCGTATAAATTTTGTTTGTATGGTCTGAATAAATACGAAATATTATCATAATAATATTTTTGACATAAAAGCGTTATTTAATAAAATTGGTCACCAACGTCCGTATTAATTTGAATCGAAATACATTCGATTTTACTTGCGTACGATTTAATCAAATCGCATTTTCGTATATATTCAACAATATATATAATTCGATACATTAATTAGCCTAACACAGAACTAATTACATGTATTAATATATGATTAGGCACTAATTACTAGTCCTAATTTGGCGGGTGTTACATTTGCCATGATTAATGAGTAGTTGTGGTGATATATCTAATTGGGATAACACCATTATGAAACAACGGAGGTAACGTTATACGGCTTTCATTGGTATAGCGCCGGAATCATCACGAATGTGTGTAGTACGGAACGTGGAAACTATGAAAGTCGTGGGCACAATCCTTTGTGGAATAATGTTCCCAATTATTATATATTACAATTGTTTGTGAACTTATAAGCTGAACCTCTACCCGTTTATCTGTCCAACTTATGCTGTGGTTTGTATCCTCCTCCCTAGAACCTGACCAATTGCTAGAAGTAGGATTGCCAACTATTATGTGTTTGATGATCAATGAACTCAACATGGTCATTGTTCCCTTGATTGAAATATATCTGTGAGGGACACGAAGCATAGGATTAGAGATAGATTAGGTTCATGCTTATCTGTTGTGTATCTTTGGGACAACTTCCGGGGTACCCATGATGTAATCCTTAGGTCAGTACTGTGATGCTAGTATTCCGTCCTATTACATGTTCTTGTTTGATTGTTGCTTAGGTACTTCATACTAGACATACAATAACACTATTGCTGCCTTAATGATTATGTTTTCATAAACATGATAAATGTAATACAGATAGGTTTGAAAACTTGTGGTGCTGTTTAACTATACATTTATGATTTTAAACTAAACTATCACCTTTCCTCCAATAAACGTGGTTAGAACCTTTATGACAAGGAGTAGTTAACCATTGATCAAACGGTCACTACCTATCTATGTTTTCCAAAATAAACATGGTCTGATTGTGAAGCTGTGGAAATACTGCCCAACTTATCGTATAGTACACCGTGAATTAATCAGGGATTTATTGGGCTGGGATTTATAAAGTGAACGGGTTGTTTAGCTGTCATAGATGGTTTAACTGTAATACAAGCTTAGATATATTGAGTTCAGATAGCCGTAAAGTATGCCGTGGAAAGGCCGTAGGCTGAACACTGTATTACATCCTGGCTGAGTCTGTGATCCAGGAAAGACTGTAAAACGGGTGAATACACAATGTAACCGTGGAAAACCTTTAAGTTGAAGACTGTATCACAGCCGAATAAGGCTGAACTCAATCACAACCATTAATGTATACGGTAATCAGTCACCACATGTCTTAAATCTTAAATGCCTTGCCTAGCTTAGATATCTTTGTCTGTGTTAAGAAAGATCAGTGGACAAATTGCGGACTGTCGCCTTATTCCTGCACCCCATCTGGAGGGTCACTTGGTCTCATCATAAGAGACGGTGAGGGGGGTTTCAAGACAGTCCGATCTGATAAGAATCTTGACAGCCTAGTACTCAGTGACATACTGATCGGTTAACCCGATCAGTAGGGTGCTAGTGTTTACACCACAGGGTATCTACGTGAACGCAAGACACAAATCTTTAAAAGACGTTTTCAAACTAAAACATCATCTCAGCTATTCTAAGTCATGGTGAACCATGTCTTCATCATCCTTAAGTGTTATATATGCTAGTCTCCCTTTAGTTTTATGCTTTATTAGTTTCAGTAGTTTAGTTTAATTAAAATATAAAAACCAAAACAAAACCCCTCCAACTTATCAAAACCCTAGCTTAATTATTGATTAATCGGAACTAGCTCTGTTTCAATTCTGCCGTCGTGAGGAACGACCCTGGATCATCCTTACCGCTTACTCGTATCAGGTATTCATACCAGTTCCAGTAGGTAGTACGGAGGATTAGGCTCCCCCCGACTATTACAAATTTAAAACTACTCTGCCGTGTGTCTCGGTGGCCGGACCAACGACCGGAGTAAAATCCGACCGACCGCTGGGGGCACGATAGGTTCTCAACCAATGTGGTCTTGAAGTGCGTACCAAGAGCAAGTTCTAATTCCGGATGCATGCATCGGCACACACTCATCAAACGAATAGTGAAGCATTTAAAATGAATGCTTTTCATGGGCTCAAGATACCTCACTGCAAGTATGGGTTGTATGTGCCTAGCCATGCCATGCCCCTTTTAGATCATCATTTCAGCTCAAGAAATTCCTAACTTATTTAATTTTATTTCCCAAAATACCTTACTCATATATGAAAATGATTCATCTCAAGACATTTTAATTCAAAAATTTTGAAAAATTTTAAGCAAAAATGAGGTTTTAAAATTGAGGAACATTTTCCGAGTTTGCTTTTGGAAATAAGAATCTAACCTAATGTATTCTATACCGCTATCCCACACTTAGAGGAACATTGTCCCTAATGTTCTCTTGAGTTGAGAATTTACTGAAAGTAAAATCCCACACTTAGAGTTTGAACATATCAGAAAATGTTTCTCAAGTGTTTATTTTGGGTTGGAATCCCATACTTAGTGATAAGCTTAGGATATGGTATAGATTACTTTGATAAAAATGGAACAAAATGATCATAGCAAAATAAGGATAAGAACGAGGAAACTTCCCTATATGGCTACGGCATTGAGCTGAGGATCTGAAAAGTAGACTGCGTCGGCACCAGTGTATGTTGGCTCAGACTCCGTCTTCATGAAGTGCACTCGAGCTCAAGCGGTATACTCATCATTCAAAACCATCCACCAACTTCTCTCAAGCATAACTCAGAATAAAAGGATAGATTGTAGAAAATGAAGTGATAACATCATCAGGAAGCAGGCAGAATCAACCAAGATGCACCAAATGCTTGATAGGGATAACGGACAAGGATCCTAATCATCGTGAGCCACTGATGTAACTTAATAGCTTATGATGATTTGAAAGTGCTGAATCCTATGGCCATAATCACCTATCACCAAAGATCTTCTCCGATGAACTGATGGAATGAATGTAATGTTGTTCTTGTCAGACGAGATCTCCAGCTTCCATTTCCATCCCGTCTTTAATCTCTTGATATCCAATCCTTGATCAGCTTATATTCCTAAGGTTTAGCAATGAATACTTTATAAGCTGGAAAATACTACTAGCGTTGTGGTGGTTCATGGTCCCCAATGGTGGTAAGGATAAGTGTGAATGGCTGGGCGGATGGGGCTATGGTGATGGTGGTCCTGGGTTCCATGAAACGCCCGTCTAGCAACCAAGGATGTGGTAAGGTATGGTTGGATTATGGAATGTTGGGAACATATGGTGGATGTCGAGGTCATTTGCTCGATGAACAATTCTGAGAGAACCAGAATGTGTTCATCTTTTGTCTCCTGAAGATATATCATTTCCCATAATAAGCAATGCTCCAAAGTTTCCAAATCTAATGAACGATAGTGCTCCCCTTGTCATTTCTCCATTATACTCTAAGATTCTCCATCCATAGGCGTCGGTCCCTGTATGTTAGGTATTTGTACAAATAATAGAGTAGACAAATGTGATCTAATAGACATGTGATTATTCCCTAAGTCATGGATTCACTGGTTTTGGAAAGATTTTTAAAAGTGAATGTTTTTGAAAAACAAAACAATGTATGACTTCAAGTTTAATCACATGCTTAAAAGCGTCGACCGCCTATAATTTCATTTCAACACAAACAATAGATATGGAAATGCTAAAAGATTCAGTTAAATCAGGCAGCCAAGTATAAAGATTTCCAAAGCACATATTTTTAAACGAGTTCGAGCATAATACACATATTGACATACAAATCATGTTTAACTGAAATATATGTAAGTACCTAAAATGCTCGAAATATGTGAGTGGGTGTGTATGATGACTAAGGCACCTAGATAACAAAATTCTAGCAGGGTTCCATGTTTGCGAGTGAAAGGATGTTAAGAACTCTAGATAATGGTGAAATAGATTTTTCCAATGAAGTCCAAACAAGCGAGAGAAGGAAATTTTCAGGGTTTTTAGCAAAAGATTGCCATTAAAGTTTAAAAACCATGACTTCAATGAATATGAAATTTAAGTTCCAAGTCATTTTTGAAAACCTTTTCCTTTTTATTCACTTAAATTGAAGAAGACTTTTAAATATGCTTTTTAGGGTTGCATTTTCTACTTATTGTGGTTACTTTACTACTATTAATAATACTACGTTAGACACGGGTTGCCTCCCGAGAAGCGCTTGTTTTTGTTCGAGTCTCGAGCCTGACTCTAGCTCTATTTCTCAGAAGACCCTAGCGGCTTGCTTGCATCCATTAGTAGACACAAGTGGTAATATTGGCACATACTTAGATAGTAAAAGCAGGTCATTCCTAGGGTATGTCCAATCAGATGAGAAGGTGCGTCGAAGTGAGTGATCTGTTTTACTTGAGGTATAATAAATCTCTCAACTTCTTGTACTTTCTCAGTTAGGATTTTCAGAATTGGCAGGTCAATGAGGTCCTCATCACTCCATGACGTATATGTCATTATGTATTGGAGAGATGGTTTGTAGGACAACTTTGACGCATAACCCACCTTGCTTCCTACGGTCTTTTGGTTGATGATAATGCTGTACTCTGGGCATGGAGGTGGGACAGAGTCCATTTACGTCTCCAATCTTGTAGCAACATTCTCATCAACTACTTGGGTAACTGGTATGTCTAAGGCAACAGATGGTTCAACTAGATCAAGGGGTGATTCCCTCGGAAAGATATGTGGGATATCATCAACCACAACTTGTTGTGGGATAGTATCAACCACGTCTTTTTGAGTTGGGATGAGATCACTTTTCAGAGTCGGTGCATATTTCTCCCATCCTTCTGAAGCTGAGTCTTCCTTGTAAATCTCTTCCTCCGGTTTCTCCATCTCTATCTCTTCGTCTACCTCGTCGTACTCATCACCCCGGCCGGAAGTTATGAGTTGCAATGGTTCGGAGAGCTCCTCTAGAATGAACTCTTCGTCGGTCTCGGACGTTGATAGGTTATGAATGGGTGGAAGTGAAGATTTAGAAGATTGGGTAGGTGTAGGAGTTGAAGGAAGTTTGCAAGCAGACTCATGAGAATGAAAGTCTGTGTCGAGTGAAGTAGATGTGGTGTGTGTGTTCATATCATCTTCCTGCAGCCTAAAGTTGGTTCTATCTTGATCCTCATTTCCCTCACTACTTACTTGTTTTCGTATTTCAGACAGCTTATTAGAACTTCTTCTAAGCATGTCTTCTTGTTCTTTTAGTAATTGTTCAAGTGAGTTAGAAGAGGGTGAGAAAGCAGCATTACTGCTGAGAATGGTCAAAGACGTATCTCTCAAGTCAGGACTCTCGTACGGTTGAGGTTCAAATACAGGGTAAGATGAGTGTGGGTAGACTTCAAATGGTTCAGGATAGTAAGGATTGTGTTGATGTTGTGGGAAAGCGTAGGGGTCATATTGATATTGTATTTGAGGATTTAGGAACCCTACGTTATCCGAATAAGTCCTATTATACCTTTGACATTCGTTATCTAAGTGGGAATTACTCCTACATCTATCTTGAACAAGACTATCAAATTGATCTATTAGTTGTTGAATATTTGCCATTTACCCAATTTTTAGAAAAGACGGCACACGAAGAAGGTTTAAGAATTAAAGCTGGGGTGAGAAGGGATTTTAAACTACGCTAAGTTAACTAAGCTACGCTAATCTACGGGCAGAAAGTAACTTATGATAGGGATGGTGAATCCTAGTCAAAAGGATCGCTTAAAAACTACTTTATCTAAACAAGCTCCAAATCGTACTACCATCCCCGGCAGCGGCACCAAAAACTTGACGCGCCCCAAACGGTCGGTCCAGGAATCGCTCCCTGCCGTTGCGGACCTCACGCTCAAGGCGGCATCATGGGTAGTTTTAAATTTATAATTGTCGGGACCTAAACCTTCCGAACAATGTACTGATACTAGGTACGAATACCTGATACTAGTAAGTGTCAAGGATGATCCAGGGTCGTTCCTCACGACGGTAGAATTGAAACAGAGCTAACTCGGATAACTTAGTAATTAAGCTGGGTTTTGGATAGTTGGATAGGTTTTGTATTTGGTTTTCTAATTTAAGCTACTAAAACATAAAATAAAAGGGAAGCTAGCATGTATGTAACACTTTAGGATGACGGAGACGTGGTTCACCATGATTTCGGATAGTGCATTACTTGGATGATGTTCATTATGGGACACATTTTGGTAACAAACAAGTAAACTATAGGTGTAAACACTAGGACCCTACTTCTTTAGATAGATTCTAAATTAGTATGTCACTGAGTACCTAGCCTATCGTGATTCTGATCAGAACAGGCTGCTCAACCCCCCACACTGCCTGGTTATGACAAGTGACCCATTAAGGGTGCAGGAATAAGGTAACAGACTGCCCTCAGGTTATTCTGACCTTTCTTAACACCTAAGTCTAAATGTTATTATCTAATCGTGTACTGATTATTAACTTTGTATTCTAAACTATCAGTTTTGTAGAGTCTAGGGGTTTAGGAATCCTGAACCACTGCTGGGCTTGACCTTCGTTTCTAGACTCATTCTCTTAGGTTGTAATTAGCACAAATACTTCTGTCATGATCTAGAACTCTCCTTTACGATCAGTCATTCAGCCCTAGGAACACCAGCGGTGTACAATGCATACTTATTCCACAACGTACCACCCTAGGCACCGTTCACGATGTACTATACTTAAACAGTTCCACAGATCCTTGTAACCAGGGATATATTTACGGTGTACTACTATATTTCCACAGCTTTTATCCCTAGGTACATGTACGGTGTTCTATGTTGAAGTGTTTCCACAGCTTTAGTTCCAGGGGTAGACAGACGGTGTACTGTAACATTTCCACAGCTATATTGGTTCCTAGACCATATTGTAGGGTTTCTAGGTAATCCACAGTGTTGGCACAGACGGCTTTTTCCGGAGCTTCCACTTTGTACTCCACCAGTGGTGTTTCCAAAGCTATACCCAGTACTTCAGCCGAATTATAGTGACAGACACGGCTTCGTACAAACATACAGATAACATATCTACCATGCCTACAGCTAAGGTGATAGTCACGTGAAGGACTGGAAAGGGTGATCCGTAACTAAGTCTAGATTCATGATAAGTTTAGACAGATACAAGGTTTAACAATTCCACCAATCATACCAAATTACAACTATCTAAATCATGGCGAACAATCAAGTAACTACTCACAAAGTATGGCAATAAACATTTCCAACATTAATAAATCACAAACATCAAACAAGAACATTATGACAAATTAATAGAAGAAAGGATAGATATTACCGGTAAATAAATGCCAGCAGAATAACACTTGTATTTCGCCGAATAATATCCCAAGTATTACATATGGTAGCTTCTACGAACTAAATTACATACCTCTCTAAGCGACGAATTCTCCCCCTAATCTTCCCACTA
Organism: Helichrysum umbraculigerum; assembly: GCA_949592205.1. Lineage (NCBI taxonomy): Eukaryota > Viridiplantae > Streptophyta > Magnoliopsida > Asterales > Asteraceae > Helichrysum > Helichrysum umbraculigerum. The sequence goes on from CATIUR010000003.1 coordinate 66,419,213, forward strand.
GTTTCTAGAGAGAGTAACTAGAGAGAGAGACTAGAGAGAGAACCTAGAGAGAGAAACTAAAACTACAAATGAAAACATAAATCTACAGAGAGAGTAGTGAGAGAGTGAATTTTTGAAGTGTGAAGTGATGATGTGTATTGAAAATGGGAGGTGAAGCCTTATATTTATAGGAAAAGCACAGCCGTATCCGTAGACCGTATCCAAACCTTCAAACGCACAACCGTATAGCAAAGGCGAATAAAAATTAGATTTTTATCACCCAAACGCACAATACGGCTAAGCTGGACCGTATACTGCTGAGTTGGGCCGTATACGGGTGAGCACAGGCCGTATACGACTGAACCAGGCCATATTCGGTAGGGCACAGGCCGTATACGGTCTGTGCAGGCCGTATACGGTCTATGTTCAGCCGTATACGGTCTGGACCAGCCGTATACGGCTTGGTTCAGCCGTATGCTGGCTCTTCGGTTCTTCGTTTCTTCGTTTGGGCGTAACTTCTTCGTCGTTTATCCGTTTTGAGCGATTCTTGAGTCCATGCGTTTGTATTTTCCTAACGAAGAAAATGACATAAGTTAGAGGTCCTAACTTGGAGCGTAGCTTAAGATGTGCTAAAATGAGTGAACGGAAGATTCAATGATCGTTTGTGCTCTATTTTACTCATTTTTAGGTTGTTTTTGCTGATTCTTGAAACATCGTCTATATTTTTGCCCTTATGATGAAATGTGATGTTTAAGTTCATATTTTAAATGTTTTCATTCATAATTGGGCTAAAATGGTGAGATAATGGCATACAAAAACATGACTTTTTGCGTGTCATCAAATATCCCACACTTAGACTTTGCTTGTCCTCAAGCAAAACTCAAAATTCTCACTTGCTTTTAGGAAAAACATATCAAAACATATCAAAAACAACCATCTCCATATACAAGTAACATATCCTGGAAATAAGAGAAAGTAAGGTATTCCTTTCAGAGGCATAAAATGATTCTCTTAGGCATGCTTTCAATTCTCGCGATCTTGGAATATACATGACTAGGCGATCTCACAAGGTGGTCACTCAATTCACTCAAAAGTGTTTCGGGTTACCTATCAATCTAATCAAACGAAATCGCTCATAAGCCAGTCATGTAACATCCATCATCATAGGCTTGCTCGAGAATCATATCTCCACCACTAAGGTGAGGACGGTGCTAGCTATCCCAGGACATTCAGAGTGGGTTGTAATGGTAGGTAAGGGTTACGGGGTATGGATAAGTGGAAATTTTTAGTTGTTGTAAAGGGTTTTGCTTATCTTAGGACTTCTAAACTTTTGAAAAACATTATTTAAACAACCTTTTTAATGAAAGCGGAAACGGATAACAGTACGAGAAGAAGATAGCTATTTTGACTTCTATCTTTTGAAAATACACGAGGGAATTTATGTCTTTTATAAGAGCGGGAATTTTTCGAGAGATTCGAAGCACTTAGCTTTATTCTATTTTCTTTTCTTTTTCTTTTGTTTCTATTTTTGGACTTTTCTAGGGATTTTATTTTGTTTCTTTTTTTTTTTTTTTTGCCCTTTTGAAATCCTTTTCTTTCTTTAATCTTTTTCATCCTTTTGATGACTTTGCATTTACTTGGTATCAATTTTTCACACCATAAACTCTCAACTTTTGATTTTTATCAAGGGAACACACTCGAGAGATTTTGAGTAAACACCAGTATTTGTGATTTGGAGTGAAAGCAAAAAGGACATTTAAATGACATTTTCCACAAGTTTAAAATTTCTAAGATAAGATTTTTGGTGGGTGTGGAATAAATAGGTTGATATTTAAAGGGTTTTGAAAGAAACGAACAGGCTAAGGTTCAAAGGGTTATCTAAGCGGATCATCAACACTAAAGATGAGTGTTGGAAGGGTTTTGAGCTTGAAGAGATATGATAAAAAGGGTTAAGTCCTAAGGAATGTCAAGGTCATCTAACTGCACCTATACCGCGTACGGTACTCAACCAATGTGGTCTCGAAGTGCATACCAAGAGCAAGTTCTAATTCCGGATGCATGCATCGGCACACACTCATCAAACGAATAGTGAAGCATTTAAAATGAATGCTTTTCATGGGCTCAAGATACCTCACTGCAAGTATGGGTTGCATGTGCCTAGCCATGCCATGCCCCTTTTAGATCATCATTTCAGCTCAAGAAATTCCTAACTTATTTAATTTTATTTCCCAAAATACCTTACTCATATATGAAAATGATTCCTCTCAAGACATTTTAATTCAAAAATTTTGAAAAATATTAAGCAAAAGTGAGGTTTTAAAATTGAGGAACATTTTCCGAGTTTGCTTTTGGAAATAAGAATCTAACCTAAGGTATTCTATACCGCTATCCCACACTTAGAGGAACATTGTCCCTAATGTTCTCTTGAGTTGAGAATTTACTGAAAGTAAAATCCCACACTTAGAGTTTGAACATATCGGAAAATGTTTCTCAAGTGTTTATTTTGGGCTGGAATCCCATACTTAGTGATAAGCTTAGGATATGGTATAGATTACTTTGATAAAAATGGAACAAAATGATCATATCAAAACAAGGATAAGTATGAGGAAACTTCCCTATATGGCTACGGCATTGAGCTGAGGATCTGAAAAGTAGACTGCGTCGGCACCAGTGTATGTTGGCTCAGACTCCGTCTTCATGAAGTGCACTCGAGCTCAAGCGGTATACTCATCATTCAAAACCATCCACCAACTTCTCTCAAGCATAACTCAGAATAAAAGGATAGATTATGGAAAATGAAGTGATAACATCATCAGGAAGCAGGCAGAATCAACCAAGATACACCAAATGCTTGATAGGGATAACGGACAAGGATCCTAATCATCGTGAGCCACTGATGTAACTTAACAGCTTATGATGATTTGAAAGTGCTGAATCCTATGGCCATAATCACCTATCACCAAAGATCTTCTCCGACGAACTGATGGAATGAATGTAATGTTGTTCTTGTCAGACGAGATCTCCAGCTTCCATTTCCATCCCGTCTTTAATCTCTTGATATCCAATCCTTGATCAGCTTATATTCCTAAGGTTTAGCAATGAATACTTTATAAGCTGGAAAATACTACTAGCGTTGTGGTGGTTCATGGTCCCCAATGGTGGTAAGGATAAGTGTGAATGGTTGGATGGGTGGGCGGATGTGGTTATGGTGATGGTGGTCCTGGGTTCCATGAAACGCCCGTCTAGCTACCAAGGATGTGGTAAGGTATGGTTGGATTATGGAATGTTGGGAACATATGGTGGATGTCGAGGTCATTTGCTCGATGAACAATTCTGAGAGAACCAGAACGTGTTCATCTTTTGTCTCCTGAAGATATATCATTTCCCATAATAAGCAATGCTCCAAAGTTTCCAAATCTAATGAACGATAGTGCTCCCCTTGTCATTTCTCCATTATACTCTAAGATTCTCCATCCATAGGCGTCGGTCCCTGTATGTTAGGCATTTGTACAAACAATAGAGCAGACAAATGTGATCTAATAGACATGTGATTATTCCCTAAGTCATGGATTCACTGGTTTTGGAAAGATTTTTAAAAGTGAATGTTTTTGAAAAACAAACCAATGTATGACTTCAAGTTTAATCACATTCTTAAAAGCGTCGACCGCCTATAATTTCATTTCAACACAAACAATAGATATGGAAATGCTAGAAGATTCAGTTAAATCAGGCAGCCAAGTATAAAGATTTCCAAAACACATATTTTTAAACGAGTTCGAGCATAATACACATATTGACATACAAATCATGTTTATCAGATAAATCAATTAAAGATCCTATGTATGTTCACAGAAATATATGTAAGTACCTAAAATGCTCGAAATATGTGAGTGGGTGTGTATGATGACTAAGGCACCTAGATAACAAAATTCTAGCAGGGTTCCATGTTTGCGAGTGAAAGGATGTTAAGAACTCTAGATAATGGTGAAATAGATTTTTCCAATGAAGTCCAAACAAGCGAGAGAAGGAAAGTTTCAGGGTTTTTAACAAAAGATTGACATTAAAGTTTAAAAACCATAACTTCAATGAATATGAAATTTAAGTTCCAAGTCACTTTTGAAAACCTTTTCCTTTTTATTCACTTAAATTGAAGAAGACTTTTAAATATGCTTTTTAGGGTTGCATTTTCTACTTATTGGGGTTAGTTTACTACTATTACTAATACTACGTTAGACACGGGTTGCCTCCCGAGAAGCGCTTGTATTTGTTCGAGTCTCGAGCCTGACTCTAGCTCTATTTCTCAGAAGACCCTAGCGGCTTGCTTGCATCCATTAGTAGATACAAGTGGTAATATTGGCACATACTTAGATAGTAAAAGCAGGTCATTCCTAGGGTGTGTCCAATCAGATGAGAAGGTGCGTCGAAGTGAGTGATCTGTTTTACTTGAGGTATAATAAATCTCTCAACTTCTTGTACTTTCTCAGTTTGGATTTTCAGAATTGGCAGGTCAATGAGGTCCTCATCACTCCATGACGTATACGTCATTATGTAGTGGAGAGATGGTTTGTAGGACAACTTTGACGCATAACCCACCTTACTTCCTACGGTCTTTTGGTTGATGATAATGCTGTACTCTGGGCATGGAGGTGGGACAGAGTCCATTTACGTCTCCAATCTTGTAGCAACATTCTCATCAACTACTTGGGTAACTGGTATGTCTAAGGCAACAGATGGTTCAACTAGATCAAGGGGTGATTCCCTCGGAAAGATATGTGGGATATCATCAACCACAACTTGTTGTGGGATAGTATCAACCACGTCTTTTTGAGTTGGGATGAGATCACTTTTCAGAGTCGGTGCATATTCCTCCCATCCTTCTGAAGCTGAGTCTTCCTTGTAAATCTCTTCCTCCGGTTTCTCTATCTCTTTCTCTTCGTCTACCTCGTCGTACTCATCACCCCGGCCGGAAGTTATGAGTTGCAATGGTTCGGAGAGCTCCTCTAGAATGAACTCTTCGTCAGTCTCTGATATGTGGCAAAAAGTCATCTTTTTAGGCACATATTTCCTGCACATTTGACCCAATTCTTGGTGAAAACATTTGAAATAAACATTTATCTACTTAATTTCACGAAGTTGGTCAAATTATAGGCATTGTTATAAAAAGTGCTTAAATCTTCTAAAAGGCACGCAAATCGAGGCAGATTATTCTAAACACTGATTCTCACAGACTTTTAACCATATTATGATACAAGTTCTTAAATAGTCTCATATGATGTATCAGGTTATTCCAAGATTGTAGAATCAAGAATCGTGCAGATCGGGTAAAGAATGAGGAAGATAGAGCTTTCTGAACGCAAACCGAGGGCATTCCGCACACGCCAACTCTAGAGACATCCAAATTTGGCACATTTGGCACATTTGGCATCATTAGAATTGTAACGGAATTACGAGATCACAGGAGAAAGAATCAAGTCAAACGAACGAGAAACGAAGAAGATACGGCCTTCCGAAGCAACGAGAAAAGTCAGATAAATCACACGGCCTACCACACGGCCACCCCCTAGCCGTACACGGCCTAGAGGAGGCCATACACGGCCCTCAACTAGCCGTACACGGCCTGGTTGAGGCTGTACATGGCCTATTTTGCTCTCACACGACCTCTTCCTTGCTTCGTTTGCTTGTACGTGTGCTTGTGGACTTGTACTCTTGGATCCAAGGCTTGCTTATAAATAGTGGCTTCATTTACCTCATTCCACACACCAATTCTTCATAGAATTCTCACTTTCTCTCTCACACACTCTTTCTTTCTCTTTCTAGTTTAGCTTTCTCTCTCTAGCACTACTCTTAGGAGTTAGAGGAGAAATAGATTAATGTTTTAGTTCGTTAGTTCTTGGTTAATATTTAACCTAGACTAACGGAGGGGCTACTTTTGTAATAGTGTAGGGAATATTCTGAGGGGCTTATTTGTAATATTGTCGAAGATATTGCGGAGGTTCCGTTCGTGTATTCTTCCTAACATAATTCTGTCTACGCATAATCTACGGTTATTTCTTTCCTCTTCTATTATGATGATTGCTATTATTATTATGATAGATTTAGGATTGTTTACCATGCGTAGTGAGTAGTTCTCTTATGTGCTTGTTGTGACGTAGTTAGCTTGTTAATATTTGGGGTGATGTTATTTTAAATACGCAATTGGGATAATATCGTTATGAAACAACGGAAGTAACGTTATACGGCTTTCATTTGTATAGCGCCGGAATCATCACGAATGTGTGTAGTACGGAACGTGGAAGCTATGATAGTCGTGGGCACAATCCGTTGTGGAATAATGTTCCCAATTGTTACAAAATGAAAACCGGTAAACTGTTAACTTTGTATTTATGAATTTCTAAACCAAAATCGCCTTTCCTCCAATAAACGTGGTTAGAACCTGTATGACAAGGAGTCGCGAACCTTGATCAACCGGTAACTACCTATCTATGTTTTCAAATACAAACATGGTCTGAATTGTGTAGCTGTGGAAATACTGTCAATCCTATCGTATAGTACACCGTGAATCAATCAGGGATTTATTGGGATTTGTTTAAATAAGTGAGGGTTGGGTTTATATCATAGATGGTCAAACTTTAATACAAACTGAGTAAACTAGTCCAGAGTGACCATAAAGTATGTGGCACCTGAAAGACCATAAGTCGGCACAGTACTTCGTATAACGTTTAAATACGTGGGAAAAGCTAAGGAACTGCCGCCGGTTGAAGACTGTGTCACATCCTGGTTGAATCACACATCTCTGGACTAAACAAAGACCACTAATACAAAGTTAGCAGTCACCAAACCAAGTCTTAATCTTAAATGCCTTGCCTAGCCTTATGTTCCCCGTAGTGTTAAGAACGGTCAGAACTTTTAGTGGGTCTGTTACTCTATCTCATGCACCCAGGAATACCATTCCAAAAAGGGTCACTATTCCACTAGATGGAAAGTGTTGAAGAGTTGAGCAGCCTCCTCTGATCAGAATCACCATAACCTAGCAACCCAGTGACATACTGTCTGAGAAATCAAACAGTAAGGTGTTAGTGTTTACACTACGAATACTCAGGCAAAAGCAACACACAAATCTTTAAAAGACGTTTTCATAAATAAACCTAGACATCACCCCATAACACAAGCTAGCGAAGTCATAACAAGCACTATTCTCCATTACTGATTCCCTATCTAGCTTTTATTTACTGTTTTGTTTATTTCCTGCTTTTTATTAGTTTAGTTTAAACGGACCTAAAACCAAATCAAAACTCTTTTCAAAAACCCATCACTAAATCGAATAGTTTATCTAGATAACTCTGATTCACAATACGATTGATCTTAAGAACGACCCTGAGTTATACTTACCTTTGTAAGTAGAATTTAGGTCCCCATCTCTATAAATTTAAAACCCCGTTGCAGCTGTTGCGTAACGACCGTTTCAGCTGTAACAAGTTTTTGGCGCCGTTGCCGGGGAATCAATCGTAAGACCCAGAGGCGTCCTGACGAACCCTTTCTTTTTAGTGATACCTTTATTTTTCGTATTTTACTTTTTACTTTCTTTGTTCCAGCCAACAATAACTTCCCACAACACACAACGATATCAGACCAGATCGTCCGAATCTGAACCTCTCATTTTCCTACCTGTTCCTGAGTCTATTATCCGTACTATCCGAAAACAAAAGCGCTTCCATCTTCCTGAAATGGCAGCTCGTGTCACTCTTGCTGACAACACCAAGCCATCCATTGAAGGACGAGGAGGACCAATCACCTATCAGGAGATAGAGGGAGCATCCTTCGAGCTGAAGCATCACATCGTATAACTCATCAAGGACAACTGTCAATTCCACGGACTACCACGTGAAGATCCTAACGCTCACATTGACAAGTTCATCCACATATCAAACTCCTACAAGCAGAATGGGGTCGAGCAGAACATAGTTCGCCTATACTTGTTCCCCTATTCTCTCGCTTTACATGCACTCTCTTGGTTTGAGGGACTTGAGACTGGCTCAATCACCTCATGGACGGATATGGGTAACAAATTCCTTGCCAGATACTTTCCTCCGTCCAAACAAACCAAACTCAAGAATGACATCGCGCACTTTGAACAAGCTCACGATGAATCAATCTACTCGGCATGGGAGCGATTCAAAAGTCTGATAAGGAAATGTTCAAATCACCAGATGACGAAAACCGACAAGCTATGCACCTTCTACAACAGTCTCGATCCAAATCACCGCATTACTCTTGACGCAGCTGCTCAAGGTAACTTTATGAAGATGACCGATGATGAAGCATGGAGCTTGATCGAAGACATGACGATGCATCACCACGATTGGAAAGCTGATGGGCAATCCTCATCAACACCTCTCTCCGCTCATAACTCTATCTAAGCTGAAGCTATCAAATCTCTAACGGAACAGATCGAAACCCTAACGAAGCAGATTGGAGAGCTAAAGAAATAGCCGCAGCGAGTTCATCAAGTTCAGGCTTGCCAGAACTGTGCCAACCATCCTACTGAAGAATATGAGGTTGAGTATGAAGACCCGACTGACGGTTCTGTCTATTATGCCCATTTTCCATCTAGACCTCCAAATCCACCTGGCTTCGCTAGAACATTTCCACCCAGAAACCGAGGAACCCAGTATCCTCCATGGAATAACCAGCCACCATACCCACAGAGATTTCAGCCACGCTATTCGACATATCCACAACAACCCCAACTTCCTTACAACCAACCTCTGTCATTGACTGCACCCGAAGATGTCCAGCCTACTGAGCCTGCAAAGACTACCGTACCTATCACCAGTACTGACGACAATCTTAACAAGTTCATCCAGGGGCAAACTGCTTTCAACCAGAAGACTACGGCCAGACAAGACCAGACGGACCTATTTCTCAGAAATCAACTCTCGGTCCTAAAAAGCCTTGAGAATCAGATTGGTCAGTTAGCCCAACGTCTCGATACCCGACCACAAGGATCTCTACCCAGTAACACCGTTCAGAATCCTCACGTCGAAGAAGCAAAAACCCTGAGCTCACCTCCTACTAATTCCACTCCAGTAAAGGAACGTACTCCTGTCCCGCCAACAGTTGAGACCAGATCCGTACCCATTCCGACTCGTGAGGTGCGAGTTCCTTTCCCGAACCGTCTATGCAAAAAGTACAATGCCAAGTCATTCAAACTTGACGGAAAATTCATGGACACCGTGTCTAGAATCCCTTCCGGCACTAAGTATATCCGACGAATACTGGCTACTAAAGACAAGGTTCCTGAACCCCCAAAATTTCTCTAAATGCTGAATGCTCAGCCGTCATCCCGAATACCCTACCGGAAAAACTAGGAGACATAGGACGATTCACCTTGCCCTGTTCTATCTATCACTCAGGCATGATTCGCTCCTTGGCCGATCTTGGAGCTAGCATCAATCTCATGCCCTATTCACTTTACACCAGACTTGAAATAGGACCTCTCCAACCCACTAAGATGAGTGTCCAGCTTGCCGACCAATCCATTCGATATCCAAAGGGCATAGCTGAAAACGTCATGGTTAAAGTTGATAAGTTTTGGTTTCCCACCGATTTCGTAGTGATGGATGTTCAGGAAGACATCAATATCCCTATTATCCTAGGTAGGCCATTCATGAATACTGCACGTGCTGTTATTGATGTTTATTCTCAGGTCATAAGTCTGCAAGCACATGGACAAACTGTATCTTTCAAGATTGATCAAGATGAGTGCTCACTAGCAGAACAAGCAGAGATTTACGCAATATCAATGGGCAGAATTACTTCAGATGATGACACCTCTGACTCAGATCCAGAACCATACAGACCAGATGATCACACCTGTCTCATCTCGGCAACAGAGGAATCAGAATCAGAAGAAGAAAAGATGAAGGAATCAGAACCTGAGGAGGAAGAGGTAGAAGAGGAGGAAATGGATGAATCAGAGGAAGAAACAGCACCAGAATCAGAACCAGAGGAAATGGAAGAATCAGAGGAAGATCAGGAAGAAGATTCAAAGCCCGAAGAAGAAGAGGAGGATGTATACCAGTCTACACCACCGCATCAGCACTTACCAGAATCACACCTTCCGATAGACGAGATCATGAAGATTGAGGATTCTATATCTCTACCAGATGTTGATTATGATGCAGGATTTGGTACTACTATGAAGAAGCTCTTGGCATCTGTCATAGATCCTTCCCAGCCTCTTGTCTCACCTAGACTCAACGCTTTGCTAAACATTTAAAAGTTCATTACTTATTCAAAGCAGCACCCAGAGCTTAGAGAAAAACTCCTGAAGAAAATATTGGCATACAAAGAATCCATGCTATCGGATCTTTATTCAGACTTACCCTCCCGAAGGATTCAAGCCTTCGATGCTTCTGAACCTCGAACTCTGTTTGAATGGGAGGATATTTCTAAATCTAGCCATGATTCTGAGGAGAGAGACATAGAGATGGATTCTTCTCAGCCGATATCTCAGATCACCAGTGATATCCAGTTACCTACTGATATTTTTGAGTTCCCAGACTCTCAAGATATGGATACTCTGTCAGCAGAGGATGATCAGGATAACACTGTATATATCGATATACCGATCGATATCCGCTCTATCCGACTTCCGAAACCTCCAGCTATCCCCATGGTTTCTAATCATGAAGAAATGATTAGTGCTATCGAGGCATTCAAGAATGACCTCCCCTCAATGATGAACATCATCATTAGTTCTACCAATGAGTACACACCACGCCAAAGGGACCTGATAGAACAAATCAAGGCCGAATATGACGTTTATCAATCCAGCAGCAGCCGAGACCCACTGCTATTTCAAAACCGCCTGCATGCCTTCACCGAAGATCTCACCACTCAGCTCCTACACCAAACTGCTGAACCTACATTTGAGGAGTTGGAGTTCTTCGAGGACCAGAGGGCCATGTACCGAAAGATACATGCTGTGCTGATCAGATCTGCGTTCCCATATTCTGCACAGCAACATGAATACTTAAACTCATACCGCTGGAATATGTACCACACTACTGGGAATCCTGATGCAGATGCTGATGTCCGGCTAATGAATGACCTTCGAAGATTGATAAATCTAATGGCTGAGAACGATCATATAGACAACACTTCTTCCAACAGGCTCTATATTGATTGTACCATTAAGTACCATGCTTACAATATCATCCATGATCTCGAGTTTGAGATTTTTGATGAAAGAATGCGTACCATCCCTTCTTCCATACCCGAAGGCTCAATGGTTAACATCGCGACCTTCCTCTCAAACCGAATCAAGGAGATCTTCTGTGAAGTTCATCCGGATGAGTATCGCCAGATCTTTCACTACGGATTACGAGAGGTGTACGATATTGTCAACAACATCTTTCGTGACTCTACCCTCTCATTCTCCGCCCATCAGGCCAATCTCATCCAGCGCATTCTCGAGTCTATCAGGGAAATCAGAGGAAACTCTAGCCGAGATGATCATGAAAACATCCATCAGATGTTCCTCAGATTCATGGACTCGTTGAAGCAAGACCATCCAGAACGTGAGCTGATGGAAGCTAGTGAAGCAGGATTCTTTGTGATTGATCCCCATGGAGTTATCTCCAAAACCGTAAAAGACATCACTTTGGATCTTCTGCATATGCAGAAACTCACTGAAGACCACCTTGACAGCTTCCCTGACTTTGCATCACACACTCTGAACATCATCAGGGTCATCGCTCACAGGTTTCTGCGAATCTATCCACGCAACACTTGGATGCCACGCACTTCCGGCCCAAGTGGTTCCAGTTCTCATTAATCTGAAGGAAGGCAAAGTCGAGCTCTCGACTTTAACAGCAGCGCTTCTCGGGAGGCAACCCGTGCAATAAAAAGAGAAGATTGAGTGTCAATAAGTGAAGCAGAATCTCCGACTAACCTTCACACTTGGTTATGCCTAAAAGAATTTTCAAAATTATTTCTCAAAAACAACTCATTTTGCAAAACACTCGTCTCAGCAGGAAGTAAAAATAAATAATTCACTGTTTCGAGCATTTGAGGTACTTGCATACTACTTCTATGCATTATGCTCGAACTCGTTTAAAAATAATGTTTTATAAATGATTTGTCATAGAAAACATTCCCTTCAAAATCTGAGACGGTGATTTCACTACCATTTGCAAAATATATGAGTTTGTTAAAAGGCATATCCAACGTGTTCACACCTACGAGATCATTTCACAAAGAGAAGAGTATGAATAATTGAAGTTTTTGAAGTGTGCAAGAAAACTCTAGCAAGAGTCTCGAGGATAAAACCAGAAGAAAATGCAGAAATAGATCCTGACAGCTTCTCATTTCAGCAAATTTTCTTATCATAAGCATCCGAGCATCTCGCTATTTGGGGAGTTTCCTTATCCTTTCCTCACTTTTCAATAAATAAATAATCTGTTTTATTTAGCATGTTATCTATGCCTTATCCTAAACTTATCACTAAGTGTGGGATTCCAGCCCAAAAATAACACTTGAGAAACATTTTCTACATGTTGAAACTCTAAGTGTGGGATTTTACTTGTAAAATCCTTACTCAAGAGAACATTAGGGACAATGTTCCTCTAAGTGTGGGATAGCAGGTATAGATACCTTGGATTGATTTTACGTTTTTTTTGTCCAAATAAGTAAACTTAGAAAATGTTCCTCAAATTTCAAATTTTTTTCAAAAATAATAAAAAGTATGAGTTTTTAACTCTGCTATTTTGAACTCTAAACGTTCTAAAGAGGAATCATTCCCGTATATGAGTATGCTATTTTGGAAACTAAGGAAAATAAGGTAGGAATCTCTCAAACAAAAATGATAATCTAAGAGGGGCATCGCATGACTAGGCACATATAACCCAAAAAAACTTGCAGTGAGGTATCTTGAGCCCTTATAGCATTCATTTTTAATGCTTCACTTTTCGTTTGTTGTGTGTGCCGATGTATGCATCTCTGAATTAGAACTTGCTCCTGACATACGTTTCGAGACCATATTAGTGAGTACCATACGCGGTATAGGTGCAATTAAATGATCTTGACATTCCCTAGGATTTAACCCCCTTACTCATATCTTTTCAAGCCCAAAACCCTTCCGATGCTCATTTTTAGCATCGATGATCCGCTTAGTAAACCCTGTTGAGCCTAAACCTTTTCGTTTCATAAAACCCTAATTTTAAACCCACTTTCCCAAAATTCCCAAAAGCTTACCGCATAATTTCTAAGGTTATGGAAAACGCCTTTTAGAATATCCTTTTCGCTTGATTCAACATTCCGATCCTCTCTCACAAAGTCATCAAAGTTATATATGAAGGAGAGAGAAAATCTTGGTGTGAAAAATTGACACCAAAAGACTGTCACGAATGAAGAAGAAAACTTAAGAAGGATTTCTAAGGGAGCCAAAAAAAAAAAATAAAAAGAAAAAGAAAAAGAATAAAATAAAATAAAAGAATAATCCCTTGAAAATTCTGTGGCAAAGAAATTCTCAAGAAGAAAAAGAAGAAAAATAGTTAGTCTAAGAATAAAGCTAAGTGCTGTCAGTAGTATCACTCACCAGAAAAATCTGATAGAAGCAAAATAGCTATCCAGTTCCTTTTCCGTATTTGCGCTATTCTAAATAAAGTTTTTCATGATCTTTAGAATTCTAAGGTACAACTAAACCCTTACACCCGAAAAACAAACTGTTATCCATACCCTTTCACTCTCACCAAACATTACAACCCTCATGAATGTCTTGGGATAATTAGCACCGTCCTCACTTAAGTGGTGGAGATCCGATTCTCGATCAAGCCTATGACGATGAGTGCTGCATGACTGGCTTTCGGGCGATTTCATTTGTTCTAGAATGTTAGGAAACCCGATACACTTTGAGTGAATTGAATGACCACCTTGTGAGGAATCGCCCGGTCATGTATACTCCAAGATCATGAGAGTTGGAAGTATGCCTAAGAAAGTCATTCCTTGTTTCTGGGACGATTATCTTATTTCTCCTTATTTTATATTATGGTTTGCTGATGTGCAGGGTGATTGCATTTAAGAATTTTTAGAATTCTCCAAATCTGCTTAAAACCGTTTTCATAAAACTGAGTTTTGCTTGAGGACAAACAATGTCTAAATGTGGGATATTTGATATGTGGCAAAAAGTCACGTTTTTAGGCACATATTTCCCGCACATTTGACCCAATTCTTGGTGAAAACACTTGAAATAAATGTTTACCTACTTAATTTCACAAAGTTGGTCAAATTATAGGCATTGTTATAAAAAGTGCTTAAATCATCCAAAAGGCACGCAAATCGAGGCAGATTATTCTAAACACTGATTCTCACAGACTTTTAACCATATTATGATACAAGTTCTTAAATAGTCTCATATGATGTATCAGGTTATTCCAAGACTGTAGAATCAAGAATCGTGCAGATCGGGTAAAGAACAAGGAAGATAGAGCTTTCTGAACGCAAACCGAGGGCATTCCGCACACGCCAAATCTAGAGACATCCAAATTTGGCATCATTAGAAGCGTAACAGAATTACGAGATCACAGGCGAAAGAATCAAGTCAAACGGACGAGAAAAGAAGAAGATACGGCCTTCCGAAGCAACGAGAAAAGTCAGATAAATCACACGGACTACCACACGGCCACCCCCTATCCGTACACGGCCTAGAGGAGGCCGTACACGGCCCTCAACTAGCCGTGCACGGCCTGGTTGAGGCCGTACACGGCTTGTTTTGCTCTCACACAGCCTCTTCCTTGCTTCGTTTGCTTGTACGTGTGCTTGTGGACTTGTACTCTTGGATCCAAGGCTTGCCTATAAATAGTGGCTTCATTTACCTCATTCCACACACCAATTCTTCATAGAAATCTCACTTTCTCTCTCACACTCTCTTTCTTTCTCTTTCTAGTTTAGCTTTCTCTCTCTAGCACTACTCTTAGGAGTTAGAGGAGAAATAGATTAGGGTTTTAGTTCGTTAGTTCTTGGTTAATATTTAACCTAGACTAACGGAGGGGCTACTTTTGTAATAGTGTAGGGGATATTCTGAGGGGCTTATTTGTAATATTGTCGAAGATATTGCGGAGGTTCCGTTCGTGTATTCTTCCTAACATTATTCTGTCTACGCATAATCTACGGTTATTTCTTTTCTTTTCTATTATGATGATTGCTATTATTATTATGATAGATTTAGGATTGTTTACCATGCGTAGTGAGTAGTTCTCTTATGTGCTTGTTGTGATGTAGTTAGCTTGTTAATATTTGGGGTGATGTTACTTTAAATACGCAATTGGGATAATATCGCTATGAAACAACGGAATTAACGTTATACGGCTTTCATTTGTATAGCACCGGAATCATCACGAATGTGTGTAGTATGGAACGTGGAAGCTATGAAAGTCATGGGCACAATCCGTTGTGGAATAATGTTCCCAATTGTTACAAAATGAAAACCGGTGTACTGTTAACTTTGTATTTATGAATTTCTAAACCAAAATCGTCTTTCCTCCAATAAACGTGGTTAGAGCCTGTATGGCAAGGAGTCGCGAACCTTGATCAACCGGTAACTACCTATCTATGTTTTCAAATACAAACATGGTCTGAATTGTGTAGCTGTGGAAATACTGTCAATCCTATCGTATAGTACACCGTGAATCAATCTGGGATTTATTGGGATTTGTTTAAATAAGTGAGGGTTGGGTTTATATCATAGATGGTCAAACTTTAATACAAACTGAGTAAACTAGTCCAGAGTGACCATAATGTATGTGGCTCCGGAAAGACCATAAGTCGGCACAGTACTTCGTATAACGTTTAAATACGTGGGAAAAGCTAAGGAACTGCCGCTGGTTGAAGACTGTGTCACATCCTGGTTGAATCACACAGCTCTGGACTAAAGAAAGACCATTAATACAAAGTTAGCAGTCACCAAACCAAGTCTTAATCTTAAATGCCTTGCCTAGCCTTATGTTCCCCGTAGTGTTAAGAACGGTCAGAACTTTTAGTGGGTCTGTTACTCTATCTCATGCACCCAGGAATACCATTCCAAAAAGGGTCACTATTCCACTAGATGGAAAGTGTTGAAGAGTTGAGCAGCCTCCTCTGATCAGAATCACCATAACCTAGCAACCCAGTGACATACTGTCTGAGAAATCAAACAGTAAGGTGTTAGTTTTTACACTACGAATACTCAGGCAAAAGCAAGACACAAATCTTTAAAAGGCGTTTTCATAAATAAACCTAGACATCACCCCATAACACAAGCTAGCGAAGTCATAACAAGCACTATTCTCCATTACTGATCCTATTGTTGTGGGTAGATTTTCACTAACCTTTACTGGATCCTAATCAGCATCATATGGATACCCTGCAGGTATGAAAGTTGTTTATATTTTATATTCATATCTCAGGATAATGATGGTTTTTAAGTCTGTTTTCAGGATCACGGATACAGGTAAGGATCTTGGATATATTGTTATTATTTATCTTGCAGGATCCTATTCAGGATACATTTATCTATCATAATTATGCAGGATTCTGGACCTGGAAGATATTTATTTAAGGATCCTATAATCAATCTCGGAGTACACATAGCTCAAGATCCTGGACTTATATTAGTTAAGGATCTTGAACTATATAACACGTTTGTTTTTCTTGAGTATTGACCAGGTCTTAGAAGAAACGCGTTATTGAGATATGCTCCGGATTACGTGAAGAGGATCTGATACAATTTGATGAAGACGAAGTCTTACGCACATGTAAAATGAAGTCAAAAGAGACGTTGGTGGTCTTCATCGTTCCTTGGAGGATCCCTGATATTTCGGAATTATTGTTATACGCTCTTACTATTTAAATGAGGCTTGGGTGATCGATTAAGTTAACGAATATTCACTACTCACACCTGCAAATCACTATAACACTCTGCTATTTCTTCATTTTACGATTTTTTCACTAACACTTAGCTAAATACACACACATTCACTTAGCCGATCATCCTTGTGCTCTTACTTTGTAATTCATTACTTTTATTTTAATAAGATTAACAAAGGCAAGGATCGTTTGATCCTTCCCGAGGTTTTGTGCCGGCGATCAACCTTGATCAAGGGCTTTCCTCGTATATCATCGTGTCGTTTTCGCTTGTTTCTCATTAATTTTTGCTTTAATTACATTTTACTTACATTTTTATCATCAAATAGCAATTATCCTTAATCTGCTCTTAACTTTTGACATTAACTCGTATGTTCGACAAGGATCTACGTATTTAACACAAAAATATTTACTTACTAATAGAGATAATCGTGTTTCTACGTAATTATCTTGAGAGTAATTTTTATACCTGACCTCACAAACTAATTTTGATCACTAAATTGCTTTTAGTAATTTTTGACCAAAACAATTTGGCGCCCACCGTGGGGCAATTGGTGTTTTGCTTATTCAAACTTTTGTTAAGATCCTTGTTGAGTCATCTTTTCCAAAGATTTTTGTCGAAAATGTCGAGCCAAGGACGATCTACTTCTTCCACCATGCCATCATCATCATCTGCTAGAACCACTCTTCCACTTGCTCCACCTCTCACATCATCTCAACAACAGCCGCAAAATGTCTATCAGAGGCTATCTTCGGCTGGATCTACTTCCTTGGGGGCTGGATCCTTTTCGGATCCAGACCCTGTTATGATTGCTAACCGGGATATTGTGTCTATGTTTGCTCAGGTTAAGGAGCAGCTTCAACGAGTGGAGAGAAGCAACGAAATTCTGAGAAAGGATATGGAGGACATGAGGACTAGAAACAATGTTCCAGCTTCTCAAGTTACTACTCCTATCCGAAGCAGGATCCTTGATTTTGGCACTCCTCCGTCCGTGGAGCATCAAGGAGACTTTGTGTCTATGCAAGGGAGCGCTAGGATCCCAGATCCAATTTATGCTACGGGAATTTCTACATCAAGGGGTCAACAATCTAATCCAGGATCCTCATACATGACTCCTGATGGCGGTAACATGTTTAATAATTTTACTTCTAATAACACTGTCGGGACTAACAATTTTCAGGATCCTGGAGTTAGCCCTGTAATGGCGAGAGAAATACAGAAATTGAAGGATATGATATCAAGCGTTCCCGGAGTTGTACAACCAATTCCAGAAGTTTCTCCAACGGCGCACATGATCTCAAGATTTGCACCAACTATTTGTGATACTGAGATCCCAAAGAGGTTTCAAACACCCAATATGAAGCTGTATGATGGAACGACGGATCCTGAAGAGCACATTGCACAATATAGGGAGAGGATGGAAATTGTCCCAATTCCTTCTGACCTTAAGGAAGTATGCTTATGCAAGGGCTTTGGCTCCACTCTCACGGGATCTGCACTAAAATGGCTATTGAACGTTCCTCCCTACTCTATTACTTCATTTGCTCATTTGGTTAATTTATTTAATAATCAATTCTCCTGCAGTAGAACATTTGAAAAACTAACTACTGATTTATATAGAATTGTCCAAAAAACTAATGAGTCTCTTCGAGATTTTGTAGGAAGGTTCGGGAGAGAATCCTTGAACATACCCAATTTAGATATGCCTACTGCTGTACAAGCCTTTAAGATGGGGATCAAAAGGGATTCCCCATTTTATGAGGATCTTGTTATGAATCCTTGCAGGAATCTTGATGAAGTCAGAAATAGAGCTTTGAGGTTTATCAGATTGGAAGAGGACGCGATGGTACAGAAGAGAGTGGATACTCAATCAGCATATGATAGACCCAACAGGAAATCAGACTCATCTTCATTCAGATCAAACAGGAAGAAACCTTATTCCAGAAATGAGGATCGTCGTGTGAATGCTATTGATGAAGATGACGAAGAATATCCTAAAATAACTGATTATTGTGTGCCATTCAGGATCTAGGGGACAAGGCAAGATGGCCAAAGAAGAATGATAAACCCTACGGGTGGAAGGATAAGTCTAAGTGGTGTGCTTACCATGAGGATTTCGGCCACACAACTGAGAATTGCATAGCTCTCCGGAAAGAGATCAGTCATTTGCTCAACAAAGGACACTTGAAGGATCTGCTTGGAAAAAAGAAGGATCTTGCGAAGGATCATGACAGAGTTCAGGATCCTGAGCCTCAGGATAATCGCAGGATCCTTACCAGAGCAGGATCCCCACCTTTAGATGCCAAGGTAATCAATTTTATTTCTGGTGGTTCTGACATATGTGGTACTTCTTATTCCGCAGCTAAGAGGCACGCAAGGGAGTCCAAGTCAGATAAACCATATAAACCTACAAGAACTTTCATGAAGAAAGACGAAAGGATAATAGCGTTTGATGAGGACGATTTAGAAGATGTTCAGGATCCTCATCATGATGGTTTGGTTATTACTCTTTATGTTGCCAATCATTTCGTGCGAAGGATCCTGATAGAAGGAGGAAGCTCAGTCAACATCATCCGTCTAGAAACTTTGAAAAGAATGGGTATTCCAGAGTCGGAGATCACCTCGAGATCCACTGTGTTGGTAGGATTCAGTGGAGAAGTAAAGAACACAGTTGGTGATATCAAGTTGCCGATCTACATTGAGGGGGTGAACTCCATTCAAAAGTTTTGCGTTATGGATTATCTGTCAAGCTATAACATTATCCTAGGGAGACCCTGGTTGCATGATATGAAGGCAGTACCCTCAACATATCATCAATGCGTCAAATTACCAACTCCATGGGGAGTGGTCAAGATCAGTAGTGACCAACAAGAAGCAAAGGATTGCTATACAACATCGATGAAACCTGCTACCAAGCCTCCATCAGCATAGCAATTAAAGAGCAATGCATGGGATGTCCTGGATACGAAGGAGCATGACGTCAAAGAAATGCCGCTGAGCTTGAAGGATCTTGAAGAAAAGGTGCTTATAGGATCAAGCATCCCAGAAGATCTAGAGCAGTATCTGATGAAATTCTTGAATCAGAGGAGATCGACCTTTGCCTGGAAACCAGAGGATATGACAGGTATATCTAAGGATGTTATAACTCATAAACTTGGAATTGATAATAGTTTCAGGCCAGTCCAACAAAAGAGAAGAAAATTTGCGCTGGAAAGGAATGCTATTATCCAGGCTGATGTAGAAAGATTACTTGCTGCTGGCATGATAAGGGAAGTAAAGTTTCCAAGATGGCTGGCAAACGTGGTAGTGGTACAAAAGAAGAATGGGAAATGGAGAGTGTGTGTGGACTATACGGATCTCAATAAAGCCTGCCCGAAGGATCCTTTTCCATTGCCCCATATAGATTCAATGGTGGATGCTACGGCTGGGCATGAGATCCTAACCTTTATGGATGCTTCATTAGGATTTCAACAAATTCAGATGGAACCTTCAGACCAGGAAGACACAGCCTTCAAACCCCCACAGGTATATATTGTTATATTGCCATGCCCTTTGGTCTTAAAAATGCAGGTGCAACGTATCAAAGGCTAGTCAATATGATGTTCAAAGACCAATTGGGAAGTACAATGGAAGTATACATTGACGATATGGTAGTAAAGTCAAAGAAAGCTGAGGATCATCTTCAGGATCTCAAGGTGGCCTTTGACATCCTGGATCACTACAACATGAAGCTTAATCCTGCAAAATGCCACTTTGGAGTGGGGGCAGGAAAGTTCTTGGGATATATGGTGACCAAGAGAGGAATAGAAGCTAGCCTAGAACAGATCAAAGCTATTCTAAATCTAAAGTCTCCATCAAGCCCAAAGGATATACAAATATTAACGAGAAGGATAGCAGCTCTGAACCCTTTTATTTCAAGATCCTCAGACAGGTGCAAGGAATTCTATGATATCCTAAAGAAGAATAGAAAGTTCGAATGGGGAGAAAAGCACGAATCTGCGTTTCAAGAGCTAAAGGATTACTTGTCAACAGCTCCTTTATTGATGAAGACTGAGAATGGGGAACCGTTGTTTCTCTATTTATCAGTGTCACGAAGTGCTGTAAGTGCGGTGCTTGTGAAGGATCATGAAAGACAACAACATCCAGTTTACTATGTAAGTAAAAGCCTATTAGATGCTGAAACCAGGTATTCTCATCTCGAAAAACTTATACTTGCATTAGTCATGGCATCAACTAAACTTAGGCATTATTTTGAGACACACCCCATACATGTAAGAACTAATTACCCTATTAAAAACGTTTTGAGAAAACCAGAAATGTCAGGACGTTTAGCTAAATGGTCTGTAAAATTAAATGCTTATAATCCGATCTATGAGCCTAGGAACGCAATTAAATCTCAAGCCCTAGCAGATTTTATTGCTGACTTTACTAGTGATCTTCAAAATGAAGTAGATTTAGAAGTACAAGAACTAAACCAAATAAGTGAAAGATGGACATTATATACTGATGGTGCTTCTAACGTAAGAGGAACTGGATTAGGAATTGTATTAAAGTCACCGCAAGGTGATATCATGCCTCAAGCCATAAGATGTGAGTTCCAAGCTACAAATAATGAGGCAGAATATGAAGCATTAATTGCGGGATTACAATTAGCTAAGGATATTGGGATAAAATACTTGAACGTGTATGTTGATTCATTGTTAATTGCTAATCATTATAATGGATCTTATACTGTAAAAGTAGATAGATTAGCTGCGTATTTGGAGATTGTTAAGGATCTTGCAGGTAGCTTCGAGATCTTCGACATCCAACAGGTACCACGTGAGGATAATACTGAAGCGGATGCTTTGGCAAATCTGGGGTCAAGCTTAAGGATCCCACCGGATGTCAAAATACCAATTATACATATTGCAGCGCCTGCCACTGCTGATAAGGATCACAATGAAGAGCAAGTGTGTGACATTGAGGATCCTCAGTCTGGAGATAATCTGAATGCATCAGGTTCCGGGGCAAGTCACGATCATGGACGCGACCAATCATGGAATATTTACAACATGATGTGATCCCTAAGGATGAAAACAATCCCAAAGCTTTCAGGTCAAAGGTATCTCGTTTTACTATTGAGAATGGTATATTGTATAAAAAATCACTTGCAGGACCATTATTGCGATGCCTTGAGGATCCTGAAGCAAAAGCAGTCCTTAAGGATATACATGAGGGTGATTGTGGGAATCATTCTGGGGGCAGAGCATTATTTTCAAAAGCTTTAAGGACATGATACTTCTGGCCTACAATGAAGAAGGATTCCATAGATTTTGCTCGCAAATGTGATGCTTGTCAAAGACACGGAAACATCCATCATCAGCCAGCAGAACCGATGCATCCAATTATCTCACCATGGCCGTTTATGAAATGGGGAATGGATATTGTTGGAAAACTACCTGTTGCTCCAGGAGGAAAAGTGTTTATGC
Organism: Helichrysum umbraculigerum; assembly: GCA_949592205.1. Lineage (NCBI taxonomy): Eukaryota > Viridiplantae > Streptophyta > Magnoliopsida > Asterales > Asteraceae > Helichrysum > Helichrysum umbraculigerum. The sequence goes on from CATIUR010000003.1 coordinate 66,441,566, forward strand.
TTGCAATGACGGATTATTTCTCAAAATGGATTGAAGCTGAAGCATTTGTTCAAGTGAAGGAAAAGGATGTTATTTCATTCATCAAGAGAAATATCCTCACAAGGTTTGGGATCCCGGCAGAAATAGTATGTGACAATGGATTTCAATTTATTGGAAGAAGAACGACTAAGTTTTGTGAAAGTTGGGGAATCAAAATGATAACTTCAACGCCAGTCCATCCTCAAGCTAATGGACAAGCGGAGTCTAGCAACAAGATCATAATCATTAATCTTAAGAAGAGGCTAGATGCTAAGAAAGGGATATGGGCTGAAGAGTTACCTTTTGTTTTATGGGCTGATAGGACCACAGAAAAGGAGGCAACTAAGCAAACTCCTTTTGCTTTGGTGTTTGGATCTAAGGCTGTGATCCCGACAGAAATGGTGATCCCAACGGCAAGATCCCGGATGCAAACTTTGGAAGCAAACAAGGAAGCATTGATTCAGGACCTAGACACTGTGGATGAATTGAGGGATCGTACTGCTAAATTCAGGATTGCAGCATACCAACAGAGGATTTCAAGATCCTACAACAAAAATGTTAGGATAAAAAGGTTTCGAGTAGGAGATTTGGTATTGAGAAAAGTATTTCAAAATACTAAGAATCCTGCGGAAGGAAAGCTAGCACCAAAGTGGGAAGGTCCGTACTTGATAGATTCGGATGCTGGAAAGGGGGCATACTGGTTGGCCAATATGGATGGAGAATTACTTCCAAGATCCTGGAATGCCATTCATTTGAAACTCTATCATGTGTAAGTTGAATATTTCTGTTCAACATATAAGGTACTCCTATGATCCTAAACTTTTCATTGATTTTATTCTTTAATGTATATATGTATGTGTGTATTATGATCATATATTAACATGTGCATGAAAGTTTTTCATTATTATTACTATTCTCATTGAATATTGTACTGACTTAAGCATCGGAGGGGTGTTAGGAAAACTAACACCCACCTTTACCCTAGATCTTGTATTTGTTGTAGTTCATATACTTAAGGATCATGGAGTGAAGATTAGGGGTTGGACACCTCTCCTCCGTTAAGGATCCCAGCGATCCTCTAAGGTTTAGAGGTTTCCGTACGGATAAACACCTCTCTACGAAAAGGGTTTGACACCTCGCCAGGAGCGCACGATGTTTGATTATAGTGCCATGGTTAGGGAATCGGTGATGCCTCTGGTACCCGACAACTTCATTTCCATTGGCCTATAGATCAAGTGCTAACGAATGTCGATACTGATGTGCACTATACGTATCGATCTAAGGTTTGTGTCGTTTTCACGTCACTCTAAGGTTTGTAATGTTTTCACATTACTCAGTTGGTTAGGCATTTTCATGTCTCAAATGGCGTAGCCCAAGTACATAAGGCTTGTAATGACTTCTCATTATGTAATACGCACGGTTTGTAATGTTTTCACATTACCCAACGATTTGGCATTTACCTGTCACAATTATAGTTTTCTTGAACTATCTAATGGTTATAATGTTTTTGCATTATCAAAATTTTCATTGGTTAAGTCTAATAAATAACTTTATTAGCCCTAATGTTTTCATGATTGTCAAAACTGTTTTGATCTAAGGATCGCGAAATCTTTTTAAAGATTACAACATTTTTCGAAAAATAAATTGTTTTCACAATTGTTTGACAAATTATTAACATTTGTATGTTACAGGAAGTACTCGTTGGGAGTTCCTCATTATCAACAGTTTATTTTAGGATCTTGAAGTCTCAGAATCCTAAATTCCAGTTTATATGAAATACGGTTAAGGATCCTTGAATCTAAGGACCCCTATCCCGTCATTATCTCGGATCTAATCTAGGATCCTCGAAGCCTGGAATGTGAAGAAAATCTTCTCATTATCCTGGAAGTATTCTGAGGGAATCTCCTCAGGATCCTGTTTCTAAGCAAATATATATATATACTGAGGCAATCTCCTCAGTATCCTGAAGACATGAGTTGTAGATAGTATCCTAATATTATTAGCAGCAAGAGATCTAAGGATTGTACAATCCTAAGATTAAAGTTCAAAAGAAGCGCATAAATTAAAATTGTCTTGTGGCCAACATGAACCACGTGCGACACAACCATGATTGACCATTCCTGGTCAATCTCTCCCCAAATAATTGTTTATTACAGACACAACCCAAAAGGGACAAGTAAACATCAAAATAAAAATCAGGCTCCGGCTAGTTAAATGCAATCCTCGCCCGAGGATCCTTCGCTGTCAATTGGGTCATCTGCAGGTGCAACGTCTTCGACGAACTTAGAAGTGGATGCCTCTCCTCTGCCTGAGATGTCGATGATCCTTATTGAGGGTGCTTTAAGAACCTTAGATCCCCCAAGACCAATGAAGAATGGATTCATGACATAGTTGTCTTTCATTTCCTCCAGCTTATCTTTCCAGCCCTTGACATCCCACAGGCTAGCATCTAGCCCGTTTTCGGCAGCCTCTGTGGCCATATGAATCTTGGATTCCAACACAGCAATAGTGGCGTCTCTTTTCATCTCTTCCAGTAGATTGGTGTTTGTGGTGGATCCTTCTTCACGACCGGATTTGTCGGCGACCTTGGCTTTGAGATCCTCGATTTTTCGTTTGGCCTTTTCCAACTCCCGGGTTCCCTTGTTAAGAGCAAATGTCAGAGCGTCTACCGATTTGACTTTATTAGCGTATTCTTCTATCATAACATCTGCAGCCCGATGAAACAATTAGTGTTGGGCTTTTCTTTATTTAAAAAGAGTTAAAAGGAAGGGGTCTTACTATCAAGAGATTGGAAGAAGGATTATCGATATCGTATAAATCTTCAACTTTTCTCTTTTTGGAGAGAAAGTGTGTTGGAAGAGGTTTGAAACTGGAAGCTCTGATTTTAGTTGGAATCTCTGAATCAATGTCGGATAAACTAAAATGCACTGTGAGATTATGAAAGAATTTAGAACACAGGGGAGAGAAAATGTAAACAGAAAAAAGATGAGGGGAAGAAAGATACCCGACATGGTTGATTTCTTGTGATTGCTCCGATTGTCCTTGTTGAGAATTGGGAGTGGAATTAGGTTATGGAGTACTTATGGGTTGAAATAACGAAAAAGAAGGATGAGAGATAACAGGATTTAGGTGATGTGGTGATGACGGTTTGATGTGATAAGGGTTTAAATGTTATCATTACTATTTGGACGCGGTCTCCGATACACGTAAAATATCTCACCTAACATGGTTTAAGCAGTTAATATGAGAAGTTATAACGTTTAGGGATCCTGAAAAACGTAATAAATTCGGGGGCAATTGTTGTGGGTAGATTTTCACTAACCTTTACAGGATCCTAATCAGCATCATATGGACACCCTACAGGTATGAAAGTTGTTTATATTTTATATTCATATCTCAGGATAATGATGGTTTTTAAGTCTGTTTTCAGGATCACGGATACAGGTAAGGATCTTGGATATATTGTTATTATTTATCTTGCAGGATCCTATTCAGGATACATTTATCTATCATAATTATGCAGGATTCTGGACCTGGAAGATATTTATTTAAGGATCCTATGATCAATCTCGAAGTACACATAGCTCAGGATCCTGGACTTATATTAGTTAAGGATCTTGAACTATATAACACGTTTGTTTTTCTTGAGTATTGACCAGGTCTTAGAAGAAACGCGTTAATGAGATATGCACCGGATTACGTGAAGAGGATCTGATACAATTTGATGAAGACGAAGTCTTACGCACGTGTAAAATGAAGTCAAAAGAGACGTTGGTGGTCTTCATCGTTCCTCGGATGATCCCTGATATTTCAGAATTATTGTTATACGCTCTTACTATTTAAATGAGGCTTGGGTGATCGATTAGGTTAACGAATATTCACTACTCACACCTGCAAATCACTATAACACTATGTTATTTCTTCATTTTACGATTTTTTCACTAACACTTAGCTAAATACACACACATTCACTTAGCCGATCATCCTTGTGCTCTTACTTTGTAATTCATTACTTTTATTTTAATAAGATTAACAAAGACAAGGATCGTTTGATCCTTCCCAAGGTTTTGTGCCGGCGATAAACCTTGATCAAGGGCTTTCCTCGTATATCATCGTGTCATTTTCGCTTGTTTGTCATTAATTTTTGCTTTAATTACATTTTACTTACATTTCTATCATCAAATAGCAATTATCCTTAATCTGCTCTTAACTTTTGACATTAACTTGTTTGTTCGACAAGGATCTACGTATTTAACACAAAAATATTTACTTACTAATAGAGATAATCGTGTTTCTACGTAATTATCTTGAGAGTAATTTTTATACCTGACCTCACAAACTAATTTTGATCACTAAATTGCTTTTAGTAATTTTTGACCAAAACACCTATCTAGCTTTTATTTACTGTTTTGTTTATTTCCTGCATTTTATTAGTTTAGTTTAAACGGACCTAAAACCAAATCAAAACTCTTTTCAAAAACCCATCACTAAATCGAATAGTTTGTCTAGATAACTCTGCTTCACAATACGATTGATCTTAAGAACGACCCTGAGTTATACTTACCTCTGTAAGTAGAATTTAGGTCCCCAGCTCTATAAATTTAAAACCCGTTGCAGCTGTTGCGTAACGACCATTTCAGCTGTAACAGTCTCGGACGTTGATAGATTATGAATGGGTGGAAGTGAAGATTTAGAAAATTGGGTAGGTGTAGGAGTTGAAGGAAGTTTGCAACCAGACTCATGAGAATGAAAGTCTGTGTCAAGTGAAGTAGATGTGGTGTGTGTGTTCATATCATCTTCCTGCAGCCTAAAGTTGGTTCTATCTTGATCCTCATTTCCCTCACTACTTACTTGTTTTCGTATTTCAGACAACTTATTAGAACTTCTTCTAAGCATGTCTTCTTGTTCTTTTAGTAATTGTTCAAGTGAGTTAGAAGAGGGTGAGAAAGCAGCATTACTGCTGAGAAAGGTCAAAGACGTATCTCTTAAGTCAGGACTCTCATACGATTGAGGTTCAGATACAGGGTAAGATGAGTGTGGGTAGACTTCAAATGGTTTAGGATAGTAAGGATTGTGTTGATGTTGTGGGAAAGCGTAGGGGTCATATTGATATTGTATTTGAGGATTTAGGAACCCAACGTTATCCGAATAAGTCCTATTATACCTTTGACATTCGTTATCTAAGTGGGAATTACTCCTACATCTATCTTGAACAAGACTATCAAATTGATCTATTAGTTGTTGAATATTTGCCATTTACCCAATTTTTAGAAAAGACGGCACACGAAGAAGGTTTAAGAATTAAAGCTGGGGTGAGAAGGGATTTTAAACTATGCTAAGTTAACTAAGCTACGCTAATCTAAGGGCAGAAAGTAACTTATGACAGGGATGGTGAATCCTAGTCAAAAGGATCGCTTAAAAACTACTTTATCTAAACAAGCTCCAAATCGTACTACCGTCCCCGGCAGCGGCGCCAAAAACTTGACGCGCCCCAAACGGTCGGTCCAGGAATCGCTCCCTGCCGTTGCGGACCTCACGCTCAAGGCGGCATCATGGGTAGTTTTAAATTTATAATTGTCGGGACCTAAACCTTCCGAACAACGTACTGATACTAGGTATGAATACCTGATACTAGTAAGTGGCAAGGATGATCCAGGGTCGTTCCTCACGACGGTAGAATTGAAACAGAGCTCACTCGGATAACTTAGTAATTAAGCTGGGTTTTGGTTAGTTGGATAGGTTTTGTATTTGGTTTTCTAATTTAAACTACTAAAACATAAAATAAAAGGGAAGCTAGCATGTATGTAACACTTTAGGATGATGGAGACGTGGTTCACCATGATTTGGGATAGTGCCTTACCTGGATGATGTTCATTATGGGACACATTTAGGTAACAAACAAGTAAACTATAGGTGTAAACACTAGGACCCTACTTCTTTAGATAAATTCTAAATTACTATGTCACTGAGTACCTAGCCTATCGTGATTCTGATCAGAACAGGCTACTCAACCCCCCACACTGCCTGGTTATGACAAGTGACCCATTAAGGGTGCAGGAATAAGGTAACAGATTGCCCTTAGGTTATTCTGACCTTTCTTAACACCTAAGTCTAAATGTTATTATCTAATCGTGTACTGATTATTAACTTTGTATTCTAAACTATCAGTTTTGTAGATTCTAGGGGTTTAGGAATCCTGAACCACTGCTGGGCTTGACCTTCGTTTCTAGACTCATTCTCTTAGGTTGTAATTAGCAAAAATACTTCTGTCATGATCTAGAACTGTCCTTTGCGATCAGTCATTCAGCCCTAGGAACACCAGCTGTAACAACCGCCAAATTAGGGCTAATATTAGCGCCTAACTCTTTGTTAATACATGTAATTAGTACTGAGTTAGGCTAATTTATGTATCGGATTATATGTTGGTTAATATATATACAACTTTACGATTTGATTAAATCGTACGCGACTTAAATAGAATGAAATTCTATTCGGTTAACACGGACGTTGGTGAACAAATGTTTATAAACTAAGATAACGCAATTATGACCGGAACGCTACTTTATAATAATTGGTAATTATCTCGTATTACTCGATATACACTTACACGATTTAAAAACAAAAGAAATTAAATGTAATTTAAACTATTAAAGATTTAAGGAAATAATTTAAATAAATTATTTAACAAGATTTGTGATTTATAAATATAATTAAACGCGTAAAATAAATATTTAAAGTTTCAATGACGGAGCAAACGAACACCGCGCGGAGCGGGAACACGGGGCGAAAGTGGGGATTTAACCTCCCACTTCCACCCACCTTCTTTCATTTCACTTTCTTTCTTTCTCTCTCTTTCCTTTCCTTTTCTCTCTAATCACTAAACACCACCACCAAAAATCTATCTAAATCAACAAATAAACATATCAAACGACATCCGATCTTCAAGATTTTTAGAGATTCACGACCACCGCATCCCGATCTACATTCCTATCTTTTCGGATTTTCAATCCGACACTTTGTAAGTTTCCGACAAATCCCGACAACTCTCCGTTTCTACTTATTTTTACGTTTTTATAGTTTATAATGGCTTAATATGTTCATATAAGGGTTGGGTAAAAGATTTGGACCCAACGGAAACCGGAAAACTCGTTTTCGACAAAAATTCCGGCCATCAGACCGCTACGTCGCATTTGACCACCGGCCTCTGCGACGTCGCGGCCTACGTCGCATAAAAACCCCAACGTCGCATTAGCGACGCTGCATCCTACGTCGCATTGATTTGCGAAGGTCGCATCATGCGACGTACATGCCCACGTCGCACCTGACGTCGCACCTGACGTCGCACGCTACGTCGCATCTGACGTCGCACCCTACGTCGCACCCTACGTCGCACATGACAGAACCTTGAAAACTCGGATTTTACTAAGTGTCGATCTTACACAATTTCCAATACTTATACTATACGACTTAACAAACATCATAGAATATGCTTTTCTATTACAATCACTCTAAATTGCGTTATTAACAATAAAACTTTAATTATAACAAACCACCAACGGGCCGTATATACTTTGACACGAACGTGAACGAACCAACATTTAACACAACGGGGTATGAACAACTAGCCTAGATGGTCTTGCGAGACATCTACTTACTTAACCTTATGTGTTTAGGCACTAGAAGGTTACGGGTTCGGAGAACCTACGGTTGATACTACTTACTCGTTTATTGACATAAACGTACTTGCAAAGACTCAGGTGAGTCTTACAGCCCCACTTTTACTGTTTTATACTTTGGGGTGAGATACTTAGCAACTGTTTTACGCATGAACACAATGTACTGAACTGAAAACATTAATGATTACAAACAAACGCATGAGTTACTTTTATCCACTGAAAGCCTCCTAATCGTAAGTTGTTAGTTATGGTCTTAAGCGCGAGTACTAGTAGATGGATCCATTTGGGACTGACAATCCCTGTCTGGGGTGGTAGCGCCACCACGTACTGATTTACACGTAGAAACAGACATATTAGTATTTGTTACATATGAGTGTGCGGATAACACTCACGGGGGTACGTGATTTATTTCACACTACACGGTTAAGCTTCAACTTATGAGCTCATGGCACTGTACTGATATACTGATTAACTTACTTTGCTTGATAGCAATACGGGTACATACTTGTGGTTCATAACATTTACTTATTACTAAACCTGTGAGATTCACCAACCTTTTTGGTTGACACTTTCTAGCTTTGTATCTCAGGTACACTTACGGAGTAGGTTCACTCCGGGATTGCTAGCTAGAGTCGCATGATTTACAAACTGCATTTAACGAAGATTCTTTGGCATTATCTTTTGTAACTATGATTATGTAATAGAATCTTCCGCTATACGCGCGGACTCTAGGAAACTACATTTTTGTGTACGAAAACCTACGGTTTTCAAACGATCCAAATTATGAAATGTAACTATTTTACAAACGTCTCATTTAGAGGTCGTTTGCTATATATCTTGTGCTTTGTATATTGATTAGTAACACCCAAAGTATGCTTCCGCAAACCGTTAAATTTGGGGGTGTTACAGATTGGTATCAGAGCCTAAGGTTATAGTGAACTAGGTTGCATTTAGTGGGCCTAGACTATGACCGTTAGGCAGTATTCTCTTATTAGACATGACTAGTTCAGGAAATTACAGCATACAACTTTAATTTAACATAGCCTGATCAACTATGTACAATTAAGGAAATATGATGTAAGATCTGAAATGATTATGTTGAACAGGGATACGTTAGTTGACTCTGACTACGAGAGAACCGGACCATTACTTGATACGTGCTAGACACTAGGCTAGATATGATATATGTATATATATTAGCCTCAAACTTACTAACGCTTTGTCTCAGAAATGGCAAGCACCCCATCCAACTCATCTCGTTCTCAAACCGGGTCGCAAAACCCAAGGGTAGCAAGGAGGAACAACAGGTTGCCTCGAGCTGGCCCATACCCCACTCACTTCACCTTGCCGGCCTTAGCCGCTAGGGTGAGCCAACACGAGCAACGACTTCGCACCATGGATGTCGTGTTGCAAGAAACCAACGAAAACTGGAGACTTACATCTCTCGAACGCATAGAACAAGTCTCCGACGATCTGGAAACCACTAACAACAACATGGACGTCCTTCGCAACCAAATAATAGAAATCAGGGTGGAAAATGCCCTTCTGCAACAAAGGATGGATGAATATGTGCAGCGCTCACTTGAGGCAGAAGAGTATGCGCGTGGACTAACCCAACGACTAGCGCTAGCAGAAGACAACGCCCGACAAGCTAGCAGGCTTGCAAACACTGTGGATCGCCTTGTCACGATGATGGAACAGATTAACCTACGTTAAGACTAGTGTAGTCTTTGTCTTGTAATCTATCTTGTAATCTAGTAACTATCTAAGCACTACTCTACGTTTCAGTCGGATGTAACAATTCCCGACATCTTTTGTAATACATTTGTAGGATGTAACCTTTGAACTTGTATCATCTATCAAATATTTCGTGTTGTTCAACTCATATTAATTGCCATAATTCTTTTCCATATTGATGTGATGTATTACCATCTTTATACATGTACATCTGAAATACATACACCTTTCTTGCAAAATCTCATGTATCTTCATTTCTTTTATTGAAGAGTCATGCCGCCAAAGACAAGACCTTACACGGATGCTCAGATCACCTCCCTCATAACCCAGGCTGTTACTGAAGCCTTAGCTCGGAATACTCCACCAGGTTCCACAAGAAACAGCGATGCCGCTGAAACCTCTGCTGCTAAACCTTGTTCATACAAGGATTTTCAAAACTGCAAACCCTTGAGCTTCAAGGGGATTGAAGGAGCCATCGGACTTATCAGATGGTTCGAAAAGATGGAATCAGTTTTCCGCATCAGCAAATGTGCGGAAGACGACAAGGTCAAATTCTCCACCTGCACCCTCGAAGATGGTGCCCTCTCGTGGTGGAATTCCTATACCCAGTCTGTGGGTATTGATACAGCTTATCTACTCCCTTGGGAGGATCTGAAGAAAATGCTCACTGATGAGTATTGCCCGGCCGAACAACTTTACAAACTGGACGAAGAGTTCTGGAACTTGAAAGTACAAGGAACTGATATCGTTGGATACACCACCAGATTCCAACAACTCACCGTCCTTCGCCCGACTATGGCGGGTACTGAACCCGAAAAGATCAAGAAATACATCCGCGGCCTCCCGGAACCTGTCCGGGGAAATGTCGCCTCGTCAAAACAAACCACTCTTCATGGTGCCATTCGGTTGGCCCATGAACTTCTAGCCATGAACGAGGACCCAGAACCACCCACTCCATCCTCCAACAACAATAAAAGAAAATGGTCCGACAACCACAACAACCACCAAAACAAGAAACCAGAAACCATTAAAGCCTACACCTCCAGTTCTGATGACAAGGGGGCATACAAGGGAACCAAGCCCTATTGCCCAAAGTGCCAACGACACCACCATGGTTCGTGTCCCTGTAGCAAGTGTAAGAGATTTGGACACTTGGCTAAGGACTGTAGATCAAACACCACTGACACCAACACCTCTGCACCAAAGACTTGTTATGGGTGCAACGGAACGGGGCATTTCAAGAAAGACTGCCCGAAGCTGAACAACAACAACAACAGGAACAACAACAATGCTCGAGGAAGAGCTTTTGTACTGAAATCTGGGGAAGCCCGTCAAGACCCGAATGTGGTCACGGGTACGTTTCTTCTCAACAACTTGACTGCATCTGTATTATTTGATACTGGTGCTGATAAGAGCTTTATTTCCGATGGGTTTTATCCACTACTTGACACTACACCTATTGCCTTAGATTCTAAGTACACAATAGAATTGGCAAACGGAAAACTTATTGAGGCCGACAGCGTAATACCTAATTGCACTCTGAACTTAGCTAACGAGCTCTTTTCCATTGACTTGATACCTGTCGAAATCGGCAGCTTTGACATCATCGTCGGTATGGATTGGTTGTCCAAGCACCGAGCCGAAATCGTTTGTTTCGAGAAAATTGTACGCATTCCTCTCGTCACCGGTAGAACTTTGAGCATACAAGGGGAGACCGGTGGTACGAGAATCAATATCATTTCTTGCATGAAAACCCGAAAATACTTGAGAAAAGGGTATCAGGCAATCCTCGCACACGTTATGGAGAAAAAGTCGGACGAAAAGCGACTGGAGGATGTGCCTATCGTTCGAGACTTCCCAGAGGTCTTTCCTGACGACTTGCCTGGCCTACCGCCAACTAGACAAGTCGAATTTTCTATTGACCTTGTGCCCGGTGCAGCACCCGTGGCACGAGCCCCTTACCGACTAGCCCCATCCGAACTTCAGGAGTTGTCTACTCAATTACAGGAACTCCTGGACAAGGGATTCATTCGACCAAGTTCCTCACCTTGGGGAGCTCCGGTCCTGTTTGTGAAAAAGAAAGACGGTTCTTTCCGCATGTGCATCGACTACCGTGAACTCAACAAATTAACTGTCAAGAACCGTTACCCACTTCCTCGCATTGATGACCTGTTTGACCAACTCCAGGGATCGAGTTTTTATTCAAAAATCGATCTACGGTCAGGTTATCATCAACTCCGAGTTCGTGACGATGACATTCCAAAAACAGCTTTCCGAACTCGTTACGGGCATTATGAATTCCAAGTAATGCCATTCGGCTTAACCAACGCACCAGCAGTATTCATGGATCTTATGAATCGGGTGTGCAAACCTTACCTTGACAAGTTTGTCATCGTCTTCATCGATGACATCCTGATTTACTCGCGCACCGAACAAGAACACGCGCAACACCTGAAAACCATCCTAGAGCTGCTCAAACACGAAGAGTTGTACGCCAAATTCTCTAAGTGTGAGTTCTGGATGAAAACCGTTCAATTCCTTGGACACGTCATTGACAATCAAGGGATTCATGTTGATCCTTCAAAAATCGAGGCTATCAAGGGTTGGCAAGCACCTACTACACCGACTGAGGTACGCCAATTCTTAGGACTCGCCGGATACTACAGGCGATTCATTGAGAACTTTTCGAAAATAGCCCTACCTCTCACTGCACTGACTCAAAAGGAAAAGAAGTTCGATTGGACTGACAAACAGGAGTCAGCTTTTCAGCTACTAAAACAGAAACTCTGCAGTGCACCTATCTTATCTTTACCCGAAGGCAACGATGACTTCGTGGTATACTGTGATGCTTCACACCAAGGTCTTGGTTGCGTGTTGATGCAACGAGACAAGGTCATCGCTTACGCCTCTCGACAACTCAAGGTCCACGAAAAGAATTACACAACTCATGACCTAGAGTTGGGGGCTGTTGTTTTCGCTCTGAAAATCTGGAGACACTACTTATACGGTACCAAGTGTACAATCTTTACTGACCATAAAAGTCTCCAACATATCTTCGATCAAAAGGATCTCAACATGAGGCAACGTCGATGGGTCGAGTTGCTTACTGATTACGACTGCGAGATTCGCTATCATCCAGGTAAGGCGAATGTTGTCGCCGATGCCTTAAGCCGAAAAGAACGAGTGAAACCACTTCGAGTTCGAGCTCTCGGTATGACCATTCACAACGACCTCATCAATCAAACTCTCACTGCTCAACTCGAAGCACTCAAACCAGAAAACTTGATAAACGAGGCCTTGCGGGGCATGGACAAACAACTTGAAACCAAATCTAACGGGGCCAAATACTTCTCAAATCGAATCTGGTTACCAAGTTTTGGGAACCTTCGAGACTTGGTGATGAATGAAGCTCACAAGTCTAAATACTCTATACACCCAGGTGCCGACAAAATGTATCACGGCATCAAGGAAATGTACTGGTGGCCCAACATGAAAGCTGACATTGCAACCTATGTTGGCAAGTGTCTTACTTGTTCTAAAGTTAAAGCTGAACACCAGAAACCTTCCGGTTTGCTACAACAACCTGAAATACCACAATGGAAATGGGAGCAGATCACCATGGATTTCATTACTAAACTCCCTAAAACTTCTAGCGGTTGCGATACCATTTGGGTGATCGTCGACCGACTCACTAAATCTGCTCATTTCCTAGCCATCAAGGAAACTGATAAGATGGAACGTTTGACACGGATCTACCTGAAAGAGATCGTGTCAAGACACGGCGTGCCCATCTCAATCATCTCCGACCGAGACGCTCGGTTTACTTCTCGCTTCTGGCAATCACTGCAGAAATCTCTTGGTACTCGTCTGGATATGAGTACGGCTTACCATCCTCAAACCGATGGCCAGAGCGAACGAACCATACAAACACTGGAAGACATGCTACGGGCCTGCGTAGTTGACTTCGGTAAAAACTGGGAAAATCACTTGCCGTTGTGCGAGTTTTCGTACAACAACAGTTATCACACCAGCATAAAGGCTGCACCCTTCGAGGCACTGTACGGTCGTAAGTGCCGGTCACCCATCTGTTGGACTGAGGTGGGGGATACACAACTCACCGGTCCAGAAATCATACATGAAACAACTGAAAAGATCGTCGGCATACAACATCGACTAAAAGCCGCGCGTGATCGTCAGAAAAGCTATGCTGACGTGAGACGCAAACACCTTGAGTTCCAAGTAGGGGACAAGGTACTTCTCAAGGTGGCACCGTGGAAAGGTGTCATTCGATTCGGAAAACGAGGCAAACTAAATCCTAGATACATCGGACCATTCGAAATTCTTGAAAAGATTGGTCCAGTGGCATATCGCCTGCAACTCCCTGCTGAGCTTAGCAGCGTTCACAACACATTCCACATTTCTAATCTGAAGAAATGTTTGTCTGATGAGACACTGATTATACCGCTCGACGAAATTCAACTCGATGATAAACTTCATTTTGTCGAGGAACCTATGGAAATAATGGACCGCGAGGTCAAACAACTAAAACAGAGTCGTATTCCCATCGTAAAAATCAGGTGGAATTCTAGACGTGGTCCTGAATTCACTTGGGAACGGGAAGACCAAATGCGACTGAAATACCCACATCTCTTCCCTGACAACGCACCGACCGTGCAATCAAGCTAATTTCGGGACGAAATTCTTTTAACAAGGGGAGAATGTAACAACCGCCAAATTAGGGCTAATATTAGCGCCTAACTCTTTGTTAATACATGTAATTAGTACTGAGTTAGGCTAATTTATGTATCGGATTATATGTTGGTTAATATATATACAACTTTACGATTTGATTAAATCGTACGCGACTTAAATAGAATGAAATTCTATTCGGTTAACACGGACGTTGGTGAACAAATGTTTATAAACTAAGATAACGCAATTATGACCGGAACGCTACTTTATAATAATTGGTAATTATCTCGTATTACTCGATATACACTTACACGATTTAAAAACAAAAGAAATTAAATGTAATTTAAACTATTAAAGATTTAAGGAAATAATTTAAATAAATTATTTAACAAGATTTGTGATTTATAAATATAATTAAACGCGTAAAATAAATATTTAAAGTTTCAATGACGGAGCAAACGAACACCGCGCGGAGCGGGAACACGGGGCGAAAGTGGGGATTTAACCTCCCACTTCCACCCACCTTCTTTCATTTCACTTTCTTTCTTTCTCTCTCTTTCCTTTCCTTTTCTCTCTAATCACTAAACACCACCACCAAAAATCTATCTAAATCAACAAATAAACATATCAAACGACATCCGATCTTCAAGATTTTTAGAGATTCACGACCACCGCATCCCGATCTACATTCCTATCTTTTCGGATTTTCAATCCGACACTTTGTAAGTTTCCGACAAATCCCGACAACTCTCCGTTTCTACTTATTTTTACGTTTTTATAGTTTATAATGGCTTAATATGTTCATATAAGGGTTGGGTAAAAGATTTGGACCCAACGGAAACCGGAAAACTCGTTTTCGACAAAAATTCCGGCCATCAGACCGCTACGTCGCATTTGACCACCGGCCTCTGCGACGTCGCGGCCTACGTCGCATAAAAACCCCAACGTCGCATTAGCGACGCTGCATCCTACGTCGCATTGATTTGCGAAGGTCGCATCATGCGACGTACATGCCCACGTCGCACCTGACGTCGCACCTGACGTCGCACGCTACGTCGCATCTGACGTCGCACCCTACGTCGCACCCTACGTCGCACATGACAGAACCTTGAAAACTCGGATTTTACTAAGTGTCGATCTTACACAATTTCCAATACTTATACTATACGACTTAACAAACATCATAGAATATGCTTTTCTATTACAATCACTCTAAATTGCGTTATTAACAATAAAACTTTAATTATAACAAACCACCAACGGGCCGTATATACTTTGACACGAACGTGAACGAACCAACATTTAACACAACGGGGTATGAACAACTAGCCTAGATGGTCTTGCGAGACATCTACTTACTTAACCTTATGTGTTTAGGCACTAGAAGGTTACGGGTTCGGAGAACCTACGGTTGATACTACTTACTCGTTTATTGACATAAACGTACTTGCAAAGACTCAGGTGAGTCTTACAGCCCCACTTTTACTGTTTTATACTTTGGGGTGAGATACTTAGCAACTGTTTTACGCATGAACACAATGTACTGAACTGAAAACATTAATGATTACAAACAAACGCATGAGTTACTTTTATCCACTGAAAGCCTCCTAATCGTAAGTTGTTAGTTATGGTCTTAAGCGCGAGTACTAGTAGATGGATCCATTTGGGACTGACAATCCCTGTCTGGGGTGGTAGCGCCACCACGTACTGATTTACACGTAGAAACAGACATATTAGTATTTGTTACATATGAGTGTGCGGATAACACTCACGGGGGTACGTGATTTATTTCACACTACACGGTTAAGCTTCAACTTATGAGCTCATGGCACTGTACTGATATACTGATTAACTTACTTTGCTTGATAGCAATACGGGTACATACTTGTGGTTCATAACATTTACTTATTACTAAACCTGTGAGATTCACCAACCTTTTTGGTTGACACTTTCTAGCTTTGTATCTCAGGTACACTTACGGAGTAGGTTCACTCCGGGATTGCTAGCTAGAGTCGCATGATTTACAAACTGCATTTAACGAAGATTCTTTGGCATTATCTTTTGTAACTATGATTATGTAATAGAATCTTCCGCTATACGCGCGGACTCTAGGAAACTACATTTTTGTGTACGAAAACCTACGGTTTTCAAACGATCCAAATTATGAAATGTAACTATTTTACAAACGTCTCATTTAGAGGTCGTTTGCTATATATCTTGTGCTTTGTATATTGATTAGTAACACCCAAAGTATGCTTCCGCAAACCGTTAAATTTGGGGGTGTTACACCAGCGGTGTACAATGCATACTCATTCCACAACGTACCACCCTAGGCACCGTTCACGATGTACTATATTTAAACAGTTCCACAGATCCTTGTAACCAGGGATATGTTTACGGTGTACTACGATATTTCCACAGCTTTTATCCCTAGGCACATGTACGGTGTACTATGTTGAAGTGTTTCCACAGCTTTAGTTCCAGGGGTAGACAGACGGTGTACTGTAACATTTCCACATCTATATTGGTTCCTAGACCATATTCTAGGTTTTCTAGGTAATCCACAGTGTTGGCACAGACGGCTTTTTCCGGAGATTCCACGTTGTACTCCACCAGTGGTGTTTCCAAAGCTATACCCAATACTTCAGCCGATTTATAGTGACAGACACGGCTTCGTACAAACATACAGATAACATATCTACCGTAACTTAGGCCTACAGCTAAGGTGATAGTCACGTGAAGGACTGGAAAGGGTGATCCGTAACTAAGTCTAGATGCATGATAAGTTTAGACAGATACAAGGTTTAACAATTCCATTAATCATACCAAATTACAACTATCTAAATCATGGCGAACAATCAAGTAACTACTCACAAAGTATGGCAATAAACATTTCCAACATTAATAAATCACAAACATCAAACAAGAACATTATGACAAATTAATAGAAGAAATGATAGATATTACCGGTAAATAAATGCCAGCAGAATAACACTTGTATTTCGCCGAATAATATCCCAAGTATTACATATGCTAGCTTCTACGAACTAAATTACATACCTCTCTAAGCGACGAATTCTCCCCCTAATCTTCCCACTAGTTTCTAGAGAGAGAAACTAGAGAGAGAGACTAGAGAGAGAACCTAGAGAGAGAAACTAAAACTACAAATGAAAACCTAAATCTAGAGAGAGAGAGTAGTGAGATAGTGAATTGTTGAAGTGTGAAGTGATGATGTGTATTGAAAATGGGAGGTGAAGCCTTATATTTATTGGAAACGCATAGCCGTATCCGTAGACCGTATCCAAACCTTCAAACGCACAACCGTATAGCAAAGGCGAATAAAAATCAGATTTTTATCACCCAAACGCACAATACGGCTGAGCTGGACCGTATACGGCTGAACTGGGCCGTATACGGCTGAGCACAGGCCGTATACGGCTGAACCAGGCCGTATACGGCTGGGCACAGGCCGTATACGGTCTAGGTTCAGCCGTATACGGTCTGGACCAGCCGTATACGGCTTGGTTCAGCCGTATGCTGGCTCTTCAGTTCTTCGTTTCTTCGTTTGGGCGTAACTTCTTCGTCGTTTATCCGTTTTGGGCGATACTTGAGTCCATGCGTTCGTATTTTCCTAACGAAGAAAATGACATAAGTTAGAGGTCCTAACTTGGAGCGTAGCTCAAGATGTGCTAAAATGAGTGAACGGAAGATTCGATGATCGTTTGTGCTCTGTTTTACTCATTTTTAGGTTGTTTTTGCTGATTCTTGAAACATCGTCTATATTTTAGCCCTTATGATGAAATGTGATGTTTAAGTTCACATTTTAAATGTTTTCATTTATAATTGGGCTAAAATGGTGAGATAATGGCACACAAAAACATGACTTTTTGCGTGTCATCAGCAGGCTCGTAGCATATCCTCCAGTGTTTGAATGGTTCGTTCGCTTTGGCCGTCAGTTTGAGGATGATATGACGTACTCATATCCAGATGAGTACCCAATGATTTCTGAAGTGGTTGCCAATAGCGAGATGTGAAACGACTATCTCTGTCAGAGATAATCGAGAAGGGAACGCCATGTCGTGATACAATTTCTTTGAGCTATATTCGTGTGAGGCGTTCCATTTTATCGGTTTCTTTGATGGCGAGGAAATGAGCAGATTTGGTGAGATGATCAACGATCACCCAAATGGTATCGCAACCGCTCGATGTTTTTGGGAGTTTGGTGATGAAATCCATAGTGATCTGCACCCATTTCCACTGAGGAATGTCCGGTTGTTGAATTAGGCCGGAAGGTTTTTCGTATTCATCTTTGACTTTAGAGCATGTGAGGCATTTGTTGACGTAGGTGGAAATCTCAACTTTCATGTTTAGCTACTGTCGCGGCCCCAGCGGTCGGTCGGGTTTTTGGAATCCGGGTCGTTGCACCGACGGCTACCGAGACGCGCGAACAGAGAAGTTTTAAAATTTTATAATTGCTGGGCTCAAACTATGCAAGCTACCTACCTTGTGGGTAAAGCGGCAAGTATAGCTCGAGTGTCGTCCAAAATCGGAACGAATTGAATTGAATTGGAACCTACCAAAAATAACTTGACAATAGGATGGGTTTAAAACAAGGTAGGTATGGGTTTTGGTTTTATCTAATCTGATCTAAAGACGGAAAATTAAAATGCAGAAAATTAAGGGTGCAGGAATAAGGTAACAGATTGCCCTTAGGTTATTCTGACCTTTCTTAACACCTAAGTCTAAATGTTATTATCTAATCGTGTACTGATTATTAACTTTGTATTCTAAACTATCAGTTTTGTAGATTCTAGGGGTTTAGGAATCCTGAACCACTGCTGGGCTTGACCTTCGTTTCTAGACTCATTCTCTTAGGTTGTAATTAGCACAAATACTTCTGTCATGATCTAGAACTGTCCTTTGCGATCAGTCATTCAGCCCTAGGAACACCAGCGGTGTACAATGCATACTCATTCCACAACGTACCACCCTAGGCACCGTTCACGATGTACTATACTTAAACAGTTCCACAGATCCTTGTAACCAGGGATATGTTTACGGTGTACTACGATATTTCCACAGCTTTTATCCCTAGGTACATGTACGGTGTACTATGTTGAAGTGTTTCCACAGCTTTAGTTCCAGGGGTAGACAGACGGTGTACTGTAACATTTCCACATCTATATTGGTTCCTAGACCATATTCTAGGTTTTCTAGGTAATCCACAGTGTTGGCACAGACGGCTTTTTCCGGAGATTCCACGTTGTACTCCACCAGTGGTGTTTCCAAAGCTATACCCAATACTTCAGCCGATTTATAGTGACAGACACGGCTTCGTACAAACATACAGATAACATATCTACCGTAACTTAGGCCTACAGCTAAGGTGATAGTCACGTGAAGGACTGGAAAGGGTGATCCGTAACTAAGTCTAGATGCATGATAAGTTTAGACAGATACAAGGTTTAACAATTCCATTAATCATACCAAATTACAACTATCTAAATCATGGCGAACAATCAAGTAACTACTCACAAAGTATGGCAATAAACATTTCCAACATTAATAAATCACAAACATCAAACAAGAACATTATGACAAATTAATAGAAGAAATGATAGATATTACCGGTAAATAAATGCCAGCAGAATAACACTTGTATTTCGCCGAATAATATCCCAAGTATTACATATGCTAGCTTCTACGAACTAAATTACATACCTCTCTAAGCGACGAATTCTCCCCCTAATCTTCCCACTAGTTTCTAGAGAGAGAAACTAGAGAGAGAGACTAGAGAGAGAACCTAGAGAGAGAAACTAAAACTACAAATGAAAACCTAAATCTAGAGAGAGAGAGTAGTGAGATAGTGAATTGTTGAAGTGTGAAGTGATGATGTGTATTGAAAATGGGAGGTGAAGCCTTATATTTATTGGAAACGCATAGCCGTATCCGTAGACCGTATCCAAACCTTCAAACGCACAACCGTATAGCAAAGGCGAATAAAAATCAGATTTTTATCACCCAAACGCACAATACGGCTGAGCTGGACCGTATACGGCTGAACTGGGCCGTATACGGCTGAGCACAGGCCGTATACGGCTGAACCAGGCCGTATACGGCTGGGCACAGGCCGTATACGGTCTAGGTTCAGCCGTATACGGTCTGGACCAGCCGTATACGGCTTGGTTCAGCCGTATGCTGGCTCTTCAGTTCTTCGTTTCTTCATTTGGGCGTAACTTCTTCGTCGTTTATCCGTTTTGGGCGATACTTGAGTCCATGCGTTCGTATTTTCCTAACGAAGAAAATGACATAAGTTAGAGGTCCTAACTTGGAGCGTAGCTCAAGATGTGCTAAAATGAGTGAACGGAAGATTCGATGATCGTTTGTGCTCTGTTTTACTCATTTTTAGGTTGTTTTTGCTGATTCTTGAAACATCGTCTATATTTTAGCCCTTATGATGAAATGTGATGTTTAAGTTCACATTTTAAATGTTTTCATTTATAATTGGGCTAAAATGGTGAGATAATGGCACACAAAAACATGACTTTTTGCGTGTCATCAGCAGGCTCGTAGCATATCCTCCAGTGTTTGAATGGTTCGTTCGCTTTGGCCGTTAGTTTGAGGATGATATGACGTACTCATATCCAGATGAGTACCCAATGATTTCTGAAGTGGTTGCCAATAGCGAGATGTGAAACGACTATCTCTGTCAGAGATAATCGAGAAGGGAACGCCATGTCGTGATACAATTTCTTTGAGCTATATTCGTGTGAGGCGTTCCATTTTATCGGTTTCTTTGATGGCGAGGAAATGAGCAGATTTGGTGAGATGATCAACGATCACCCAAATGGTATCGCAACCGCTCGATGTTTTTGGGAGTTTGGTGATGAAATCCATAGTGATCTGCACCCATTTCCACTGAGGAATGTCCGGTTGTTGAATTAGGCCGGAAGGTTTTTCGTATTCATCTTTGACTTTAGAGCATGTGAGGCATTTGTTGACGTAGGTGGAAATCTCAACTTTCATGTTTAGCTACTGTCGCGGCCCCAGCGGTCGGTCGGGTTTTTGGAATCCGGGTCGTTGCACCGACGGCTACCGAGACGCGCGAACAGAGAAGTTTTAAAATTTTATAATTGCTGGGCTCAAACTATGCAAGCTACCTACCTTGTGGGTAAAGCGGCAAGTATAACTCGAGTGTCGTCCAAAATCGGAACGAATTGAATTGAATTGGAACCTACCAAAAATAACTTGACAATAGGATGGGTTTAAAACAAGGTAGGTATGGGTTTTGGTTTTATCTAATCTGATCTAAAGACGGAAAATTAAAATGCAGAAAATTAAGGGTGCAGGAATAAGGTAACAGATTGCCCTTAGGTTATTCTGACCTTTCTTAACACCTAAGTCTAAATGTTATTATCTAATCGTGTACTGATTATTAACTTTGTATTCTAAACTATCAGTTTTGTAGATTCTAGGGGTTTAGGAATCCTGAACCACTGCTGGGCTTGACCTTCGTTTCTAGACTCATTCTCTTAGGTTGTAATTAGCACAAATACTTCTGTCATGATCTAGAACTGTCCTTTGCGATCAGTCATTCAGCCCTAGGAACACCAGCGGTGTACAATGCATACTCATTCCACAACGTACCACCCTAGGCACCGTTCACGATGTACTATACTTAAACAGTTCCACAGATCCTTGTAACCAGGGATATGTTTACGGTGTACTACGATATTTCCACAGCTTTTATCCCTAGGTACATGTACGGTGTACTATGTTGAAGTGTTTCCACAGCTTTAGTTCCAGGGGTAGACAGACGGTGTACTGTAACATTTCCACATCTATATTGGTTCCTAGACCATATTCTAGGTTTTCTAGGTAATCCACAGTGTTGGCACAGACGGCTTTTTCCGGAGATTCCACGTTGTACTCCACCAGTGGTGTTTCCAAAGCTATACCCAATACTTCAGCCGATTTATAGTGACAGACACGGCTTCGTACAAACATACAGATAACATATCTACCGTAACTTAGGCCTACAGCTAAGGTGATAGTCACGTGAAGGACTGGAAAGGGTGATCCGTAACTAAGTCTAGATGCATGATAAGTTTAGACAGATACAAGGTTTAACAATTCCATTAATCATACCAAATTACAACTATCTAAATCATGGCAAAAAATCAAGTAACTACTCACAAACTATGGCAATAAACATTTCCAACATTAATAAATCACAAACATCAAACAAGAACATTATGACAAATTAATAGAAGAAAGGATAGATATTACCGGTAAATAAATGCCAGTAGAATAACACTTGTATTTCGCCGAATAATATCCCAAGTATTACATATGCTAGCTTCTACGAACTAAATTACATACCTCTCTATGCGAAGAATTCTCCCCCTAATCTTCCCACTAGTTTCTAGAGAGAGAACCTAGAGAGAGAGACTAAAACTACAAATGAAAACCTAAATCTAGAGAGAGAGAGTAGTGAGATAGTGAATTGTTGAAGTGTGAAGTGATGATGTGTATTGAAAATGGGAGGTGAAGCCTTATATTTATAGGAAACGCACAGCCGTATCCGTAGACCGTATCCAAACCTTCAAACGCACAACCGTATAGCAAAGGCGAATAAAAATCAGTTTTTTATCACCCAAACGCACAATACGGCTGAGCTGGACCGTATACGGCTGAACTGGGCCGTATACGGCTGAGCACAGGCCGTATACGGCTGAACCAGGCCGTATACGGCTGGGCACAGGCCGTATACGGTCTAGGTTCAGCCGTATACGGTCTGGACCAGCCGTATACGGCTTGGTTCAGCCGTATGCTTGCTCTTCAGTTCTTCGTTTCTTCGTTTGGGCGTAACTTCTTCGTCGTTTATCCGTTTTGGGCGATACTTGAGTCCATGCGTTCGTATTTTCCTAACGAAGAAAATGACATAAGTTAGAGGTCCTAACTTGGAGCGTAGCTCAAGATGTGCTAAAATGAGTGAACGGAAGATTCGATGATCGTTTGTGCTCTGTTTTACTCATTTTTAGGTTGTTTTTGCTGATTCTTGAAACATCGTCTATATTTTAGCCCTTATGATGAAATGTGATGTTTAAGTTCACATTTTAAATGTTTTCATTTATAATTGGGCTAAAATGGTGAGATAATGGCACACAAAAACATGACTTTTTGCGTGTCATCAGCAGGCTCGTAGCATATCCTCCAGTGTTTGAATGGTTCGTTCCCTTTGGCCGTCAGTTTGAGGATGATATGACGTACTCATATCCAGACGAGTACCCAATGATTTCTGAAGTGATTGCCAAAAGCGAGATGTGAAACGACTATCTCTGTCAGAGATAATCGAGATGGGAATGGCATGTCGTGATACAATTTCTTTGAGCTATATTCGTGTGAGGCGTTCCATTTTATCGGTTTCTTTGATGGCGAGGAAATGAGCAGATTTGGTGAGATGATCAACGATCACCCAAATGGTATCGCAACCGCTCGATGTTTGTGGGAGTTTGGTGATGAAATCCATAGTGATCTGCTCCCATTTCCACTGAGGAATGTCCGGTTGTTGAATTAGGCCGGAAGGTTTTTCGTATTCATCTTTGACTTTAGAGCATGTGAGGCATTTGTTGACGTAGGTGGAAATCTCAACTTTCATGTTTAGCTACTGTCGCGGCTCCAGCGGTCGGTCGGGTTTTTGGAATCCGGGTCGTTGCACCGACGGCTACCGAGACGCGCGAACAGAGAAGTTTTAAAAATTTATAATTGCTGGGCTCAAACTATGCAAGCTACCTACCTTGTGGGTAAAGCGGCAAGTATAACTCGAGTGTCGTCCAAAATCGGAACGAATTGAATTGAATTGGAACCTACCAAAAATAACTTGACAATAGGATGGTTTTAAAACAAGGTAGGTATGGGTTTTGGTTTTATCTAATCTGATCTAAAGACAGAAAATTAAGGGTGCAGGAATAAGGTAACAGACTGCCCTTAGGTTATTCTGACCTTTCTTAACACCTAAGTCTAAATGTTATTATCTAATCGTGTACTGATTATTAACTTTGTATTCTAAACTATTAGTTTTGTAGATTCTAGGGGTTTAGGAATCCTGAACCACTGCTGGGCTTGACCTTCGTTTCTAGACTCATTCTCTTAGGTTGTAATTAGCACAAATACTTCTGTCATGATCTAGAACTGTCCTTTGCGATCAGTCATTCAGCCCTAGGAACACCAGCGGTGTACAATGCATACTCATTCCACAGCGTACCACCCTAGGCACCGTTCACGATGTACTATACTTAAACAGTTCCACAGATCCTTGTAACCAGGGATATGTTTATGGTGTACTACGATATTTCCACAGCTTTTATCCCTAGGTACATGTACGGTGTACTATGTTGAAGTGTTTCCACAGCTTTAGTTCCAGGGGTAGACAGACGGTGTACTGTAACATTTCCACATCTATATTGGTTCCTAGACCATATTCTAGGGTTTCTAGGTAATCCACAGTGTTGGCACAGATGACTTTTTCCGGAGCTTCCACGTTGTACTCCACCAGTGGTGTTTCCAAAGCTATACCCAATACTTCAGCCGAATTATAGTGACAGACACGGCTTCGTACAAATATACAGATAACATATCTACCGTAACTTAGGCCTACAGCTAAGGTGATAGTCACGTAAAGGACTGGAAAGGGTGATCCGTAACTAAGTCTAGATGCATGATAAGTTTAGACAGATACAAGGTTTAACAATTCCATTAATCATACCAAATTACAACTATCTAAATCATGGCGAACAATCAAGTAACTACTCACAAAGTATGGCAATAAACATTTCCAACATTAATAAATCACAAACATCAAACAAGAACATTATGACAAATTAATAGAAGAAAGGATAGATATTACCGGTAAATAAATGCTAGTAGAATAACACTTGTATTTCGCCGAATAATATCCCAAGTATTACATATGCTAGCTTCTACGAACTAAATTACATACCTCTCTATGCGAAGAATATTCCCCCTAATCTTCCCACTAGTTTCTAGAGAGAGAACCTAGAGAGAGAGACTAAAACTACAAATGAAAACCTAAATCTAGAGAGAGAGAGTAGTGAGATAGTGAATTGTTGAAGTGTGAAGTGATGATGTGTATTGAAAATGGGAGGTGAAGCCTTATATTTATAGGAAACGCACAGCCGTATCCGTAGACCGTATCCAAACCTTCAAACGCACAACCGTATAGCAAAGGCGAATAAAAATCAGTTTTTTATCACCCAAACGCACAATACGGCTGAGCTGGACCGTATACGGCTGAACTGGGCCGTATACGGCTGAGCACAGGCCGTATACGGCTGAACCAGGTCGTATACGGCTGGGCACAGGCCGTATACGGTCTAGGTTCAGCCGTATACGGTCTGGACCAGCCGTATGCTTGCTCTTCAGTTCTTCGTTTCTTCGTTTGGGCGTAACTTCTTCGTCGTTTATCCGTTTTGGGCGATACTTGAGTCCATGCGTTCGTATTTTCCTAACGAAGAAAATGACATAAGTTAGAGGTCCTAACTTGGAGCGTAGCTCAAGATGTGCTAAAATGAGTGAACGGAAGATTCGATGATCGTTTGTGCTCTGTTTTACTCATTTTTAGGTTGTTTTTGCTGATTCTTGAAACATCGTCTATATTTTAGCCCTTATGATGAAATGTGATGTTTAAGTTCACATTTTAAATGTTTTCATTTATAATTGGGCTAAAATGGTGAGATAATGGCACACAAAAACATGACTTTTTGCGTGTCATCAGCAGGCTCGTAGCATATCCTCCAGTGTTTGAATGGTTCGTTCGCTTTGGCCGTCAGTTTGAGGATGATATGACGTACTCATATCCAGATGAGTACCCAATGATTTCTGAAGTGGTTGCCAAAAGCGAGATGTGAAACGACTATCTCTGTCAGAGATAATCGAGAAGGGAACGCCATGTCGTGATACAATTTCTTTGAGCTATATTCGTGTGAGGCGTTCCATTTTATCGGTTTCTTTGATGGCGAGGAAATGAGCAGATTTGGTGAGATGATCAACGATCACCCAAATGGTATCGCAACCGCTCGATGTTTTTGGGAGTTTGGTGATGAAATCCATAGTGATCTGCACCCATTTCCACTGAGGAATGTCCGGTTGTTGAATTAGGCCGGAAGGTTTTTCGTATTCATCTTTGACTTTAGAGCATGTGAGGCATTTGTTGACGTAGGTGGAAATCTCAACTTTCATGTTTAGCTACTGTCGCGGCCCCAGCGGTCGGTCGGGTTTTTGGAATCCGGGTCGTTGCACCGACGGCTACCGAGACGCGCGAACAGAGAAGTTTTAAAATTTTATAATTGCTGGGCTCAAACTATGCAAGCTACCTACCTTGTGGGTAAAGCGGCAAGTATAACTCGAGTGTCGTCCAAAATCGGAACGAATTGAATTGAATTGGAACCTACCAAAAATAACTTGACAATAGGATGGGTTTAAAACAAGGTAGGTATGGGTTTTGGTTTTATCTAATCTGATCTAAAGACGGAAAATTAAAATGCAGAAAATTAAGGGTGCAGGAATAAGGTAACAGATTGCCCTTAGGTTATTCTGACCTTTCTTAACACCTAAGTCTAAATGTTATTATCTAATCGTGTACTGATTATTAACTTTGTATTCTAAACTATCAGTTTTGTAGATTCTAGGGGTTTAGGAATCCTGAACCACTGCTGGGCTTGACCTTCGTTTCTAGACTCATTCTCTTAGGTTGTAATTAGCACAAATACTTCTGTCATGATCTAGAACTGTCCTTTGCGATCAGTCATTCAGCCCTAGGAACACCAGCGGTGTACAATGCATACTCATTCCACAAAGTACCACCCTAGGCACCGTTCACGATGTACTATACTTAAACAGTTCCACAGATCCTTGTAACCAGGGATATGTTTACGGTGTACTACGATATTTCCACAGCTTTTATCCCTAGGTACATGTACGGTGTACTATGTTGAAGTGTTTCCACAGCTTTAGTTCCAGGGGTAGACAGACGGTGTACTGTAACATTTCCACATCTATATTGGTTCCTAGACCATATTCTAGGTTTTCTAGGTAATCCACAGTGTTGGCACAGACGGCTTTTTCCGGAGATTCCACGTTGTACTCCACCAGTGGTGTTTCCAAAGCTATACCCAATACTTCAGCCGATTTATAGTGACAGACACGGCTTCGTACAAACATACAGATAACATATCTACCGTAACTTAGGCCTACAGCTAAGGTGATAGTCACGTGAAGGACTGGAAAGGGTGATCCGTAACTAAGTCTAGATGCATGATAAGTTTAGACAGATACAAGGTTTAACAATTCCATTAATCATACCAAATTACAACTATCTAAATCATGGCAAAAAATCAAGTAACTACTCACAAACTATGGCAATAAACATTTCCAACATTAATAAATCACAAACATCAAACAAGAACATTATGACAAATTAATAGAAGAAAGGATAGATATTACCGGTAAATAAATGCCAGTAGAATAACACTTGTATTTCGCCGAATAATATCCCAAGTATTACATATGCTAGCTTCTACGAACTAAATTACATACCTCTCTATGCGAAGAATTCTCCCCCTAATCTTCCCACTAGTTTCTAGAGAGAGAACCTAGAGAGAGAGACTAAAACTACAAATGAAAACCTAAATCTAGAGAGAGAGAGTAGTGAGATAGTGAATTGTTGAAGTGTGAAGTGATGATGTGTATTGAAAATGGGAGGTGAAGCCTTATATTTATAGGAAACGCACAGCCGTATCCGTAGACCGTATCCAAACCTTCAAACGCACAACCGTATAGCAAAGGCGAATAAAAATCAGTTTTTTATCACCCAAACGCACAATACGGCTGAGCTGGACCGTATACGGCTGAACTGGGCCGTATACGGCTGAGCACAGGCCGTATACGGCTGAACCAGGCCGTATACGGCTGGGCACAGGCCGTATACGGTCTAGGTTCAGCCGTATACGGTCTGGACCAGCCGTATACGGCTTGGTTCAGCCGTATGCTTGCTCTTCAGTTCTTCGTTTCTTCGTTTGGGCGTAACTTCTTCGTCGTTTATCCGTTTTGGGCGATACTTGAGTCCATGCGTTCGTATTTTCCTAACGAAGAAAATGACATAAGTTAGAGGTCCTAACTTGGAGCGTAGCTCAAGATGTGCTAAAATGAGTGAACGGAAGATTCGATGATCGTTTGTGCTCTGTTTTACTCATTTTTAGGTTGTTTTTGCTGATTCTTGAAACATCGTCTATATTTTAGCCCTTATGATGAAATGTGATGTTTAAGTTCACATTTTAAATGTTTTCATTTATAATTGGGCTAAAATGGTGAGATAATGGCACACAAAAACATGACTTTTTACGTGTCATCAGCAGGCTCGTAGCATATCCTCCAGTGTTTGAATGGTTCGTTCCCTTTGGCCGTCAGTTTGAGGATGATATGACGTACTCATATCCAGACGAGTACCCAATGATTTCTGAAGTGATTGCCAAAAGCGAGATGTGAAACGACTATCTCTGTCAGAGATAATCGAGATGGGAATGGCATGTCGTGATACAATTTCTTTGAGCTATATTCGTGTGAGGCGTTCCATTTTATCGGTTTCTTTGATGGCGAGGAAATGAGCAGATTTGGTGAGATGATCAACGATCACCCAAATGGTATCGCAACCGCTCGATGTTTGTGGGAGTTTGGTGATGAAATCCATAGTGATCTGCTCCCATTTCCACTGAGGAATGTCCGGTTGTTGAATTAGGCCGGAAGGTTTTTCGTATTCATCTTTGACTTTAGAGCATGTGAGGCATTTGTTGACGTAGGTGGAAATCTCAACTTTCATGTTTAGCTACTGTCGCGGCTCCAACGGTCGGTCGGGTTTTTGGAATCCGGGTCGTTGCACCGACGGCTACCGAGACGCGCGAACAGAGAAGTTTTAAAAATTTATAATTGCTGGGCTCAAACTATGCAAGCTACCTACCTTGTGGGTAAAGCGGCAAGTATAACTCGAGTGTCGTCCAAAATCGGAACGAATTGAATTGAATTGGAACCTACCAAAAATAACTTGACAATAGGATGGTTTTAAAACAAGGTAGGTATGGGTTTTGGTTTTATCTAATCTGATCTAAAGACAGAAAATTAAGGGTGCAGGAATAAGGTAACAGACTGCCCTTAGGTTATTCTGACCTTTCTTAACACCTAAGTCTAAATGTTATTATCTAATCGTGTACTGATTATTAACTTTGTATTCTAAACTATTAGTTTTGTAGATTCTAGGGGTTTAGGAATCCTGAACCACTGCTGGACTTGACCTTCGTTTCTAGACTCATTCTCTTAGGTTGTAATTAGCACAAATACTTCTGTCATGATCTAGAACTGTCCTTTGCGATCAGTCATTCAGCCCTAGGAACACCAGCGGTGTACAATGCATACTCATTCCACAGCGTACCACCCTAGGCACCGTTCACGATGTACTATACTTAAACAGTTCCACAGATCCTTGTAACCAGGGATATGTTTATGGTGTACTACGATATTTCCACAGCTTTTATCCCTAGGTACATGTACGGTGTACTATGTTGAAGTGTTTCCACAGCTTTAGTTCCAGGGGTAGACAGACGGTGTACTGTAACATTTCCACATCTATATTGGTTCCTAGACCATATTCTAGGGTTTCTAGGTAATCCACAGTGTTGGCACAGATGACTTTTTCCGGAGCTTCCACGTTGTACTCCACCAGTGGTGTTTCCAAAGCTATACCCAATACTTCAGCCGAATTATAGTGACAGACACGGCTTCGTACAAATATACAGATAACATATCTACCGTAACTTAGGCCTACAGCTAAGGTGATAGTCACGTAAAGGACTGGAAAGGGTGATCCGTAACTAAGTCTAGATGCATGATAAGTTTAGACAGATACAAGGTTTAACAATTCCATTAATCATACCAAATTACAACTATCTAAATCATGGCGAACAATCAAGTAACTACTCACAAAGTATGGCAATAAACATTTCCAACATTAATAAATCACAAACATCAAACAAGAACATTATGACAAATTAATAGAAGAAAGGATAGATATTACCGGTAAATAAATGCCAGTAGAATAACACTTGTATTTCGCCGAATAATATCCCAAGTATTACATATGCTAGCTTCCACGAACTAAATTACATACCTCTCTATGCGACGAATTCTCCCCGTAATCTTCCCACTAGTTTCTAGAGAGAGAAACTAGAGAGAGAGACTAGAGAGAGAAACTAAAACTACAAATGAAAACCTAAATCTAGAGAGAGAGAGTAGTGAGATAGTGAATTGTTGAAGTGTGAAGTGATGATGTGTATTGAAAATGGGAGGTGAAGCCTTATATTTATAGGAAACGCACAGCCGTATCCGTAGACCGTATCCAAACCTTCAAACGCACAACCGTATAGCAAAGGCGAATAAAAATCAGATTTTTATCACCCAAACGCACAATACGGCTGAGCTGGACCGTATACGGCTGAACTGGGCCATATACGGCTGAGCACAGGCAGTATACGGCTGAACCAGGCCGTATACGGCTGGGCACAGGCCGTATACGGTCTAGGTTCAGCCGTATACGGTCTGGACCAGCCGTATACGGCTTGGTTCAGCCGTATGCTGGCTCTTCAGTTCTTCGTTTCTTCGTTTGGGCGTAACTTCTTCGTCGTTTATCCGTTTTGGGCGATACTTGAGTCCATGCGTTCGTATTTTCCTAACGAAGAAAATGACATAAGTTAGAGGTCCTAACTTGGAGCGTAGCTCAAGATGTGCTAAAATGAGTGAACGGAAGATTCGATGATCGTTTGTGCTATGTTTTACTCATTTTTAGGTTGTTTTTGCTGATTCTTGAAACATCGTCTATATTTTAGCCCTTATGTTGAAATGTGATGTTTAAGTTCACATTTTAAATGTTTTCATTTATAATTGGGCTAAAATGGTGAGATAATGGCACACAAAAACATGACTTTTTGCGTGTCATCAGCAGGCTCGTAGCATATCCTCCAGTGTTTGAATGGTTCGTTCCCTTTGGCCGTCAGTTTGAGGATGATATGACGTACTCATATCCAGACGAGTACCCAATGATTTCTGAAGTGATTGCCAAAAGCGAGATGTGAAACGACTATCTCTGTCAGAGATAATCGAGATGGGAACGGCATGTCGTGATACAATTTCTTTGAGCTATATTAGTGTGAGGCGTTCCATTTTATCGGTTTCTTCGATGGCGAGGAAATGAGCAGATTTGGTGAGATGATCAACGATCACCCAAATGGTATCGCAACCGCTCGATGTTTTTGGGAGTTTGGTGATGAAATCCATAGTGATCTGCTCCCATTTCCACTGAGGAATGTCCGGTTGTTGAATTAGGCCGGAAGGTTTTTCGTATTCATCTTTGACTTTAGAGCATGTGAGGCATTTGTTGACGTAGGTGGAAATCTCAACTTTCATGTTTAGCTACAGTCGCGGCCCCAGCGGTCGGTCGGGTTTTTGGAATCCGGGTCGTTGCACCGACGGCTACCGAGACGCGTGAACAGAGAAGTTTTAAAAATTTATAATTGCTGGGCTCAAACTATGCAAGCTACCTACCTTGTGGGTAAAGCGGCAAGTATAACTCGAGTGTCGTCCAAAATCGGAACGAATTGAATTGAATTGGAACCTACCAAAAATAACTTGACAATAGGATGGTTTTAAAACAAGGTAGGTATGGGTTTTGGTTTTATCTAATCTGATCTAAAGACAGAAAATTAAGGGTGCAGGAATAAGGTAACAGACTGCCCTTAGGTTATTCTGACCTTTCTTAACACCTAAGTCTAAATGTTATTATCTAATCGTGTACTGATTATTAACTTTGTATTCTAAACTATTAGTTTTGTAGATTCTAGGGGTTTAGGAATCCTGAACCACTGCTGGGCTTGACCTTCGTTTCTAGACTCATTCTCTTAGGTTGTAATTAGCACAAATACTTCTGTCATGATCTAGAACTGTCCTTTGCGATCAGTCATTCAGCCCTAGGAACACCAGCGGTGTACAATGCATACTCATTCCACAGCGTACCACCCTAGGCACCGTTCACGATGTACTATACTTAAACAGTTCCACAGATCCTTGTAACCAGGGATATGTTTATGGTGTACTACGATATTTCCACAGCTTTTATCCCTAGGTACATGTACGGTGTACTATGTTGAAGTGTTTCCACAGCTTTAGTTCCAGGGGTAGACAGACGGTGTACTGTAACATTTCCACATCTATATTGGTTCCTAGACCATATTCTAGGGTTTCTAGGTAATCCACAGTGTTGGCACAGATGACTTTTTCCGGAGCTTCCACGTTGTACTCCACCAGTGGTGTTTCCAAAGCTATACCCAATACTTCAGCCGAATTATAGTGACAGACACGGCTTCGTACAAATATACAGATAACATATCTACCGTAACTTAGGCCTACAGCTAAGGTGATAGTCACGTAAAGGACTGGAAAGGGTGATCCGTAACTAAGTCTAGATGCATGATAAGTTTAGACAGATACAAGGTTTAACAATTCCATTAATCATACCAAATTACAACTATCTAAATCATGGCGAACAATCAAGTAACTACTCACAAAGTATGGCAATAAACATTTCCAACATTAATAAATCACAAACATCAAACAAGAACATTATGACAAATTAATAGAAGAAAGGATAGATATTACCGGTAAATAAATGCCAGTAGAATAACACTTGTATTTCGCCGAATAATATCCCAAGTATTACATATGCTAGCTTCCACGAACTAAATTACATACCTCTCTATGCGACGAATTCTCCCCGTAATCTTCCCACTAGTTTCTAGAGAGAGAAACTAGAGAGAGAGACTAGAGAGAGAGACTAGAGAGAGAAACTAAAACTACAAATGAAAACCTAAATCTAGAGAGAGAGAGTAGTGAGATAGTGAATTGTTGAAGTGTGAAGTGATGATGTGTATTGAAAATGGGTGGTGAAGCCTTATATTTATAGGAAACGCACAGCCGTATCCGTAGACCGTATCCAAACCTTCAAACGCACAACCGTATAGCAAAGGCGAATAAAAATCAGATTTTTATCACCCAAACGCACAATACGGCTGAGCTGGACCGTATACGGCTGAACTGGGCCGTATACGGCTGAGCACAGGCAGTATACGGCTGAACCAGGCCGTATACGGCTGGGCACAGGCCGTATACGGTCTAGGTTCAGCCGTATACGGTCTGGACCAGCCGTATATGGCTTGGTTCAGCCGTATGCTGGCTCTTCAGTTCTTCGTTTCTTCGTTTGGGCGTAACTTCTTCGTCGTTTATCCGTTTTGGGCGATACTTGAGTCCATGCGTTCGTATTTTCCTAACGAAGAAAATGACATAAGTTAGAGGTCCTAACTTGGAGCGTAGCTCAAGATGTGCTAAAATGAGTGAACGGAAGATTCGATGATCGTTTGTGCTATGTTTTACTCATTTTTAGGTTGTTTTTGCTGATTCTTGAAACATCGTCTATATTTTAGCCCTTATGTTGAAATGTGATGTTTAAGTTCACATTTTAAATGTTTTCATTTATAATTGGGATAAAATGGTGAGATAATGGCACACAAAAACATGACTTTTTGCGTGTCATTAGCAGGCTCGTAGCATATCCTCCAGTGTTTGAATGGTTCGTTCGCTTTGGCCGTCAGTTTGAGGATGATATGACGTACTCATATCCAGACGAGTACCCAATGATTTCTGAAGTGATTGCCAAAAGCGAGATGTGAAACGACTATCTCTATCAGAGATAATCGAGATGGGAACGCCATGTCGTGATACAATTTCTTTGAGCTATATTCGTGTGAGGCGTTCCATTTTATCGGTTTCTTTGATGGCGAGGAAATGAGCAGATTTGGTGAGATGATCAACGATCACCCAAATGGTATCGCAACCGCTCGATGTTTTTGGGAGTTTGGTGATGAAATCCATAGTGATCTGCTCCCATTTCCACTAAGGAATGTCCGGTTGTTGAATTAGGCCGGAAGGTTTTTCGTATTCATCTTTGACTTTAGAGCATGTGAGGCATTTGTTGACGTAGGTGGAAATCTCAACTTTCATGTTTAGCTACTGTCGCGGCTCCAGCGGTCGGTCGGGTTTTTGGAATCCGGGTCGTTGCACCGACGGCTACCGAGACGCGCGAACAGAGAAGTTTTAAAAATTTATAATTGCTGGGCTCAAACTATGCAAGCTACCTACCTTGTGGGTAAAGCGGCAAGTATAACTCGAGTGTCGTCCAAAATCGGAACGAATTGAATTGAATTGGAACCTACCAAAAATAACTTAACAATAGGATGGGTTTAAAACAAGGTAGGTATGGGTTTTGGTTTTATCTAATA
The DNA here is from genome assembly GCA_949592205.1 of Helichrysum umbraculigerum. Taxonomy (NCBI): domain Eukaryota; kingdom Viridiplantae; phylum Streptophyta; class Magnoliopsida; order Asterales; family Asteraceae; genus Helichrysum; species Helichrysum umbraculigerum. The sequence goes on from CATIUR010000003.1 coordinate 66,476,142, forward strand.
TGATCTAAAGACAGAAAATTAAAATGCAGAAAATTAAGGGTGCAGGAATAAGGTAACAGACTGCCCTTAGGTTATTCTGACCTTTCTTAACACCTAAGTCTAAATGTTATTATCTAATCGTGTACTGATTATTAACTTTGTATTCTAAACTATCAGTTTTGTAGATTCTAGGGGTTTAGGAATCCTGAACCACTGCTGGGCTTGACCTTCGTTTCTAGACTCATTCTCTTAGGTTGTAATTAGCACAAATACTTCTGTCATGATCTAGAACTCTCCTTTGCGATCAGTCATTCAGCCCTAGGAACACCAGCGGTGTACAATGCATACTCATTCCACAGCGTACCACCCTAGGCACCGTTCATGATGTACTATACTTAAACAGTTCCACAGATCCTTGTAACCAGGGATATGTTTACGGTGTACTACGATATTTCCACAGCTTTTATCCCTAGGTACATGTACGGTGTACTATGTTGAAGTGTTTACACAGCTTTAGTTCCAGGGGTAGACAGACGGTGTACTGTAACATTTCCACATCTATATTGGTTCCTAGACCATATTCTAGGGTTTCTAGGTAATCCACAGTGTTGGCACAGACGACTTTTTCCGGAGCTTCCACGTTGTACTCCACCAGTGGTGTTTCCAAAGCGATACCCAATACTTCAGCCGAATTATAGTGAAAGACACGGCTTCGTACAAACATACAGATAACATATCTACCGTAACTTAGGCCTACAGCTAAGGTGATAGTCACGTGAAGGACTGGAAAGGGTGATCCGTAACTAAGTCTAGATGCATGATAAGTTTAGACAGATACAAGGTTTAACAATTCCATTAATCATACCAAATTACAACTATCTAAATCATGGCGAACAATCAAGTAACTACTCACAAAGTATGGCAATAAACATTTCCAACATTAATAAATCACAAACATCAAACAAGAACATTATGACAAATTAATAGAAGAAAGGATAGATATTACCGGTAAATAAATGCCAGCAGAATAACACTTGTATTTCGCCGAATAATATCCCAAGTATTACATATGCTAGCTTCTACGAACTAAATTACATACCTCTCTAAGCGACGAATTCTCCCCCTAATCTTCCCACTAGTTTCTAGAGAGAGAAACTAGAGAGAGAGACTAGAGAGAGAACCTAGAGAGAGAAACTAAAACTACAAATGAAAACCTAAATCTAGAGAGAGAGAGTAGTGAGATAGTGAATTGTTGAAGTGTGAAGTGATGATGTGTATTGAAAATGGGAGGTGAAGCCTTATATTTATAGGAAACGCACAGCCGTATCCGTAGACCGTATCCAAACCTTCAAACGCACAACCGTATAGCAAAGGCGAATAAAAATCAGATTTTTATCACCCAAACGCACAATACGGCTGAGCTGGACCGTATACGGCTGAACTGGGCCGTATACGGCTGAGCACAGGCCGTATACGGCTGAACCAGGCCGTATACGGCTGGGCACAGGCCGTATACGGTCTAGGTTCAGCCGTATACGGTCTGGACCAGCCGTATACGGCTTGGTTCAGCCGTATGATGGCTCTTCAGTTCTTCGTTTCTTCGTTTAGGCGTAACTTCTTCGTCGTTTATCCGTTTTGAGCGATACTTGAGTCCATACGTTCGTATTTTACTAACGAAGAAAATGACATAAGTTAGAGGTCCTAACTTGGAGCGTAGCTCAAGATGTGCTAAAATGAGTGAACGGAAGATTCGATGATCGTTTGTGCTCTGTTTTACTCATTTTTAGGTTGTTTTTGCTGATTCTTGAAACATCGTCTATATTTTAGCCCTTATGATGAAATGTGATGTTTAAGTTCATATTTTAAATGTTTTCATTTATAATTGGGCTAAAATGGTGAGATAATGGCACACAAAAACATGACTTTTTGCGTGTCATCAGCAGGCTCGTAGCATATCCTCCAGTGTTTGAATGGTTCGTTCGCTTTGGCCGTCAGTTTGAGGATGATATGACGTACTCATATCCAGACAAGTACCCAATGATTTCTGAAGATATTGCCAACAGCGAGATGTGAAACGACTATCTCTGTCAGAGATAATCGAGATGGGAACGCCATGTCGTGATACAATTTCTTTGAGCTATATTCGTGTGAGGCGTTCCATTTTATCGGTTTCTTTGATGGCGAGGAAATGAGCAGATTTGGTGAGATAATCAACGATCACCCAAATGGTATCGCAACCGCTCGATGTTTTTGGGAGTTTGGTGATGAAATCCATAGTGATCTGCTCCCATTTCCACTGAGGAATGTCCGGTTGTTGAATTAGGCCGGAAGGTTTTTCGTATTCATCTTTGACTTTAGAGCATGTGAGGCATTTGTTGACGTAGGTGGAAATCTCAACTTTCATGTTAAGCTACTATCGCGGCCCCAGCGGTTGGTCGGGTTTTTGGAATCCGGGTCGTTGCACCGATGGCTACCGAGACGCGCGAACAGAAAAGTTTTAAAAATTTATAATTGCTGGGCTCAAACTATGCAAGCTACCTACCTTGTGGGTAAAGCGGCAAGTATAACTCGAGTGTCGTCCAAAATCGGAACGAATTGAATTGAATTGGAACCTACCAAAAATAACTTGACAATAGGATGGGTTTAAAACAAGGTAGGTATGGGTTTTGGTTTTATATTATCTGATCTAAAGACAGAAAATTAAAATGCAGAAAAGTAAACGAGAATATAAGCAGCAGGTAGAGAGTGATTGCTGAAACTTCGACGATTAGGATTTCGGGATGATATTATATAGATGATAGGTGATTACTCTGGTTAAGAATCTTCTAAACAGTCGGTGTAAACACTAGGACCCTACGTCTAGGTGTAACCCTAAAGCATATGTCACTGAATCCTAGGTTATCCTGATTCTGATCAGAAGGGACTGTCTTCAGACCCACCTCACCGTCTCTTTCGGAGACCAAGCGACCCTCTGAATGTGGTTAAGGAATAAGGCGACAGTCCACAACACTGACCTTTCTTAACACCTATGTCTATCCAATTTTAACAGAGTGATACTGGTTGTATGCTGAATAAGTTAAACTATCGGTTAAGTAGAGTTTAGGGGTTTTAAGCATCTGGGAACACAGCCAGCATCCTTGCTTTCATTTCCTAACTCATGTTTTATCTATTTAAGTTCTTAATACTTCCGTCATGGATTAGACCCTCCTTTGCCATTGGTCGCTCATCCCTAGGTATGCGTACAGTGTATAGTGTCCTTATTTTCCACAGTACTCTAACCCTAGGTATATCTACGGTGTTTTAAAGACCTATTGTATCTTTACACAGCTTTATAACCAGAGGTAGTTTAACGGTGTACTATAGCATTTTCACGGCTTAACAAGACCTAGACCCGTGTCTGGAAGGGTTGCTTCCAGGTAATCCACGGTGAGATAGGCCACCGGCATTTCCTTGGCTTCCACGTATTTGTACTCTACCAGCGGTATTTCCAACGCTATACGAAGTATTCTGACGTGTTATAGCAATCTCACAGTTTCATACAAACAGGAGATAACTGTGTATTCGTAGTTAGGGTTGATCAGATCCTATCCTAAGGCAACAGTCACGTGAGAGACCAGAAAGGGTGATTAATTAAATCTACATCCAGGATAAGTCTAAACATGTATGCAGCATAACAACTACCAATCATATATAAGATATATTAATTAAACATCATCCCTAATCCTAACATCTACATTCCAACAATCACATATTAATCTAGCTAATCAGCATGGCAACAATCATAAATCGTACTGAAACAATATGCAAAGTAAATATTATAACAGTAAGAAAGTAAGATAATATCACCGGATTAGAAGAGTAATACTGAGGATTACAATAGTCTGACTTGAATAACCTTGCTACAGCTTGATTACCCAATTACAACTTTCCTCTAGCTCTAACCGCTAACTTATATCTCTCTAGTTCTCCTCTAACTCCTAAGAGTAGTGCTAGAGAGAGAAACTAGAGAGAGAACTAACTACAAGAACAATTCTCCTCTAACTCCTAAGAGTAGTGCTAGAGAGAGAATTCTAGAGAGAGAAAGAGAAGTATGTGAAATGAAAGGTGTAAGGTGTGTGTTGTGAGGAGGCCCTCTATTTATAGGAAAAGAGTAGGAAGCTTGGTACAAGTCACAAAGCATGAAGAACAAGCATCAAAGCGCATACGGGGGGTACCGGCCCAAGGGGGGGCAAACGGCACCTCACAAGCCACCAGGCCCCGTATACGGCACCCCAAGGGCCGTATACGGCACCTAGGGTACCGTATACGGTACCTAGGTGGGCAGGGGGGGGGTTGGTGCTTGGTTTGGCCTCCGCTTGTTTCTCGGTTGCTTGGTTCGTCCGTATCTTCTTCGTTTGGGCTCCGATTTGCTTGATTCTTGCGCCGTTGGCTTCCTTTTTCCGTTACGCTTCTAATGACACTGAGGTTGCCAAATTTGGAAGTGTTTGACTTTTGCGTGTTCCGGATGACGATCGGCGGGCTTCGAGACTGCATATCTTCTTTGTTCTTCACTCGTTTCTCTTGATTCTTTCACCACCGATCTTGGATTTTTCTATTGAATCATAAAATATGCATTAAGATCTACTTTGATAGGATAATCAAGAATGTAATATTTAAGGTGATAGTTTTCACCTCGGTTTGCGTGCAAAATGGATGTTTTTATTGATTTTTGTAGCAACGCCCGTATTTAGACTACCTTGATGATTTAGGATGATAAATGATTGTTTTGAAATGTTTTCATCAAAGAATAGTCTAAAAAGTGCGGATATAAGTACTTAAAAACATGACTTTTTGGGTCACATCAAGTATCCCACACTTAAGCGTTGCTTGTCCTCAAGCAACACTCAGTTGTGTCCCTGTGAAAACATTTTATTAATTTTAGGCGAGTTAGAGCACCTCCAAAAATTTACCACTTTGTCATATGGGAAAATTATTCAGAGGACATAGGGAAAGCTAAGATGATCCTTTCAGAAATAAGTATTGACTTTCCCAGGCATACTTTCCAAATCTCGTGATCTTGGAGTATACATGACTAGGCGATCTCACTAAAAGTGGTCACTCAATTCACTCAGAGTGTATCGGGTTTCCTATCAATCTAGCATAATTGAAATCGCTCAAATAGCCAGTCATGCAGCACTCATCATCATAATTTTGGTCGAGAATCGGATCTCCACCACTTAGGAAGAGGACGGCGCTAATTATCCCAAGGCATTCAAGTGGGTTGTAATGTTTGTGAGGGTCAGGGGGTATGGATAGTGGTGATTTTTGGTTTAAGGGGTTGCTTATCATGGGCATTCTAAGAATCATGAAAAACTTATTGTAGAACGGAGAGAAGATAGCTACTCGTATTTCATTGAATCTTTCTTTGAAAGATTGATACTCTGAAGCACTTTAGCTTTATTTTCTTTTCTTTTTCTTTTCTTTCTTTTCTGCTTTTTATTTTCTTTTCTTTCTTCAGAACTTCTTTGCCAGAGAATTTCCAAGGATATTTTTGATTTTCTTTCGGAAATCTCTTCTTTCTTATCACGGACTTCATCGAGTCTTCTCTTCTGGTGCCAATTTTTCGCACTCTTGATTTTCTAATTTTTGGTGAACACGGAGGAGTAGATCAATTCAGAAAGAGATTCTTCAAGATGTTTTTCATAACCTTTAGAAATTCCAAGATGAGTTGTTGGGAATTTTGGGGAAAGTGGTTAAAGATATATGGTTTTGAAGAAACGAAAGGTTTAGGCTCAAAGGGTTTCTCTAGGCGGATCATCGATAATAAAAATGAGTATTGGAAGGGTTTTGGGCTTGAAAAGGTATGTAAGAATGGGTTTAATCCTAAGGAATGTCGAGATCATCTAATTGCACCTATACCGCGTACGGTACTCTCCAATGTGGTCTCGAAACGTATGTTAGGAACAAGTTCTAATTTAGAGATACTAGCATCGGCACACACAAGAAATGAACAATGTAGCATTTAAAATGAATGCTTTTAAGGCTCAAAACCTCACTGCAAATTTGGGTTTGTATGTGCCTAGCCATGCTCCTTAGATTGCTAATACTTATTTAAGAAATTTCTACCTTAATTTCCCTAATATTCTTGAATAACTAACTCATATTAGAAATGGTTCCTCTTTGAAAGATATCGTAACTCAAAAATAGTAGAGCTAATCGGATGATTTGGCTCATACTTTATTATTTTTGTTTTAAAAAGTTTTAAAAATTCTGAAAATTTGAGGAACATTTTCTGAGTAAAGCTATTTGGACATTAAAATCTGTAAAACATCTAATTCAAGGTATTCTATACCTGCTATCCCACACTTAGAGGAACATTGTCCCTAATGTTCTCTTGAGTTGAGATTATATTTGAAAATATAATCCCACACTTAGAGTTTGAACATATAGAAAATGTTTCTTCAAGTGTTTGGTTTGGGCTGGAATCCCACACTTAGTGATAAGTTTAGGATAGAGTATAATTACTTTGCATTCCTAAGCTAACAAAATGAATCAATGTATGAAAAGGAGGTGAAAGGTAAGAAACTCCCCAGATGACGATTAGACGTTTAGAAGCGAAAGCTGAGAATTCGAAGATCTTCATTAAGAGTGATTCAGCTCCGCATGTCCTTATCTGGTGCACAGCGCTTTCTCATTCATGCTTAGCCAAGAGTCGACCCATAATGTAAGTGGAAATTCTTATTAGTGAATTTCATACTATTGTGATTTAAGATTTTGGAGACGATTCTAGCTAAGATGTCTTGGAGTGTGGGTTGAGATCCCACACTTAGATCTTTGAAGAGTCTGCGGTGCGTGTGCGAGTTTCAGAAGAAGATAGACCAAAGCTCCTCTCCTGAGATGTGTGTAAGTTCCGTGGTCTGCAGTTGTGAATTCCTTGGTTGTCTGCCTTTTACTCCACGGTTCTTTCTTGAACGCTCATCATCTCATGTGGACTCGTGCTCATTCATCACACATTCAATCACTTATTCTAAATAAAGAAACAAACATAATAAGTAAATACGATAAACGAAATATAATAATAAAGTATCAACCATAAAGGTTGACAAATATCCCAAAAGTTTAACCAAGTGCAAGAAAGAGATCACTGTAATCAATACAATACGAAAGTCAGTGATATAAATATGAATCATAAGATAAGTAGTCTAGAATGGAGAATCCTCTGTTGGTATGTCATCAGGCTGAGCTGGAGGTCCTGCAACTGACTGTTGTCCGCTAGATACCCTCTGCTCATCTGGAGGTAGTAGTCCTCTCTGAATCAATATCTGCCTGAGAGTCATCGCTGGAAGTGCCATCATATCATCATAACCCTGTGCGAGCATGTCCGCAGTGGTAACACCTGCTGTCTGTAACATATCAAGGTAGAGCTGCCTGAGAGTGCTCTCAGTAGGAACCTGATCTGAGAAGATGGGGCCCAAATCCAAGTAAGGGCCGACGCTACCAGTGAACAATGCGTCGGTACCAATGTAGAGCAGATCTGGTCTGTATGATGTGCTAGCCTCTGGATGCTGATCATGGGTCGGAATGGGTACAGTCGGCTGAGGCAATGTTGCCTGCTGATGGGCTGGTGATGGTATGTGTACTGAGTAGACTCTGGCTATATCAGATGTGGATCTGTGAGTGGGTAATGGTGCGGAGTATGTGGTAGGTGTGCGTGGGCGTCTATATGGATGTGGTGGCTGAGTGGAGGTATGTGGATGTGGTGGAAGAAATGTGGTGTATGGGCGAGTGGCGGTGTATGGGTGAGTGGGTGGAGGTGGTGGTCCACATCTATATAAGAAGTGATCAGGCTCAGGAGTACCATGTGTCCTAGCTGTCAGAACCTGCTGGTCACGGATAACCTGTAAAGCATGTAATAGATAGTACTGAGTAAGAGGAGTGACCGGATCTGTGTGATGCACAATGGCCTGTGTAGGCAGTACTGATGTGTCTGCTCCTCGTGATGTCTCAGGTATCTCTGCTGCAACTGGTCTCTGTGGCTGGGGACCAACATCTCTATCCTCTGTAGTCACGCGCTTCCTGGTCATGAAGCATCCAGGAATGGGCTGCCGAGTCTGATACCATAAGCACTGTCTCTCAGGTCCCTCATCAATCATCCTGATCAACTTACAATACTCTAGATCAAATGGCTGCGAGCTAGCGTGATGGGTGTAATCCTCACGGTGACGGTCAGTGAGAATCCCCATGCCGACTAACAATCTCGTGATAATGGCTCCCATGAATACATGGCGTCTATCCTCCCTCTTCTCCTTCCACAATCTATCCGCTATGATGTATGCGACATTCAGGTTCTGCTTCCTTATGATCGCATCCATGAACTTAAGCTCCTCTGATGTAGCAGGTCCAGCATCTCTCTTTCCAAAGATAGTACAGCACAGGAGCTTGTGGAGAATGTGATGAACTGGTCGGGTCATGAGTGAAGCTTTCACTCTGTAACACCTCGCAAATTCGAACGCGATTATTAACGTTAATCACTTGCATTATTAGGCTAATTCCCTACTTGAGTGAATTCACAACACATTTTAGAGGTAAGCCTAGCAAAGCCCAACTAGATAATACGCGTAGTACTTCGTATTCGTAATTAGTTGTAATTACGTACTGAACAAATTGAAAACAGACGCGACAAATATACGACTCTTGGTAAACAAAATTATTTAATAAAACGAAATTATTAAATAACGTCTTAAACAATTAAATATTATGTCGATAATATTTACATATCAATTTATAACGCAAAACGTCAACTTTTATAATTAAAATAAAAACAAAGTTTGAAATTTATAAAATTTATTAATTTGGTTTCATAAAAAGATCCTAATTAAAAATAATGAAAATGTAATTAAAAACATAATAGTTAAAATAAAATAACATTTAACGATCGGGTAAACAAACACGGAACGCAAACACGGAGGCAGAAAGTGGAACAAAACCACCTCCCACCTCCCAACTTTCTTTCATTCTCATTTCATCTCTCTCTCTCTTCTTTTCTCTTTTCTCCTCCTTCTCTCTAAACTCTCCCAAATTTCACACAAATCACCACAAAACTACACTAAAACGACGCCGAATCACATAGCTCCTTTGGAATAAAACGACCACGGCATCCCGATCTACACTTCTACCTTTTCGGATTTCAAATCCGACACTCGTAAGTTTCCGACAAATCCCGCAAATCTTTAGATTTCAAAGTTATAATTGCTATTTAGTGTTTAATATACTTAGATTTACATGTTTTAGTGTTTTATACAACCGAAAACGTCCGAAATCGACCCAAAATCCGACTTTTTCAAGCTGTTCGCCGAACAGGCAACTACGTCGCTTTTGGGCCAAAAACAGTAGTGCGACGTAGGCCTTTACGTCGCATTACCCTTCCTTACGTCGCACATAGCGACGCAACCCACTACGTCGCATTGAATTGCGAACGTCGCAAATTGCGACGCAGACCTTAACGTCGCAACACCCGTATGCGACGTAACCCGTTACGTCGCACTTCGACCTTTACGTCGCACCCTACGTCGCATAACAACCCAGCGTCGCACCTTGCGTCGCTAAAAACAGGAAGTTTAAAAACTAGTTTTCACTAAGTGTCGAACTAACCGGAAACGCATATCTTTATACGATACGATTCACGAGCTTTACAAACAATACAAACACACTTAATTTACCGAAATTAGGATTTCAAACTATCACCAACGAATCGTATACATTTTCACAAACAACGAAATACAAACTTAAACATTAAACAAACGATTTGGACGTGACTTGGTTGTACAAACACTAGCATGGATGATTAGTTTAGACATCCACATACTTATTAAATCTCGTACGTTTAGGACGTTAGGAGATTTCAGACTGTACTTGGACTTAGGTTTGCTAGCACTCGCACAACTACTTAAACTCAACAGGTGAGTTCACAGCCCCTACTTTTACTGTTTTAACTGCTTTGAACAGGGGTGGAAAACATAGTCAAACACTTTTATACGAACATGGTTGTATACTATTTTACTCAAACAAGTGGAGTACATGGAACTAGTAAACTGATAAACAAACTGACGATTTCAACTTAATATGTAATACTGCCCGCACGTGGTCCATATACGGGTCTTAGGGGAAGTGTTACATATTACTTTCATACTGCCAACGCTGTAAACACATGAACACGTTTTCGAGAACACTGGAGGATAACCAGCAACACTTTATATAACGGACTGGGTAACTAAAAGTCCCTACTTGACATGGGCAACACTACTGGAAAGTCCCTACTTGACATGGGTAACACTACTGAAAAGTCCCTACTTGACATGGGCAACACTACTGAAAAGTCCCTACTTGACATGGGTAACACTACTGAAAAGTCCCTACTTGACATGGGCAACACTACTGAAAAGTCCCTACTTGACATGGGCAACACTACTGAAAAGTCCCTACTTGACATGGGCAACACTACTGAAAACAATGGGTTTCCTACTAACATGGACCCACCAAACGATTAGGATTGTAACACTACCGCACGTGGTCCAGGTACGGGTCTTAGGGGAGTGTTACACCTACGAACAACTAATAGGATACTTACATTCCTACTATAACTTGAACTATATTTTTGGGCAATATCCCAACGAAACATATCTACGATTAGGATACGTATAATCCTACAAAACCTACTTGAACACAGGATACTGTTTTTCCTACAACTAATAGGATACGAACATTCCTACAAACAACTATTTGAAAACATATTTGGTGTTACGAATACTATTTTTGGGCGACATTCCCACGATACGTTATAAACAACAGTGGTTTATCACAACTGAACTTGCAAACATAAAACCTGTGAATTCACTCAACCTAGTTGTTGACTTTTACTATGTTTTTCAGGGAATTAGCTGTGCATGTAAGAATCGCCAACACATGGAGAATTAGGCGACCCGTGAAGCTTTAGGATGCCAACTTTTGGAAAAACATATGGATTTCTTTAGTATAACTGAATTGTTTTAGTCATATTTCAGAAATCTACTTTTGTAAACTTACTACTTTTAACTTATACGATTTGATGAATCGTAAACATGTAATTAATACTTTTGGCATCTTAATATATATTGTTCTGTTGTAATCATAAGCTCTGATACGTATGCATGCTTTGTCATTGTGACACCCCAGTACTTAAACTAAATGCTTCCGCTGAACGAATTTGGGGGTGTTACACACTCCACTCCTGAAGGTTGTCCCCGTCAATCCCCTCCATATCTCCTTGTGATCCCGTGATGGTAAACTGGAGATAGACTGAAAACTGCTAGTGAACCAATCAGAACTGGCCTGAGACTGTGTGTAAAGGCCAAGGTATACCCCGAAATCTCCAACTGTCATATGATATTTCTTCCCACGATACCGAAAAGTGATCTTCTTCTTATCAGCGATCTCCAATCTCTCTCGGAACTCGTAAGTCATCATAAACTCAGTGACGACCTCTCGGTATATAGCCTCATCAATGGAGAAAAGATGGAAAAACGCAGCATGTTCCTCGCCATCTTTATCATACTTAATCAATTCTTCCAACTCATCCCTAATACCCATGCGTCTCATATCCTGCCATATGATGACTCTGTTTGACCCGAGGTATCATCCCATCCATTTCGTGATATCGTCCATATTCTCGGGGGATGAAGCAAGCTTCCTCAATGAAGGGTTTGATAGATCCATCTATGACAAGAAAATGAGATGCATAAGTAATAACAAATTGCTAAGTACATTTCCAAATTTTAAACAAAAATTGGAAATGTATGCTTTAAAATATGAATAAATCCGCAATTTATTTTAAACTAAACCTAGGCCTAACCAATCCTCAATCCGCAATTTTCGCAACCATAAGTGTCTAACCTATTCCAAGGGTATTTGTAACACCCCCAAATTTGATGATTTGCGGAAGCTTGATTTGGGTGTTACTAATCAATAACAAAGCACAAAGATAAATAGCAAACGACTCTATATGCGTCGTTTTAACAAAATATATTGATAACTGAAATGTTTACAACGTTTAAAGCTTTACATAGCTCGAGTTAAATAAAATGAGATTTCAGTACATAAGTACTTATACAAAATATACTAATGCAAGAAAATCTCAATCGTCTGTATGCTGACTCGAGCTAAATCCTGAAGCAGAAACATCCTACTGCTGGGTACCTGCGATATATGCTAAAAGGTCAGCTATAAAGCTGGTGAGCTCACAGGTTTGAAATCAGTTAATATAGTGTGAACCGCAAGATTTAAATAGTGAATTGCATCCAGCAATTTAATAATGAATTGCATCCAGCAATCAAATGATTGTCATCGTGTATACAGCCATGAGCACATAGTTGAGCTTAACTCGAGGGCCGGGTCCCCTATAGAGAATTCCGGGCGAGGTGCCTCCACGAATGCCTAATCAACATTCGTCTTCCCAAATATTAGTACGTCCGTTTACCCGGTTAGTGCTTGCTAACCCGGACGAGGAGGGTCAATCCTATATGGTACCATATACTAATATTCACGCTACAACGTATTAACAACTATGCTGACGGAGGACTTTAAAATGATTAGTTTCGAAAAACTCATGTAGTATCTGAAAAGTTGGTACTTGCGTTCACATGTTAAAAAGTTGAGCAATATATCACACCCCTGAGTAAAACAGTAAAAAGAGGGGCTATGAGACTCACCTGAGTCTGAATGCGTTTAAACAAACGTAAGTTGATTAGCCGAAATGAAGTCCAAAGACTTGTAACCTGAGGGTGTCCACGACACGCGATGGTTATAATCATGATTTGGGTATCTCAACAGATCACCCTTGTAGTTGTTCGTTCAACTATAATGTCCAAATTTCCACTATTTGGTTGATAAGTTTGAGTATTTGAAAAGTGTACGGCCCGTTGGTGACGGATTTGTAATAATAATCTCAATTATTATTATTTTGATTACGTGTCGTTTTACTTGAAAAATGTGTTTTGATTGTGTTTTAGAAGCCGTTACGAAATCTAAGTACGGGGGTCCGGGGGCAGTGCCCCTGGCTGGGGTCGAGCTGCCAGGTCAGCTTGGAAAATTTTTATTTCTACTATATTGCTTTAAGGAAAAACGCATATGGATCTGAATTTGGGTAAAATCGAGTGATAAATTTCGAGTTTCGACACTTAGTAAAAATCTGTGTTTTTGAGGTTCTGGTTTGTGCGACGTTGGGTGCGACGTCGCAGGTAGGACAGCGACGTTGAGTATGACGTCGCTAAAGGCGACGTTTCGCAATTTAATGCGATGTAGGGTGCTGCGTCGCTAATGCGACGTAGGTGATTTCTGCGACGTAGGGGCTTGCGTCGCTAAGTGCGACGTGGCGAGGTATTGGCGACGTTAAGGCTGACGTCGCTATATGCGACGTCGCAATTTAATGCGACGTTGTGACTGACGTCGCACTATGCGACGTCACGAGGGGTTTTGCGACGTAGAAGCTGACGTCGCATAAATTCTGGGTCAAATGCGACGTAGCGGTCTGTTGGCCGGAAAATGTGTCGAAAACGAGTTTTTCGGTTTCCGTTCGGTCCAAAACTTTTACCCAACCCTTATAGGGACATTATAAGTTGTTACAAACTACTAGAAAGTGAAAACACTTAAAAACGAGAGATTTCGGGATTTGTCGGAAACTTACAAATTGTCGGATGAGAAATCCGAAAAGATAGGATGATAGATCGTGTCGCGGTGGTCGTTTTCTTCCAAAGTGATAATGAGATCCAAGGTCGTTTGATGTTGCTATTTGCGATTTTTAGTGAGTTTTGGTGATGAAAGTTTGAGAGAAAAAGATGAAGGAGAGAGAGAGGAAAGGAAATAAATGAAAGAAAAGAGGAGGTGGAGGTGGGGTTATCCCCATTTCCAGTTTTTCGCCCCGCGTTCCGTGTGGTGTTCGTTTGCTCCGTTGTTTAGATGTTAAATAATTATTTTACGTTTTAATTATAAGTTTTAGATTACGAATTTTTACGCGATAGTTTGTTTAATTATTTTACTAATCACTTTATTTTGAGTTATAAGTTGTAATTTATTTTATTTGGTTTGCGCGTTTTACGTTTTAAATTATGTAATTCCTGATTGTACGATACGAAATATTATAATAATAATATTTTTGACATAAGCCGTTATTTAATAAAATTTTGTCACCAACGTCCATATAAAATAGAATCGAAATACATCCGATTTAAATTGCGTACGATTTAATCAAATCGCATTTTCGTATATATTCAACAATATATATATTTCGATACATTAATTAGCCTAACAAGGAAATAATTACATGTATTAACATATGATTAGGCACTAATTACTAGTCCTAATTTGGCGTGTGTTACATTCTCCCCCTGTTAGAAGAATTTCGTCCCGAAATTTAGCTCGAGGTCGTGTTCGATGTAGAATCAGTGAAAAGTTGAGGATATTTGAGTCGCATTTGGTCTTCCCGTTCCCAGGTGAATTCCGGACCACGCCGCGAATTCCATCTGACCTTGACGATGGGAATACGACTTTGTTTCAGTTGTTTGACCTCACGGTCCATAATTTCAGCGGGTTCCTCAACGAAATGAAGTTTATCGTCAACACGAATTTCATCTAATGGAATAATAAGTGTCTCATCAGACAGACACTTCTTCAGATTTGAAATATGAAAAGTAGGGTGCACGCTGCTAAGTTCGGATGGCAGCTGCAATCGATAAGCTACGGGGCCAATCCTTTCGAGGATCTCAAACGGCCCGATGTATCTGGGATTCAACTTCCCGCGTTTGCCAAAACGGATGACGCCTTTCCAGGGCGATACTTTTAAGAGTACTCGATCCCCAACTTGGAACTCGAGTGGTTTGCGTCTCACGTCAGCATAACTTTTCTGACGATCACGTGCGGTTTTGAGTCTGTTCTGGATTTCCACAATTCTCTCAGTGGTGGCGTGAATGAGTTCAGGACCAGTGAGTTGACTATCTCCCACTTCAGTCCAACAGATCGGTGATCGGCACTTACGACCGTACAGTGCCTCAAATGGTGCAGCCTTAATGCTGGCATGATAACTGTTATTGTACGAAAATTCGCACAACGGTAGATGTTTTTCCCAGTTTGTACCGAAATCAACTACGCAAGCGCGTAGCATATCTTCCAAGGTTTGAATGGTTCGTTCACTTTGGCCGTCTGTTTGAGGATGGTACGCGGTACTCATATCGAGACGGGTACCCAATGCTTTTTGAAGTGATTGCCAAAAGTGAGAAGTGAAACGGGCATCTCTGTCAGAGATGATCGAGATTGGAACACCATGATGAGAAATGATTTCCTTGATGTAAATTTGTGTAAGGCGTTCCATTTTATCGTTTTCTTTGATTGCCAGGAAATGAGCAGATTTGGTGAGACGATCAACGATCACCCAAATGGTATCGCAACCGTTCGATGACTTGGGTAGTTTGGTTATGAAATCCATGGAAATTTGATCCCATTTCCATTCAGGGATTTCAGGCTGTTGGAGTAAACCAGGAGGTTTCTGATGTTCGGTTTTGACTTTCGAGCAAGTAAGACACTTGCTGACATAAGTGGCGATTTCGGCTTTCATGTTTGGCCACCAGTAAAATTCCTTGATGCCGTGGTACATCTTATCGGATCCCGGATGAATAGAATATTTAGACTTGTGAGCCTCGTCCATCACCAAGTCTCGGAGGTTCCCAAAACTAGGCAACCAGATTCGGTTTGAGAAGCACCTAATCCCGTTAGGTCTGATTTCGAATTGTTTGTCAATACCCCGTAAGGCTTCATTTTTGATGTGTTCAGATTTCAGGGCTTCGATCTGAGCTGTATGAATTTGAATGGTAAGATCGTTATGAATGGTCATACTGAGGGCTCGGACTCGAAGTGGTTTAGGTCGTTCCTTTCGACTGAGGGCATCGGCTACAACATTAGCCTTCCCTGGATGGTACTTGATCTCACAATCGTAATCGGTAAGCAACTCGACCCATCGACGTTGCCTCATATTGAGATCCTTCTGATCGAAGATATGTTGGAGACTTTTATGATCGGTAAAGATAGTGCACTTAGTGCCGTAGAGGTAATGTCTCCAGATTTTGAGAGCAAAAACGACAGCTCCAAGTTCGAGATCATGAGTGGTGTAGTTCTTTTCGTGAATTTTTAGCTGTCGCGAGGCATAAGCAATGACCTTGTCTCGTTGCATCAACACGCAACCGAGACCTTGGTGAGAAGCATCGCAGTATACCACGAAGTCATCGGTGCCTTCGGGTAGTGATAGAATTGGAGCACTGCAAAGCTTTTGTTTCAGTAGTTGGAACGCTGACTCTTGTTTCTCAGTCCAATCGAACCTTTTGTCCTTCTGTGTCAGTACCGTGAGTGGCTGAGCTATTTTAGAGAAATTTTCGATAAATCGCCGATAGTACCCAGCAAGACCCAAGAATTGTCGTACTTCAGTTGCAGAGGTGGGTGCTTGCCAGTCTTTGATAGCCTCGATTTTTGATGGGTCCACGTGAATTCCCTGACTGTCGATCACGTGACCAAGAAATTGAACGGTTTGGATCCTGAACTCACACTTAGAGAATTTAGCATAAAGCTCCTCGTGTCTAAGTAGTTCAAGGATGGTTCTGAGGTGTTGCGCATGTTCTTGCTCGTTGCGCGAGTAAATGAGTATGTCATCGATAAAGACAATGACAAACTTATCGAGGTAAGGTTTGCACACCCGGTTCATGAGGTCCATGAATACAGCCGGTGCGTTGGTTAGACCAAAGGGCATCACTTGAAATTCGTAGTGCCCGTAACGAGTCCTGAATGCAGTTTTTGGAATATCGGTGTCGCGAACTTGTAACTGATGATAACCTGATCGCAGGTCGATCTTTGAGTAGAAACTTGAACCCTGAAGTTGGTCGAATAAATCATCAATGCGAGGGAGTGGATAACGGTTCTTGACGGTCAATTTGTTCAACTCTCGGTAGTCGATGCACATTCTGAATGACCCGTCCTTCTTTTTGACAAATAAGACCGGAGCTCCCCAAGGTGAAGAACTCGGTCTAATGAATCCTCGATCCAGAAGTTCCTGTAACTGAGAGGACAACTCCTGAAGTTCGGATGGGGCTAAACGGTATGGTGCGCGGGCCACCGGTGCGGCACCCGGCACGAGATCGATTGAGAACTCAACCTGTCTAGACGGAGGTAGACCAGGTAGTTCTTCCGGAAAGACTTCGGGAAAGTCTCTAACAATCGGCACATCCTCAATTCGTTTCTCCTCCGACTCCTTCTCGGTGATGTGTGCGAGTATGGCAGGGTAACCCTTTCTCAGAAATTTTCGGGTTTTTAAGCAGGAGATTATATTGAGTCCCGTCCCACCGGTCTCCCCCTGTATGATCAAGGTTCCACCGACGGCGAGTGGGATACGGACGATCTTATCGTGACAAATGATTTCAGCTCGATGTTTGGACAACCAGTCCATTCCAATAATGACGTCGAAACTTCCGATTTCAATGGGTATAAGGTCGATCGAAAAGATTTCGTCAGCTAGGTTTAAAGTGCAATTAGGTATCACACTGGTGGTTTCTACAAGTTTTCCATTGGCTAGCTCTACAGTGTACTTAACATCTAAGGCAACAGGAGTGATGTCAAGTAATGGGCAAAAATCATCGGAGATAAAGCTTCTATCAGCACCAGTATCAAATAGAACAGAAGCAGTTAAGTTGTTGAGGAGGAACATACCCGAGACCACATTCGGGTCTTGGCGGGCTTCCCCAGATTTGATGACGAAAGCTCTGCTGCGGGTATTGTTGTTGTTGTTGCGGTTGTTGTTGTTGTTCTTCAGTTTTGGGCACGAGTCCCTGAAATGCCCCGGTTTCCCACACTCAAAGCATACCTTGGGTGGTCTGGTGTTGTTGTTGGAGTTGTTGTTGGTGGGTGAGCGGCAATCTTTGGTAAGGTGGCCGTACCTCTTGCAGTTGTTGCAAAAGGGACCACAGGAACCCTCATGGTGACGGCTGCACTTGGGACAATATGGTTTGCTCCCAGTGTAACCCCGGATGATGTCAGTGGTGGTGTTGTAGGCTTTGATGGTGTCAGGTTTCTTGTTTTGTTGGTTGGAGTGGTTGTTGTGGTAGTCAGACCACTTTTGTTTGTTGTTTTGGGATGATGAAGTGGGTTGTTCAGAATCTTGGCTCATAGACATCAGGTCTTGGGCCAATGAGATTGCACCGTCAATGGTGGTTGGTTTGGAAGAGATGACGTGTCCCCGAACAAAATCAGGGAGACCAAGGGCGTACTTCCTGATTTTATCAGGTTCAGTGCTTACCATAGCTGGGCGGAGGGCAGCTAATTGTTGAAACCTGGTGGTATAACCATCGATGTCACCACCCTGAACCTTTAAGTTCCAGAACTCCTCATCTAGCTTTTGGAGTTTGGCGATAGAGCAGTACTTGGCAGTGAGTTTTGCCTTTAATTCTTCCCAAGTGAGTTGGTAGGCAATGTCAGCACCCACTGATTGGGTATATGAATTCCACCAAGAGTGGGCATCATCTTCAAGGGAGCAGGTGGCGAAGTTTACTTTGTCGTTCTCCGCGCATTTACTAACACGGAAAACAGTTTCCATTTTCTCGAACCATCTGATCAGTCCGATGGCTCCTTCAGAACCCTTGAAGCTCGAGGGTTTGCAGCTTTGGAAGTCCTTGTAAGAACAAGGTTTGGTGGTAGAGGTTCCAGCGGTATCGCTGTTTCTTGTGGAGTTTGGTGGGGTATTCCGAGCTAAGGCTTCAGTAACAGCCTGGGTTATGAGTGACGTGATCTGAGCATCAGTGTAAGGTCTGGTCTTTGGCGGCATGATTCTTCAATAAAAGAAATGAAGATACATGAGATTTTGCAAGAAAGTTGTATTTATCTCAGATGTACATGTATAAAAGCAGTAATACATAACATCAACAGGAATAATGGCAATTAATATGAGTCGAAAACAGCAAGGAATATTTAATAGATAGTACGAGTTCAAAGGTTACATCCTACAGATGTATTACAAAAGATGTCGGGAATTGTTACATCCGACTGAATTATAGAGTAGATTACAAGGCAAAGACTACACTAGTCTTAACGTAGATTAATTTGTTCCATCATCGTGACAAGACGGTCCACAGTGTTTGCAAGCCTGCTAGCTTGTCGGGCGTTGTCTTCTGCTAGTGCAAGTCGTTGTATTAGTCCACGCGCATACTCTTCTGCTTCATGTGAGCGTTGCACACATTCATCCATCCTTTGTTGCAGAAGGGCATTTTCCACCCTTATTTCTATTATTTGGTTGCGAAGGACATCCATGTTGTTGTTTGTGGTTTCAAGATCGTCGGAGACTTGTTCTATGCGTTCAAAGGATGTAAGCCTCCAGTTTTCGTTGGTTTCCTGCAACACGACATCCATGGTACGAAGTCGTTGCTCGTGTTGATTCACCCTAGCGGCTAAGGCCGGTAAGGTGGAATGAGTGGGATACGGGCCAGCTCGAGGCAACCTGGAGTTCCTCCTTGCTACCCTTGGGTTCTGCGACCCGGATTGAGAACGAGATGAATTTGATGGAATGTTTGCCATTTCTGAGACAAAGCGTTAGTAAGATTGAGGCCTATATTCATATAGCTCCTATATAATATAGCCTATTGAGTGTCTAGCATAAACATGTTTAAGTCTCGGTTCTCTCGAGGTCAGAGTCTTCTATTGTACCCTGTTCAGCCATAACTACTTTCAGGTCTTACATCATCTTTGCTTAATTGTACATAGTTGATCAGGCTATGTTAAATTAAACTCGTATGATGTAATCGCTGAACCAGTTATACCTAATAAGGAATACTGCCTAATGGTCATAGTCTAGGCTCACTAAATGCAACCTAGTTCACTATAACCTTAGGCTCTGATACCAATCTGTAACACCCCCAAATTTGATGATTTGCGGAAGCTTGATTTGGGTGTTACTAATCAATAACAAAGCACAAAGATAAATAGCAAACGACTCTATATGCGTCGTTTTAACAAAATATATTGATAACTGAAATGTTTACAACGTTTAAAGCTTTACATAGCTCGAGTTAAATAAAATGAGATTTCAGTACATAAGTACTTATACAAAATATACTAATGCAAGAAAATCTCAATCGTCTGTATGCTGACTCGAGCTAAATCCTGAAGCAGAAACATCCTATTGCTGGGTACCTGCGATATATGCTAAAAGGTCAGCTATAAAGCTGGTGAGCTCACAGGTTTGAAATCAGTTAATATAGTGTGAACCGCAAGATTTAAATAGTGAATTGCATCCAGCAATTTAATAATGAATTGCATCCAGCAATTAAATGATTGTCATCGTGTATACAGCCATGAGCACATAGTTGAGCTTAACTCGAGGGCCGGGTCCCCTATAGAGAATTCCGGGCGAGGTGCCTCCACGAATGCCTAATCAACATTCGTCTTCCCAAATATTAGTACGTCCGTTTACCCGGTTAGTGCTTGCTAACCCGGACGAGGAGGGTCAATCCTATATGGTACCATATACTAATATTCACGCTACAACGTATTAACAACTATGCTGACGGAGGACTTTAAAATGATTAGTTTCGAAAAACTCATGTAGTATCTGAAAAGTTGGTACTTGCGTTCACATGTTAAAAAGTTGAGCAATATATCACACCCCTGAGTAAAACAGTAAAAAGAGGGGCTATGAGACTCACCTGAGTCTGAATGCGTTTAAACAAACGTAAGTTGATTAGCCGAAATGAAGTCCAAAGACTTGTAACATGAGGGTGTCCACGACACGCGATGGTTATAATCATGATTTGGGTATCTCAACAGATCACCCTTGTAGTTGTTCGTTCAACTATAATGTCCAAATTTCCACTATTTGGTTGATAAGTTTGAGTATTTGAAAAGTGTACGGCCCGTTGGTGACGGATTTGTAATAATAATCTCAATTATTATTATTTTGATTACGTGTCGTTTTACTTGAAAAATGTGTTTTGATTGTGTTTTAGAAGCCGTTACGAAATCTAAGTACGGGGGTCCGGGGGCAGCGCCCCTGGCTGGGGTCGAGCTGCCAGGTCAGCTTGGAAAATTTTTATTTCTACTATATTGCTTTAAGGAAAAACGCATCTGGATCTGAATTTGGGTAAAATCGAGTGATAAATTTCGAGTTTCGACACTTAGTAAAAATCTGTGTTTTTGAGGTTCTGGTTTGTGCGACGTTGGGTGCGACGTCGCAGGTAGGACTGCGACGTTGAGTATGACGTCGCTAAAGGCGACGTTTCGCAATTTAATGCGACGCAGGGTGCTGCGTCGCTAATGCGACGTAGGTGATTTCTGCGACGTAGGGGCTTGCGTCGCTAAGTGCGACGTGGCGAGGTATTGGCGACGTTAAGGCTGACGTCGCTATATGCGACGTCGCAATTTAATGCGACGTTGTGACTGACGTCGCACTATGCGACGTCACGAGGGGTTTTGCGACGTAGAAGCTGACGTCGCATAAATTCTGGGTCAAATGCGACGTAGCGGTCTGTTGGCCGGAAAATGTGTCGAAAACGAGTTTTTCGGTTTCCGTTCGGTCCAAAACTTTTACCCAACCCTTATAGGGACATTATAAGTTGTTACAAACTACTAGAAAGTGAAAACACTTAAAAACGAGAGATTTCGGGATTTGTCGGAAACTTACAAATTGTCGGATGAGAAATCCGAAAAGATAGGATGATAGATCGTGTCGCGGTGGTCGTTTTCTTCCAAAGTGATAATGAGATCCAAGGTCGTTTGATGTTGCTATTTGCGATTTTTAGTGAGTTTTGGTGATGAAAGTTTGAGAGAAAAAGATGAAGGAGAGAGAGAGGAAAGGAAATAAATGAAAGAAAAGAGGAGGTGGAGGTGGGGTTATCCCCATTTCCAGTTTTTCGCCCCGCGTTCCGTGTGGTGTTCGTTTGCTCCGTTGTTTAGACGTTAAATAATTATTTTACGTTTTAATTATAAGTTTTAGATTACGAATTTTTACGCGATAGTTTGTTTAATTATTTTACTAATCACTTTATTTTGAGTTATAAGTTGTAATTTATTTTATTTGGTTTGCGCGTTTTACGTTTTAAATTATGTAATTCCTGATTGTACGATACGAAATATTATAATAATAATATTTTTGACATAAGCCGTTATTTAATAAAATTTTGTCACCAACGTCCATATAAAATAGAATCGAAATACATCCGATTTAAATTGCGTACGATTTAATCAAATCGCATTTTCGTATATATTCAACAATATATATATTTCGATACATTAATTAGCCTAACAAGGAACTAATTACATGTATTAACATATGATTAGGCACTAATTACTAGTCCTAATTTGGCGGGTGTTACAGTATTAAAGCAACAATAATACTAGCGTTTAATCCAAGCAAACTCGTCATTTCAAACAACTAGCTAATATTTTTACTTTCATTCATGGCAACTTAATATAAGTGAGATTCAACCATGTAATTACCTCAAATACATCAAGTGAACCAAAAAGAGCATAAACTAATTTATTCATGCAAATACCATATGGTTAAAGACACGTGTCAACTTATTCGGTTAATAACTTTGCAAGATTTAAAGATTTTTGATAAATAAATGACGGTAGCTTACGTGTGATGGTTACATTAAAATTATTCAACACTTTATTAATTAAGGTGGTGAATAATTAAAATATTCAAGGACCAAAAGCTAACTAATGATTTATTGAAAATCTAAGAAACTTGCCATGATTTAATTAACACAAGTACCATTTAAAAATTGAATATTTAAAATAAAGTATGATACTTAGTTATTTTTAATCACAACGTGCTTACTTTAACTTTCAATAATCCTAGAGTTCATTCAAAATAAACTAGCAATCATGTAAACATGTTTATTAAATCATACTAAGCATGAATTAATCAAAACAAGTCAAAACAATCTACTAGTTACCAAAAGTCAACAAATCTAGCAACTTTGACAACTTAAAGTCAACACTTGAAGATCAAAGTGACAAATTATCAAGTAATATACTCAATCAAGCATGTAATCATGTTAAGCTACTATGCAAGAACACTTTTGAACCATAAAACACAAGCTTTCACCATGGATTTCATAGATCAAAAGTTGAAACCCTAACTTTTAAAAAGTTAATGAAATTTAAAGATTTGAGTTAGGAATTACCTTGCAAGTGATGAAATGATGTTATGTATGCAAGAGAGATGATAAAATGAAGAACTTGAAGCTTTAAATCATCAAAAATGGTGGAGAAATGGAGGTTTTAGAAATGGTGATGGGAGGTGATGGAGGCCGTAGATTTTGGGGAGGAGGAAGGAGAAAAAATTTTGACTTTTTGACCTTTTGTTTGGTAGTGAGTCCCTTCCTCATGGTTTAAATATGTTTCGATTTAAAACGCGAGAGATACGATACATACGATTGGTTTTCGAAAGGTTTTAAG
Organism: Helichrysum umbraculigerum; assembly: GCA_949592205.1. NCBI lineage: Eukaryota > Viridiplantae > Streptophyta > Magnoliopsida > Asterales > Asteraceae > Helichrysum > Helichrysum umbraculigerum. The sequence goes on from CATIUR010000003.1 coordinate 66,499,617, forward strand.
ATTTTTAATAAAGTAACCAAAAGTAAATACGAATCTTTATAAAAAGTTTTCGCGAATTAAAATTGTATTTTAAATTGCGTGCGAAAAATTCTTTGCGTTTAAACTAAAACGAGTTTATTTAAAAACGAAACAATATTTTTATGTACTTTAAACTTTAAAACAAATCATAATTAATTTACCAAAATTTTAAAATTAAAACTTTGTTAAATTTTTCTGAAAAGTTCGAACTTACGCAAATTGCGCGAGTTTAAAGTTTAAAGGACGTTTTCTTGATTTTTAAACGAAAGCTTTAAAACGAAAAATTAATTTAAACTAAAATTAATACTAACAAATATTAATTAACCTAGATAAGCTTGGGGTGCCTCCCAAGAGCGCTTTGTTAAAGACGAAAGCTCGTCCATATTAGATTTACTGCTTTACCGGATAGTGTCCGAGATGACACTGTTGGATACAGTTGATGCTTTGGATAGAGACAAGGTATAGCGGGAAATAAACGTACCTCGGAGAGCTCGGATGACATAGTAAACTAAATCAGCATGATTTATGAAATACCGTTCAAATTCTGTTAAGAATTCTCGTTCTTCCTGACTGAGTTGTAACAATGCATCGACAAAACGATTAAATTCCCGTTTCACCTTTTTCTGGTTTGAAATGCCATCCCTAAATCCTGTATCTAAATAAGACAGATCATAGAGCAGTTTTGAAAGTAAATCCACAAATTCCGTTTCCTCAGAAGAATCGGGGTTTCCGTAAGTAGTGTGAACTGCTTGCGAAAGTTCTTCGATATAAATCTTCTGTTGGTTAGTAAACGGGAATTTGGTTTTTTGGAATAACTGGATTAGCTGGATATGGATCTGTTTTCTTTTTGCAAAGAAAGCAGCGTCCATAGCTTCCTCAGTTGATTCGGGAAAAATAGCTCTAAGCTCATTAATTAAATAAGTAGCAGGATCAACAAAGAATGGAATATCTGCAAGAATCATGTTAGAATTGATAGGGCTTCTTTCTATCCAAAATTCAAGCTCATCAATCAGGAACGCAACATAACGATTAATCCTAGGTTGTGAATCAGAGGGATAATCGGTGCTGGCAAGTAAATCCATTAAAAGATCTAATTCTGATTTTAACAATAGCTCGTCTTTTCGGATGTGTTTAGCACGAAGAAGTCTAATTATTCTATCAATCTCAACAAAGGTCTTTCTCTGCTCAAATGTAAATGGAAAATCAGATATCTTAAGATATTTCAGAAAGTTGGCATGGATATCTATCCTCCTATTGGGCTTTTGAGAATTTCCTAAGTGATGGTCTGTTTCTAATTTGGGTAGATGATTCCTAGATTCAGTGTTTAATCGGGTTGGTGTTTCTATCCTAAGTTCATTCTCAACCTGATATTGGAGACACTCTTCCTCAACAACACTTGAATAAAGTGTAGTGGGGTGGGCTCGCAAAATATCTGGGAGATCGTACTCAAAGTATTCATCTAAACAATGAAGACGTTCATTCAAATCCATCCAAGGCATGGGTGGATAGAAGAACACTTCGATTCCAAATGGTTCATCATCAGGTAAAGTAGCAGGTCTAATATAGTGTGGATACCTAGACAAGATTGACAGAATCTCAGGGTCAAGTGTGGGTTGACCACTTAAAGCAATAGTAACAGAAGCTGGAATCTTCTGCTGAGATTTATCAAAACCTAAGTCTAAGCTCGATATTTTTGGGTTCTCAACTTCATGGTTAACACAGATTTCTCTAACGTCAGAGGAGTTTGACTCATACTCTGGACAGTCAAAGAATTCCGCATCTTCCAAAACCGTCATCTCATCCGTCATCATTTGAGAGGAGAGATGGGGTTTGAAGGAGAATTAGGGTTTTTCATTTTCTAATTATTATGTATTTTCTAGGGTTTAAGAACTAAGTTATCTAACTAATAAAGCAATTAACTTCCTAAGTAATGATAATCTTAGGGAAGGATCTCCTAAAGTTAATTATCTAAGGCAGAATTCAATTCTTGTCGTGATACAATTTCTTTGAGCTATATTCGTGTGAGGCGTTCAATTTTATCGGTTTCTTTGATGGCGAGGAAATGAGCATATTTGGTGAGATGATCAACGATCACCCAAATGGTATCGCAACCGCTCGATGTTTTTGGGAGTTTGGTGATGAAATCCATAGTGATCTGCTCCCATTTCCACTGAGGAATGTCCGGTTGTTGAATTAGGCCGGAAGGTTTTTCGTATTCATCTTTGACTTTAGAGCATGTGAGGCATTTGTTGACGTAGGTGGAAATCTCAACTTTCATGTTTAGCTACTGTCGCGGCCCCAGCGGTTGGTCGGGTTTTTGGAATCCGGGTCGTTACACCGACGGCTACCGAGACGCGCGAACAGAGAAGTTTTAAAAATTTATAATTGCTGGGCTCAAACTATGCAAGCTACCTACCTTGTGGGTAAAGCGGCAAGTATAACTCGAGTGTCATCCAAAATCGGAACGAATTGAATTGAATTGGAACCTACCAAAAATAACTTGACAATAGGATGGGTTTAAAACAAGGTAGGTATGGGTTTTGGTTTTATCTAATCTGATCTAAGGACAGAAAATTAAAATGCAGAAAAGTAAACGAGAATATAAGCAGCAGGTAGAGAGTGATTGCTGAAACTTCGACGATTAGGATTTCGGGATGATATTATATAGATGATAGGTGATTACTCTGGTAAAGAATCTTCTAAACAGTCGGTGTAAACACTAGGACCCTACGTCTAGGTGTAACCCTAAAGCATATGTCACTGAATCCTAGGTTATCCTGATTCTGATCAGATGGGACTGTCTTCAGACCCACCTCACCGTCTCTTTCGGAGACCAAGCGACCCTCTGAATGGGGTTAAGGAATAACGCGACAGTCCACAACACTGACCTTTCTTAACACCTATGTCTATCCAATTTTAACAGAGTGATATTGGTTGTATGCTGAATAAGTTAAACTATCGGTTAAGTAGAGTTTAGGGGTTTTAAGCATCTGGGAACACAGCCGGCATCCTTGCTTTCATTTCCTAACTCATGTTTTATCTGTTTAAGTTCTTAATACTTCCGTCATGGATTAGACCCTCCTTTGCCATTGGTCGCTCATCCCTAGGTATGCGTACAGTGTATAGTGTCCTTATTTTCCACAGTACTCTAACCCTAGGTATATCTACGGTGTTTTAAAGACCTATTGTATCTTTACACATCTTTATAACCAGAGGTAGTTTAACGGTGTACTATAGCATTTTCACGGCTTAACAAGACCTAGACCCGTGTCTGGAAGGGTTGCTTCCAGGTAATCCACGGTGAGATAGGCCACCGGCATTTCCTTGGCTTCCACGTATTTGTACTCTACCAGCGGTATTTCCAACGCTATACCAAGTATTCTGACGTGTTATGGCAATCTCATAGTTTCAAACAAACAGGAGATAACTGTGTATTCGTAGTTAGGGTTGATCAGATCCTATCCTAAGGCAACAGTCACGTGAGAGACCAGAAAGGGTGATTAATTAAAACTACATCCAGGATAAGTCTAAACATGTATGCAGCATAACAACTACCAATAATATATAAGATATATTAATTAAACATCATCCCTAATCCTAACATCTACATTCCAACAATCACATATTAATCTAGCTAATCAGCATGGCAACAATCATAAATCGTACTGAAACAATATGCAAAGTAAACATTATAACAGTAAGAAAGTAAGATAATATCACCGGATTAGAAGAGTAACACTGAGGATTACAACAGTCTGACTTGAATAACCTTGCTACAGCTTGATTACCCAATTACAACTTTCCTCTAGCTCTAACCGCTAACTTATATCTCTCTAGTTCTCCTCTAACTCCTAAGAGTAGTGCTAGAGAGAGAAACTAGAGAGAGAACTAACTACAAGAACAATTCTCCTCTAACTCCTAAGAGTAGTGCTAGAGAGAGAAAGAGAAGTATGTGAAATGAAAGGTGTAAGGTGTGTGTTGTGAGGTGTGAGGAGGCCCTCTATTTATAGGGAAAGAGTAGGAAGCTTGGTACAAGTCACAAAGCATGAAGAACAAGCATCAAAGCGCATACGGGGGGTACCGGACCAATAGGGGGGGCAAACGGCACCTCACAAGCCACCAGGCCCCGTATACGGCACCCCAAGGGCCGTATACGGCACCTAGGGTACCGTATACGGTACCTAGGTGGGCAGGGGGGGTTGGTGCTTGGTTTGGCCTCCGCTTGTTTCTCGGTTGCTTGGTTCGTCCGTATCTTCTTCGTTTGGGCTCCGATTTGCTTGATTCTTGCGCCGTTGGCTTCGTTATTCCATTACGCTTCTAATGACACTGATTTTGCCAAATTTGGAAGTGTTTGACTTTTGCGTGTTCCGGATGACGATCGGCGGGCTTCTAGACTGCATATCTTCTTTGTTCTTCACTCGTTTCTCTTGATTCTTTCACCACCGATCTTGGATTTTCCTATTGAATCATAAAATATGCATTAAGATCTAATTTGATAGGATAATCAAGAATGGAATATTTAAGGTGATAGTTTTCGCCTCGGTTTGCGTGCAAAATGGATGTTTTTATTGATTTTTGTAGCAACGCCCGTATTTAGACTACCTTGATGATTTATGATGATAAATGATTGTTTTGAAATGTTTTCATCAAAGAATAGTCCAAAAAGTGCGGATATAAGTACTTAAAAACATGACTTTTTGGGTCACATCAGCTACCAGTATAATTCCCTGATGCCATGTTACATTTTGTCGGAGTCATGATGTATAGAATATTTGGACTTGTGAGCTTCATCCATCACCAAGTCCCGGATATTTCCAAAATAGGGCAACCAAATTCGGTTGGCGAAGTATTTGATTCCGCTCGGTTTGGTTTCAAACTGTGTTTCCATGTTACGCAAGGTCTCATGTTTCAGGTTTTCTGGTTTCAAGGCTTCAAGTTGAGCGGTAAGGATTTGAATGATGAGATCGTTGTGAATGGTAATGCTGAGGGCTCGGTCTCGAAGTGGTTTTGTGCGTTCTTTTCGGCCGAGGGCATTGGCAACAACATTTACTTTGCCCGGATGGTATCAGATTTTGCAATCATAATCGGTAAGCAACTCGACCCATCGTCGTTGCCTAATGTGGAGATCATTTTGATCGAATATGTGTTGGAGACTTTTGTGATCGGTAAGGATTGTACACTGGGTACCATAGAGATAATGTCTCCCGGTTTTAAGTGCAAAAGCGACAACTCCTAATTCGAGGTCAGGAGATGTGTAATTCTTTTCGTGTACCTCCTACGCGGTATAATGTGCAACTTCGTTTCGCCTTCCTCCCCTTGTTAGATTTGAGTCCCACTGGAAACTGGAGAAACTATGAACAGGTTTCTCTTGTAATTGCGATTTTGACGGAATTTTAGGATATCATTGGAAAAGAAAGTGGGAGGAGGTATTTCGATCTCAATTGATTATCATGTCTAGAGAGAAGAGTTCTATCCGCAACCTTGAAGTGGGATTTGAATTGTGCCAACTAGCGTGAATGAATTTGTAAAAGTGGTCTATCCTTCACCATTTTGTTGTTAAATTAGTAGTCCAATAAAGACTAATCCATCGTTCGAAAAGTAGTCAAACTGCATAGTGATCAATCGTGATCCAACAAGGCGTATGAGTGATTGTTGATAACCAAAGTCAAAGGGTGTACTAGTTATGATTAGATAATGTGTTTTGCGTTATGAGTAGATCGCTTGTCGAATGTGTCAAGATAGTGATCAAACATGATCATGTAACAAGTTTTGTATGAGTATGGCGGATAACATCCCAACCATGAGTTGTGAAAACGTGAGTGAATCGTTGGGCTACATCTGATATAAACCATTAGAATGTATCTTCAGTACGTAAATCGTTAGAAGACCCGCAGATGTTCTAATGTATAAACTGTTATCGTTGTCCAAAGTAAGTAGGCAGGGGAATGTCATCGGTCCCTCATAGAATAGGTCGTCGTCTGACACGTAACTGTCTATAGTGAGGCTTGTCATCACCTATGGAATAGTGTTTTACTAAAACAATGATATTGCAAATGAAGGAGAGGTTAGTCCCTATAAAATCCGTCTCGACCTGTCTTTGTAAGATTGCGTGTTGCCATTTCGTACTATTAGTCGTGTCCTAGTTTCAAAGTGGGACTAGGGTTTAGATCATAGCGAGGAATTGAGTGAAAATCAAGTGTTGGCTCATATATATGGTTTCATTTGGCTAAGAAAGAATATCATCGTAATTTCGGTAATTTTGTTAACACTTATGGATTTTTGAAAACTTCATAAAACATTTCGTGGGGAGATTTTTGTTTAACAATCGTTGCTGATGTAAATCTGTTGAAAACTTGAATTGATAAGAATCTGTTGAAAAACTTGAGGTCAATTAATTATGTTGAAAATCCTTGTCATTGGCAACACGTCGAAAATTTTTGTTTACAAAAATTCGTTTGAAAATTAGCAGCTATGGAAAGTTTGGAGGAGATGTCGAGTGAAAATCTGTTGAAAGATTTGCGTTTGCAAAAGGTCCGTGGAGAACATCTAATGAAAATTTGTTGAAAACTTACTAGTTTTAGTCGTAAGGTGGCGACTTCATCTATGGTCTCTATTATCAGGAGATGTGTGATATCTCTGGTTTCGTTAAGATCTTGAAGATTCTAATGGAGTTGTGCATTCCGACCTTATGCCAGGTGCATTTTGCCTAAACGTGTTTCGTGCCATTTTAATTCCATGACATTTAGTCTACCCTCATATCGGTCTATTCTTGAACGAAAAGAAAATAATTAGTGAATGAGATCCTTGCATGAGAATTAAGTTCATCGTGGGTGTGTTTAGAGGAGGTAACATGTGACCCTATACGGTAGGTCGATCAATCAACATGAAGTAGTGAAATTTATAAATCAAGGCAAAATCTAATTTATGTATGCGATTCGTTGTTTACAGGACGTGCCGGGCATTGTTACATCCGGGTGAATTATGAGAGTGTTTTACGGAATCAAGAAGGCGATCCTTGTCTTGTAGTCGAGGTAGTACTCCAGGTTTTGATAAGATTTCCTTGCGTTTACGTGGCGTTTGTGCTACTCTAGTCGTGTGGTAAGGATATTCGAAAGAATTTAGTACTGATGAAACAGAGAAAATCAGACGTATTAGTTCTGGGTGATGAGTTAGTTCCAACTCCATCGATTTCTTTGTTAGCAGTGTCGTTATCCTGTATTTGTGGTTGAATAGGCAGGAGGTAGTAAGTGATGGTTGAGTCTCGTTCTCTATGTCTCAGAAGTTGTGGTTAATCCAATTATGGATTCGAAAAGTAGTCATAACAATGACCGGGTAGTGTTCTTAAAGTAGTCAATCATGACTATGTTATAATTTTGAAGTGAACAAAGATTTGATAAGATTTGTTAGTAATTTCGTAGCTGCAAGTACTCCTTTCCGTAGTGATCAAAGTTGTAAACTAAGTTACGCGTTAATCGTTGGAATAAATTCAATGGTTGGAAAAACATTCCAATGTGTAGATGTTGTGTATAACACACGTGGTCCACATGTCTAAGATAAGAGTGGATTGTAGTAGCACGGTGGCTAGGTGTAAGTTTAAACCGAGTGATTTTCATGTGTAGTACGAATGCTATGAGTCGTGTAATTATCGGATGTGGCACAAGGGCCAGAAGTAGGTGTAAATCATATGATTTCCGAATGTAGCACAAATTGCCAAGGATGAGAAATAAATCGTGTGTTTTCAAATGTATGCACGTGTGCATCGAAAGTAGTACAAAGTGCCCAAATGCAGCACCCGAAGTGCCGTAATGAATGTATCGTGCCTGGGTGACGAATCTTTCATGAGATTATAGTTTCGTTGCTCGTTATAGTTTGGTGATCGGTTATCATGTTGTTCGATTTCAAGTCGTGTATCCTGCATTCGTGACGGTGAACTCGAGCAGCTAACACAGGTACATTGAGGTGTGTAGGTTTCTGAGTGTATGGAGAGAGATTCCATGATTAAGTATCCTTCAACATAAGCGAGGATTTCGGTGTTTTTCCTCGATTCTCTAGGTAGCAACAGCTGTCGCTAACTAGCTCCACTGGTGAGCAATTGCCCTATGGTGATCTAGAGCAGATACGTTTTCTATGACGGCTGGGTTGTGATAGGGCCTAGCCCGGTGTGAGTTTCTAGTGTGTCTAGCCATGAGTGGTTCTATGTGGCTACGACGTGAGCAAGAGATAGATGATGAAGTACATGTTGTTTGTCTAGCTGAGAAGTCTGCCATTTCTATGGCAAGAGCGTTAGTGAGTGAGGCCCATATATATATAACTTATAATATAGCCTAGTGTGTCTAGCACAAAACATGTATAGGTCCGGTTTCTCTCGTGGTCAAAGTCAGCTAGTGTATTCCTGTTCAACATAACCGTTTCAGACTTCACATCATCTTTCTTTAATTGTACATAGTTGATCAGGCTATGTTAAATTAAAGTCGTATGATGTAATTCCGGAACCAGTCATACCTAATAAGGAAATACTGCCTAATGGTCATAGTCTAGGCCCACTAAATGCAAACCTAGTTCACTATAACCTTAGGCTCTGATACCAATCTGTCGCACCCCCAAATTCGGGTTGCGGAAGCGAATCGGGTCGGGGCGCGACTAATCAATAATCAAAGCACATAAGATAAAGTGAACGACTCTATATGCGTCGTTTACAAGTTACATTAATATAATGTAAAAGTTTTACAAAGTTGTAATAGTTACAAAAGCTCGTATTTCAAATGTTTAGAGATTCTAAGGCATATCTAGTTTACAAAATGTAGAAATGCCGGGGAATCTCCTGTGTCTGTATGCGACACGAGCTATCTAACCTGGAGCAGACCTACTGCAGCTGAGTACCTGAGAATACATGTTAAAAGGTCATCTAAAAGCAGGTGAGCTCACAGGTGTAATGATGAAACAATAATGTATGAACCACAAGATTTAGTACAATGATTTGAAATCGATCAAATAAATATGTATATTACTACCATGAGCTCATAGTTTGAGCTTAACTGGGGGGTCAGGATCACAATCAAGTGCCCGATCGAGTTTGCCTCCTGCATGTGCCTAATCATACACACGTGTGAACAAATGATAATGCGTCCGTTCGACCGCTGTCGTGGTAGCGCGAATACCCCGGACGGGGATTGTCAATCCCATATAGTACCATACACTAACACTCCCGCTAAATCCATACTAACAAACTATGATGTGGAGGGCTTCATGATTAGTAAAAACAACTCATGCAGTCAATATATCGAGTTTTGTACTTGTGTTAACATGTAAATAAAACTGAGCATGTATTCTCACCCCTAGGTTTAAAACAGTAAAATGAGGGGCTATGAGACTCACTTGAGTCTGAGATGTTTGCTAATAGCAAATAATGATGGTGCACAAAGAGATAATGTCGTCCAAACAACTGTAACCCGCGCAAGGTTATAATAATGAGTAGGTATCAAAAAAGATTATATATGTTAGTTGTTCACCCAACTAGTAATGTCCAAGTAATTTGATTTTTTAGTTGTTTGTGTTTTTGAAAACATGAACGGCCCGTTTGTGAGTTTTTGTAATAATAATAATTACAAAGTATTATTATTATGTGTTTTGTTATTTTGCATACTTATAAAAGTTTATACGTATGTAAAAGTATGTATTTGTTTGCAATATTATTTCTGAAAGTGTATAAATATTTATATGGATTTCCGAAAGTATATATATATATATATATATATATATATACATATATATGTCCGATCTTATACTTATACTTATATATAATTTTGGTCCGAAAGTATGCCTATGTATAAGTATCCGAAAGTGTGAAAGTCCGAATGTATATGTGTCCGAATGTGATAGTATCCCATTGTATCTATATATTTAAGTCCGAAAGTTCGTTATCCGAAAGTGTAGTGATGTCCGAAAGTGTTTCCTAGTCCGAAAGTAGAGTCCGAATGTGTAATTATTCAAAGTTTTGGGTCAAAAACACTATTCATCCGAAAATCAAAGTTCGGAGTCACTATTCATCCGAAAGTCAAAGTTCGAAGTACAATTTAGTCCGAATTTGTGATTTTTAATTAAAATAGCAAACCGTAACGAAACATTCCGAAATTTTTACACAATGTTCCCACGTATGTTATGTACTTCATGTAATTATTTCATGACTTTTGGACGTCGTTTGATATTTTTTAAAAATTCGAAAAATATCAGGGTGCAGTTTAGTCCGAATTTAGACCTTTGTTCACAAATATAATTTTCTGGAAAAATTGGTGTATTTTTGGAATGACCCAAAGAAGAACTTTTGTATATAACAAAATTACCAAGATTTACCAAGTGGTCTCATACGTTTTTGAGGTCTGGAACTCGAGATATAGCTCCGAGAAGTAGACGGAAATTTCTGTCCGCCTGAACAGTAAATCTATGTCACCGTAGAAAAATGTTTTCAAGTAGTAAAAAAAAAGTCGAAAAGTCACGAGTCTAATTTTTTTAGAAAGATAACTTCTTGTACTTCATTTTAGGCTTAAGAAACGTTATTTTTCATTAATAAATGAATTTTATAAAAATCGTGGAAGTGGGTACAAAATCTGGACACGAGGATTAAGCTCCAGTTTTCGAGTTTTAAAATGCGATTCGACTTATGTTTTGGACATTTTCTAGTTATATAAACATACTAACATGTAAATAAAGTTTTTACAAATATTTTAAAAGAGAAATGAAGTTCTTACAATGAAGATGAAAGAACGAAGTTGATAATAACGGTGTTGACGTCCTTGTACTCGTTTCCTCTTGAAATCCTTTGTAAAATGCTATGGTTTGATGTGGTGGCTTATGGTGGATGAGGGTGGAGATTGTGGGTGTGGTGTGGCTGCTGTGAAATCAGCAGCTAGAGAGAGAGAGAGAGAGAGAGAGAGAGAGAGTTGAAAGTGATGATGAAGAGTGGAGTGATAGATATGAGGGTATGGGTTGTTTTTGGTGTATAAGTCAACAAAAAGGGAGGTATGGGACACCATACCAATGCAGATTTTCTGCATTTTCAGGTGGGTCCCACCCCATGTGGTGCTTAAATCTTATTTCCCAAAGTTGCGTAGCGCGCGGTGCTCGTTTACCCGTTCATTTCGTCGTTCGTTTAAACGTTAAACATTTGTTATAAGTGTTTCGTGAACGATATAAACTTGTAAATTTTTCGATTGAAGTATTACTTAAAATACTTAGTAAACATTTTATAAAATGCTTCGTTAGTTGTCGGTTGCGAATTATACATTCGTTTTGCGTTTTAACTAAACGTGTAACGTTTTTAAACGTTATAATTGATATCGTAGTTTCAAAATATGTTTGACCGAAGTATATAATTAAAATACTTTATTTTGAGTTATAAAAATACAACTTGAGCTTTATACGTTTGTCGGGCGCGTTTCGCGTGTTTAATTCGTGTCAGTTACGTTTTAAACAAAACGTACATTGTTTCGTATATTATTAATACATAATAATATAATGTAAATAACTACTATTTAAATATCAATTAGATTTATGTTATTTATGAAAAGTTGCACCAACGTCCGTATGTATCGAAATCCATCCGATATAAAAATGCACGATTTAAATAAATCGCATACGTGTATATATATTCAACAATATATATGATGATACATATATTAGCTTAATCAAAGGACTAATCACATGTATTAATAACTGATTAGGTACTAAATACTAGCCCTAATTTGGCGGGTGTCACACTTTTTCATAGTAACACTTTTACTATGAACATTTTTATTTGATCCTACTTAGCTATAGCAACACTTTTACCCATCAATGCAACACTTTCTCCCATAAATTGCAACACTTTTACCCATCAATGCAACACTTTCTCCCACAAAGTGCAACACTTTTATAATCTATTACAACACATTACTCTACTATCAAATACGAGAATGCAACACTTACTAAGATCAAAGAAACAATTTCACATTAAATGGAAGAGTCGCAATTAATAACACGCATTAATGCATCATATAAAATTCATTTAACAACAAAGTTAATACATAGCATATATAATATCAGTTTGCTTCTAACGGTATAGTCAACACAAAATAAAACATGAACCGCAATCTAAAAAGTAAAGAAATGCTCCTCCGAACGTATTACTCTTCCATAAGATATGCCGGTCTTGATTGAACATATTTGCACTCGCCACTTTGCATACGCCAACATAGCCTGAAAGTGATTAACAATATGATTAGTATGTTTTGGCATTAAGTAATGGGCATAAATACAACAACAAAAAAAGAAACATACATCGAAGCTCATGAAACTAAACAAACACACGTATTACATATATGAGATTCAGAATTACATGTAATACAATAAGTATGTGCACCCTCATAAGAAAAATAAAATGATACAGTGGTACAGTTGGTCCTATTCAGAGTAATATGATTATACACTTATATTCTTGTCTCAGATATATCCAACGAAGAAGATATCTACTGTTTTTATATTTCATTTGAGAAGGCCTTAAATATTAAATGGAGCCTACGCTACCGGAAATAGCTACATCAGCATGCTACTTCAAATTGGTAAATGAATGACGGCATGACAACATGTACGTTCTACTTAGCCCATATGACCATGACCGTAGACAGAATGCTACTACATAACATTGACACCAAACAAAATGTTAAATAAAGTTAACCCAGAACCTAATTTAACCTGACCCATATGACCCACAACCTGTTTAACGCGAACCCAAAAAATCAAATGCTATATAGCGTTATGTTACTGGTGAATTTTTCATTTCAAAACCCGACTAACCAAACCCGAGTAACCCATAATCGGTTTAACCCAGTTAACACCGCTATTTTTATCCATGTATCGTTAAACTAAAGGCTTTTCTCATCTAGTGTTCAAATAGGAAAAAAACAAAAACATACACACTTATATATCACACTAAGGTACGAGTGTTATAAAGGTTTATTGTTATGGTATGTATTACTTTGCTTCTGATTTCTTAGGTAGCTATATCAATTAAAGATGTTCTAATCTATTACTTCTCTTCCCTGCGTAATGATCAACCAAAACAATACTATATATATTTGATAGAAAACTGAATATGGGTAACTAGTGTATTCAACCTAGTCTGGGTTATATGACCAAAAATAAAGAGTAGGTTATATTCATACCTTGTACAAAAAGATAGGTGATGACTCATAGTAAATATTGTCAAGTAACTTCATGAGGTAGTTTTTCGATAACCATCCGCACCGCATCCTCAAATAATTTGTTTTTGTCACTGTTAAAATTGTTTCGCATCATTTCTAGTTCAGCCTTTTTCTTTTCATGCTCTTCTGCTAGTTCAACCTTTTTCTTTTCATTCTCTTATACTAGTTCAGCCTTCATACGTTCATGGTCCTCTTCATATTCTCTACGTTTATCATCCAACTCGTGTTTTTCGGCCTCTATACTAGCTGCTCCCGCACCACCATTCATCTTCTTTATCAATTTATTAGTAACCCCTCTGCCATAAAGTCTTCGGTGCCCATCATACTCTTTGCTCATCACAGCTAGATATGGATCTTCCAAAGCATTTCCATCTACAGGCTTGTATCTCTTCATTTTTTCCTTCAATATAAATATAATTTCACAACCTTTACAAATAAAAAATAGGATAAGTAATATAATATTATGAATATTTTTTTACAACTTTATCTTGTGTGTCATCATATGTAACATATTTTTTTCCATCTGTCCTCTTACGTGTGCACTCGAACAATTGAGTTAAGTTAGGTGGTTCCTTATTCGGGTCTTCATTTTTCTGCATTTATATGAATTAAATTGTCAGAAGCTATCCTTGGATGAAAAGATGTGAAACAGATATTTGAAAAAACATAATAGATATAGATTACCATTTCCTCACGAATCCTTGCAAAACTTTTTGGACCAGCAGTATGCAAATTTTTTTGAGACTTGCGCATCTTTTTTGCAAGCATACAACGTTTCTGCACACATAACACATAAATATCAATAGCAAAAATAAGACAATATAATATTAGTAGGGAAAATAATATTCAGAAAAATTACCTTCTCTTCCTTTTTATTCCATAAGCTCAGCAAAGTTAAAAAATTATCTTTGGGAATGATTTTAGGTCGATTCTTCCATCTCTCTTTGTTATCCTTAAGTTCATAGAAGTGTTTTCTCTTGAGTCTGCATTTGTGTCCCCTCCAACAAGCACCAATAAACATTAGGACCTATGATCGAGCTTTATCAGACACAATGTATTTTTCCTTAAAAGAGTATAATATGTTAGGGAAAAAAAAGAATTAAGTTGATTCATTAATAATCGAAAGATAAAACTACTGAAAAACTTACCAACACATAATCCCACAATTTATCCTTACCTGGCACTTTGTGCCATGAACTATAAGTTAACGGTGCATTGTTATAAGTACGAGCTATTGTACCCAAAAACCTAGAAAATTGTCCTACAATGTCTTTCTCCTCCGTCACAGGCCCAACAGGTTGTCCATATTCATTACATATGATAACCTCACGCTTGTCAGATTTTCGCACGTGAAGGCCATGCATCATTGTAGGACCTCTTTTCTTGGTGGTAGAAATAACTAAAAATTCCAAATAAATAGATATACACAATTAGAATATACTTTCATAAGAGGCAAAAGGCAAAAATTATGATCAATAAGTTCAAGTTAACCTGCTTCTTTTTCTAAACGAAAGCCTTGAATTTGTTCTTGAATAAGTTCATCATCCTCATTTTCAGAATCATCTTCACTATCATCCCTTCTATACCATTTTGAATAGTTTTACATATCAAGAGGTCTATATCTTCATCCTCGTCATCTTTAAAACCTAGGTCTTTATCAACAGCATCTGCACATATAATTAAATAGTAAAACTTGAGATAAATTAAGTCTTGGAAACGAATTTGGTTATAATATATGAAAGAGATGTTGGTAAATAAATAGTAAACACCACTTTGAAAATAAACAGATAGACGTTCTCATATATCCTTTGAACTTCACCAAGTATGCTCTGGCTAGTTACAAGAATAGCACTAACCACTTTGTAAGTAGTAATATGTAACAAAGGTATATATATAACACCCCTCGTTTAATTATAATAATGGCGACTCGGAAGCGTATATATTTCAAAACATACTATCAATTATTTTACATTCAAATGTCAATAAACTTTTTTAAAGTAAAACACTTGACATTTCAACTAACTCGGTGTTATATAATTCCAAAACATTACTTTAGTTATCAAGATAACATCAGAGTAACAGCCTGTCAAACATTCCATCAATCTCAAACACTTCCTGCCCTGCCCAATATGTCCCCTCTATTTTAACCTGCAGGAAGAACTGTGGTGGGGTTAGCATAAAGCTAAGTGAATGAAACTATAAGCAACAGTACAACTTAGCATAACAATCTGTTTACATCAAATAACAATAAACAGAAAATCAATCACTCAATCATTAAATCACACAACTTCCAATCAAGTGTTATCAATCGTCATGTGGACCGGTGGCTCCTGAGATACCTCAATACCGGTTTGGTACTCAAGGAACTCTTATCAATCATCTGTATTGGCCTATACAGAATTACCGATAACCAGTTGTTCACACACGACCTAGATCTCTAAATAAGGAAAGTGATATATAAGTCGGCTCCTCAAACCGACTTCAAATATACGGGTATAATTTAATACCCCATCTCAATCTATTGTCTGGAACCCGAAAACCATTTGCGAGTCCAAACATTTTATTGTACCGTCAACTATATTAATTTACAACAATTAATAATTCACTTATCACATTGGAATATTCGACTCCTATTCCAATTATTTCAACTAGTTCAAACAATATTATTTCCAAACACATTTAAATGTTTATTTAAATCAAGAAATAATATAAAACAACTAGGTCCATTTCGAGGGTGTTACAATATATATCTACTATTAGTACAGTAACATTGCAATCATAACTTAATCTGAAGATTTATAAAATAAATAGATCAAGAGAACTAATCATCCAAATTCACAAACTTATGGAGCAGGATTTAAGAAGGAAATACAAGACACTTGTATATATATATATATATATATATATATATATATATATATATTCGTATTTGTTTGCATTTTACCAATTTAAAATGACTTTTTGATAGTTAAATTACATATTGTTTTGGAATTCAATTGTATATTTTCTATTATCTATTTATCATTCCTTATGTTTCAGTTGTTTGGTAATCCGCTTTCAACTTCACATGACTTTATGAACATAGGTCAACTATATTACTATGGATAATTTTAGATCGTGAAAAATTGAAATTATGTTATTCCCTGATTTAAAGTAGCTCTGACAAGGCTTTGAAGTGATCTAGAAACTATGTTATGGTCCTCAGTGATAGTGATCGGGCTGTATTAGACGAGGTATATATGCGTATGGCTTCTAATTGATTATAAGTAGAGGTGTCTTGGTTAGTGTGTTGGGCGGTTTGTTGATGGGGCTTGATGGTTATTAATTCAGTAACTGGTTTATGTTTACATACATATAAGATCTTCCATATTTCTAATCACATATTTTAACAATGATGATTCGTGTTGTTGTAATTATAGAACATAATTCAATCCTAACTGCTTAGTGTCATTGTTACGCATCCTGTTTTTAGTGTTTTGGTAATGACATGTATACTTGTTTAAACCCGAAAATTGTACATATCCTTCTTATGTGAAGGTGGAAAGATAGGTGGATTTGGATTTTTGGGTTACATGTCAAATAGGTTTTGATCATACTAAGAAACTGTGACAACCGGCAAAATTTCCGATTTAACTCCGCTAAGGTAATAAACTTGGAGAGAAATTTTTTTTTTATTTACTATAAGTTAGTGAATTAACGCCTATAATTAAATAGCACTAAATCTAGGCGTCCTATCGTTACAACCCGACACTAAGATATATATAATGTGACAATGTGCTTACATCTATGTTTATTAATTTATTTAGTAAACACTAATCTAAGATATAGATATATATATATATATATATATATATATATATATATATATATATATATATATATGTAGTACAAGAATGTGTTTGTGATAACACTTACTTGCATGAAGGAAACTACTCACCACCTTTGCATAAAATAACATCATTATAATTAGATAAATACTTATACTTAATTTAATTAAACTTAATTAACTAATTAAATAAAAAACTGATTTTTAATTTTAAATTAATTAAATTAACCTAATTTAATTAATTAAAACAATTACTACACAACTAATCATCTACCACCACCTTTATTACCCCACCATTTTCCACCAATCATCACCCCCACCCTTTCCTCTCCCCCCCCCCCAAGGCCGGCGCACCCCCCCCCCCCCCCCCCCCCTCACTCTTTCTCCTATTTAAAGAACCATCATTCTTCCTTTCTCCATATTTCACACACACACATTTTCTCTTTACCAAAAACACACTCTTTTCTTCCTTTTTCTCTTCAAAAATCTGCCATCAACAACCACCCTAAACCACCCCAAAACACCACCATAGAAACATCTCCATATACTAAGAACAAGTTAGTTCCATACTAGTTTGTATTAGTAAGGTATATCAAGAAGTTTTCTATTTCTTTCTCATGTTTTTCTTACAAAATCATCACCCATGATGAAGAACACAAAACTCATATAAATATATGTAGATCTATGTATATATCTCATATATTGTTATATACATATGTGATTTTATGTAAGGCTATGCCTACAAATCTACATATGTATGCATGCATTTTGTATTTCGTTTTCTTTGATGATAGTATGTATGGCAAAGCCTACATGCATCTCTTTTTCTCATCTTCATCTTCATTTTCTTTTAATTTGATATGTTGAAAGTATGGCTAAGCCTACAAAAATGACTTGATGTTTTTAGACTATCACTTGCACATGTTCATGTGTTTAAAATAAGTGATAATCCATGATTAAACCTATATCAAGTTTAAAGATGAAAAGATTTTACTTATTACTTATCTACAAATCCTTCAAGGATTTCATGCTTGTAAGATACTCAAAATCTGTGGAAAAATGATGGCAAATGCATGTGGATTGAAGGGCTAAACAATGATTAGTGCCTATGAGGTTGGATGGTGGTCTATGACTCGAAATCCTAACCCACACATACCCATGCAAATCTGTCCCGATTTCCCATGTCTTGTTTTGTGAAAATCACTTAAATCTTTTCATTATTCTTATTGCATGCTACTGATTTCAATGATTTATAACTCATCTAACATGTTAATGTCCAACTATAAGCTTAAAAATCGTTTTTATAGAATATACATGAAGATGCATAAATCTGTCCCTAAAAACACAGTTTAGTAGAAAAATCGTATAAATAAAATACTAAGAGTTAGGCGATGCATTTTTTTAAAATTTGCGTATCGAAAAGATCTACAACTTCCATGTTTTACATTTTTTCTAGAAACTCACACATTTTTCTCTGTAGGCCGATTTATGGGTCTGGTCTGGAAACTTTCTGGAATTATGTTGGATTCTTACTAAAGATCACTTAAAAATGTGTAAATATAACCAATAATGGATGAATAAATGTGACACTTAAACTAAAACTATGGGTGATGAACCTTTACAAAAATGAGAACTATTATGTATATGCTCTATAACTAAACTTAAGCGTTTTGTGTGATCTAGGACGTGTTAACCCCACCGAGACCCAAACCGATACTTGCTAATTTCCGCTCTCACACTAAGGTGAGTCTTATGGCCCCTACTTCTTTAAATGTTTTGATATGTTTTTGGGGTGAGAATACATGTTCTTTCTTTGTGGACACAAACTAAACTGTTACGTATTGCATAAGTTAACATTATCCATATTGTGAGCCTTTATCATGAATTGTTAGTTAAGGACTTAAACGTGAATGTCATGAATAGATCTATTTGGGTTGACGCCCCCATCCGGGTTGGTAGCGCCAACATGACTATAAGTCAAACGGGTGCATTGTCATTTGAGAACTACTTGTGTATAGGACACTTGCGAGGCACTAAATGTTAAGGTTTCAATTCATGAGCTTATGGCAATAGTAATACAATATTTGCTATATTGTTGAATGGCAATATAACTTAAAAAATCGTGATCCATGGTAATGTTTTGCAACTACTAAAACCTATGAGCTCACCAACTTTATGTTGACCCATTTTAACATGTTATTCTCAGGTAATTAAGATGTTGCTAGTCGTGAAGATGGCATACCCCTTTTGAAGTTAGGAACTACATTTGCATGGACGAAACATTTCTTTGAGCTTATTATCTTAAATTCCTAACTATTTTGTAATTTATGGGAAATGCTTTGTTAGACTTTTAAGACAAATGTTCTAACCTTGTAAGACAATTAAAATCTTTATGATGTATGTTTAAAATGACTCATGTAGTGGTCATTCATTGTACTTCTTGTGTTGTGATCTCATGGACGTCGCACCTCGCAACCTTCCGCCGAGGCGGGGTGTGACCGAATTTGTATCAGAGCCCAAGGTTATAGTGAACTAGGTTGCATTAGTGGGCCTAGACTATAACCGTAACTAGAATAAGGACTTTTTAGGTGTACTTGCTAATTATAAAATCCGTACATCCTTGCCTGCTTATCAACTATTTGTTCCATGCATGCTTATTATGTGATATTGATAAGTTGGTACATACCTGTTAAATATTTAACTATTTTATATACTCCTTATTTATATACTATTATTTATATGACAGAGTATGTCGAACCCTAATAGCCCTGTCCAAATCGTGTCCGATGATGACTCCGAGATAGCAGCATACCTCCTCCCCTCGCCTAAGACACCCTCATACATGCCTGTGTCCGCTACCCAAATTGAGAAGACCGTTTCCTCCAATGAGACTGAGCCATTTGAGGATGAGACTGAGCCATTTGAGGATGAGACCGAGCCAATGGAGGATGAGACTGAACCAATGGAGGATGAGTCCGAGCCTACTGAGGACAAGTCCGATCCAGAAGAATCCCATCCCTCCCCTGTCATTCCTACTCAGACTGCACCTACTTCCCCTACCCAACCAAGACAAACCCCTTCACTCCGATCATTCCGCCCCGGGGGACCACGATTGATGCGCACCCCTCGGATAACCGTGTTCCCACCTTTGACTGAGACATTCCCCATTCCCCCTACTGAGACCCTCCCCATTCCACCTACTAAGACTACCAACACCACTACTAGGCAAGTGCGATCCCGCAAGTGGACATGGATGCAGGAGAAGATTCAGTCCTGGAGAGAAGAAGAAGGGATACCCGAGACATTTGAGGTTGGGGAGTCCTCCACCGCTATACCCATACCCACTCTTACTTTGGAGCCTGTGCATCACACTATCCCCATTGTTGTAGCTTGTTTGGTTGATCATGAGAGGAGGCTTGATCAGTTGGAGAACGACCATGATGAGTTCCATTCCGATAAGGTGGAGTTCTTGCAGGCACAAGTCTCGGAAGCTAAGAGGAGGATTGGTCTCATGGATTACTCAGTCTACTGTGCTGATGACGACATCAAGACGCTTCGAGAAGAGGTCACTGAGTTACGCCGACGTGTGGAGCACAGCGAGAGGCGCGCTGAACTAGCAGAGGAGTGCGCAATGAGGGCAGAGCAGCGTATGGCCGCGGTGGAGCAGAGTTTGGGACGTGTTAGTGCACTCTGGGATCAGTTTCGCGGATAGTTTCATTTCGGTTTTTAACCTACTATGGCGGGTTGTGCCTAGAGGATAAATTTATGGATTTGCTTGGATTTTCCGGAAGTTTTATTTCCGGCCTATTATCACAAACAATGAATCAAGTATTTTGTCTAAGTTTATGATCTTGTCTGGTTATTAATCTTACTATCTTGTGATGTTGGTTGTGCGATTTGTGATTGTTTATTTCATGTACACGTGATGAAATTTTATCTTGTATAATATCTCATTATCTTGTTGTACCTTGTGATTTCAAGAAACATGCCACCCAAGAGAACACCCATGAGTGCTGCTGATATCGAGAGACTAGTAACACAGAGGGTAGCTGATGCGATTGCCGCCCAAAGGACTGATAGGAATGACGGAGGTAGAAGAAATGAAGATCCAGTGATCCGAGAATGCTCATATAAAGACTTCCTGAATTGCAAACCTCATCACTTTAAGGGAACTGAGGGAGCTGTCGGTCTAGTCCGATGGTTTGAGAAACTGGAGTCAGTCTTCCGTATTAGCAATTGTACGGAAACCACCAGGGTTAAATATGCAACGTGCACTCTTCATGATGGTGCACTGACATGGTGGAATTCATACGCTCATTCTGTGGGCATTGATGCTGCTTATCAGATTTCTTGGGAGGATCTTAAGAAAATGATGACTGAGGAATACTGCACTAGGAATGAACTACAGAAACTGTAGATTGAATTTTGAAACCTATCGGTCAAGGAGACTGATGTAGCTGGGTATACAAGACGATTCCAAGAATTGGCACTCCTTTGCCCGTCCTTGGTCACTCCTGAGTAAAAGAGGATTGAACGCTATATCTGGGACTTCCATCCCAAATCCAAGGAAATGTCACTTCATCCAAGCCCGGCACAATCCATTATGCCATTCGCATGGCCCATAACCTGATGGATCAAGTCGTGCGGCGTGGACCAAACACCGAAAGGAATGTTGGCGATAAGAATTCCGATGGTAAAAGGAAATGGGAAGAAAGTTCTAAAGGAAACAGTGGTCAACAACATAATAAGAAGACCGAGCCAGTTAGGGCTTACGCTGCAGGGCAAGATGTTAAGAAAGGTTATGCTGGAAACAAACCATACTGTAAGCGTTGTAACCTTCACCACACAGGTGCTTGTAACAACTCATGTGGGAGATGTAAGAAACCTGGCCATCAAGCTAAGGATTGTCGGAGCCCCGCTCCTGTTGCCAACACTAACGCTCCAAACACTTGCTTCGGGTGTGGAAGTGTTGGCCACTTTAAGAAGGATTGTCCAAAGCTGAAAAATCAGAATAACAATGCGGCGCGTGGCAGAGCATTCGTTATCAATACCAATGAAGCACGTCAAGAGCCCAACATAGTCACGGGTACGTTTCTCCTAAACGACAAGGTTGTTTCAGTCTTATTTGGTACTGGTGCTGATGAGAGTTTCGTGTCTAACGAGTTTAGCCCCTTACTTAATATCACCCCAACTGCCTTAGACACTAAGTACACGGTAGAGTTAGCTAACGGTAAATTAATCGAAGCTGATAGTATAATTCGAAACTGTTCCCTAAACTTAGCAAGTGAAATCTTTCCCATAAATTTGATACCTGTCGAAATAGGAAGTTTTGACGTCATCGTTGGCATGGATTGGCTATCCAAGAATCGTGCTGAAATAGTATGTTATGATAAGAATGTCCGCATCCCCCTCTCTAGCGGAAAAACTTTAATAATTCAAGGAGAAAATAGTGTAACGAGGTTGAACATCATATCGTGCATAAAAACACAGAAGTACCTAAGAAAAGGGTACCAAGCAATCTTAGCTCACGTTGTAGAGGAGAAACCGGAAGAGAGACGACTCGAGGATGTCCCTATTGTGCTGGATTTTCCCGAAGTTTTCCCTGAAGACTTGCCTGGACTGCCACCCGCCCGGCAAGTGGAATTTCATATCGATTTGGTGCCTGGTGCTGCGCCTGTTTCCCGAGCACCATATCGATTAGCCTCTTCCGAAATGCAAGAGTTATCAAGTCAACTACAAGAGCTTTTAGATAAAGGGTTTATTCGGCCGAGTTCCTCACCTTGGGAAGCTCCTGTCCTATTTGTGAAGAAAAAGGATGGATCCTTGAGGATGTGCATCAATTACCAAGAATTGAATAAACTAACCATGAAGAACCGTTACTGTAACACCCCCAAATTTACTGTTTAGCGGAAGCTCGAATTGGGTGTTACTAATCAATATTCACAGCACAAAGATATATAATGAACGACCACGATATGCGTCGTTTGAACTTGTATAAATAAAACAAAGTTTACATCCAAAAATAATGTTTACATTAGCTCCGTTTCTAAAATGGAGAGATTTACATCACATAATTACTTATATAAAATATAATAACGCAATTTAAATCTCTGATTTGTAATGCATGCTGACTCGAGCTAATGAAATCCTGTCAGGCAGTCCAACCTACTGCTGTGTACCTGTGATACATGCTAAAATGGGTCAGCGAAGCGCTGGTGAGCTCACAAGTTTGTATATCAATATTTGTTGTATGAACCGCAAGATTTATAATTGAATTTAAAATGCAATTAAGCAAAATAAAAGTTATACAGTCATGAGCACATAGTCTGAGCTTAACTTGAGTTGTCAGGCCCACTTAAGGAAACCTAACTTGAAGGCCCCCACGAGTGTCTAATCCACACTCGTCATCCCAAATGCTAATACGTACGTTTGACCAGTTAGTGCATGCTAACCCGGACGAGGATTGTCAATCCTATATGATATCATATACTAACATTCACGCTACTACGTATTACCAGACTATGCTATGGAGGACTTTATTGATTAGTTGAAAACAACTCATGCAGTATTTGTATTGATTTGTACTTGCGTTCAACATGTAAATAAAACGAGCATTGTAATCACACCTCAAATATGTAAAGCAGTAAAATAGGGGCCATGAGACTCACCTGACCCTTGAGTGTTTATCTAAATAAACTTGAATTGATTAGCCTTGAATTGATGTCCGAAGACTTGCAACCTGAAGGTGTCCATGACACGCGATGGTTATTAATTGATTAGGTATCTCGAAAGACTACCTTTATAGTTGTTTGTCCAAATTACCCTGATTTGGTTGATTGACTTGTCCAAATTACTAAGATTTGGTTGATTGAATTGAGTATTTGAAAACGTGTACGGCCCATTGGTGATTAGTCGTAATAATAACATTGATGTTATCACATTGATTGCGAAGTGTTATACTTGAAAAGTATATTCCATTTTGTTTGCAAAGTCGTGTCGTATAAGCGTTTGAAGTTGTACAAGTTTGACACTTGGTGTGAAATATGCTTACGGAATCTAAGTACGGGGGTCCGGGGGCAGCGCCCCTGGTAGCGGGGTCCAAGGGGCAGAGCCCCTGGTTGGAGTCGAGCTGCCAGGTCAGCTTGGAAAATTTTTATTTCTACTATATTGCTTTGGTGAAAAACGCATCTGGACTTGAATTTGGATGAAATCAAGTGATAAAATTTAAGGTCTCGACACTTAGTGAAAATCCGTGTTTTCTGGTTTGTGCGACGTTGGGTGCGACGTCGCAAGTCCTGACTGCGACGTTGAGCATGGCGTCGCTATGTGCGATTTTTGCAATTTAATGCGACGTTGTGGGTGGCGTCGCTATGTGCGACGTTGTTGATTCTTGCGACGTAAGGGTCTGCGTTGCTAAGTGCGACTTCGGCCAATTAAGGCGACGTTGGGGCTGACGTCGCTATATGCGACGTTGTGGAAGGTTTTGCGACGTCACAGCTGACGTCGCATAAAGTCTGGCCCGAATGCGACGTTACGGTCTGTTGGCCGGAATTTGTGTCGAAAATGAGTTTTCCGGTTTCCGTTTGATCCAAAACTTTTACCCAACCCATATATGGACGTTATAAGCTTATATAAACAATAAACATGTAAAAATGAGTAAAATCGGAGAGTTTCGGGTTTTTGTCGGAAACTTACGCGGTGTCGAATCGAAAATCCGAAAAGATGAGGTTGTAGATCGTTGCGTGGTGGTTCCCTTTCTCTAAAAATCTTGATGATCCGAGGTCGTTTAAGGTTGTTATTTGGTGATTTAGTGAGGTGGTGGTGGTGAAGTGTTTAGAGAGAAAAGAGAGAGAGAATGGTGAAGATGGATGATGAAAATGAGAAGTGGGAAGGGAAATGGGGGAAATCCCCATTTTGTGGCATGGGGGCCGGCCCACATGGGCCCCACCCATGTGTGGTTGGCTCCGATTTTTCATCTCCTGCGTTCGCGATCCGTGCAGTGTTCGTTTTCACGATCGTTTAAACAGTTAAATAATTTTTGTGTACGTTTAATTACAAGTTTTGAAATACAAATATTTACCCAATATTTTGTTGAAGTATCTCACCAAATACTTAGAAATTGCGTTACGAAACGTAACTTTAACTTGTTTTATTTTGTTTATGTTTTTAACATTTTTAATCGCGAAGGCTTAGTTTGTACGATACGTAATGAGTACGAAATATTATAAAAATAATATTTTGGATATAATTGTGTTATTAAATAATATTGTATTATTCAATAAAATTGATCACCAACGTCCGTATTTAATTGAATCGAAATCCATTCGACTTGAAACTTGTACGATTTAATCAAATCATATACTTGTATATATTCAACAATATATATTACTTGATACATTAATTAGCCTAATACAGAACTAATTACATGTATTAAACTTGGTTAGGCACTAATCACTAGTCCTAATTTAACGGGTGTCACAGTTACCCACTTCCTAGGATTGATGACTTATTCGACCAGCTGCAAGGCTCGAGTTTTTACTCAAAGATTGACCTACGATCGGGGTATCATCAGTTGAGAGTCGGAGAAGAAAGCATCCCAAAAACATCATTTAGAACTCGGTATGGTCATTACGAGTTCCAAGTAATGCCGTTCGGTCTTACTAACGCACCGGCAGTATTCATGGATCTCATAAACCGCATGTGTAAACCATTCTTAGATAAGTTCGTCATTGTATTCATCGACGACATTCTGATCTATTCAAAGAACAAAGAGGATCATGAGCAGCATTTGAGATCAATCTTGGAGTTGCTTAAAAAGGAGGAGTTGTATGCTAAGTTCTCAAAGTGTGAGTTTTGGTTGCGAAGAGTGCAATTCCTAGGGCATGTCATTGATAGTCAAGGAATACACGTCGACCCTGCCAAGATTGAAGCTATCAAGAATTGGGAGACGCCTAGAACCCCAACGGAAGTACGGCAATTCTTAGGTCTCGCTGGTTATTATAGACGATTCATCAAGAATTTTTCTAAAATAGCCAAACCTTTGACACTGCTAACTCAGAAAACGACGAAGTATAATTGGAATGTTGAGCAGGAGGAGGCTTTCCAATTGCTGAAGCAAAAACTCTGTAGCGCACCAGTATTGTCACTGCCAGAGGGAACCGAAAATTTTGTAGTCTTATGCGATGCATCACGACAGGGGCTAGGATGTGTGTTGATGCAAAAGGAGAAAGTCATAGCTTATGCTTCTCGTCAACTTAAGGTGCATGAGAAAAACTACACAACCCATGACCTGGAATTGGGAGCAGTGGTGTTTGCACTCAAGATCTGGAGGCATTACCTCTATGGTACGAAGTGTACCGTGTTTACGGATCATAAAAGCCTTCAGCACATTTTCGATCAAAAGGATTTGAATATGTGACAACGTAGATGGGTTGAATTGCTCAGTGATTACGATTGCGAGATTCGTTATCACCCGGCCAAGGCAAATGTTGTAGCTGACGCTTTGAGCAGAAAAGAACGGATGAAACCACTACGAGTTAGGACTTTAGGTATGACCATTCATATGAACCTTACCTCTCAAATTCGTGATGCTCAACTCGAGGTGACCAAGGAGGAGAATGTATAGGGAGAATCTCTACGCGGAATGGATAAACAATTTGAGGTTAAGTCCAATGGGATCCGATATTTTATGAATCGTATATGGATACCAAGTTTTGGTAACTTGAGGAAGTTGGTAATGGACGAGGCACATAAATCTAGATATTCCATCCATCCGGGGGCTGACAAGATGTACCATGGGCTTAAGGACTTGTATTGGTGGCCTAACATGAAGGCTGAGGTGGCCACCTATGTTAGTAAATGCTTGACGTGTTCCAAGGTAAAGGTCGAGTATCAGAAACCATCAGGTCTATTGCAACAACCTGAAATACCCCAATGAAAGTAGGAACAAATAACAATGGACTTTATTACTAAGCTTCCTAAGACAGCAAATGGTTGTGATACGATTTGGGTAATTGTTGATCGCCTGACAAAGTCCGCCCACTTTCTTGCAATCAAGGAGACCGACACAATGGAAAGATTGACTAGGATCTACTTGAAGGAGGTGGTGTCACGACACGGGGTGCCCATCTCAATTATCTCTGATCGGGATAGCCGCTTCACCTCGAGATTTTGGCAGTTACTCCAGAAAGCTCTAGGTACTCGCTTAGATATGAGTACCGCATACCACCCTCAGACAGATGGCCAAAGCGAAAGGACAATTCAAACCCTAGAGGATATGTTGCGTGCATGTGTTATCGATTTTGGACGTGGTTGGGAGAACCACCTGCCACTATGCTAGTTCTCTTACAACAACAGTTATCACACCAGCATCAAATCCGCCCCATTCGAAGCACTTTATGGGAGAAAGTGTCGATCTCCTGTATGTTAGACTGAGGTGGGAGATAGTCAACTCCTTGGTCCAGAGATTATACACGAAACGACCGAGAAGATTGTGCTAATCCAAAACAGGCTGAAGGCAGCCCGTGACCGCCAAAAGAGTTATGCAGATACAAGGCACAGACCGCTAGAATTTCAAGTTGGGGATAAAGTCATGTAGAAAGTGTCGCCTTGGAAAGGCGTGGTCCGTTTTGGAAAACGAGGAAAGCTGAACCCTAGATATGTCGGACCATTCAAAATACTAGAGAGAATTGGTCCAGTTGCGTATAAACTTAAGTTGCCTCAAGAACTCAGTAATGTACATGACACGTTTCATGTGTCAAACCTGAAAAAGTGTTTATCGGACGAATCACTTGTCATTCCAGTCGGAGAAGTTCAAATCGATGAGAAATTGCATTTCGTCGAAGAACCAATCGAGATCATGGACCGAGAAATAAAGACCTTGAAGCGGAGTCGCATAACCATTTTTATGGTTAGGTGGAATTCAAAACGAGGTCCGGAATTCACCTGGGAACGCGAGGATCAAATCCGTTTCAAGTATCCTCACCTATTCTCAAACCCTGCACCACACGAGATCACGAACTAAATTTCGGGACGAAATTCTTTTAACAGGAGGAGAATGTGACAACCGGCAAAATTTCTGATTTAACTCCGCTCAGGTAATAAACTTGGAGAGAATTTTTTTTTTTATTTACTATAAGTTAGTGAATTAACTCCTATAATTAAATAGCACTAAATCTAGGCGTCCTATCGTTACAACCCGACACTAAGAT
Organism: Helichrysum umbraculigerum; assembly: GCA_949592205.1. Taxonomy (NCBI): domain Eukaryota; kingdom Viridiplantae; phylum Streptophyta; class Magnoliopsida; order Asterales; family Asteraceae; genus Helichrysum; species Helichrysum umbraculigerum. The sequence continues at coordinate 66,527,906 of CATIUR010000003.1, forward strand.
ATACATAATGTGACACTGTGCTTACATCTATGTTTTTAATTTATTTAGTAAACACTAATCTAAGATATATATATATATATATATATATATATATATATATATATATATATATATATATATATAGTACAAGAATGTGTTTGTGATAACACTTACTTGCATGAAGGAAACTACTCACCACCTTTGCATAAAATAACATCATTATAATTAGATAAATACTTAAACTTAATTTAATTAAACTTAATTAACTAATTAAATAAAAATCTGATTTTTAATTTTAAATTAACTAAATTAACCTAATTTAATTAATTAAAACGATTATTAAACAACTAATCATCTACCACCACCTTTATTACACCACCATTTTCCACCAATCATCACCCCCACCCTTTCCTCTCCCCCCCCCCCCCCCCCCCCCCCCCCTCCTCACTCTTTCTCCTATTTAAAGAACCACCATCCTTCCTTTCTCCATTTTTCACACACACACATTTTCTCTTTACCAAAAATACACTCTTTTCTTCCTTTTTCTCTTCAAAAATCTGCCATCAACAACAACCCTAAACCACCCCAAATCACCACCATAAAAGCATCTCCATATACTAAGAACAAGTTAGTTCCATACTAGTTTGTATTAGTAAGGTGTATTAAGAAGTTTTCTATTTCTTTCTCATGTTTTTCTTACAAAATCATCACCCATGATGAAGAACACAAAACTCATATAAATATATGTAGATCTATGTATATATCTCATATATTGCTATATACTTATGTGATTTTATGTAAGGCTATGCCTACAAATCTACATATGTATGCATGCATTTTGTATTTCGTTTTCTTTGATGATAGTATGTATGGCAAAGCCTACATGCATCTCTTTTTCTCATCTTCATCTTCATTTTCTTTTAATTTGATATGTTGAAAGTATGGCTAAGCCTACAAAAATGACTTGATGTTTGTAGACTATCACTTGCACATGTTCATGTGTTTGAAATAAGTGATAATCCATGATCAAACCTATATCAAGTTTAAAGATGAAAAGATTTTACTTATTACTTATCTACAAATCCTTCAAGGATTTCATGCTTGTAAGATACTCAAAATTTGTGGAAAAATGATGGCAAATGCATGTGGATTGAAGGGCTAAACAATGATTAGTGCCTATGAGGTTGGATGGTGGTCTATGACTCGAAATCCTAACCCACACATACCCATGCAAATCTGTCTAGATTTCCCATGTCTTGTTTTGTGAAAATCACTTAAATCTTTTCATTATTCTTATTGCATGCTACTGATTTCAATGATTTATAACTCATATAACATGTTAATGTCCAACTATAAGCTTAAAAATCGTTTTTATAGAATATACATGAAGATGCATAAATCTGTCCCTAAAAACACAGTTTAGTAGAAAAATCGTATAAAATCATATACTAAGAGTTAGACTATACATGAAGATGCATAAATCTGTCCCTAAAAGCAATTTGCGTATCGAAAAGATCCACAACTTTCATGTTTTACATTTTTTCCAGAAACTCACGCATTTTTCTCTGTAGGCCGATTTATGGGTCTGGTCTGGAAACTTTCTGGAATTATGTTGGATTCTTTCTAAAGATCACTTAAAAATGTGTAAATATAACCAATAATGGATGAATAAATGTGACACTTAAACTAAAACTATGGGTGAACTATTATGTATATGCTCTATAACTAAACTTAAGCGTTTTGTGTGATCTAGGACGTGTTAACCCCACCGAGACCCAAACCGATACTTGCTAATTTCCGCTCTCACACTAAGGTGAGTCTCATGGCCCCTACTTCTTTAAATGTTTTGATACGTTTTAGGGGTGAGAATACATATTCTTTCTTTGTAGACACAAACTAAACTGTTACGTATTGCATAAGTTAACACTATCCATATTGTGAGCCTTTATCATGAATTGTTAGTTAAGGGCTTAAACATGAATGTCATGAATAGACCTATTTGAGTTGACGCCCCCATCCGGGTTGGTAGCGCCAACATGACTATAAGTCAAACGGGTGCATTGTCATTTGAGAACTACTTGTGTTTGAATAAGACACTTGCGAGGCACTAAATGTTAAGGTTTCAATTCATGAGCTTATGGCAATAGTAATACAATATTTGCTATATTGTTGAATGGTAATATAACTTGAAAACTCGTGATCCATGGTAATGTTTTGTGTAACACCCGTCAAATTAGGACTAGTAGTTAGTGCCTAATCCTATGTTAATACATGTAATTAGTTATGTGTTAGGCTAATTAATGTATCGAAATATATATTGATGAATATATACAAGTATGCGATTCGATTAAATCGAACAAGTTCCAAATCGAATGTAATTCGATTCAATTAGATACGGACGTTGGTGAACAATTTTATTAAATAACACGACATTATTTAATAACGATATTATATCCAGAATATTATTTTTATAATATTTCAATTACATTTCGTATCGTACAAATAACGTCTACGCGACAAAATTAATAAACGGTCAAACAAAACGAGCTAAATTATATTTTATAACACAATTGTAAAGAAATTGGTAAAATGCTTTAATAAAATATTGAGTGACTAATTATATTTTAAAACGTACATTTAAAGGTGTTAAATAATTATTTAAACGATTAAACGATCGGGAAAACGAACCCCGCACGAAAATCGTCTACACAGAGCGAATTGGTGAAGCCCACACCACCGAAAAATCTGCCAAAAAAGGGTGAGGTCACCACCTCCCCACCCCATTTCCATTCTCACTCTCTCTTTCCTCCTCTCTTTTTTCTCTCAAAACTTTACCACACCACCATCACCTTAAATCTTAAAATCACACCACCAAACGAACTCGGATCTCTTTACTCCTTTGAAGAAAAACGTTCACCTCGTCGAGATCTACAACTTCATCTTTTCGGAATTTTATTTCGACACCGCGTAAGTTTCCGACAAAACCCGAAACTCTCATTTTTACTTGTTTGTTGTTTATATATGCTTAAAATGTCCAAAAATGGGTTGGGTAAAAGATTTGGACCAAACGGAAGCTTTTTGACCAATTTTTCGGCCACCATTTTCTGATCAGACCGCAACGTCGCAGAGACCCTGGGCTATCTGCGACGTAGACCATTACGTCGCAATACCCCTAACAACGTCGCATATAGCGACGTCATCCCTAACGTCGCCTTAATTGGCCGACGTCGCACATAGCGACATCGACCCTTATGTCGCAAGAACCACAACGTCGCATATAGCGACGCCACCCACAACGTCGCACTAAATTGCGAATGTCGCACATAGCGACGCCACGATCAACGTCGCAGTTAGGACCTGCGACGTAGCACCCAACGTCGCATAAAACAGAACTCTGAAAACTTAGATTTTTACTAAGTGTCGGAACCAAGATTTTACCACCTAATTTTACTCCAAATTCAAATTTCGGATACGACATTATAAACAAATTAAGACATATTTTTCAAGAGTAACACTTTGGAATCACTAATACAAACCGTCACCAACGGGCCAACCATGTTTTTCTAAGAACAAAAGATAACGAACCAACATTGGACATAACGAGTTGTGTAGACAACTAGCCTAGATGGTCTTGCGAGACATCTACTTACTTAACTTTATATGTTTAGGAATTTAAAGGTTACGGGTTCGGAGAACCTACACAATACCCACTGTTTACTACTGCTTACTACTCGACTCAGGTGAGTCTTACAGCTCCACTTTTACTATTTTACATACGGGGTGAGATACATTGCTTACTTTTCTTGAACACAAGTATGAACTATACATTTTACTATACAGGATTGCATGAGTTACTTACTGTTCACTGAAGTCTCTCCATCATATATCGTTAGTTATGGACTTATGCGCGAACACTAGTTAATGGATCCATTAGGGAAATGACCCTCCCCGCCCGGGGTAGTAGCGCTACCACGAACCGTACTGTATAAACGGGAGACTATTATTCGTTTCTTATGCTTGCTCAGTTACGAGCATGTCACGGGAGCAACTTATTACTTACGGGTTAAGCTTCGATTATGAGCCTCATGGCAACGGTATAACTTACTTACTTTACATTTGCTGGATTGCAAATACTTGATTTACGCCTGCGGGCACAACTGATGAAATCTTGTGTTCAAAAGCTAACATTACTTACAAACCTGTGAGATTCACCAACATTCGTGTTGACCTTTTAGCATGTATTCTCAGGTACACTTACGGAGTAGGATTACTCCCGGATATAGCTAGAGTCGCATGATTTCAACACAACTGCATTAACGGAGATTCTTAGCATTATCTTTTGTATATTTTGATTATGTAATAGAATATCCCGCGGACTCTAGATAACTACAATTTGTATACGAAAACATTAAGTTTTCAAACATTTAAATCATAAGGAAATGGAACTATTTTACAACGTCTCATTTAGAGGTCGTTTGCTCTATTTCTTGTGCTTTGTATATTGATTAGTAACACCCAAGTATGCTTCCGCAAATCATTAATTTAGGGGTGTTACAGATTGGTATCAGAGCCTAAGGTTATAGTGAACTAGGTTGCATTTAGTGGGCCTAGACTATGACCGTTAGGCAGTATTTCCTTATTAGGCTGGTTCAGGAATTACAGCATACGACTTTAATTTAACATAGCCTGATCAACTATGTACAATTAAGGAAAGATGATGTAAAGTCTGAAACGATTATGTTGAACGGGGATACATTAGTTGACTCTGATCACGAGAGAACCAGACCATTACTTGACACGTGCTAGACACTAGGCTGGATATTATGTACTTACCTATATATTAGCCTCGTCTTACTTACACTCTGCCACAGGAATGGCAAACACACCACCCAATTCGTCACGCTCTCATCCGCAAGGATCTCGAAACCCGCAAGTAGCCAGGAGGACCACTAGGTCACCTCGAACCAGCCCCTATCCTGTTCATTACTCTCGGAACTCGGCACACCCCACGGTGCCAGTGTTGGCTGCCCAACTCCATCATCAGGAGCAAAGGCTCGAGAATCTCGAACGGGAACAACACCGAATAACCTACCTGCTCCGCCAAGCTCTTGATCATATATCACAACTCCAGCGAGAACAAGAAGATACCAACCTCTCTGTAAGCATAATTCAGGATTCAATGACCGCTGAATTAGGTGCGGATGAACTCATAAGAGACCGACTAGAGGAATATGAACAGCGTTCACAAGAGGCTGAGGAGTACTCTCGAGCACTGGTACAACTACTGGCCTTGGTTGAAGACAACGCTAGGCAAGCCAACAGACTTGCAGAAACCGTGGACCGCCTTGTCGCGCTGATGGAGCGGATTAATCTGCATCAAGATTAGTTCAGTCTGTAACTTGTAACCAGTTAACTACTTAATTAGGACCTATGTAATTCAACCGGATGTAACAATTCTCGGCACTTTTGTACTACTACCGTGTATCCAACTCGATTATCTAAATGGAATGTGATTATCACCTCATACTGTTATCGTGTATCTCATCATATACACTTGTGATATGTCAGAAATTTCATGCAATTATCTTATTTCTTCTCCTTGTTCTTTTCTTGTTCAGCATCATGCCTCCTCGCCGACAAATCACCCTTAGTGAAGCCGAAATTGCAGGTCTGATTGCCCGCAACGTGGCACAAGCCTTGGCCACCCGAACACCAACTCCTAGTAGCGAAGATACAGCTACTAATGGGCCACAACCCAAACCCTGCTCTTACAAGGACTTCCAGAATTGCAAACCATTGAGCTTTGCGGGTACTGAGGGAGCAATCGATCTAGTACGCTGGATCGAGAAAATCGAATCTGTATTCCTTATCTGCAACTGCACGGAGGAAGACAAGGTCAAGTTCTCCGTCAGTACTTTTTCTGATACCGCTCTCACCTGGTGGAACACCTATGCCCAGACTGTGGGTATTGCTAATGCTTACAAACTCTAGTGGGAGGAGTTGAAGAAGATGTTGAGGGGCGAGTACTGCCCCAGAGACGAATTGAAACAAATGGAAGTGGAATTCTGGAACCACAAAATGCAGGGTGATGACATCACGGGGTACACCAACCGCTTTCACCAACTGGCACTTCTGTGCCCAACCATGGTCGATCCGGAGTACAAGAGGATCGAGAAATATGTCGATGGGCTTCCTGACAGACTAGAAGACCTGGTGACTTCATCCAAACCGGGTACTATTCAGAGCGTCATCTGTATGGCCCATAAACTGACAGCAAACTCTGTCCGTCGTAGCACAACATCAACCCCATCTACAAACAACAAACACAAATGGGAAGGAAACCCCAACTCATCCAACCAAATCACCGACAAAAAGCCTGAGTCTATTAAGGCTTATTCATCAGGGACTACAGAAAAGAAAGGGTACATCGGGAACAAACCCTACTGTCCCAAATGCAATCGTCATCATGACGGTTCCTGCCCTTGCACCAACTGCAAACGGTTCGGGCACCTAGCCAAGGATTGCCGAGCCATCATTCCTACCCCCAACACCAATGCACCAAAGACCTGCTTTGGGTGCGGAAATTCTAGGCATTTCAAGTGCAATTGCCCCAAGCTGAAGAACAAGAACAAGAACAACAACAACAACAACACCCGAAGCAGAGCCTTCGTGATCAGCTCAGGGGATGCCCGTCAAGACCCGAATGTGGTCTCGGGTATGTTCCTCCTCAGCAACTTATCTGCTACTATTCTATTTGATACTGGTGCTGATAGGAGCTATATTTCTGATGAGTTTTGCCCACTACTTGACATCACCCCCGTGGCCTTAGATGTTAAGTACACCGTAGAACTTGCAAATGGTAAACTCTTAGAGACCCATAGTGTAATACCTAATTGCACTTTAAACCTCGCTGAAGAAATCTTTTCGATCGATCTTATGCCTGTTGAACTAGGAAGTTTCAACGTCATTGTGGGCATGGACTGGTTATCCAAACATCGGGCCGAAATTGTTTTCTATGATAAGATCGTCCGCATTCCTCTTTCCGTCGGTAGAACCTTGATCATACAAGGGGAGACCGGTGGGTCGAGACAAAACATAATCTCCTGTTTGAAAACCCAAAAATTTCTGAGAAAGGGTTACCCAGCAATTCTCGCACACATCACGGAGAAAAAGTCGGAGGAGAAGCGACTTGAAGAGGTGCCAATAGTTAGAGACTTTCCCGAAGTCTTTCCGGAAGAACTACCTAGTCTACCTCCACTTAGACAGGTTGAGTTCTCGATTGATCTCATGCCGGGTGCCGCACCGGTGGCCCGAGCACCGTACCGCCTAGCCCCATCCGAACTTCAGGAGCTGTCCACTCAGTTACAGGAACTCCTGGATAGAGGATTCATCAGACCGAGTTCTTCACCTTTGGGAGCTACGGTCTTGTTTGACAAAAAGAAAGACGGTTCATTTCGAATGTGTATTGACTACCGAGAGTTGAACAAACTAACCGTCAAGAACCGATACCCACTCCCTCGAATCGATGATCTGTTCGATCAACTTCAAGGATCAAGCTGTTATTCAAAGATTGATCTTCGATCGGGTTATCATCAGTTGCGTGTTCGCGATGCCGACATCCCAAAAACCGCATTCAGGACCCGTTACGGGCATTACGAATTTCAAGTGATGCCATTCGGTCTAACCAACGCACCGGCTGTATTCAAGGACCTTATGAATCGGGTGTGTAAGCCTTATCTCGACAAGTTTGTCATTGTCTTCATTGATGACATCCTCATATACGCACGAAACGAACAAGAACACTCACAACATCTCAGAACCATCCTAGAACTGCTTAGACACGAGGAGCTTTACGCCAAATTCTCTAAGTGTGAGTTCTGGATAAAAACCGTTCAATTCCTCGGACACGTGATTGACCGTCAGGGAATTCATGTAGACCCATCAAAAATCGAGGCGATCAAGAACTGGCAAGCGCCAACCACTCCAACCAAGGTACGCCAATTCTTGGGATTGGCCGGTTATTACCGCCGGTTCATTGAAAACTTCTCAAAAATAGCTCAACCACGCACGACACTGACTCAGAAGGAAAAGAAGTTCGATTGGACTGATAAACAAGAGTCAGCATTTCAGCTGTTGAAACTCAAGCTATGCAGTGCACCCATTCTATCCTTACCCGAAGGCACCGATGACTTCGTGGTATACTGCGATGCTTCTCACCAAGGTCTCGGTTGCGTGTTGATGCAACGAGACAAGGTCATTGCTTACGCCTCCCGACAACTTAAAGTTCACGAGAAGAACTACACAACACACGACCTCGAGTTAGGGGCCGTGGTATTCGCCCTCAAAATCTGGAGACATTACCTTTATGGTACCCGAAGTACCATATTCACCGACCACAAAAGTCTCCAACACATCTTCGACCAAAAAGATCTTAACATGAGGCAACGTAGATGGGTTGAATTACTCACCGATTACGACTGTGAGATCAAATATCATCCGGGCAAGGCAAACGTGGTTGCCGATGCTCTCAGTCGAAAGGAACGAACAAGACCACTTCGAGTCCGAGCCCTCAGTATGACAATTCACAACGACCTGAACATCCAAATTCTCACCGCTCAACTCGAAGCTCTCAAAACCGATAATGTCAAAAACGAGGCCTTACGAGGCATGGATAAACAATTCGAAATCAGACCTAATGGAGTTAGGTACTTCTCTAACCGAATCTGGTTGCCTAGTTTCGGGAACCTGCGGGACTTGGTGATGGATGAAGCTCACAAGTCCAAATATTCTATCCACCTCGGATCCGATAAAATGTATCACGGCTTCAAAGAGTTTTATTGGTGGCCGAACATGAAAGCCGAAATTGCCACGTATGTCAGCAAGTGTCTCACTTGTTCAAAAGTCAAAGCCGAATACCAGAAACCTTCCAGCTTACTCCAACAACCCGACATTCCTGAATGGAAATGGGAACAGATTGCCATGGATTTCATAACCAAACTCCCTAAGTCGTCGAGCGGTTGCGATTCCATTTGGGTGATCGTCGATTGTCTCACCAAATCAGCTCATTTCTTGGCAATCAGAGAAACCGATAAAATGGAACGCCTCACACAAATCTACATCAAAGAAATCATTTGCCGACATGGTGTCCCTATCTCGATTATCTCTGACAGGGATGCTCGTTTCACCTCTCACTTTTGGCAATCACTTCAGAAATCTATGGGTACTCGTCTCGATATGAGTACCGCATACCACCCTCAAACCGATGGCCAAAGTGAACGAACTATTCAGACACTGGAAGACATGCTACGAGCTTGCGTAGTTGACTTCGGTGCAAACTGGGAGAGACACCTACCATTGTGTGAGTTTTCCTACAATAACAGTTATCACGCCAGCATTAAGGCTGCACCTTTTGAGGCACTGTACGGTCGTAAGTGCCGATCACCGATCTGTTGGACCGAAGTGGGAGATAGTCAGCTCACTGGTCCCGAACTCATACACGAAACCACTGAGAAAATTGTTGAAATCCAGAACCGATTCAAAGCCGCGCGTGACCATCAGAAAAGTTACGCTGACGTGAGACGCAAACCCCTCGAGTTCCAGGTTGGGGACCGAGTACTCCTAAAAGTATCGCCTTGGAAAGGCGTAATCTGATTTGGCAAATGCGGGAAATTAAATCCCAGGTACATTGGGCCTTTTGAGATCCTCGAACGGATTGGCCCCGTGGCATATCGATTGCAGCTGCCATCCGAACTCAGCAGCATGCACCCTACCTTTCACATATCTAACTTAAAGAAATGTCTGTCTGACGAGACACTTATCTTACCACTTGACGAGATTCGCGTCGATAACAAACTTCACTTCGTTGAGGAACCCGCTGAAAATATGGACCGTGAGGTCAAACAACTCAAACAAAGTCGTATTCCCATCGTTAAGGTCAGGTGGAATTCGCGGCGCGGTCCGGAATTCACTTGGGAACGGGAGGACCAAATGCGACTCAAGTATCCTCACTTATTCACTGATTCTACATCGAACGCGACTTCGACTTTAATTTCGGGACGAAATTCTTTTAACAGGGGGAGAATGTAACACCCGCCAAATTAGGACTAGTAGTAGTGCCTAATCCTATGTTAATACATGTAATTAGTTCTGTGTTAGGCTAATTAATGTATCAAAATATATATTGATGAATATATACAAGTATGCGATTCGATTGAATCGTACAAGTTTCAAATCGAATGTAATTCGATTCAATTAGATACGGACATTGGTGAACAATTTTATTAAATAACACATCATTATTTAATAACGATATTATATCCAGAATATTATTTTTATAATATTTCAATTAAATTTCGTATCGTACAAATAACGTCTACGCGACCAAATTAATAAACGCGCAAACAAAACGAGCTAAATTATATTTTATAACACAATCGTAAAGAAATTGGTAAATTGCTTTAATAAAATATTGAGTGACTAATTATATTTTAAAACGTACATTTAAAGGTGTTAAATAATTATTTAAACGATTAAACGATTGGGAAAATGATCCCCGCACGGAAAGCGTCTACACAGAGCGAATTGGCGAAGCCCACACATGGTGGACCCCACCGAAAAATCTGCTAAAAAGGGGTGAAGTCACCACCTCCCCACCCCATTTCCATTCTCACTCTATCTTTCCTCCTCTCTTTTTCTCTCAAAACTTTACCACCCCACCGTCACCTTAAATCTTAACATCACACCACCAAACGAACTCGGATCTCTTTACTCCTTTGAAGAAAAACGTTCACCTCGTCGAGATCTACAACTTCATCTTTTCGGAATTTTATTTCGACACCGCGTAAGTTTCCGACAAAACCCGAAACTCTCTGTTTTTACTCATGTTTACTTGTTTGTTGTTTATATATGCTTAAAATGTCCAAAAATGGGTTGGGTAAAAGATTTGGACCAAACGGAAGCTTTTCGACCAATTTTCCGGCCACCACTTTCCGATCAAACCGCAACGTCGCACAGATGCTGGGCTATCTGCGACGTAGACCATTACGTCGCAATACCCCTCACAACGTCGCATATAGCGACGTCATCCCTAACGTCGCCTTAATTGGCCGACGTCGCACATAGCGACATCGACCCTTATATCGCAAGAACCACAACGTCGCAATAAATTGCGAATGTCGCACATAGCGACGCCACGATCAACGTCGCAGTTAGGACCTGCGACGTCGCACCCAACGTCGCATAAAACAGAACTTTGAAAACTTAGATTTTTACTAAGTGTCGGAACCAAGATTTTACCACCTAATTTTACTCCAAATTCAAATTTCGGATACGACATTATAAACAAATTAAGACATATTTTTCAAGAGTAACACTTTGGAATCACTAATACAAACCGTCACCAACGGGCCAACCATGTTTTTCTAAGAACAAACGATAACGAACCAACATTGGACATGACGAGTTGTGTAGACAACTAGTGCTAGATGGTCTTGCGAGACATCTACTTACTTAACTTTATATGTTTAGGCATTTAAAGGTTACAGGTTCGGAGAACCTACACAATACCCACTGTTTACTACTGCTTACTACTCGACTCAGGTGAGTCTTACAGCCCCACTTTTACTGTTTTACATACGGGGTGAGATACATTGCTTACTTTTCTTGAACACAAGTACGAACTATACATTTTACTATACGGGATTGCATGAGTTAATTACTGTTCACTGAAGTCTCTCCATCATATATCGTTAGTTATGGACTTAAGCGCGAACACTAGTTAATGGATCCATTAGGGAAATGACCCTCCCCGCCCGGGGTAGTAGCGCTATCATGAACCGTACTGTATAAACGGGCGACTATTATTCGTTACTTATGCTTGCTCAGTTACGAGCATGTCACGGGAGCAACTTATTACTTACGGGTTAAGCTTCGATTATGAGCTTCATGGCAACGGTATAACTTACTTACTTTACATTTACTGGATTGCAAATACTTGATTTACGCCTGCGGGCACAACTGATGAAATCTTGTGTTCAAAAACTAACATTACTTACAAACCTGTGAGATTCACCAACATTCGTGTTGACCTTTTAGCATGTATTCTCAGGTACACTTACGGAGTAGGATTACTCCCGGATATAGCTAGAGTCGCATGATTTCAACACAACTGCATTAACGGAGATTCTTAGCATTATCTTTTGTATATTTTGATTATGTAATAGAATCTCCCGCTATACGCGCGGACTCTAGATAACTACATTTTGTATACGAAAACATTAAGTTTTCAAACATTTAAATCATATGGAAATGGAACTATTTTACAACGTCTCATTTAGAGGTCGTTTGCTGTATATCTTGTGCTTTGTATATTGATTAGTAACACCCAAGTATGCTTCCGCAAATCATTAATTTGGGGGTGTTACATTTTGCAACTACTAAAACCTATGAGCTCACCAACTTTATGTTGACCCATTTTAACATGTTATTCTCAGGTAATTAAGATGCTTGCTAGTCGTGAAGATGGCATACCCCTTTTGAAGTTAGGAACTACATTTGCATGGACGAAACATTTCTTTGAGCTTATTATCTTAAATTCCTAACTATTTTGTAATTTATGGGAAATGCTTTGTTAGACTTTTTAGAAAAATGTTCTAAGCTTGTAAGACAACTTAAATCTTTATGATGTATGTTTAAAACGACTCATGTAGTGGTCGTTCATTGTAATTCTTGTGTTGTGATCTCATGGACGTCGCACCTCGCAACCTTCCGCCGAGGCGGGGTGTGACAGAAACTTTTAGTATGTATCAAATGTGTGTCACACTGTTACAACCCACAGACACTTCTGAATTTTATAAATATTTTTCTAGAAATGTCTAGACTATAAAAGCTGTTTTACAACGATTTTTAGGTTGTTTCTGGCATTATCAAGCTTCGGAGTTCAGAGTACAACCTATTTTATATCTTTTCTTTGTTTTACTAAACATATTTGAACCAAAGCAATAAAGTATTACCCTAATCGACCCATTTACCTATAAATCAAGTGAAATATCGGTTACTATTATTTTTGTGAAAAACTTAAATTAGTTGGATTTTTTTAACGAGTTTATGTCAACCTTCATTTAATTAACCACCTTGTAGTTATATTTTTTTCTCAATTAACTTTGATAGAATACTTTGATAGCACAGATTAAAATATGTGATATCTAGACCATTTCGTTAATCTTAGTGCTTTATCTTCTACCTTTAGTTTTGACATCTATCAAATTGCTTGAAGTTGCAGATACCATTATAAGAGCCCTGAATTTCCTTGATCCAGATAATCGTACTCAATGGTAGTGATTCTCATAATGATGAGAATACCGAGATGGGATATTGATGGAATGCAGAACCGAATTTATAAGCCAATTGCACCTACAATCACCTTCGCTTTCAGTAGCATCAAGGGGTAGGGCATATTGGTAAACTCTGCATCATTACTTAAGTTTCTGTAGTTTGGTAATCCGTTTCCAACTTTACATGACTTTATGAACAAAGGTCAACTATATCACTATGGATATTTTTAAGATTGTGACAAATTAAATTTATGTTATTCCCTGATTTTAAAATAGCACTGACAAGGCTTTGAAGTGATCCAGAAACTACTGTTGTGGTCCTTAGTGATAGTGATCAGGCTGTATTAGATGAGTTATGCCGTATGGCTTCTGATTGATTATAAGTAGAGGTTTCTTGATTGGTGTGTTGGGCGGGTTATTTGATGGGGTATGATGGGTAAAATTTGAAACCGGTCCTTTTAGTACATGTCAAAACAAGTACATGGCAATCTCTTATCTTTTCTCTTTGGTTGGCTATGTGATCCCGTAAATCTTATTAATTAAAACTGCATCATCAATGTGTTAATAGCTGCTTCTTTTTTGCTTTTGCTTTTTCTTTTTCTTTTTTTTTTTGTTTTCTGTTGTTCTGGGTATTGCGTTTAACATGGGTGGGTCGTTTGGTGTTTCATGTATTATTTTTTTTATAAGAGAAGGATTTTTGAATATGTTTTCAAAATCTTATTTAATTGTGTTTGTGTTATATATCATTACATAACATATATTAGATCATCAAATGACTCGATTGACCATCAAATAGCACTGAAAATCTCTTTTGAATTCAGGAATTACTGGTTTGATTATATGTCACACCCCCAAATAATCTGTGCAGCGGAAGTTGGGTTGGGGCGAGACTAATCAGTAATCATCACACAATGTTACATTGAACGACCTCTAAATGAGACGTTTTGAAAATAATACATAGATATCAAATACGTTTTACATAACAAGCGAGTTCGCAAATAATCCTAGAGATTCTAATACATAACTAATATTTCAAAATAGTAATGCAAAAAAATCTCTGATGTTCGTAAAGCATGCGACTCGAGCTATTGCTTCCAAAAGCAGTCCAATCCTACTGCAAGTGTCAACCTCAGAGATACATGCTAAAAGGTCAACATAAAGTTGGTGAGTTCATACGTTTTATTAGAAAAGTAGTATCATGAGTGGTATGAATACAAAGTATTTCTTGACGTATACGAACTATACATTTCCTGATTTCTTGATTTCTTATTTCAAATTTCTTATATTCTTGCATTCTTGTATTCTTGAATTCTTGCATTCTTGTATTCTTGCATTCTTGACGCATACAAAGTATACGTTGTTCTTGTATTCTTGCATTCTTGACGCATACGAAGTATACGTTGTGTGCTCAAGAGTGATAATCTATGGTTTTCTTGTAATCATAAGTACATAAACATGAAATCTTGTGCACGTGCGTTCAAAAGTAAGAATCTAAGTAATCTTGTACATGTATGATTTGTAAGTACGAATGTATGAAATCTTGCGCACGTGTTCATAAATAAGGATTTCTTGAGATTTTGAAAATGCGTTTGTAAATGGAAGTTCTATAAATCGTGTGCATGCATGTTCATAAGTAAGAATTTATCAAATCTCGTGCATGTACTCTCACCCCAAAGTAAAACAGTAAAACAGTTAGAAAGCGGGGCTATGAAACTCACCTGTGGGTGCCAGCGTTCTTAGAGTATGTGTATTGTCCACAGTAACCACCTAGCGTCAAGGAAACGAAGATCTAAAGCCGAAAGTGTGATGAGAGTGTGTAAAGCTTCGTTTCCTCGCGTTTTCTTGAAGTTTCGAGTGGCAGTGATATGGTGGATTATGGTGGTTCTTGGTGATTGTATTGTGGCTGTTTGGTGGTGCTTTTTCTGCTGCAATATCGTGAGTGAGAGAGAGAGAGAGAGAGTAGAGAGATGGAGATTTGAGTGAAATGATGAAGTATGGTGAGGGTTTGGTTGGTTTAAGAAGTAAGGGGGTATGGGGCATGGAGGGGGTTGTTTTGGCCAGATTTCAGGTGGGTCCCACATGAGATTTGGTCAAATTTTTGTTTTCACAATTTACGCTATTCGCGGTGGTCGTTTACCCGTTCGTTTTGTCGTTCGCTTAAACGTTATACGTTTTAATTTGTATGTTTTGTTAACAATTCAAATCGCGATATTTTTAATGAAAGTATTACTTTTAATACTTTATTTTTATGTTACTAAAAATGTGTCGGGCCTCGTTTATGTCGCACCCCCAAATTTACTGTGCGGAAGCGAATCGGGTCGGGGCGCGACTAATCAAATATCACAAGCACATAAGATAAAGTGACGACTCTATATGCGTCGTTCAAACCATTACATTAATAATATAAATGTTTTACAACGTTATAATGTTTACAAAAGCTCGCAAGCTAGGTGTTAGAGATTCTAAGGCATATCTAATTGTACAAAATGTAGAAATGCTTGTAAATCTCCTGATGTCTGAATGCAACT
The DNA here is from genome assembly GCA_949592205.1 of Helichrysum umbraculigerum. Classification (NCBI taxonomy): domain Eukaryota; kingdom Viridiplantae; phylum Streptophyta; class Magnoliopsida; order Asterales; family Asteraceae; genus Helichrysum; species Helichrysum umbraculigerum. The sequence continues at coordinate 66,543,744 of CATIUR010000003.1, forward strand.
CGAGCTAGATAATCCTGAGCAGTCCTGCTACTGTTGTGTACCTGAGAATACATACTAAAAGGTCAGCTAAAAAGCTGGTGAGCTCATAGGTTTGTATAATGATGAAACATAGTTGTGTGAAGCATAAGATTTAATATAATGATTTGCAACCAAGCAAATAAAATAGATGTATATCACTGCCATGAGCCCATAGTTTGAGCTTAACTGAGGTGTCAGGATCACAACCAAGTGCCTGAGCGAGGCTGCCTCCCTGCGAGTGCCTAATCTACACTCATATGAACAAATGCAAATGCGTCCGTTTGACCTGTTAGTGCTTGCTAACCCGGACGGGGATTGTCAATCCCATATGGTACCATACACTAACAATCGCGCTAAATCCATATAAATAAACTATGTAGTGGAGGGCCTTTAAAATAATTAGCAAAACAACTCATGCAGTATATATCGAGGTTTAGTACTCATGTCCACATGTAAAACAAAACGAGTATGTATCCCCACTCCGGGATTAAAAACTGTAAAAAGTCGGGGCTATGAGACTCACCTGAGTCTGATGAATTGCAGTGAAGCAAATGTGATGCGGTATAATGAGGTGTCCGAAGACTGTAACCTGCCGGGCATTCAAAACGCGCAAGGTTATAAGTATATGTAGACGTCTCAAGAGACCGTCCATGCTAGTTGTTTATCCAACTAGTAATGACCAAATGATTTGGTTGTTGATTAATTATTTTGAGTTTTGAAAATATGTACGGCCCGTTGGTGACGGATTTTGTAATAATAATCTTAAAGTATCATTATTATGTGTTGTTCCATTTTATACAGTCAAAGTATATGTTTTGTGTGTTGTATCGTATGCAAGTATTGAAGTTGTGGGAGTTCGACACTTAATGTGAAAACTAGTTTTGAAGTTTCTGATTTAGGCGACACTCAAAGCGTCACTTATTGGTGACACTCAGGTAAGTGTCACAAAAATTGTAATCTGTGAGTTATTGGTGTCACTTAGTTAAGTGTCGCATATAAGGCGTCACTAGTAGCGTCACTAAGGTCCAGTGTCGCTGTACATTGATTTCGAGTAATTTGGCGTCACTTAAGGTAGTGTCGGGTAAAGCAGCGACACTTAGGTATGGCGTCACTAGGGTAAGTGTCGTATGAAATGATTTTGTGCAAGTTGGCGACACTTCGTGAGTGTCGGATAATGCTGGGACTTGATGCGACACTTAAGTCTGATCAGTCCAAGCCTTTGCGGATACGTGGTCAAACGACCTCGGTTTGACCTAAAACTTTTACACAAGTCTTAAATTGGTTCCAAGAGTTCAACAAATTTATTGGTTCATGTCGGGGTTAACACGAAGTGTCGGTTTTATAAATTTACCAAAACAGCCCTTATGTTTATATTCTCCAGATTTTGTCCCGACAAATCTCTCGTTTTCTCTAACTTTTAGTCCGAACCAAGCCTAACCAAACATCACACATGTTCTCCTAGGTGTCTAGTGTAAATCTGCATTTTATGGCGATAGATGGTACTTTACTATTTTAAACAAAAATGGAAATGGAAAGTGGTTAGATTTGGTCGATAAACGACCTCAGTCCACAAATCGGTTTCTACACTAAAATCCGTGCGTTTCTGGAAATGGTCAAAGAAGAACTTTTTGTATAAGACATTCATACGGAGATTTCGGTATAAAGTTCATACGTTGATTCATCTTAGAACTCGAGATATGGTCGTTTTCGTGAGACACATTTTCTGGACAGAAAAGTGATGTTTATATTTAGTTATGGAAAACGATTTTTAGCTTTGTTTTTGGACATTTTCTTGTTAAATGAGCAACATAGCATGTTTATAGAATAATCCAAGTATATCTAGAGAGAGAGAGGTGATGGATCATACCAAGAACGTGTTCTATAGAGAGAGATGAGTGAGATGACGTTTGTTGCTTCTTCTTGCTCCTTCTTCTTGCTTTTCCTCAAGGGAAAAGGTGGTGGATGATGGTGGTGGTGTGGTGGTGATGTTGGTCGAATGTGAGGAGGGGGAGAAGAGATTAGCGTGTGTTTTTAGTTAGGGAATGTAGAGAGAGGGGATGAGGAACCAAATGAGGAATATGAGGAAGGTGGTGGTGGTGGTGGTTGTTATGGTCAAGCAACAAGATCCCTATTTTGGGGATCTTGTTGGCCGATTTTGGCTAGTCAAAAGGGAGGCTAGATTGTTAAATCTTGTCTCCATTTGTTAATATTATATCCGTGTTCGTTTTCCCGATCGTTTAAACGTTCGTTCGTACGTTAAACGTTATACGTACGTGTTTTAAGCTACATTTGATTTTTGATATTTTTAACTTGAAGTCTCACTTAATATTACTTGAAAACATTTATTAAAATGTTTGGTTATAGTGTCGTTATTGATTTGCGTGTTCGTGTTTCGATTTGTTAATCGTGTAACGTTTAAATTTAACGTTGTTGTCGTCGGTTTGAAATACGATATTTCAAATAAATACTTACTATCCAAAATAATATATTTTAGTTTATAAAATATATTTTTACTATTATTCGACTGTCGGGCGCGTTTTGCGCGTTTTCGGTCGCGTTTGAGCATTTTATACGATACGAAATACTTACGTGATATTATCGAAAAAATATTTAGAAACAAATATGTTTATCAAATAATTTCATATTATTAAATAAATTGAGTTCACCAACGTCCGTATTAATGTATCGGGATCCGCCCGATATGAAAATGCACGATTAAATTTAATCGCGTACGTGTATATATATATAACAATTATATATACTGATACATACAATTAGCTTAATAAAGAACTAATTACATGTATTAACAGATGATTTGGAACTAACAACTAGTCCTAATTTTTCGGGTGTCACATTCTCCCCTTGTTAAGAGAATTTCGTCCCGAAATTTAGCTCTGAGTCGGGAGTGGAGTCTGTGAATAGCTGTGGGTACTTGAGTCGCATTTGGTCTTCCCATTCCCAAGTGAATTCCGGGCCACGCCGCGAATTCCACCGGACTTTAATGATGGGAATACGACTTTGTTTCAACTGTTTGACCTCACGGTCCATGATTTCCACTGGTGTCTCGACGAAATTTATTTTATCATCGATGTGAATTTCATCGAGAGGAATGATAAGTGTCTCATCAGACAGATATTTCTTCAGGTTAGAAATGTGGAATGTGGGATGCACGCTACAATCAATATGCAACTGGACCAATCTTTTCAAGGATCTCAAAAGGTCCAATGTATCTAGGGTTCAATTTCCCACGTTTACCAAAACGGATGACACCTTTCCAAGGTGATACTTTCAAGAGTACTCGATCCCCAACCTGGAACTCGAGATGTTTGCATCTCACGTCAGAATAACTTTTCTGACGATCACACATGGCTTTGAGTCTGTTTTGGATTCCAATGATTTTCTCTGTCGTTTCGTGTATGATTTCAGGACCAGTGAGTTGACTGTCTCCCACTTCGGTCCAACAGACAGGTGATCGGCACTTACGATCGTACAGTGCCTCGAAATGTGCAGCTCCAATACTGGTATGGTAGCTGTTGTTGTACGAAAAATCGCACAATGGTAGGTGGTGTTCCCAGTTTGCATCGAAATCAACTACGCAAGATCGTAGCATATCTTCCAATGTTTGAATGGTTCGTTCACTCTGGCCGTCGGTTTGAGGATGATATGCAGTACTCATATCCAGGCGAGTACCCAATGATTTCTTGAGTGATTGCCAAAAATGAGATGTGAAACGACTATCCCTGTCTGTGATAATCGAGATAGGAACGCTGTGTCCGGATACAAATTCTTTCAGGTATATGCGAGTGAGGCGTTCCATCTTGTCGGTTTCCTTGATGGCAAGGAAATGAGCAGATTTGGTGAGACGATCGACGATCACCCAAATGGTATCGCAACCGCTTGATGTCTTTGGAAGTTTCGTGATAAAATCCATGGAGATCTGCTCCCATTTCCATTGAGGGATTTCCGGTTGTTGGAGCAATCTGGAAGGTTTCTGATACTCGGCTTTGACTTTAGAGCATGTGAGGCACTTGCTGACATATGATGTCAGCTTTCATGTTTGGCCACCAATACAACTCCTTGATACCATGATACATCTTGTCGGATCCAGGATGTATAGAGTATTTGGACTTGTGAGCTTCATCCATCACCAAGTCTCGTAGGTTCCCAAAACAAGGCAACCATATTCGGTTAGAGAAGTATTTGGCCCCATCAAGTCTGGTTTCGAATTGTTGGTCCATGCCACGCAAGGACTCGTTTTTGATGTTCTCAGGTTTGAGTGCTTCGAGTTGAGCGGTAATGATTTGAATGATAAGATCATTATGGATTGTCATGCTGAGGGCTCGGACTCGAAGGGGTTTTACACTTTCCTTTCGACTGAGGGCATCGGCAACAACATTTGCCTTGCTTGGATGATAACAAATCTTGCAATCATAATCGGTAAGTAACTCGACCCATCGATGTTGCCTCATGTTGAGGTCCTTTTGGTCAAAGATATGCTGGAGACTTTTATGATCGGTAAAGATTGTACATTTAGTGCCGTACATATAGTGTCTCCAGATTTTGAGTGCAAACACTACGGCTCCCAATTTGAGATCATGAGTACTGTAATTCTTTTCGTGAACTTTGAGTTGTCGGGAGGCGTAGGCAATGACCTTGTCTCGTTGCATCAACATGCAACCAAGACCTTGGTGTGAAGCATCGCAGTATTCCACGAAGTCGTCGTTGATTTCGGGTAATGATAGGATAGGTGCGCTGCAAAGCTTTTGTTTCAGTAGCTGAAATGCTGACTCTTGTTTATCAGTCCAGCCTAACTTCTTTTCCGTCTGAGTCAGTGTCGTGAGTGGTTGGGCTATTTTTGAGAAATTCTCAATGAAACGCCGATAGTACCCAGCAAGACCCAAGAATTGGCGTACTTCGATTGGCGTAGTAGGTGCTTGCCAGCATTTGATAGCCACGATTTTAGATGGATCAACATGAATCCCATGACTGTTAATCACATGTCCAAGGAATTGGAAGGTTTGCATCCAGAACTCACACTTGGAGAATTTAGCATATAACTCCTCGTGCTTGAGTAGCTCTAAAATGGTTTTCAGATGTTGCGCAAGTTCTTGCTCGTTGCGTGAGTATATCAAGACGTCATCAATAAATACAATGACAAACTTGTCGAGATATGTTTTCACACTCGGTTCATAAGGTCCATGAATACAGCCGGTGCGTTTGTTAAACCAAATGGCATTACTTGAAACTCGTAATGCCCATAGCAAGTTCGAAAAGCTGTCTTCTGGATGTCGGTGTCACGAACTCGGAGTTGATGATAACCTGACCGTAGATCGATCTTTGAATAAAAACTCGACCTCTGGAGTTGGTCAAACATGTCATCAATGTGGGGGAGTGGATAACGGTTCTTGACGGTGAGTTTGTTGAGTTCGCGATAGTCGATACACATTCTGAAAGAACCATCTTTCTTTTTGACAAATAGGACCGGAGCTCCCCAAGGTGAATGACTCGGCCTAATGAATTCCTTGTCCAAGAGTTCCTGTAATTGGGTAGACAACTCCTGGAGTTCGGATGGGGCTTAGCAGTATGGTGCTCGTGCCACGGGTGCTGCACCGGGCACAAGGTTAATAGAAAACTCGACTTGTCTTGGTGGCGGAAGGCCAGGCAAGTCTTCAGGAAAGACTTCTGGGAAGTCTTTAACGATGGGCACATCCTCAAGTCGCTTCTCCTCCGAATTTTTCTCCATAACATGTACGAGGATTGCCGGATACCCTTTGCTCAAATATTTTCGGGTTTTCATATGTGATATGATATTCAGTCTCGTCCCACCGGTCTCCTCTTGTATGATTAAAGTACCACCGGTGACGAGAGGAATACGAACAATTTTATCAAAGCAGACGATCTCGGCTCGGTGCTTGGATAACCAATCCATTCCAACAATGATGTCGAAACTACTGATCTCGATAGGTATAAGATCAATGGTGAAGAGTTCATCGGCTAGTTTTAAAGTGCAATTAGGTATCACACTATCGGTTTCAATGAGTTTTCCATTTGCTAGTTCTACAATATACTTAGCTTCCAAGGCAACAGAAGTGATGTCAAGTAAGGAACTAAGTTCATCTGATATAAAGCTCCTATCGGCACCAGTATCAAACAGAACAGAAGCATGTAAGTTGTTGATGAGGAACGTACCCGAGACCACATTAGGGTCTTGACGGGCTTCCCCTGAGTTAAGGACAAAGGCTCTACCTCTTGGGTTGTTATTGTTGCCCTTGTTCTTCAGCTTTGGGCAGTCATTCTTGAAGTGCCCAGTGTTGCCACACTCAAAACAGGCTTTTGGTTGGCTGGATCTGGTGATCTGTGCTAAGTATACGCAATTATAATAACAAGTTTTAAATTAAGGAAATACTAAATAATACTATTGTAACACCCGCCAAATTAGGACTAGTAATTAGTGCCTAATCATATGTTAATACATGTAATTAGTTCTGCGATAGGCTAATTTATGTATCGAAATATATATATTGTTGAATATATACGAAAATGCGATTTGATTAAATCGTACGCAATTTAAATCGAATGTATTTCGGTTCCATAAATACGGACGTTGGTGACACAATTTATATTTAAATATAAAACATTATCTGAAAACATTACTGGGTCCAAACTACTGTTTAAATTTTATTCCCAAAGTTATCCCGCTTCGTACAATTGAAACTTACCAAATTAACAACAAAATACGCAAATTATTTAAATCACATTTTTAAATCATTAAATTATTAGATAATTGGTAAAACCATTTAATTAAATTATTAAACAAAATTCGTATTTTAAAATTAACAATTAACGCGTGAAATATTTATTAAAACGTTAAATGACGGAGAAAACGAACACCACGCGGAGCACGGGGCGAAGACTGAAAAAGAGGAGGTTTAACCTCCACCATTCACCTCCTTTTCCAATTTTTTCATTTCTCTCTATCTCTCCTCTCTTCTTTTTCTCTCAAACAAACCACCACCAACATCCATCTAATTCGTCAAATAACACAATCAAACGCACTCGAATCACTTAGGCCATTTGAAGAAATATGACCACGACAACACGATCTAATTTGGACATATATAGTTGCGTAACAACTACAAGGGTGATCTTTTGAGATACCCAATCATGTTTATAACCATCGCGTGTCGTGGACACCCTCAGGTTACAAGTCTTTGGACTTCATACTCGACTACTCAACTCAAGTTTATTAAGTTAAACTCTCAAGACTCAGGTGAGTCTCATGGCCCCTCTTTTTACTATTTTACTCAGGGGTGTGATATATTGCTCATCTTTAACATGTGAACGCAAGTACAAACATTTTCATATACTACATGAGTTTTTCACAACTAATCATTTAAAGTCCTCCGTCAGCATAGTTGTTAATACGTTGTAGCGTGAATATTAGTATATGGTACCATATAGGATTGACCCTCCTCGTTCGGGTTAGCATGCACTAACCGGGTAAACGAACGTACTAATATTTGGGAAGACGAATGTGGATTAGGCATTCGTGGAGGCACCTCGCCCGGAATTCTCTTTAGGGGACCCGGCCCTCGAGTTAAGCTCAACTATGTGCTCATGGCTGTATACATATACATTATCAATTGCTGGATGCAATTCAATTATTTAAATCTTGCGGTTCATACTATATTACTTGATTTCAAACCTGTGAGCTCACCAGCTTTAGCTGACCCATTTAGCATGTATCGTAGGTACCAAGCAGTAGGTTGTTTCTGCTTCAGGACTTCTAGCTCGAGTCAGCATACAGATGTTGAGATTTTCTTGCATTAGTATATTTTGTACAAGTACTTATGTACTGAAATCTCCTTTTATTTAAACTCGAGCCATGTAAAGCTATAAATGTTGTAAACATTTCATATCAATATATTTTGTTAAAACGACGCATATAGAGTCGTTTACTATATATCTTTGTGCTTTGTTATTGATTAGTAACGCCCAAATCGTGCTTCCGCAAATCATTAAATTTGGGGGTGTTACAGATTGGTATCAGAGCCTAAGGTTATAGTGAACTAGGTTGCATTTAGTGGACCTAGACTATGACCATTAGGCAGTGTTCCTTTTTAGGTATAACTGGTTCAGTGATTGCGTCATACAAGTTTAATTTAACATAGCCTGATCAACTATGTACAATTAAGCCAAGATGATGTAAGATCTGAATGTAGTTATGGCTGAACAGGGTACACTAGAAGACTCTGACTTCGAGAGAAACGAGACTTAAACATGTTTGTGCTAGACACTCAATAGGCTATATTATATAGGAATTATATGAATATAGGCCTCACTCTTACTAACGCTTTGTCTCAGAAATGGAAAACACACACTCAAATTCATCGCACTCTCAATCCGGGTCGCAGAACCCCAGGGTAGCAAGGAGGAACAACAGGTTGCCTCGAGCTGGCCCGTACCCCACTCACTTCACCTTGCCGGCCTTAGCCGCTAGGGTGAACCAACATGAACAGCGACTTCGCACCATGGATGTCGTGTTGCAGGAAACGAATGAAAACTGGAGACTTACATCCCTTGAACGCATTGAACAAGTCTCTGAGGATCACGAAACCACCGTTAATAATGTAGACGTCCTTTTCAACAAAGTGGTGGAGATAAGCGTGGAAACCGCTCTTTTGAAACACAGACTTGACGAGTGTGAACAACGCTCACAAGTATCAGAGGAATACGTTGGCAGTTTGGTACAGCGACTAGCATTGGCTGAAGACAATGCCCGACAGGCTAGGAGACTTGCAAATACGGTGGATCGTCTCATTGAAATGATGGAGCAGATTAATCTACGTTAAGACTAGTGTAGTTTTTGTCTTGTAAACTATCTCTTAATCTAATGCCTATCTAGCGCTACTCTATAAATTAGTCGGATGTAACAATTCCCGACACCTTTTGTAATACCTCCGTAGGATGTAACCTTTGAACTCGTATTATCGATCAAATATTCCTTGCTGAATTCTACTTATACTGATTGCCATTTTTTTCTTTTTCATATTGATGTTATGTATTACCGCCTTTATACATGTACATCCGAGACAAATACGATTTCCTTACAAAATCTCATGTATCTTCATTTCTTTTATTGAAGAATCATGCCGCCAAAGACAAGACCATACACCGATGCTCAGCTTACATCACTCATAACCCAGGCTGTGATTGAAGCCTTGGCACGGAATACTCCACAGAATTCCGCGAGGAACAGCGATTCCGCTGAAACCCCCGCTGCTAAACCTTGTTCTTACAAGGACTTCCAGAGCTGCAAACCCTCAAACTTCAAGGGTACTGAGGGAGCCATCGGACTAATCAGATGGTTCGAAAAGATGGAGACTGTTTTCCGCGTCAGCAAGTGCGCGGAAGGCGACAAAGTCAATTTTGCCACTTGTACCCTTGAGGACGATGCTCACTCTTGGTGGAACTCATATTCGCAATCCGTGGGTGCTGACACTGCCTACCTACTAACTTGGGAGGAATTGAAAGCAAAACTCACTGCCAAATACTGCTCGATCGACAAACTCCAAAAGCTAGACGAGGAGTTCTGGAACCTAAAGGTTCAAGGTGGTGATATCGATGGTTATACCACCAGGTTTCAGCAACTCGCTGCCCTCCGCCCAGCTATGGTGAGCACAGAACCTGATAAAATCAGGAAGTACATCCTTGGTCTTCCTGAGCCTGTTCGGGGGCACGTCGCCTCTTCGAATCAAACCACCATCGATGGTGCAATCCTATTAGCTCAAGATCTCATGGCTATGAGCGAGAGCTCAGAACCACTCACTTCATCCTCCCACAAAAATAAAAGAAAGTGGTCCGACTACCACAACAACCACCCAAACCAACAAAACAAGAAATCCGACACCATCAAAGCCTACAACACCACCGCAGACATCAAACAGGGCTACACTGGGAGCAAACCATATTGTTCCAAGTGCAGCCGTCACCATGAAGGTTCCTGTGGTCCCTTTTGCAACAATTGCAAGAGGTACGGCCACCTCACCCAAGATTGCCACTCTCCTACCAACAACAACCCTAACAACACCAGGACACCCAAAGTCTGCTTTGAGTGTGGGAACCCCGAGCACTTCAGGGACACGTGCCCAAAGCTGAAGAATAACAACAACAACAACAACAACAACAACAACCGCAACAACAACAACAACACCCGAAGTAGAGCCTTCGTCATCAAATCCGGGGACGCCCGTCAAGACCAGACTGTGGTCTCGGGTATGTTCCTCCTCAAAAACTTAACTGCTTCTGTTCTATTTGATACTGGTGCTGATAGAAGCTTTATCTCTGATGACTTTTGCCCACTACTTGACATCACTCCTGTTGCCTTAGATGTTAAGTACACTGTAGAGCTAGCGAATGGGAAACTTATATAAACCAATAGTGTGATACCTAATTGCACTTTAAACCTAGCTGACGAAACCTTTTCAATCGACCTTGTACCCGTTGAAATCAGAAGTTTCGACGTCATCGTTGGAATGGACTGGTTGTCCAAACACCGAGCCGAAATTGTTTGTTACGATAAGATCGTCCGTATCCCACTCGCTGTCGGTAGAACCTTGATCATACAGGGGGAGACCGGTGGGACGAGACTCAATATCATCTCTTGCTTAAAAACCCGAAAATTTCTGAGAAAGGGTTACCCTGCAATACTCGCACACATCACAGAGAAGAAGTCGGAGGAGAAGCGACTTGAGGATGTGCCAATTGTTAGAGACTTTCCCGGAGTCTTTCCGGAAGAACTACCTGGTCTACCTCCACCCAGACAGGTTGAGTTCTCAATCGATCTCGTGCCGGGTGCCGCACCGGTGGCCCGCGCACCGTACCGTTTAGCCCCATCCGAACTTCAGGAGTTGTCCACCCAGTTACAGGAACTCCTGGATAGAGGATTCATTAGACCGAGTTCTTCACCTTGGGGAGCTCCGGTCTTATTTGTTAAAAAGAAGGACGGTTCATTCCGAATGTGCATCGACTATCGAGAGTTGAACAAATTGACCGTCAAGAACCGTTATCCACTTCCTAGCATTGATGATCTATTCGACCAACTTCAGGGTTCAAGTTTCTACTCAAAAATCGACCTGCGATCAGGCTATCATCAGTTACGAGTTAGCGACACCGATATTCCAAAAACTGCTTTCAGAACTCGTTACGGGCACTACGAATTCCAAGTGATGCCCTTTGGTCTAACCAACGCACCGGCTGTATTCATGGACCTTATGAATCGGGTGTGCAAACCTTACCTCGACCAGTTTGTCATTGTTTTTATCGATGACATCCTCATCTATTTGCGCAACGAGCAAGAACTCGCACAACATCTCAAAACAATTCTAGAACTACTTAGACACGAGGAGCTTTACGCCAAGTTCTCTAAGTGTGAGTTCTGGATACAAACCGTTCAATTCCTTGATCACGTGATCGATAGTCAGGGAATTCACGTTGACCCATCAAAAATCGAGGCTATCAAAGACTGGCAAGCACCCACCACTGTAACTGAAGTACGTCAATTCTTGGGTCTTGCTGGGTATTATCGGCGATTTATCAAAAATTTCTCCAAAATTGCTCAACCACTCACGGCACTGACTCAGAAGGACAAAAGGTTCGATTGGGCCGATAAACAAGAGTCAGCGTCCCAACTTCTGAAACAAAAGCTTTGCAGTGCTCCAATTCTGTCACTACCCGAAGGCACCGATGACTTCGTGGTATACTGCGATGCTTCTCACCAAGGTCTCGGTTGCGTGCTGATGCAACGAGACAAAGTCATTGCCTATGCCTCACGACAGCTGAAAATTCACGAAAAGAACTACACCACCCATGATCTCGAACTTGGAGCTGTCGTTTTTGCTCTCAAAATCTGGAGACATTATCTCTACGGTACTAAGTGCACAATCTTTACCGACCACAAAAGTCTCCAACACATCTTCGACCAAAAAGATCTTAACATGAGGCAACGTCGATGGGTCGAGTTGCTTACCGATTACGATTGCGAGATCAAGTACCATCCCGGGAAGGCTAATGTTGTAGCCAATGCCCTCAGTCGAAAGGAACGACCAAAACCACTTCGAGTCCGAGCCCTCAGTATGACTATTCACAACGATCTTACCATTCAGATTCATACCGCTCAGATCGAAGCCCTGAAACCTGAAAACATCAAAAACGAAGCCTTACGGGGTATTGACAAACAATTCGAAATCAGACCTAACGGGATTAGGTATTTCTCAAACCGAATCTGGTTGCCTAATTTTGGAAACCTACGAGACTTGGTGATGGATGAAGCTCACAAGTCCAAATATTCTATCCATCCAGGATCCGATAAGATGTACCACGGCATCAAGGAATTTTATTGGTGGCCAAATATGAAAGCCGAAATCGCCACTTATGTCAGCAAGTGTCTTACTTGCTCGAAAGTCAAAACCGAACATCAGAAACCTCCTGGTTTACTCCAACAACCTAAAATCCCTGAATGGAAATGGGAACAAATTGCCATGGATTTCATAACCAAACTACCCAAGTCGTCGAGCGGTTGCGATACCATTTGGGTGATCGTCGATCGTCTCACCAAATCTGCTCATTTCCTGGCAATAAAGGAAAACGATAAAATGGAACGCCTCGCACAAATCTACATCAAGAAAATCGTTTCTCAACACGGTGTTCCAATCTCGATCATCTCTGACAGAGATGCCCGCTTCACCTCTCACTTTTGGCAGTCACTTCAAAAAGCATTGGGTACCCGTCTCGATATGAGCACCGCGTACCATCCTCAAACCGATGGCCAAAGTGAACGAACCATTCAGACACTGGAAGATATGCTATGAGCCTGCGTAGTTGATTTCGGTACAAACTGGGAAAGACATCTACCGTTGTGCGAATTCTCGTACAACAACAGCTATCATGCCAGCATTAAGGCTGCACCTTTTGAGGCACTGTACGGTCGTAAGTGCCGATCACCGATTTGTTGGACCGAAGTGGGAGACAGTCAACTCGCTGGTCCTGAACTCATACATGTCACCACTGAGAAAATTGTGGAAATCCAAAACCGACTCAAAGCCGCACGTGATCGTCAGAAAAGTTATGCTGACATGAGACGCAAACCACTCGAGTTCCAAGTTGGGGATCGAGTACTCATAAAAGTATCGCCTTGGAAAGGCGTCATCCGTTTTGGCAAACGCGGGAAGTTAAATCCCAGGTACATCGGGCCTTTTGAGATCCTCGAACGGATTGGCCTCGTAGCTTATCGATTGCAGCTGCCATCCGAACTCAGCAGCGTACACCCCACTTTTCATATTTCAAATTTGAAGAAGTGTCTGTCTGATGAGACACTTATCATTCCACTCGATGAAATTCGTGTTGACGACAAACTTCATTTTGTTGAGGAACCCGCTGAAATCATGGACCGTGAGGCCAAACAACTAAAAAAAAGTCGTATTCCCATCGTCAAGGTCAGATGGAATTCGCGGCGCGGTCCGGAACTCACCTGGGAACGGGAAGACCAAATACGACTCAAGTATCCTCAGCTATTCACCGATTCTACATCAACCACGACCTCGAGCTAAATTTCGGGACGAAATTCTCCAAACAGGGGGAGAATGTAACACCCGCCAAATTAGGACTAGTAATTAGTGCCTAATCATATGTTAATACATGTAATTAGTTCTGTGATAGGCTAATTTATGTATCGAAATATATATATTGTTGAATATATACGAAAATGCGATTTGATTAAATCGTACGCAATTTAAATCGAATGTATTTCGGTTCCATAAATACGGACGTTGGTGACACAATTTATATTTAAGTATAAAACATTATCTGAAAACATTACTGGGTCCAAACTACTGTTTAAATTTTATTCCCAAAGTTATCCCGCTTCGTACAATTGAAACTTACCAAATTAACAACAAAATACGCAAATTATTTAAATCACATTTTTAAATCATTAAATTATTAGATAATTGGTAAAACAATTTAATTAAATTATTAAACAAAAGTCGTATTTTAAAATTAACAATTAACGCGTGAAATATTTATTAAAACGTTAAATGACGGAGAAAACGAACACCACGCGGAGCACGGGGCGAAGACTGAAAAAGAGGAGGTTTAACCTCCACCATTCACCTCCTTTTCCCATTTTTCATTTCTCTCTATCTCTCCTCTCTTCTTTTTCTCTCAAACAAACCACCACCAACATCCATCTAATTCGTCAAATAACACAATCAAACGCACTCGAATCACTTAGGCCATTTGAAGAAATATGACCACGACAACATGATCTACACTTCTATCTTTCCGGATTTCCATTTCGCCACTTTGTAAGTTTCCGACAAAATCCCAAAAACTCTCGATTCTTTGTATTTTCACTTGTTATTGTTTATATAACTTATATATGTCCATTACCAAGAGTAGAACACGGTTTTATAGCTTAAAAACGAGTTTAAATTGGGTTTTGGCCGGAAAAATCTCGGCAGTCGAAACTTTCTGGGCTGATGTTCTTCAATGCGACACAAGCCTTGTGTCGCATGTTGTGTCGTATTTTGCCTCTTATGTCGTATGAAACCAGTTATGTCGTACCCTGTGCGACACAATATTGTGTCGTACCTTATGTCGCAAGTACTATGCGACACTATCACTATGTCGCTGTTGAATCAGCATCTCGAATCTATGCGACACAACCCTTGTGTCGCATGACAAACTTTTGTGTCGCATGATTGTGTCGCATAAAACAGCAGGTTTTCAAACTAAAATTTCACTAAGTGTCGAACCTATATAAACTCAAACACTTATACGATACGACTTATAAATCACATTGGAACACACTTGTAAGTGCAAAACACCAATAACATGATAATAATACTTAAAGTTATTATTTCAAATCCATCACCAACGGGCCGTACACGTTTTCAAAACATAAATCCAATAATCAACCAAATCGTAGTAATTTGGACATATATAGTTGCGTAACAACTACAAGGGTGATCTTTTGAGATACCCAATCATGTTTATAACCATCGCGTGTCGTGGACACCCTCAGGTTAGAAGTCTTTGGACTTCATACTCGACTACTCAACTCAAGTTTATTAAGTTAAACTCTCAAGACTCAGGTGAGTCTCATGGCCCCTCTTTTTACTATTTTACTCAGGGGTGTGATATATTGCTCATCTTTAACATGTGAACGCAAGTACAAACATTTTCATATACTACATGAGTTTTTCACAACTAATCATTTAAAGTCCTCCGTTAGCATAGTTGTTAATACGTTGTAGCGTGAATATTAGAATATGGTACCATATAGGATTGACCCTCCTCGTTCGGGTTAGCATGCACTAACCATGTAAAGGAACGTACTAATATTTGGGAAGACGAATGTGGATTAGGCATTCGTGGAGGCACCTCGCCCGGAATTCTCTTTAGGGGACCCGGCCCTCGAGTTAAGCTCAACTATGTGCTCATGGCTGTATACATATACATTATCAATTGCTGGATGCAATTCAATTATTTAAATCTTGCGGTTCATACTATATTACTTGATTTCAAACCTGTGAGCTCACCAGCTTTAGCTGACCCATTTAGCATGTATCGCAGGTACCAAGCAGTAGGTTGTTTCTGCTTCAGGACTTCTAGCTCGAGTCAGCATACAGACGTTGAGATTTTCTTGCATTAGTATATTTTGTACAAGTACTTATGTACTGAAATTTCCTTTTATTTAAACTCGAGCTATGTAAAGCTATAAATGTTGTAAACATTTCATATCAATATATTTTGTTAAAACGACGCATATAGAGTCATTTACTATATATCTTTGTGCTTTGTTATTGATTAGTAACACCCAAATCGTGCATCCGCAAATCATTAAATTTGGGGGTGTTACAACTATCACACAATTCAGGCAAATATTAACCTGTTCATATAATATAGCTTTATAAGTAAGTCCAAGTTCGAACACAGGGAACGTGATTCTAATGTTATAACTAATTATCTAATTACTCCTAATTACAACTATCTACAATAATAATACAAATAAAGGATCCAATGTACAATAATATACAAGATAAGGGGGACGTTTTAGTTCCGAGCGAACATATTTATATTTATATTTTGATACAGATTCTAATAGGTAAGTTTCAGGAACAACTTAAGAATACTCAGATGGATAGAAGATTATAATTATTCAAACTATTATTTATTAAACTTATTATACTTACTTATGTCTATTTGCTTGTTGGCTATTATTACTGGTGAATTACTAATGTAGAAAATTACTTAAGCTTAAGCTAATCTTCATCATAGCAACACAATCATAAGGTTACGCAAAGTATCACTAATTATTAAGATCAATCAGCAGTTTATTAGTAAAATTTCATCGGTATGGCGTGAATCACAATATTACTTTATATTAATAAATTATTCTTCGTCTATCGCATAAGGTTATGATCAAGACATAAACACAATCACTTAATTTATACAAACTTAATATGGTCATCCTCGTTTAATATAAATCAGTCTAACTATGTCAAGAACAATCATTAATATATCATAATATAGACAATTCTTGCATAATAAACATTCAATAATATAGTTCCAACATATTAATAAATTCATATAATAAACTCAATAAACATTTCATTCAAACAATTATAACGAAAACCTAATTCACAAGTAATTCAAATAAACAATATCCATAAATTAACTCAATAAGGTTATTAAAGTTACAAGGATAAAGAAACCGAACCAATTGTCGAATCAGCTCTTCCTAGGGTTAAAAACCTTCAAACCCTAGCTCCTTAGCTTCCAAATTCGCACCTTAAGTCGACCTTAAACCCTAATATTCGACTTTGTATTATAAGAATCGTATATCTCAAACCCTAACTTAGGCCTCTATTTATAGTTTTGCTGGCAGACCTCCCAACCGCCGGTAGGGTATTCCAACCGCCGGTTGGAACAAGTTGTGTCCTGGTCCAATTCCGCGTCCTCCACCTCCTTAATACCTTTACATTCCAACCGCCGGTTGGGTAATCCAACCGCCGGTTGGACCTTCATTCCAGAATCTTCTAAATACGGGTTGGCCTTCATTGTGGGCTTTCTTCTTTTCACTCACGGATTTTAATCTTCATTTTGGCCCAATTCTTTAATATTAACATTTAATTCTTCAATTCTTTAAGGTTTAAGCTCCATTTTCTTCATTTCTTCGTTTTCTTCAGTTTTGGATTTGTTCTCGTTCCTTTTCCTTCAATATTCAATTAAAATACATATCTGCAATTATTAACAAAATAAGTATCTAAAATCATATAAATGCACTAAAATGCATATAAATATAGGGATAAATTACTATAAAATATACTATCTATTTGATGCTTATCAAATATCCTCACACTTAAGTTCTGTTTGTCCTCAAGTAGAATACTGAATAAAATTTAAAATAAGCATCAAACTGATATTTAAAAATCAGAATACCAATACCAAAAAACCTGTTTCATAAATTAAAATTTTAAACAATTTAATTAACATAGATAACTATAATGTATAAAAAAAATTATTATTATTTGTGTAATATATAGCTCATGAATGATTACTAATATATTTGTCCACTTTAAACAATCTATATTCATATTTCTGAATATACTTTTTATTATTTGTATGTATATTACTTATGATTTCCATATATGATATACTTTTAAATTTATTTATACAATTTTCTTTTATATTCCCATTAAATATATAAAATACATTTTTAAGAATCAAGACATTGGTGACAGGTCTGCATTTTCATGCAACAGAGTGACATAACTTGATTCAGGTCTAAGCAAAACCAGACTTGGTCAAACCATTTTGGCGACCTCATTAGGTATCTTTTATTTTTAAGACTTTTCAAGTACTTTTAACTTGCGTTTGCTTAATTTTTAATTATATATTAATAGAGACCATGTATATACTTTCGTATAACAGAGGAAACCATCAATATATACCCCCAAATGTATTCACATAAGTAAAAAGATATATAAAATTATTGTATAATAAATTTAAAATCTAAGACTTTTTATGTCATACATCATATTATGTACCATAAAATAATATACAAGTTATTTAATTAATTTCTTTAAATTTAGAAATCTTCATATAGATTGTCTATCAGTACATCATATCATATAACTATATATCACTCCTTATTAAGTAGCTTACATTATATATACAAAACAGTTAATCCACATTAAAGTCTAAACTTTTAAATACAAAACAAAACTTTTAACAAAAGTATTCTAACTAATAAATACTTAGTTATTCACTTAAAAATTTTAAATTATTAATAAAATTTAAGAACAATAGAAACTTAAATAATTAATTAAAGAAATTCTTTTTCTTACGAACCCTATCCCCACACTTAAATTATACAATGCCCTCATTGTATAAAAAGTGATAAACAAAAGTGAGTAAGGGAAAGAAAAATAGAACATAAAACTCCCCTGACTGAAATTATAAATTTCATCATCGGCTAAGAAAAATCTGCTTGGTTGATTCCTTGATCTCTTGAAAAATAATATACAACATCCACACTTTCGTAGTTAATTACGATTACATTTAGCATATGCAATAAGCCTTTAAACCCCTCGGTATCCCGAGTGGACGAGTTATAGTCTCGTGAGGGTTTCCAGGGAACATACACACAAAGTTCAAACCTGAAAATAAAAACATAAAAGAAAAACATAACATATAAAAATAAACACGGGTTGTCTCCCGAGAAGCACTTTTGTTTAAGTGTCGGTAAGTTCGACATGATCCTGTAACCAATTCATCCAGAGTTACATCTGAAGTATGTTCAATAATAGTATCTCCATAATATTTCTTCAATCGATGTCCATTAACCATAAAAATAGCTCCGTTAAAGGCTACTAAATCTACACGTCCATTTGTATGAACTTGGTGAATAACAAACGGTCCACTCCATCTGGATTTCAATTTACCCGGAAATAACCGAATACGTGAATTGTATAAAAGCACACGTTCTCCAACAACAAACTCTTTATCTCCTCGAAGTCGTGCATCATGCCATTTCTTCGTCCTTTCTTTATAAAACCTTGAATTCTCGTAAGCATTCCAACGAAGCTCATCTAACTCATGTAATTGTAAAAAGCGATGCTTACCAACCTCATCGGTATCCATGTTGCATTCTCGAAGAGCCCAATATGCTTTGTGTTCTATTTCCACTGGTAAATGACAAGCTTTTCCATAAATTAATCTATACGGAGTACAACCTGTGGGTGTTTTAAATGCTGTCCAATATGCCCAAAGTGCATCGTCTAACTTTTCCGACCACTCTTTTATGTTGGAACCAACAGAACGTTCCAAAATGCGTTTTAATGCACGATTGATATTTTCAACTTGTCCACTAGTCTATGGATGATAAGGTGTAGCAAATCGATGACTAACTCCATATCTTTTTAATACCTTCTCTAATTGAATATTACAAAAATGAGTACCTCGATCACTAATCAATGCCTTAGGAATTCCAAATCTGGAGAATAATTGTTTAAGAAATTTCACCACAACTCTAGCATCGTTCGTAGGTAATGCTTTTGCCTCCGCCCACTTGGAAACATAATCCACAGCTACTAATATGTACCTATTACCGTGACTCATAGAAAATGGTCCCATAAAATCAATACCCCAGATATCAAAAGTTTCACAAACATGTATACTAGTTTGCGGCATTTCATCACGTTTAGAAATATTCCCAGCTCTTTGGCAAGAATCGCAATTCTTAACGAATGCATATGTATCTTTAAAAATCGTTGGCCAATAAAAACCTGCGTCAAATATTTTCTTTGCAGTGTAACTTGGTCCATTATGACCGCCTACTGGTCCTTCATGACAATGCTTTATAATCTGTTGAGCCTCTTCACCATGTACACATCTTCTAATTATGCCATCTGCACAGTATCTGAAAAGAAATGGATCTTCCCAAACATAATACTTTAAATCAGAAAAGAATTTCTTCCTCTTCTGATAATCCTTCCTCGGTAGAATTTTACTAACCTAATAATTTGCATAATTCGCAAACCAAGGTATCTCTGTTATTTCTTGTACTGTCATAAGTTTCTCATCCGGAAATGAATCTTGAATTTCCTCCTCATCCAATGCTTCCAACTCTGGATTTTCCAATCTTGACAAATGATCAGCTGCGATATTTTCAGCTCCTTTCTTATCCTTGATTTCAATATCAAATTCCTGCAATAAAAGAATCCATCGCAATAAACGAGGGCGCGCATCCTGCTTATTGAACAAATACTTCAAAGCAGAATGGTCAGTATAAACCACAGTTTTAGTTAAGACAAGTTACGAACGAAATTTATCGAAAGCAAAAACCACTGCCAGAAGTTCCTTTTCCGTAGTTGTGTAATTTTTCTGAGCATCTGTTAATGTCTTACTGGTATAATAGATTGGCTTAAATTTCTTATCAATTTTCTGCCCTAAAACAGCTTCAACCGCATAATCACTAGCATCACACATTAATTCAAAAGGTAGGTTTCAATCTGGACATGTCAAAACTGGAGCAGATACTAACTTTTCTTTTAATGTATCAAATGATTGTTTGCATTTGTCTGTAAATTTGAACTTTGCATCTTTTTCCAACAAATGATTCAACAGTCTTGCTATTTTTGAAAAATCTGGTATAAATCTCCGATAAAATCCAGCATGTCCTAGAAAACTCCTTATTCCTTTAACATTTGTAGGATAAGGTAATTTTGTAATGGCTTCAATCTTTGCTTGATCTACCTCGATTCCTATTTTGGATATTTTATGACCTAAAACAATCCCCTCTCGAACCATAAAGTGACATTTTCCCAGTTAAGAACCAGATTTGCCTCATTCACATCTCTGCAACATCTTCTGTAAATTTTTTAGACAAGAATCAAATGAATAACCAAATACCGAGAAATCGTCCATAAACACTTCCATGAAATCTTCTACCATATCATGAAATATTGCGATCATGCAACGCTGAAATGTAGCTGGTGCATTACACAAACCAAACGACATCCTTCTATAAGCAAAAGTACCAAACGGACAAGTAAATGTTGTTTTATCTTGATCTTCGGCCGCAATCGGTATTTGAAAATATCCTGAAAATCCATCCAGAAAACAATAGAACTCCTTTCCTGCTAGCCTTTCTATCATTTGATCAATAAATGGTAATTGAAAATGATCTTTCCTGGTAGCATCATTTAATTTCCGATAATCAATGAAAACTCTCCATCCCGTTACCGTCCTTGTTGGTATCAAATCATTCTTTTCATTTGGTATAACCGTTATTCCGCCTTTCTTTGGTACAACATGTACTGGACTTACCCATGGACTATCTGAAATAGGATAGATTAATCCTGAATCCATCAATTTAATGATTTCTTTCCTGACAACGTCTTTAACATTCGGAATCAATCTTCTTAATGGTTGTACGACTGGCTTGAAATCTGTTTCCATCAGGATTTTATGAGTGCAATATGTAGGACTGATTCCCTTGATATCCGTGATTTTCCATGCTATTGCTTGTTTATGCTGTTTAAGAACCTGAACTAAGCGTTCTTTCTCTGCTATTGATAGTTTAGAAGATATTATAACTGGCAAGTCTGATGTGCCTTGTAAATAAGCATATTCCAAATGCGATGGTAGCTCTTTAAGTTCCAACTGTGGTGGTTCTTCAATAGATGTCTTGATCTCAAAAATATCTTCTTTAAAACAAGGAATATTGTTGACAGAATATGGTATTAATTTTTTATTAAGAATTTTAGCAACTGGCTGTATTAATTCCTCTACAGGATGTTGTTGAATAACCACTGTTGCTTCTTCCAAATCTTCATCTTCCTCTAATAGCTTATCAAATTCTGCCAAATCCTTTGCAGTGTCAAACTCTTCAGTCCATCCTTTAAGAATTCCTGCATCTGCTTGATCTTTTTCTAAAAAATCTTGAAAAGAAGGGTTATCCATATATTCATACGAATTTAAATAATAACAAGTATCATCCACATAACCAGGAAATTTCATGGAATTATTAACATCAAAAACAATTTTATCATTCCCTAATCTCATGGTAATTTTCCTATTGAAAACATCTATTAGGGCATGTGTAGTTGCTAAAAATGGTCTTCCTAATATAATAGGGACTTTAGGGTATTCTACCATATCTAAGATTATGAAATCACGTGGAAAAACAAATTTATCAACTTTAATTAAAACATTTTCAACTATTCCCTTAGGGTATTGTACAAATCGGTCGGCTAATTCAATACACATACGAATAGGTTTTGGTTCTCCTAATCCTAATCGCATATAAAGAGTCTATGGCATTAATGAAATACTAGCACCTAAATCTGCTAACGCATTTTCAATAGTAATTTCACCAATTTTGCAAGGTATAGTAATACTCCCTGGATCTTTGACTTTTGGAGGTAGTTTATTCTGCATTATTGCTGAACATCTCGCATTCATAGTCACCTTTGTCATATTATCCAGTTTACTTTTGTTTGTCAGCAGCTCCTTAAGATATTTTGCATACTTCGGCATTTGACCTATAGCCTCAACAAAAGGAATGTTAATATGAAGTTGTTTCAGATTCTCTAGAAATTTGTGGTGTTGTTCATCTTCTTTGTCCTTCCTCAGAGCAGCTGGATATGGAGGTGGGGGTGTATAGTCTTTGATGACTTCTTTAACCTTATTTTCTCCGTTGTTCTTTTTGTTTGTTTGTATGTCTTCATCAATTGTTTCTTTTTCAACCTGCTTAGATTCAACAATTTTATTAGTTATAATAGGAGAGTCAACATTCTTACCACTTCTGGTAATTACTGCTTTAGCTTGCTCCTTTGGATTTATTTCTAGTAAATCCTGGCAATGTTCCTGGAAATCTCTCCTGTAATGTTTTAGCAATCTGATGAACTGATCCTTCAATTTGTTTGATTGATGCTTCATTATTATGCATCCTTGCATCATGATCATCCATTCTTTTATTACTTGCTTCAACCATTTTTCCCAAAATACTTTCTAACGAGTTGATCCTGTCAGTATAGGACGGATTTTGTCCCGTTTTGACATAGAAACCTGGTGCTCCTTGTTGATACTGTTGTCCTGGTTGATTAACTCTTCTAAAATTAGAAACTTGACGATAATTTGATTTCCTTGAAAATCCCCATACATAACTTCTTCAGTATTCATTTCGTTGTCATTATTAGGACATTCTGCCTTTAGATGACTTCCTCCACATATTTCACAACCAATCCTGATTGCATGAACTTGTTCATTTACTTTCTTAATATCTCTACCCATACTTTCCAATTTTGCTGTTATAGCTGCAAGACCATCACTGTCTTCAGATATCCTTTTTCTTCCAGATGAACCATCATCCCGTAACTGAGAATGCTTAACTAATTCTTCAATTCCGGCTTTTGCTACTACCGGAGTTTTCTTAGGTACTGGGCCTTGTGCATCTAACTGTTGACGTGTTGCTCAATCAACTCCTTTATAGAATACCGTTATTTCTTTTTTGACATTCAAATCATGTTGTGGACATTTACGTAACATCTCCTTATATCTTTCCCAAGCTTGATATAGAGATTCATCGGGTTTCTGCTTAAAATTCCTAATCTCATCAATCATCTTCGAAGTCTTGGAAGGTGTACAATACAATTTTAGAAATTTTGTACGAAGAACTTCCCAAGTAGTAATAGATCCGGCTGGTTCATTATTAATTATTAGATCCATCCTTTAGTGTTAAAGGAATTACTCGTAACATAACCTGATCTCTTGTAACATTAGGAATATTAAACATATCTGCAATCTCCAAAATTTTCTCAACATGCTCGTTTGCGTCTTCTTTATCTTCTCCTCTGAAAGGATTTTCTCTTAATTCTTTCAAAAATTGCCCTTTTAACTCAAATTCTACTTCTCTAGCTATGGCAGGCCTAACCACTCCCGGTCTCGGATCTCCACGAGTTTGAATCGTGTAATCCTCAAGCGTCATGTTAGCTATGTCTGCCATGTTTATTTGTTCCGGTTCATAATCGCTTGGATATACTGTAGGTTGTCTTGAAGGTACTTTATCTAACCCCGAATCGGAGTAGTAACTTCTTTTAGCCGTTTTGGCTAAACTGTTATGAAAAATTAAGTCTTCTTCCTCAGATGAAATTCCGTGTTCTGGCGAATTAGGTGGCGCGTATGATAACCGTCTTCTAGAATGAAATTCTCATTCTGGTTCGTCAAATGGACTAAGTGGATCCGGATGAAGTGTCCGGGTCATACATCTATCTGCAAAAAAAAAAACAGATTTTAGTTGTACTTTAAATTCAAAAGTAAATGTTAGTAAAATGTTAGAAATATTCAAGTTGGTGTATATGAATCCCGATAATTAATAATAAAACACATTCAAAATTAAATAATCGAAAAAGAATACCCAACCCAAATTTCCTATTTGTTAGTAATGCAAGTTAGTTATTTATACAACAATTGAAATTACAGTGGGTTTTGTTAAATTTCTTTTACATAGCTAGTCAATAGATCTCGGTAGCTCCATTGATAGTACACAAAAGCGGAGAAACAGGTCAGCGTGAAACTTATTAAAAACCTATTTCTTTCGAGAAGCACCTTACCTCTTATATGATAAATCAATGAGGTAGGCCTTTACTCTCCTTATACCTTTGTTTTTGTCAGTATTCTCAATGGGTGAGCCGATATTTCGTATTGATTTTGCAAAGTATTAGAAATAAAAATTATACAGGTAAAATAATTAGTTTAATTAAAATACACCGCTCCCCCGGTAGAACAAAAGTCCAACCGGTTAAGTGTTCCCCGGCAGCGGCGCCAAAAACTTGATGTGTGCTAAGTATAGGTAATTATAATCACAAGTTTTAAATTAAGGAAATACTAAATAATACTATCACACAATTCAGGCAAGTATTAACCTGTTCATATAATATAGCTTTATAAGTTCGAACACAGGGAACGTGATTCTAATGTTATAACTAATTATCTAATTACTCTTAATTACAACTATCTACAATAATAATACAAATAAAGGATCCAATGTACAATAATATACAAGATAGGGGGACGTTTTAGTTCCGAACGAACATATTTATATTTATATTTTGATACAGATTCTAATAGATAAGTTTCAGGAACAACTTAAGAATACTCAGATGGATAGAAGATTATAATTATTCAAACTATTATTTATTAAATTTATTATACTTACTTATGTCTATTTGCTTGTTGGCTATTATTACTGGTGAATTACTAATGTAGAAAATTACTTAAGCTTAAGCTAATCTTCATCATAGCAACACAATCATAAGGTTACTCAAAGTATCACTAATTATTAAGATCTATCAGCAGTTTATTAGTAAAATTTTATCGGTATGGCGTGAATCACAATATTACTTTATATTAATGAATTATTCTTCGTCTATCGCATAAGGTTATGATCAAGACATAAACACAATCACTTAATTTATACAAACTTAATATGGTCATCCTCGTTTAATATAAATCAGTCTAACTATGTCAAGAACAATCATTAATATATCATAATATAGACAATTCTTGCATAATAAACATTCAATAATATAGTTCTAACATATTAATAAATTCATATAATAAACTCAATAAACATTCATTCAAACAATTATAACAAAAACCTAATTCACAAGTAATTCAAATAAACAATATCCATAAATTAACTCAATAAGGTTATTAAAGTTACAAGGATAAAGAAACAGAACCAATTGTCGAATCAGCTCTTCCTAGGGTTAAAAACCTTCAAACCCTAGCTTCTTAGCTTCCAAATTCGCACCTTAAGTCGACCTTAAACCCTAATATTCGACTTTGTATTCTAAGAATCGTATATCTCAAACCCTAACTTAGGCCTCTATTTATAGTTTTGCTGGCAGACCTCCCAACCGCCGGTTGGGTATTCCAACCGCCGGTTGGAACAATTTGTGTCCTGGTCGAACTCCGCGTCTTCCACTGCCTTAATACCTTTATATCCCAATCACCGGTTGGGTAATCCAACCGCCGGTTGGACCTTCATTCCAGAATCTTCTAAATACGGGTTGGCCTTCATTTTGGGCTTTCTTCTTTTCACTCACGGATTTTAATCCTCATTTTGGCCCAATTCTTTAATATTAACATTTTAGTCTTCAATTCTTTAAGGTTTAAGCTCCATTTTCTTCATTTCTTCATTTTCTTCAGTTTTGGATTTGTTCTCGTTCCTTTTCCTTCAATCTTCAATTAAAATACATCTCTGCAAATATTAACAAAATAAGTATCTAAAATCATATAAATGCACTAAAATGTATATAAATATAGGGATAAATTACTATAAAATATACTATCTATTTGATGCTTATCAGCTGGTGTTGGTGTTGTTGTCGGTATTGGTACGGTAGACCTTCAGTCTTTGGCCAGATGTCCATACCTCTGACACTTGTTACAAGGAGTACCGCAGGGACCATCATGATGGCGGCGGCACTTAGAGCAGAAAGTCTTGTTTCCAGTGTAACCTTTCTTGGGTTCAGGACCAGAAGTGTAAGCCTTGACAGTTTCAGGCTTCTTTGATGATTGCTAATTTTGGTTGGAGTTTCCAGACCATTTTCTATTTTGATCCCCAGAGTTATTACCAGTGTTTGTGAAAGCAGGTGTTTCTTGACGAACCACCTGAGCCATAAGATTGTGTGCCATACGGACGGCACCTTGAATGGTAGGAGAGTTGGAAGTAGTGACCATTCCCTGTATGTGTGGGGGAAGTCCCCAGATGTAACGTTCGATCCGTTTGTATTCCGAATCAACAAGGGATGGGCACAGTAGTGCCAGTTGGTTAAACCTGGTGGTGTATCAGGTAATGTCATTGCCTTGGGTGGTGAGGTGCCAGAACTCGTTCTCCAGTTGCTGGATTTCGTCCCTAGGACAGTATTCGTCCTTCAACATCCGTTTCAAATCTTCCCACGGTGTCAAGAAAGCAGTGTCAATGCCCACAGTCTGAGCATAAGCATTCTACCAAGTCAGAGCACCATCCATGAAGGTGCAGGTGGAGTACTTGACTTTGCAGTCTTCCTGACAGTTACAGATCCGAAAGACCGACTCCATTTTCTCCATCCAGCATAATAAACCAATAGCACCCTCGGTACCTTTGAAGTTCAGTGGTTTACAGTTCAGAAAATCCTTGTATGAGCAGGGTTTTGGTGGAGGGGTGTTGTTCAGTGTTTCATTGCTCTCAGATTGTTCCTGTCGGGCAGCTAGAGCATCGGCTACCCCTTGGGCAACAAGTCGGTCAACATCAGCTTGATTAAACGTACGTCTCGGAGGCGTAATGCTGAACATAAAGGAAAGAGATAAATGAGAGGTTTGTACAAAGTCATGATATATCACATATGTATATATTGGAAGATAATATATAGCAGTACGAAGTGATAATCATAATTCATTGGATAACAAGATTGATGTTGGGTCAAAACTGTTTCAGGTCTGAGTTGAAGTCTTGATGAGAAGACAGAGTACAAGTGATTAAAACTGTTTGTTTTGAAGGTTAAAACTGTCTTTACGAAGTTACAACTGATAGAAGAAAACTGAAGAGAAGACATGTGTTACAACTAATTGAAGAGAGATTACAACTGATAGTTATGTGGTTATAAGTAGTTAAAACTGCTTATGTATTTGTAACTGTTAGTTATATATGAAGCAGTTAACACTGATTATATATTTGTACTTAGTCTTCGTTACAATTGAAGCAGTTACCACTGAATGTGTAACAGTTACAACTGTTTACTTCAGAATGGTAGTTACAACTGTTTATGATTTTGTGATAAGTATGAGTCGGTTATGGAAGTTATTATATTCCATATATGTAGGAGATTGTATAGGACTCTATGTGTTATAAATAGAGATCCTTTAGACCTAGATAGGTTAATGTAATTGCGCAGCTTCAAGGTTTTCTGTAACCCTAATACATCAAGTGTATTCGTCTTATATCATTAATAAGATTGAAGCTTTCGGTATATTATTTTTGTTCATTATATTAATTGATATACGTTGATCTTCTTAATATTATTGAGTGTGATTCCGCAACTTCTCAATAATATATTCAGGGCTTATTACATACGATTGTTTATTAAGTTAAACAGGGACTAACAAAGTGGTATCAGAGCTTGTGAAGCCTTGAAGACAGGAAGATCTGGGATTATTAGTATTAGTATTTGAGTTTTAGTTCATATATTAAGTTTTGATTTCAATGGCGACTGAAGGTAATGAAGGAATTCAAGCAACAAAGATTCCAATGCTTAAACCTGATGAGTTTGACCTGTGGAAGGTCAGAATCAGGCAATATATGCTTCTCACAGATTATCAGATGTGGGAAGTTGTTGTTAATGGTATTCCAGTAACACTTGATGGTGATGGAGTAAAGCAACCAAGAGCACCACCAACATCTGAAGCAGAGAGAAAAATCAGATCTACTGAGTACAAGGCACTTAGTACTCTGTTGCTATCCATTCCGAATGAGCATCAGAGTAGATTTGATACTTGTGAAGATCCCAAGGTACTAATGGAGGCGATTGAGAAGAGGTTTAGTGGTAATGATAACACCAAAAAGAATAAAAGATCTCTGTTAAAGCAACAATTTGAAAATTTTAGCCATGTGAAAACTGAAACTCTAACTCAAACCTTTGATAGGTTTACTAAATTAGTTGGAGAATTGGAAAATCACAAGGTTAAGATTGACAAAGAAGATCTTAACAGAAAGTTCTTAAGATCATTAGGTGATGAATGGACAATCTATACTGTTGGATTGAGGCAGAGTTCAGACATTGAAGTTAAGGAACTAGAAGATATATACAATGATCTGAGGAACTTTGAGTCTGAGGTGGAAAGTAAGAAGCAAGCAACTGGGTATAGTCATAATGCTGCTTTTATGTCTACGGCTGGAACAAAGGTAGAATCAAGTCAAATGGGTTCTACTTATGTTTCAGGAGGAGCAGGGTCATCATCAAATAGTTCTAATGATCAGATATTAGAATCTTTCTTTGCAAGTAATGTGAATTCTTCACTTACTAATGAAGATCTGGAACAATTTGATGGTGATGATCTAGAGGAGATGGACATTAAGTGGCAAATTGCATTGATTACTCAGAGAGCAAAAAGGTTCATGCAGAGGACTGGTAGAAACAATTTTGCATACAAGAGGAATGATGCAAATTGGTTTGATAAGAGCAAGATTGAGTGTTTCAACTGTCACAAGATGAGACACTTTGCTAGAGAATGCAGAAACCCTAGGCAAGAGCAGAATGGTAATGGTCAGAGAGCTGGAAACAATGGAACTCAAACCAGAAACATTCCAATTCAGGGTGCTTCAGCAAATGCATTGGTGTCTATGGATGGATGTGGATGGGACTGGAGTGATCAAGAAGAACATGTAGTGAAGAATCAATGTCTCATGGCCATTGCAGAATCTGACAAAAAGTCAGAAGTTCCTACTGAGGTACAAAATAAATTGTGTTCTGCTGTTTGTAAACAAACTGTTAAACATTACAGGGATCATAATATAAAAGTGTGTGAGGAACTAAAACAATGGGAAATCAAAAGTAAACATACCATAGTAGTCATTGAAAATTTGGAAAATCAAATAAAGGCATATGAAGTCAATGCAACACAGTTTAAATATGACATTGAATATGCTAGGTGGGAGAGAGACACTTTCAAAGATAAAGTCGAGTTGTTATCTAAGAAACTTACTGAGGTCACATGTGAAAGAGATAGCATAAGACTTGATGTAAATAAATTAGAATATGCTTCTAAGAGTGTCAATAAACTTATTGATTCACAGATCCATGATAAAATTAAGACTGGATTAGGGTACAATAATGTACCTCCACCTTATAATCACACCTACTTTCCTCCTAAAAGTGAAATTGATATCAATTCACTTAAAAGAGGAATGACAGATGAGGTTAAAAAGGCTGATCCAATTAAAATTTTATCAGATAATGAGCTGTTTGTAGAAGGTGAGATTAGTGATTGGACTGAGGAAGATGATCAGAGTAATAGGACATCTGATAGTGAGAAGAGTGTAAAATCTGAATCATCTAAGTCTGAGTCAACATGTGAGAATGTGAGGAGAGTAATTACTGATCTAGTTTCTAATCTTAAAACTGATAAACTAGAAGAGGGTAAGAAAATGTTTAAGGAAAAGGCTAAACTGGACTTAGAGAATGTGCGCATGAATACTATCAAATCTAAACATGGGTTAAGATATGTTAGTAATACAGTTGATTCAGTTACTAAACCTGTTGTTAAATCTGTTGTGAATAACTGTGTTAATTGTAAATGTAAAGCAAGTACTTCTTCTTCACAGAATTTTCAAAATCAAAAAACCAGAGGTAATCAAAGAAATTGGAATCAAATGGTTTCACAAAAACTGGGTAATAATGTTACTGTGATTAAAGAAATGTCTTGCTTTATATGTGGAAAAATGGGTCATCTTCAATATGACTGTTATCATAATCCAGAGAATGTTCAAAGGATTAGAAAACAGTCATGGACAAAAGCAAATATGATTAACAAACAAAATTTTCAATCAAAAGTAAATCGTACTGCCAGAGTTCAGAAGATAAACTCAAAGGCTAACATGTTAAGCACTGCTACAGGTAAATCTACTACTGCAGTAATAACAAATTTAGCCAAAAGTTTAAAAACTAAAACAGTGGTAACCAAATACAAAAACAGTGTTAACAAAATTAACACTGACTATTCGATTGGTAAAACAGTTAAAACTGTTAAGCCAAAGAACACTGTTAAGTCTAAAATCAGTTGGATTTGGACACCTATTAAGACTGATAAATTAACAGATCCAAATTCCAACAGTGCATCACAATCAATAATCTTCAAGAAAGTTGAATATGTGAATGCACATGGGAAACCCAAAGCCAAATTGGTTTGGGTTCCCAAGAGAAATTAATTTTCTTTTTGATTGTTTGTGCAGGGCAAGCCAAAAAGCCTATGGCATATTGATAGTGGATGCTCAAGGCACATGACTGGAGACAAAGAATAGCTACAGGATTTCAAATCTTTTGATGGAGGATATGTAGCCTTTGGAAGCAATCCAAAAGGAGGAAGGATCACAGGGAAAGGAACAGTTCAGAGTGAAAAGCTAAGTTTTGATAATGTTTATTTTGTGGAACAACTGAGGTATAATTTACAAAGTGTGAGTCAAATCACAGATAAAAAGAACCCAGTTCATTTTACTGACACTGAATGCCTTATCTTGTCCAAGGAATTCAAAATACCTGAGAACATGATTTTAATGAGAATTCCAAGGCAAGATAATGTATATAAGTGTGACTTAGTAAATATGACACCTCAACCTGATTTAAACTGTCTTATTTCTAAAGCAAGTGTGAATGAATCTGAACTGTGGCATAGGAGGATGTGTCACATGAATTTCAAAACCATTAATAAACTTGTCAAAAACAAGCTTGTTAGAGATTTACCTGAAAAGGTCTATTCATGTGATGATCATTGTGTTTCTTGTCAAAAGGGAAAGCAACACAAATCTTCATTTAAGTCCAAATCTGTGAACATAAATAGCACACCCTTACACTTATTGCATATGGACTTATTTGGACCAACCAGTATCAGTAGTATGGGGAAAAAGTCTTACTGCCTTGTGATTATTGATGATTACACTAGATTTACATGGGTTTTCTTTCTTAGGACAAAGGATGAGACAGGTGAAATACTTAGATCATTTATAACTAAGATGGAAAATCAATTGGATAAGAGAGTGAAGATCATCAGAAGTGATAATGGAACAGAATTTAAAAATCATGAGATGGATAAATTCTGTGAAGTTAAAGGTATTAAGAGATAATTTAGTGCACCTAGAACTCCTCAACAAAATGGAGTAGCTGAAAGGAGGAATAGGACACTAATTGAGGCTGCTATAACCATGCTATCTGATGCAAAGCTACCTATGTCCTTTTGGGCAGAGGCAGTTAGCACAGCTTGCTATGTTCAGAATAGAGTATTAGTTGTTAAGCCTCATAACAAGACACCATATGAACTGTTATTTAAGAGAAAGCCTTTGGTTAGTTTCTTAAAATCTTTTGGGTGTTCTTGCACAATCTTAAATACCAAAGATCACTTAGGTAAATTTCAAAGTAAGGCAGATGAGGGGATATTTGTTGGTTACTCTATTCAAAGTAAATCATATAGAGCATTCAATCGACGAACCAGGATCATAGAAGAATCAATGCACATCACTTTTAATGAAAACACTGTTAATCCTGAAGGAAAAGGTCCTGAATCACTGTTTGATATTGATGCACTTAATACTGCTTTTAGATATACAAATGTGGATACTAGTGCAGGTACAAGTGCATGTACAAATACAGGAACAAGTGATGGAGAAGGTAGATCAGATTCAGGAATATCAGCTGGAAAGAAGAATGATTCATTGGAATATATATTATTTCCAATTTGGTCTCCTGATCCCCCAGAAGTTTTTGAAACTGATCAACCAAAGACATCACAGAATGTGGAAACAGGAAAATCAGATGAAACATCATTTTCTCATGTTGATGATTCTGATAGACCTGTTATTGAAGACAGTGCAGAAGACAGTGATATGAGTCCAGTACAGAAGTATACAAAGGCAAGTGTGGATGTTGATCAGACACCAACAAAGCCTCTTGACACGGAGCAGGAACAATTGAATTATCTACATTTGATGAGCTCTACTCCTGTGTCAAAGAGAATTGCAAGAGAAGTGTCAAGTAGTGAGTCTGGACAAGAAGGAAATTTTACCAACTTGGAGGAGGGGATTCATGAAACAGCAGCATCTAAATACATTACTCGTAAAGATCATCCACTTGAGAATGTAATAGGAGATATTGAATCTGCTGTTAAAACAAGAAATCAAAGTCAGGTGTTTGAAACTTCAGCAAATGAGGATGAAGTAAATCTTGATACAGAAGCTGTTAATACTTCTTTGTTTGCCTGTTTTCTGTCTCAAACAGAACCAAAGAAGGTTACTGAAGCTTTGAGAGATCCTAGTTGGATTGAAGCTATGCAAGAAGAGTTGCTTCAGTTTAAGATTCAAGAAGTCTGGACATTGGTTGATCTGCCTAAAGGGAAGAGGGCAATAGGTACTAAATGGATTTTCAAAAACAAGAAGGATGAAAGAGGTATAGTGATCAAAAACAAGGCTAGATTGGTTGCACAGGGATATTCACAAGAAGAGGGGATTGATTATGATGAGGTTTTTGCACCTGTTGCAAGAATAGAGGCAATTAGATTGTTTTTGGCTTATGCTTCATTCAAGGGATTCATTGTGTATCAGATGGATGTTAAGAGTGCTTTTCTGTATGGCACTATACAGGAAGAGGTTTATGTATGTCAACCACCAGGGTTTGAAGATTCTAAGTTTCCTGATAAAGTTTTCAAACTTGAAAAAGCTCTTTATGGATTACACCAAGCACCTAGAGCTTGGTATGATACTTTTTCAGATTATTTGTTGCAGAATGGATTCAAAAGGGGTGCAATAGATAAAACTTTGTTTACTAAAAGAATTAAGAATGATATACTACTGGTTCAAGTCTATGTAGATGATATCATTTTTGGTTCAACAAAGGATAGTCTTTGCAAGGAGTTTGAATCATTGATGCATGAAAAGTTCAAGATGAGCTCCATGGGAGAATTAACATTTTTCTTGGGGCTGCAAGTAAAGCAACAGAAAGAAGGAATCTTTATTCATCAAAGTAAGTATGTTAATGAAATACTGGATCGGTTTGGGTACAAAGATTCTAAAGTTGCAAGCACACCAGTTGAGACAAACAAGAAATTACATGCAGATCTTGAGGGGGAGAGTGTGGATGAACATCTTTACAGATCAATGATCGGGTCTCTTATGTATCTCACTTCATCAAGGCCTGACATCATGTTTGCAGTGTGCTTATGTGCAAGATTTCAAGCTAATCCAAAGCTGTCACATCTTCTTGCAGTCAAAAGAATATTTAGATATTTGAAGGGTCAACCAAAATTGAGCCTTTGGTATCCAAAGTTTACTTCTTTTGATCTGATAGCTTACACAGATAGTGATTATGGAGGAGCTAATCTGGACAGGAAATCTACATCAGGAGGTTGCCAATTTTTGGGAGATAGATTGGTTTCATGGCAATGCAAGAAACAAATCACTGTATCTACATCTACAGCAGAGGCAGAATATGTAGCAGCTGCAAGTTGCTGTGCTCAAGTGCTATGGATTCAGAATCAGATGTTAGATTACGGTTTTACCTTTCTTCATACTCCTATTTTTATTGATAACAGTTCTGCAATCAGTATTATAAATAACCCAGTTAAACATTCTAAAACAAAGCAAATTGAAATCAGATATCATTTCATTAGTGATTGTAATGAGAAAAGACTTATTCAAATTTTGAAAGTTCATACTGATAATCAGTTTGCTGATCTGTTCACAAAAGCTTTTGATGTAGGCAGATTCACATTCTTGGTTACTAGTATTGGAATGATCAATTTGTCATAAGTTATTTTTCTTATCACTGCTCTCTGTGAATAATATCTACTGTGTTTTTCATTTGGGTTAATACTGATTTGTTAATTAAACACTGATTGTGTGTAATGTGTATCGTTATCACTGTTTACTACTTTTAGTATAAACAGTGGTAATAATCATTTCACCACTGTTAGTGTATAGTTAACACTGTATTCTTGTATTTTTGTTTGCATTAACACTGCAGGTGTTTATGGAGTTTAACTGCTTGTGAAGTTTATCTTTCAGTAAAAAAAAAATAAAAATAAAAATAAAAATAAAAAAATTCAACCACTGCTTTGTTTATATGATTTTGCTAGATCTGAAAGTACTACTTGTATTAAGTTAGCACTGCCTTGGTCGGTTGGTACTGCTTGTACAAGTGAGCACTGCTAGCTTTATTATGTAAATGATGCATTTGAGAAACCAAGTGTTGATTACCACTGATGGTTATTTTCACAATTATCACTGAACGTGTTATTTTTTTTAATTAACACTGTTTTAGTTATAATTGGGGATTTGGTCAAATTAGGGTTTACAACTGATTCAATTTCAGTACTTAACTCTCAAACACTTAGGGTTTTTCATTACGCTTTCAAAATTACACATACAAACCACTGCGTTAAGTCTCATCGATTCTCAATTCTGTAACATCATCTTCGATTCTTCTCGATTACTTGATTTCTTATCATGGCATCGACTTCGTCTACTGTTCTACTACCGATTGGAAAAGATCATAATATGATCGCATTCTTAATGAAACCTACTGAGGCAAACGAGTATGTGGAAATCATTGATTTCCTTCGTGCTTCACATATTCGTCATGCTCTCACTGTAGCACCCAGGATATCTCACGATCATATCAACAATTTCTGGGTGAATGCATCAATAGAAGAGGAACAGGGGATTAAAAGAATCATTTCAGAAGTTATGGATACACGTGTTGTAGTTACAGAAGCTACTGTTAGAGCTTCATTACAACTAGATGATGAGGCAGGTATAACTTCTTTAGATGATACTGTTATGTATAATACTTTACGATTGATGGGTTATGAGGGTTCTTTTGAAGTTTTTACTTTTCAGAAAACCTTATTTTCTCATCAGTGGAGGTTTTTAATACATACGATTTTACACTGCTTATCATCTAAGAGATCATCTTTTGAGCAGTTTGGAAGCAACATTGCTTATGCAATTGCTTGTCTTGCAACTGGTCAAAGATTTAATTTTTCAAATCTGATATTTTCTGGTATGCTTAGAAACATTGAGCAGCCAAAGATTAAATTTTTGATGTATCCACGTTTTGTGCAGTTGTTCTTAAATGAACAAATTTCTAATATAACTGCACTTGAGAAAGTTATTGGTATTGTCTCTTTTAAACCAAAAGTTTTTGTAAATATGAAGAGAGATACTAAATTTTCTGGGAAGGTTACAGCATTATTTTCTACAATGCTTCCTGCACCTTCCACCACAGCATCAGTACCACCAACTGAAGCTGAACCAAGTACTGAGAGAATGGTTCCACCCACCACTTCTCAACCCACAGTAGTTGGGGGTAATAAAAGAAAACAAGGGACCACAACAGCTAAATATTCTAGAGCCAAAAAGGCTAGAAAACAGGCATCTGAGGCTGCTGCTGCTCAGGTGTCTCAGTCAAATGATTCATCACAGCAGATGATCAATGAGGAGGAGGATGATCATTCTAAGAGGGCTGCTTCTACTGCTTCTAGCCCACTGGCAGAGCAGGACAGAAGTAACATTAATAAGACCCCATCAGAGGCAACACATGGAAATGATTCTACACCTGTAGATGATCCTAGTGGTCCCAGTACCAAGAACCAAGGGGACTTTGATGATCATGCTAGGCATGAGTCAGAGTTTGATGATGTCAATGATTCACCAAAGGATTCACATCCTGAAGGTGTTGAGGCTAGAACTAACTTGGAATTGACGAAAATGGTTGATTATGTATGGGCTGAATTTGTAAAGGAGAGGAAGAAGAATAAGGCTAAGGATGAAATTATCACTCAGTTGCAGAGGAGAGTGCAGCAGTTAGAATGGATTGTTATTAAATGTTTAAAGAAAGGAAGGAAATATGTGGTTCATGATACTTCTGAACCTGAGGATGCTTATCAATTTCCACAAAATGCTTTCAAAAAGGGGGAGAAGGTCTGAACAAATTTGGGTGATAAGAAGAATAAGAGTGACAAGGTGGTGGATGATGATGAGAAGGTTGATAAAGAAATGGAGATGGAACAACCAGAGGATGATGAGTTTGTGCATACACCTCCAACACCACCAACAGAGCCAGAAATAAATGAGTCAGTGTATGAGACAGTGGAAACAGAAATGAAGGAACCAGTGGCAGATGAAAATAAGTCTGATCATACTGAGGTTATTGGGTCAGTGGATAAAACTGCAGAAGTTGATATGGCAGATAATACTGAGGAGTTGAAGATAGATGATGATGGTGAGGAAGTAAATAAACCAGAGATAGCAGTCGAAACAGCAAAAATTGATGCTCAACAACAAGTTGAAAAGACTAGGAAAAAGAGCATTCCAGTTAAAACTGCTAAGATGACAGGAACAGGAAAGAAGGTTGAAAGTCCAAAGAAGACATCTACACAACAACCATCTTTGCCTGGATTTCAGATTAGAGAACCTGTTGCTGCTCCTCTTCAACAGAAGAAAGACTTGCCAAAGATTGATCCAAAAGATAAGGGCAAAGGAAAACTGGTAGAAGAACCAAAGAAGAAAAAGCAAAAACCAGTGCCACCTGAAGTAACTGCTCATGATACTGAATATGCACAAAGGTTACAGGCTGAGCTAAATGCAGAGGACTTGATTGATGTTGAGATTGAGGAAGGAAAGTTTGTAAAAATGACAAAAGAGCAAGTGGCAGAATGGGATGAATATTTGTTTAAAGAGCAGAGACAGGATGATATTGAATATCTTGTTGATCAGATTAAGAAAAAGAAAGCAGAAGAAGCAAGAAAGAAGAAGGCTGCAAAACCACCAACAAAAGCTCAGATGAAGAAGAACTTAATTGCAAAGCTAAAAGGTGGGTATATTCCTTTGAATGCATTGAAACAGATGACTTTAGAGAGATTGCAGGAGTTATGGGATAAAGATGATATGAATCCTGATGTGATTGAGAAGAAAGAAAAAGAAAAGAAAGAAGCTGAAAAAGAAAGAAAAAAGGCTGAAAAAGAAAGGAAATTGAAGGAAAAGGAAGAAAAAGAAAAAAGAGAAAAAGTAGAAGCTGAGAAGAGTAAGAAAGATGAAATTGAAAGAAAGAAAAGAGAGTTAGATGAAATTCCTGATAGAGAAAGGAATGTTGATGAATTAAAAGAGTTTATTCTGTTACAACCAATGGAATCTGAGGTAATTAATGTTGAATTACCTGGTATCATTGATTGGTCTATTGAGCAGTTTGTCAATCCTGTTAAGATTCACAAGATTAAAATTGAAAGAGCAGATGGAAATGTATCTTGGTGGAGATCTTTTAGGGATTTGATAAAAAGAATTAGTAGGACTGATGTGGTGAGAATGTATGAGATTGGGATGGAAAAGGATTTAGATTTGAAAAGGTTTGATAATCTGGTTGAGAAAGTTACATGGCATTGGATTAAGGCTATGTTTGAGCCAGAAGAGTTTCCATTTCAGTTTGCTACTTTCAGCAAGGTCAGAAATTGGATTTATCATGCCAAACCTGGAGTACATTAGATTGTTATGGATGATGCAGTATTTATGTGGTTATTGACAGATAGATTTTATGATATAAATCTGAGATTTTTGATGGGCTTGAGAAATGCAAGGCTACAAGCTGCAGTTTTAGATGATGTAGCTCTGGAATTGGTATATATGGTGCTGAATCAGATTCATAAGAAGGAGGAGATAGATAGAAGAAAGAGAAGAAATGACTAACAGTTTTGAAAGAATTTTGTGAAGCTCATAATGGAGGATTGAAGAAACTTAATGCTGTGAAGGACAGATTAAGTTTAGGGGGAGATTGTTGGGTCAAAACTGTTTCAGGTCTGAGTTGAAGTCTTGATGAGAAGACAGTGTACAAGTGATTAAAACTGTTTGTTTTGAAGGTTAAAACTGTCTTTACGAAGTTACAACTGATAGAAGAAAACTAAAGAGAAGACAAGTGTTACAACTGATTGAAGAGAGATTACAACTGATAGTTATGTGGTTATAAGTAGTTAAAACTGCTTATGTATTTGTAACTGTTAGTTATATATGAAGCAGTTAACACTGATTATATATTTGTACTTAGTCTTCGTTACAATTGAAGCAGTTACCACTGAATGTGTAACAGTTACAACTGTTTACTTCAGAATGGTAGTTACAACTGTTTATGATTTTGTGATAAGTATGAGTCGGTTATGGAAGTTATTATATTCCATATATGTAGGAGATTGTATAGGACTCTATGTGTTATAAATAGAGATCCTTTAGACTTAGATAGGTTAATGTAATTGCGCAGCTTCAAGGTTTTCTGTAACCCTAATACATCAAGTGTATTCGTCTTATATCATTAATAAGATTGAAGCTTTCGGTATATTATTTTTGTTCATTATATTAATTGATATACGTTGATCTTCTTAATATTATTGAGTGTGATTCCGCAACTTCTCAATAATATATTCAGGGCTTATTACATACGATTGTTTATTAAGTTAAACAGGGACTAACAATTGAGTACAAGATACAAGTTTCCAAAAGGTACATGAACGCAAGGATTACAAAAGATGCCGGGAATTTATACATCCGGATGAATTACGAGAGTCCTTCATAGATAGCTAGAAAGATTACAAGATAGATACTATTCTAATTTTGGCGCAGGTTCACTTATGACATGAGAGTGACAAGGTGGTCTACGGTGGTTGCAAGTCTGCTGGCTTGTCTGGCTTTATCTTCTGCCAAAGCTAGTCGTTGTACTAATTCGTGGGCGTACTCTTCAGCTTCTCGTGAGAGTTGCTCACATTCCTCTAGTCTTGCATACAGGAGATCTACTGTGCTCATGTCATCAATCACCTATTGATGGATCATATCCACGTTCTGTGTCATAATTTCTTGTTCCTGGAAGAGTTCTGCAATGCGGTCTTGTGATTGGCGTAACCAGTACATCTGTACTATGTATTGTTCCCGCTCCAAGCTTTCAAGTCTTGCCTCATGACGGTGTAGTTGGGCAGCTAACACCGGAACAGTATGATGGATAGGTTCTTGCGTATACGGAGAGATGTCCATGGGGTCAGCAGGAATTTGTATGGCTTCCTCAGACCTCCAGGTGTTTAAGGTTGTCAGTAGCCAATCCCACCTACGAAGGTAAGTTGGATGGCCGGTCCTAGTTGAGGTGTTACCAGTGGGGTAAGGGCTAACTCGAACTGATCCGTTACCCCTCCGTTGATGTCGGGTGACTCATGCCTCCCCGGTGATATAATAGAGAGGTTCAGAAGATGTTTGTGGTAACGCGGTTAACTTCTCAATGGTTGGTAAGGTTTGAGTCGCGTCGTTCGTGTCTGTTGGTGCTAGATGAGGAATGTCTGCCATTTCTGTGGCAAGAGCGTTTAGTGAGTATTGTGAGGCCTATAAACATATCATATAGCCTAGAGTGTCTAGCACAAACAAGTATAAGTCCGGATTTCTCTCGTGGTCAGAGTCCACTAGTGTATTTTTGTTTAATATAACCGTTTCAAACCTCACATCATCTTTCCTTAATTGTACATAGTTGATCAGGCTATGTTAAATTAAAGTTGTATGACGTAATTCTGAACCAGTCATATCTAACAAGGAAATACTACCTAACGGTCATAGTCTAGGCCCACTAAATGCAACGTAGTTCACTATAACCTTAGGCTCTGATACCAATCTGTCGCACCCCCAAATTTATTGTGCGGAAGCGAATCGGGTCGGGGCGCGACTAATCAAATATCACAAGCACATAAGATAAAATGAACGACTCTATATGCGTCGTTCAAACCATTACATTAATAATATAAAAGTTTTACAACGTTATAATGTTTACAAAAGCTCGCAAGCTAGGTGTTAGAGATTGTAAGGCATATCTAATTGTACAAAATGTAGAAATGCTTGTAAATCTCCTGATGTCTGAATAGATGTATATCACTGCCATGAGCCCATAGTTTGAGCTTAACTGAGGTGTCATGATCACAACCAAGTGCCTGAGTGAGGCTGCCTCCCTGCGAGTGCCTAATCTACACTCGTATGAACAAATTCTAATGCGTCCGTTTGACCAGTTAGTGCTTGCTAACCTGGACGGGGATTGTCAATCTCATATGGTACCATACACTAACAATCGCGCTAAATCCATATAAATAAACTATGTAGTGGAGGGCTTTAAAATTATTAGCAAAACAACTCATGCAGTATATATCGAGGTTTAGTACTCATGTCTACATGTAAAACAAAACGAGTATGTATCCCCACCCCGGGAGTAAAAACTGTAAAAAGTCGGGGCTATGAGACTCACCTGAGTCTGATGAATTGCAGTGAAGCAAATGTGATGCAGTACAATGAGGTGTCCGAAGACTGTAACCTGTTGGGCGTTCAAAACGCGCAAGGTTATAAGTATATGTAGACATCTCAAAAGACCGTCCATGCTAGTTGTTTATCCAACTAGTAATGTCCAAATGATTTGGTTGTTGATTAATTATTTTGAGTTTTGAAAATATGTACGGCCCGTTGGTGACGGATTTTGTAATAATAATCTTAAAGTATCATTATTATGTGTTGTTCCATTGTATACAGTCAAAGTATATGTTTTGTGTGTTGTATCGTATGCAAGTATTGAAGTTGTGGGAGTTCGACACTTAGTGTGAAAACTAGTTTTGAAATTTCTGATTTAGGCGACACTCAAAGCGTCACTTATTGGCGACACTCAGGTAAGTGTCGCAAAAATTGTAATATGTGAGTTATTGGCGTCACTTAGTTAAGTGTCGCATATAAGGCGTCACTAGTAGCGTCGCTAAGGTCCAGTGTCGCTGTACATTGATTTCGAGTAATTTGGCGTCACTTAAGGTAGTGTCGGGTAAAGTAGCGACACTTAGGTATGGTGTCACTAGGGTAAGTGTCGTATGAAATGATTTTGTGCAAGTTGGCGACACTTCGTGAGTGTCGCATAATGCTGGGACTTGATGTGACACTTAAGTCTGATCAGTCCAAGCCTTTGCGGATACGTGGTCAAATGACCTCGGTTTGACCCGAAACTTTTACACAAGTCTTAAATTGGTTCCAAGAGTTCAAAAAATTTATTGGTTCGTGTCGGGGTTAACCCGAATTGTCGGTTTTATAAATTTACCAAAACAGCCCTTATGTTTATATTCTCCAGATTTTGTCCCGACAAATCTCTCGTTTTCTCTAACTTTTATTCCGAACCAAGCCTAACCAAACATCACACATGTTCTTCTAGGTGTCTAGTGTAAATCTTCATTTTATGGCGATTTTAGAAGGTACTTTACTATTTTAAACAAAAATGGAAATGGAAAGTGGTTAGATTTGGTCGATAAACGACCTCAGTCTATAAATCGGTTTGTACACTAAAATCCGTGCATTTCTGGAAATGGTCAAAGAAGAACTTTTTGTAGAAGACATTCATATGGAGATTTCGGTATAAAGTTCATACGTTGATTCATCTTAGAACTCGAGATATGGTCGTTTTCATGAGACACATTTTCTGGACAGAAAAGTGATGTTTATATTTAGTTATGGAAAATGATTTTTAGCTTTGTTTTTGGACATTTTCTTGTTAAATGAGCAACATAGCATGTTTATAGACATAATCCAAGTATATCTAGAGAGAGAGAGGTGATGGATCATACCAAGAACATGTTCTATAGAGAGAGATGAGTGAGATGACGTTTGTTGCTTCTTCTTGTTCCTTCTTCCTGCTTTTCTTCAAGGAAAAAGGTGGTGGATGATGGTGGTGGTGTGGTGGTGATGTTGGTCGAATGTGAGGAGGGGGAGAAGAGATTAGTGTGTGTTTTTAGTGAGGGAATGTAGAGAGAGGGGAGGAGGAACCAAATGAGGAATATGAGGAAGGTGGTGGTGGTTGTTATGGTCAAGCAACAAGATCCCTATTTTGGGGATCTTGTTGGTATTTTGGATAGTCAAAAGGGAGGCTAGATTGTTAAATCTAGTCTCCATTTGTTAATATTATATCCGTATTCGTTTCCCCGATCGTTTAAACGTTCGTTCGTACGTTAAACGTTATACGTACGTGTTTTAAGCTACATTTGATTTTTGATATTTTAACTTGAAGTCTCACTTAATATTACTTGAAAACATTTATAAAAATGTTTGGTTATAGTGTCGTTAGTGATTTGCGTGTTCGTGTTTCAATTTGTTAAACGTGTAACGTTTAAATTTAACGTTTTTGTCGTCGGTTTGAAATACGATATTTCAAATAAATACTTACTATCCAAAATAATATATTTTAGTTTATAAAATATATTTTGACTATTATTCGATTGTCGGGCGCGTTTTGCGCGTTTTCGGTAGCGTTTGAGCATTTTATACGATACGAAATAGTTACGTGATATTATCGAAATAATATTTATAAATAATTATGTTTATCAAATAATTTCATATTATTAAATAAATTGAGTTCACCAACGTCCGTATTAATGTATCGGGATCCACCCGATATGAAAATGCATCATTAAATTTAATCGCGTACGTGTATATATATAACAATTATATATACTGATACATACAATTAGCTAGTCCTCATTTGTCGGGTGTCACAGTTTAGTTGTCGGTTATGATTCGTACGTTCGTTTCGTGTCGATTACGTTTTATACCAAACATAATACGTTTTATATATTATCTCAATAATATAAAGTAAATAATGATTT
This sequence comes from Helichrysum umbraculigerum, assembly GCA_949592205.1. NCBI lineage: Eukaryota > Viridiplantae > Streptophyta > Magnoliopsida > Asterales > Asteraceae > Helichrysum > Helichrysum umbraculigerum. Next base: position 66,587,268 of record CATIUR010000003.1, read on the forward strand.
TATTAAGTAAATTCATATTATTTAATAATTGTTTCACCAATGTCAGCATTTGAAATGTCGGATGCCATCCGATTCGAATTTGCGCGATTTAAATTAATCGCGTACGCGTATATATAATTATACATAAAATTTTAAATATTTGGCCTTAATACACAACTAATTACGAGTAATTAACGTTTAAGTTAGGCACAATTAATGTCTTAATTTGTCGGGTGTCAAATTCTCCCCTTGTTAGGAGAATTTCGTCCCGAAATTTAGCCTGTGGTAAAGGTGGGTGTGGGGTCTTGAGAGAAAATAAGTGTGTTTTCTGACGTATCTTGTTTTCTTGTTCCCATGTGAATTCAGGACCCCGCCCTGCAATCACTACTACAAAAACTACTATTGACCACCCCTAATAGAACACGGAAATAGTGAAAAAGCCATAAAATCAGTGGTCCATTTGTCAATAATCATATGTTTTTATATTTTTTTTGAGATAAACCACAGCTAAAAAAAAAGCGGACCACAGTTTCAAATTGTGGACCGTGGTCTATTCTTTTAAAAACAAGGACCACGGTTCCAATTATACGATAGTGGTCTATTGTCTTGTGAGGACCACAGTTCCTAAATACAAACCCGTGGTTATTGTCTAAAATTTTCAACTTCCCACCTTTAAACTCCATATCCCCAACCACTTCATTATTTCAAAACAATTTCACCACTAACCACACAATCCACTGAGATGATTGTTAACACACACGAACACCAAAGTATCGATTTGATCACAGAAAGAAGATCAACCCTAAATCAGGTGACGTGATTCCAATGATGCGATTATTTTGCTTGATTCCCGTCATGATTGTTCATTCCGGCACTGTGTAAAACCGAGATTCGATCATAGATAATGAAAACCGATTAATCGAAACGTAATTGCTAACTAATCTTAAATGATGATGCAGATTTGATGAATCTTAAAACGATGATGCATATCTGATAAAGGTGATTATAACACCCCTTAATTTAGAACCATTTTTTTAATAAACATGTAATACATCGGAAGCGTTGGTCAAACACATTCATTATATATTATACATAAAAGTCAGATAGTTCAAAACATAATATATCAGACTAGGTTTTATAGAATACAAAATACATCATGGTTTCATTTCAAAATCTCAGAGTGAACGCCCGGTCAAACATTCCATTCCAACAAAGATTCTTGCCCAGCCGTTATATCAAAAACCATAATCTGCAAGAAGTAGGGTGGTGGGATTAGCACAAGGCTAAGTGAGAGAATGTATAACTAACAGTCTAACTTAGCATAACAACTCTGTTAACAGCAAATAATCGTAAACACATAACACCAAGAGGATTGGTGGTTCTTGATGTACCCTCATGCCGCGGTGGCCCTCCAAGAACACTTAAAACCAACTGCAGGCCAATACAGAGTTGAACCGATAGCTTGTTGCTATCTTCACACGACAAAGGTTCCTATAAACGATGTGTACAAGGAACCCCCGCCGGCCAAACAATAGCAACCAAGCCCAACCAGTGTTGACCTCTGAATAATGCACATAATGCCCAATGGCCAATTTGCACATAATCAAATAATCATCATATCAGACTAAACAGTCTATCAAGCAGTAATACTACATTTACCCATTGTAATCAAACCTGTTACAACTAAATCATACTGAGAGTTACAGATTCACTCACCTGATAATCTCATCCCCAAAAGCTCAGAAATCTTATATTACTGAGTCCTCTGCTGATCTGAGAACACAACAAATAAGGAGTTAATAACTCAATTCATAATTCGTATAACTTAACTTAAGTACATAATATCACACAAGTAAACATCACATGTTAAGTCTTTATCAAATCATCATAATCAGCAATAATCGAAGTTATAAGTATTAATCATACTAGTTTACAAGTATCCATTCTCACTAAGTTAAGTTATATCAATCAATAACTTCATTACTTATTTTCAATTTTAACATCATCCATATTTAATTAAGATATCAGCTCTAAATCAGTAACACAATGTGTCCTTACTTCTATTATAACTTAAGTCTTGATGGTATACAAGGATCAAGCATGACATAAAAAACTGGACATTTAAACTTAAAAATCGCATCGCAATCATAACTAAATCGTGTCGCTGAACAGTGAAATCGCGTCGCCATTTACAACCATAATCGTGTCGCGTTTATTAGTAAATCGCGTTGCCATTTTAACCAGGTCGCGTCGCGACCTTACTAAATTCTGCAACCTGTATTTCCTGCAGATTTTCCAATCCGAATTCAATCCTAAAACAACACAATTCCAGCTTCTAATTCAATCAAACACAACGACAACTACTTACTATCAGTATATAACACCAAATATCAACCTCCATTTCATCTAAAATCATTTATCAATTAAATTAAATCAAAGCAAGTTCATGAACATAAATTAAGGATTCAACTTACAAGGTGAAGATAACAAGATGATGATGAAGAAGCTGATGTTAGTTCAAAATCACAGCCTTATTGATTGTATCTTGTTTTCTTGTTGTGTGGTTCAAGTGAGCATAAGGAGAAATGAAACCTAAGCCAAAATTGGGAAAGTTTGGGGAGGCTGGAAATAAGTCGGCTCACTTACAAACCGACCCAGTATCCATTAAAATTTTATTCCCCTTCTAAACATATTGTCTGAAACCTAAAAACCATTTGCGATTCTAACAATATTATTTTTCTTACAACTATATATAATTAAAACAAGCAACTATTTACCTGTCACAATAAGTCATTTGACCCTTTACCTAAATTCACAATAAACATAATAATATAAAATTATTCCTAACACGATTAAATAATTAATTTAAGGTTAGAAAATTACCGTGTTACCACTAGACCCCTAAGGTGGGTGTTACAAATCTTCCCCCCTTAAGGAGATTTCGTCCCTGAAATCTCGTCATGCTCAAATAAACTAGGGTAACGCGACCTCATACTAGCCTCTGTCTCCCATGTAAGATTCGTGCCCAAACTATGTTTCCATTTTACCAAAACCATAGGAATCTGTTTCTTGCGAAGTTTGGTCACCTTTCGATCCAACAACTCAATGGGTTCTTCCACCAGTTTCTGACTTTGATCAACTCGCAAGTCTTGTAGTGGTAAGACTTGTGATTGATCCTCAATATTGCATTTTCTCAAATAACACACATTAAAAGTATCATGAATACCCGCGAGTTCAGACAGAAGATCTAATGCAACTGTCTGGTCATTAACTACCTGACGAATTCTGAATGGGCCAGTATACCTGGGAGCAAGTTTTCCTTGTTTCCCAAACCGAATCACACCTTTCCATTGAGAAACTTTTAAGTAAACTAACTCGCCCTCAACAAAAGAAACGGGTCGACGATGCGGGTCTGCATACTGTTTCTGTCTATCTCGTGCTGCTTTCAATTTCTCGCGAGCAATATCCACTTTATCAACTGTAATCTGAACAATATCGGGACCTGCGAACTGTTTCTTTCATACCTCTAACCAACAAGAAGGTGTTCTGCAATGTCGCCCATATAGCATCTCATACGGAGGCATGCCAATAATCGAATGATAAGAATTATTATAAGCAAATTCTATCAACGGTAAATGTGAATCCCAGGACCCACCATATTCTAATACACAGGCAAGTAACATATCTTCAAGTGTCTGAATGGTCCGCTCAGTCTGATCATATGTCTGGGGATACGCTGTACTCAAATTTATTCTAGTACCCAACTCATGATGTAGACTCTGTTAAAACCGAGATATAAATCTAGAATCTCTGTCTGAGACAATAGATAACGGAATCCCATGCCTAGAAATAATCGCATTAATATACAAATGGGCCAATCTGCTCAAAGATGCAGTCTCACTAGTGGCAAGAAATGAGCACTTTTAGTCAATCTATCCATAATCACCCAAACCATGTCATTACCCCGTGGCATCCGTGGAAGTTTAATAACAAAATCCATCGTAAGATGTTCCCATTTTCATTCAGGAATCTATAGTTGTTTCGATGATCCATAAGGCTTTTGATGCTCTGCTTTAACCTGAGAACAAATATGACAAGAATCCACAAACCGTGCCACATCTGTCTTCATGGTAGGCCACCAATACAATGGTTTCAGGTCATTATACATTTTAGTACTTCCCGGATGAACAGACAATCGAGACTTGTGAGCCTCAGTTAAGATCACATCACGAAGACCTCCAATCAATGGAACCCAAACTCGAGACTGAAAAGTCTTTAAACCCCTCGAATCATCCAATAACAGCTCCTTTCTTGTAACACCCCCAAATTAAATGATTTGCGGAAGCATACATTGGGTGTTACTAATCAATATACAAAGCACAAGATTAATAGTAAACGACCTCTAAATGAGACGTTTGTAAAATAGTTACATTTCATAATTAATAATCGTTTGAAAACCGTAGGTTTTCGTATACAAAATGTAATTCCCTAGAGTCCACGCATATAGCGGAAGATTCTATTACATCACCATAGTTACAAAAGATAATGCCAAAGAATCTCTGTTAAATGCAGTTTGTAAATCATGCGACTCTAGCTAGTAATCCTGGAGTAATCCTACTCCGTAAGTGTACCTGAGATACAAAGCTAAAAAGTGTCAACCAAAAAGGTTGGTGAATCTCACAGGTTTAGTAATAAGTAGGTGTTATGAACCACAAGTATGTACCCGTATTGCTATCAAGCAAAGTAAGTAAATCAGTTAATCAGTACAGTGCCATGAGCTCATAAGTTGAAGCTTAACCGTGTAGTGTGAATATATCACGTACCCCCGTGAGTGCTATCCGCACACTCATATGTAACAAATACTAATATGTCTGTTTCTACGTGTAAATCAGTACGTGGTGGCGCTACCACCCCAGACAGGGATTGTCAGTCCCAAATGGATCCATCTATTAGTAATCGCGCTTAAGTCCATAACTAACAACTTACGATTAGGAGGCTTTCAGTGGATAAAAGTAACTCTTGCGTTTGTTTGTAATCAGCAATGTTTTCAGTTCAGTACATTGTGTTCATTCGTAAAACAGTTGCTAAGTATCTCACCCCAAGTATAAAACAGTAAAAGTGGGGCTGTAAGACTCACCTGAGTCGAGCAGTGGTAAATAGCAAGTAGTAGTAAATCAAGTAGGTTCTCCGAACCCGTAACCTTCTAGTGCCTAAACACGTAAGGTTAAGTAAGTAGATGTCTCGCAAGACCATCTAGGCTAGTTGTTCATACAACCCGTTGTGTTTAAATGTTGGTTTGTTCGCGTTCGTATCAAAGTATACGGCCCGTTGGTGATTTGTTATAATTAAAGTTTGTCATTTATAACGCAATTTAGAGTAATTGTAATAGGAAAGTATGTTTTATTATGTTTGTTAGGTCGTATCGTATAAGGATTTGAGGTTGTAAAAGTTCGACACTTAGTGAAAATGTGAGTTTTCAAAGTTCTGGTTTGTGCGACGTAGCATGCGACGTCGCTAGCGACGTAGAGTGCGACGTGGGCATGTACGTCGCATGATGCGACCTTCGTAAATCAATGCGACGTAGGGGGCGGCGTCGCTAATGCGACGTTGGTTCGGTTTGCGACGTTAAAGTCTACGTCGCTACTTGCGACGTCCGCAAGTTAATGCGACGTAAGGGGCTGCGTCGCTAGTGCGACGTTGGGATTTTTGTGCGACGTAGGCCTCGACGTCGCAGAGGCCCCTGGCCAGGTGCGACGTAGCGGTCTGATGGTCGGAATTTTGGTCGAAAACGAGTTTCCGGGTTTCCGTTGGGTCCAAATCTTTTACCCAACCCTTATATGAACATATTAAGCCTATTTAAACCATAATCTAGTAAAAATGATCAAGAACGAGAGATGTCGGGATTTGTCGGAAACTTACAAAGTGTCGGATTGAGAATCCGAAAAGATAGGAATGTAGATCGTGTTGTCGTGGTCACTTTTCTCCAAATGAGTGGTATGTTTCGGCGAGGTTTGATGGTGTTATTTTGCGAATTTGGGTGATGGTGGTGATGTTTGTGGAGTTAGAGAGAAAAGAGAGGAGAAAGTAAGAGAGAGAGAGTGATTGGTGGGAATGAGAAGAAAAGGGTGGGAGGTGGAGGTTTATCCTCCACTTTCCAGTCCCCGTTCCCGTGCGACGTTCGTTTCCTCCGTCGTTTAGGCGTTACATTATTTATTTTACGCGTTTAATTATATTTATAAAATCTCAAATCTTGTTAAATAATTTACTTATGTTATTTTCCTTAAATCTTTAATAGTTTAAATTAATTTAATTACTTTTGTTTTTTAGATTGTGTAAGTTTTAATCGAGTACTAAAAGATAATTTCTAATTATTATAAAATAGCGTTTCGGTCACAATTGCGTTATCTTAGTTTATAAATATTTGTTCCCCAACGTCCGTATTAACCGAATAGAATTTCATTCTATTTAAATTGCGTACGATTTAAGTCAAATCGCAAAGTTGTATATATTTACCAACATATAATCCGATACATAAATTAGCCTAACACAGAACTAATTACATGTATTAACAAAGAATTAGGCGCTAATACTAGCCCTAATTTGGCGGTTGTTACATTCTCCCCTTGTTAAAAGAATTTCGTCCCGAAATTAGCTCGATTGCACGGTCGGTGCGTTGTCTGGGAAGAGATGTGGGTATTTCTGTCGCATTTGGTCTTCCCGTTCCCAGGTGAATTCAGGACCACGTCTAGAATTCCACCTGACTTTAACGATGGGAATATGACTCTGTTTTAGTTGTTTGACCTCGCGGTCCAGGATTTCCATAGGTTCCTCGACAAAATGAAGTTTATCATCGATCTGAATTTCGTCGAGCGGTATAATCAGTGTCTCGTCAGACAGACATTTCTTAAGATTAGAAACATGGAATGTGTTGTGAACGCTGCTAAGCTCAGCAGGAAGTTGCAGGCGGTATGCCACTGGGCCAATCCTTTCAAGGATTTCGAATGGTCCGATGTATCTAGGATTTAGTTTGCCTCGTTTTCCGAATCGAATGACACCTTTCCACGGTGCCACTTTGAGAAGTACCTTGTCCCCTACTTGGAACTCAAGGTGTTTGCGTCTCACGTCAGCATAGCTTTTCTGACGATCACGAGCGGCTTTTAGTCGGTTTTGTATGCCGACGATCTTTTCAGTTGTTTCATGTATGATTTCTGGACCGGTGAGTTGTGTATCCCCCACCTCAGTCCAACAGATAGGTGACCGGCACTTACGACCGTACAGTGCCTCGAAGGGTGCAGCCTTTATGCTGGTGTGATAACTGTTGTTGTACGAGAACTCGCACAACGGTAAGTGATTTTCCCAGTTTTTACCGAAGTCAACTACGCAGGCTCGTAGCATGTCTTCCAGTGTTTGTATGGTTCGTTCGCTCTGACCGTCGGTTTGAGGATGGTAAGCCGTACTCATATCCAGACGAGTACCAAGAGATTTTTGCAGTGACTGCCAGAAGCGAGAAGTGAATCGAGCATCTCGGTCGGAGATGATTGAGATGGGCACGCCGTGTCTTGATACGATCTCTTTCAGGTAGATCCGTGTCAAGCGTTCCATCTTATCAGTTTCCTTGATGGCTAGGAAATGAGCAGATTTAGTGAGTCGGTCAACGATCACCCAAATGGTATCGCAACCGTTAGAAGTTTTCGGGAGTTTAGTAATGAAATCCATGGTGATCTGCTCCCATTTCCATTGTGGTATTTCAGGTTGTTGTAGCAAACCGAAAGGTTTCTGGTGTTCAGCTTTAACTTTGGAACAAGTAAGACACTTGCCAACATAGGTTGCAATGTCAGATTTCATGTTGGGCCACCAGTACATTTCCTTGATGCCGTGATACATTTTGTCGGCACCGGAGTGTATAGAGTATTTTGACTTGTGAGCTTCATTCATCACCAAGTCTCGAAGGTTCCCAAAACTTGGTAACCAGATTCGATTCGAGAAGTATTTGGCCCCGTTAGGTTTGGTTTCAAATTGTTTGTCCATGCCTCGCAAGGCCTCGTTTATCAAGTTTTCTGGTTTGAGTGCTTCGAGTTGAGCGGTAAGAGTTTGATTGATGAGGTCGTTGTGAATGGTCATACCGAGAGCTCGAACTCGAAGTGGTTTCACTCGTTCTTTTCGGCTTAAGGCATCGGCGACAACATTCGCCTTGCCTGGATGATAGCGAATTTCGCAATCGTAATCAGTAAGCAACTCAACCCATCGACGTTGCCTCATGTTGAGATCCTTTTGATCGAAGATATGTTGGAGACTTTTATGGTCAGTAAATATTGTACACTTGGTACCGTATAAGTAGTGTCTCCAGATTTTTAGAGCGAATACAACAGCCCCCAACTCTAGGTCATGAGTTGTGTAATTCTTTTCGTGGACCTTGAGTTGTCGAGAGGCGTAAGCGATGACCTTGTCTCGTTGCATCAACACGCAACCAAGACCTTGGTGTGAAGCATCACAGTATACCACGAAGTCATCGTTGCCTTCGGGTAAAGATAAGATAGGTGCACTGCAGAGTTTTTGTTTTAGTAGTTGGAAAGCTGACTCCTGTTTGTCAGTCCAATCGAACTTCTTTTCTTTTTGAGTCAGTGCAGTGAGAGGTAGGGCTATTTTCGAAAAATTCTCAATGAACCGCCTGTAGTATCCGGCGAGTCCTAAGAATTGGCGTACCTCGGTCGGTGTAGTAGGTGCTTGCCAACACTTGATAGCCTCGATTTTTGAAGGATCGACATGAATCCCTTGATTGTCAATGATGTGTCCAAGGAATTGAACGGTTTGCATCCAGAACTCACACTTAGAGAATTTGGCATATAACTCTTCGTGTTTGAGCAGCTCTAGGATAGTTTTCAGGTGTTGCGCGTGTTCTTGTTCAGTGCGCGAGTAAATCAAGATGTCATCGATAAAGACGATAACAAACTTGTCAAGGTAAGGTTTGTACACCCGATTCATAAGGTCCATGAATACAGCCGGTGCGTTGGTTAAGCCGAATGGCATCACTTGGAATTCATAATGCCCGTAGCGAGTTCGGAAAGCAGTTTTCGGGATGTCATCGTCACGAACTCGGAGTTGATGGTAACCTGACCGTAGATCGATCTTTGAGTAGAAACTCGACCCCTGAAGTTGGTCGAACAGGTCATCAATGCGAGGAAGTGGGTAACGGTTCTTGACAGTTAATTTGTTGAGTTCACGGTAGTCGATGCACATGCGGAAAGAACCGTCTTTCTTTTTCACAAATAGGACCGGAGCTCCCCAAGGTGAGGAACTTGGTCGAATAAATCCCTTGTCCAGGAGTTCCTGTAGCTGAGTAGACAACTCCTGAAGTTCGGATGGGGCTAGTCGGTAAGGGGCTCGTGCCACGGGTGCGGCGCCGGGCACAAGATCAATAAAGAATTCGACTTGTCTAATTGGCGGTAGGCCAGGCAAGTCTTCAGGAAAGACTTCTGGGAAGTCTCGAACGATAGGCACATCCTCAAGTCGCTTCTCCACCGACTTTTTCTCCAAAACGTGTGCGAGGATTGCCTGGTACCCTTTTCTCAAGTATTTTCGGGTTTTCATGCAAGAAATGATATTTATTCTCGTCCCACCGGTCTCCCCTTGTATGCTCAAAGTTCCACCGGTGACGAGAGGAATGCGTACAATTTTCTCAAAACAAACGATTTCGGCTCGATACTTGGACAACCAATCCATACCGACGATGATGTCAAAGCTGCCGATTTCGACAGGTATCAAGTCAATGGAAAAGAGCTCGTTAGCTAAGTTCAAAGTGCAATTAGGTATCACACTGTCGGCCTCAATAAGTTTTCCGTTTGCCAATTCTATTGTGTACTTAGAATCTAAGGCAATAGGTGCAGTGTCAAGAAATGTATAAAACTCATCGGAAATAAAGCTCTTATCAGCACCAGTATCAAATAATACAGAGGCAGTCAAGTTGTTGAGAAGAAACGTACCCATGACCACGTTCGGGTCTTGACGGGCTTCCCCAGATTTCAGCACAAAAGCTCTTCCTCGAGCATTGTTGTTATTCCTGTTGTTGTTGTTGTTCAGCTTCGGGCAGTCTTTCTTGAAATGCCCCGTACCGTTGCACCCATAACAGGTCTTTGGTGCAGAGGTGTTGGTGTCAGTGGTGTTTGATCTACAGTCCTTAGCCAAGTGTCCAAATCTCTTACACTTGCTACAGGGACACGAACCATGGTGGTGTCGTTGGCACTTGGAGCAATAGGGCTTGGTTCCCTTGTACGCCCCCTTATCATCAGAACTGGAGGTGTAGGCTTTAATGGTTTCAGGTTTCTTGTTTTGGTGGTTATTATGGTTGTCGGACCATTTTCGTTTATTGCTGTTGGAGGATGGAGTGGGTAGTTCTGGGTCCTCATTCATAGCTAGAAGTTCATGGGCCAACCGGATGGCACCATGAAGGGTGGTTTGGTTTGATGAGGCGACGTTTCCCCGGACGGGTTCCGGGAGGCCGCGGGTGTATTTCTTAATCTTGTCAGGCCCAGTACCTGCCATAGCTGGGTGAAGGACGGTGAGTTGTTGGAATCTGGTGGTGTATGCAACGATATCAGTTCCTTGCACTTTTAAGTTCCAGAACTCTTCGTCCAGCTTGTGAAGTTGTTCGGACGGGCAATACTTATCCGTGAGCATTTTCTTTAGATCCTCCCAAGGGAGTAGATAAGCGGTGTCAATCCCTACGGACTGGGTATAGGAATTCCACCACGAGAGGGCACCATCTTCGAGGGTGCAGGTGGAGAACTTGACCTTGTCGTCTTCCGCACACTTGCTGATGCGGAAAACAGATTCCATCTTTTCGAACCATCTGATAAGTCCGATGGCTCCTTCGGTTCCCTTGAAGCTCAAGGGTTTGCAGTTTTGAAAATCCTTGTATGAACAAGGTTTAGCAGCAGAGGTTTCAGCGGCATCGCTGTTTCTTGTGGAGTTAGGTGGAGTATTCCGAGCCAAGGCTTCAGTAACAGCCTGGGTTATGAGAGACGTGATTTGAGCATCAGTGTAAGGTCTTGACTTTGGCGGCATGATTCTTCAATAAAAGAAATGAAGATACATGAGATTTTGTAAGAAAATTGCATATATTCCAGATGTACATGTATAAAGTTGGTAATACATAACATCAATATGAAAAGGATTATGGCAATTAATATGAGTCGAAACAGCAAGGAATATTTAATAGATGATACGAGTTCAAGGGTTACATTCTACGGATGTGTTACAAAAGATGTCGGGAATTGTTACATCCGACTGAAACATAGAGTAGCGCTTAGATAGTTACTAGATTACAGGATAGTTTACAAAATGAAGACTATGCTAGTCTTAACGTAGGTTAATCTGCTCCATCATTTCGATGAGACGATCCACCGTATTAGCAAGTCTGCTGGCTTGTCGAGCATTGTCTTCAGCTAATGCTAGTCGCTGTACCAATCCGCGGTTAGATTCTTCCGTTTCCCGTGAGCGTTGTTCACACTCATCAAGTCTGTGTTTCAAAAGAGCGGTTTCCACGCTTATCTCCACCACTTTGTTGAAAAGAACGTCCACATTATTAACGGTGGTTTCGTGATCCTCAGAGACTTGTTCGATGCGCTCAAGTGATGTAAGTCTCCAGTTTCCGTTGGTTTCTTGCAACACGACATCCATGGTGCGAAGTCGTTGCTCGTGTTGGTTCACCCTAGCAGCTAAGGCCGGCAAGGTGAAGTGAGTAGAGTACGGGCCAGCTCGAGGCAACCTGTTGTTCCTCCTTGCTACCCTTGGGTTCTGCGACCCAGATTGAGAACGAGATAAATCGGATGGGATGTTTGCCATTTCTGAGACAAAGCGTTAGTAAGATTGAGGCCTATATTCATATAGTCCCTATATAATATAGTCTATTGAGTGTCTAGCATAAACATGTTTAAGTCTCGGTTCTCTCGAAGTCAGAGTCTTCTATTGTACCCTGTTCAGTCATAACCCCTTTCAGATCTTACATCGTCTTTGCTTAATTGTACATAGTTGATCAGGCTATGTTAAATTAAACTCGTATGATGTAATCACTGAACCGGTTATACCTAATAAGGGATACTGCCTAATGGTCATAGTTTAGGCTCACTAAATGCAACCTAGTTCACTACAACCTTAGGCTCTGATACCAATCTGTAACACCCCTAAATTAAATGATTTGCGGAAGCATACATTGGGTGTTACTAATCAATATACAAAGCACAAGATTAATAGTAAACGACCTCTAAATGAGACGTTTGTAAAATAGTTACATTTCATAATTAATAATCGTTTGAAAACCGTAGGTTTTCGTATACAAAATGTAATTCCCTAGAGTCCACGCGTATAGCGGGAGATTCTATTACATCACCATAGTTACAAAAGATAATGCCAAAGAATCTCTGTTAAATGCAGTTTGTAAATCATGCGACTCTAGCTAGTAATCCTGGAGTAATCCTACTCCGTAAGTGTACCTGAGATACAAAGCTAAAAAGTGTCAACCAAAAAGGTTGGTGAATCTCACAGGTTTAGTAATAAGTAGGTGTTATGAACCACAAGTACGTACCCGTATTGCTATCAAGCAAAGTAAGTAAATCAGTTAATCAGTACAGTGCCATGAGCTCATAAGTTGAAGCTTAACCGTGTAGTGTGAATATATCACGTACCCCCGTGAGTGCTATCCGCACACTCATATGTAACAAATACTAATATGTCTGTTTCTACGTGTAAATCAGTACGTGGTGGCGCTACCAACCCAGACAGGGATTGTCAGTCCCAAATGGATCCATCTATTAGTAATCGCGCTTAAGTCCATAACTAACAACTTACGATTAGGAGGCTTTCAGTGGATAAAAGTAACTCATGCGTTTGTTTGTAATCAGCAATGTTTTCAGTTCAGTACATTGTGTTCATTCGTAAAACAGTTGCTAAGTATCTCACCCCAAGTATAAAACAGTAAAAGTGGGGCTGTAAGACTCACCTGAGTCGAGCAGTGGTAAATAGCAAGTAGTAGTAAATCAAGTAGGTTCTCCGAACCCGTAACCTTCTAGTGCCTAAACACATAAGGTTAAGTAAGTAGATGTCTCGCAAGACCATCTAGGCTAGTTGTTCATACAACCCGTTGTGTTTAAATGTTGGTTTGTTCGCGTTCGTATCAAAGTATACGGCCCGTTGGTGATTTGTTATAATTAAAGTTTGTCATTTATAACGCAATTTAGAGTAATTGTAATAGGAAAGTATGTTTTATTATGTTTGTTAGGTCGTATCGTATAAGGATTTGAGGTTGTAAAAGTTCGACACTTAGTGAAAATGTGAGTTTTCAAAGTTCTGGTTTGTGCGACGTAGCATGCGACGTCGCTAGCGACGTAGAGTGCGACGTGGGCATGTACGTCGCATGATGCGACCTTCGCAAATCAATGCGACGTAGGGGGCGGCGTCGCTAATGCGACGTTGGTTCGGTTTGCGACGTTAAAGTCTACGTCGCTACTTGCGACGTCCGCAAGTTAATGCGACGTAAGGGGCTGCGTCGCTAGTGCGACGTTGGGATTTTTGTGCGACGTAGGCCTCGACGTCGCAGAGGCCCCTGGCCAGGTGCGACGTAGCGGTCTGATGGCCGGAATTTTGGTCGAAAACGAGTTTCCGGGTTTCCGTTGGGTCCAAATCTTTTACCCAACCCTTATATGAACATATTAAGCCTATTTAAACCATAATCTAGTAAAAATGATCAAGAACGAGAGATGTCGGGATTTGTCGGAAACTTACAAAGTGTCGGATTGAGAATCCGAAAAGATAGGAATGTAGATCGTGTTGTCGTGGTCACTTTTCTCCAAATGAGTGGTATGTTTCGGCGAGGTTTGATGGTGTTATTTTGCGAATTTGGGTGATGGTGGTGATGTTTGTGGAGTTAGAGAGAAAAGAGAGGAGAAAGTAAGAGAGAGAGAGTGATTGGTGGGAATGAGAAGAAAAGGGTGGGAGGTGGAGGTTTATCCTCCACTTTCCAGTCCCCGTTCCCGTGCGACGTTAGTTTCCTCCGTCGTTTAGGCGTTACATTATTTATTTTACGCGTTTAATTATATTTATAAAATCTCAAATCTTGTTAAATAATTTACTTATGTTATTTTCCTTAAATCTTTAATAGTTTAAATTAATTTAATTACTTTTGTTTTTTAGATTGTGTAAGTTTTAATCGAGTACTAAAAGATAATTTCTAATTATTATAAAATAGCGTTTCGGTCACAATTGCGTTATCTTAGTTTATAAACATTTGTTCCCCAACGTCCGTATTAACCGAATAGAATTTCATTCTATTTAAATTGCGTACGATTTAAGTCAAATCGCAAAGTTGTATATATTTACCAACATATAATCCGATACATAAATTAGTCTAACACAGGACTAATTACATGTATTAACAAAGAATTAGGCGCTAATACTAGCCCTAATTTGGCGGTTGTTACATTTCTTCTCAACATAATTTCTGATTTCAAGTTATGATCCAGCAACGCTTCAAGTTGAGCTGCTTTCAACTGGTCTACTAAATCATAAGAAACTTCCAAACGCATAAAATAGATTCTATCAGAAGTTACCTTACGACTCAAAGCGTCTGCAACAATATTAGCCTTTCCCGGATGGTATCGAATCTCACAATCATAATCTTTTGTCAGCTCTAACCATCAGCGTTGGCGCATATTAAGCTCCTTTTGTGTGAACATATACTGAAGACTTTTATGATCTGTACAAACAATGCATTTAGTACCACATAAATAGTGTCTCCAGATTTTCAAAGCAAAAATAACAGCTGCAAGCTCCAAGTCATGGGTAGGATAATTCCTCTCGTGAGGCTTAAGCTGACGAGAAGCATAAGCAATAACCCGATCCCGCTGCATCAAAATACAACCCAATCCTGCAAACGATGCATCACAATACACTACAAAATCATCAGATCCGTCGGGTAGTGCTAAAACAGGAGCCTGACACAAAAGCTGCTTCAAAGTCTAAAAAGCTGTTTCTTGTTGTTCATCCCACTAAAATTTCACATCTTTGCGATTCAATTTAGTCAAAGGACCAATAATCTTGGAAAAATCTTTAATAAATTTCTGATAATAACCCACTAACCCAAGAAAACTTTTAATCTCAGACGAAGTTTTAAGAGCATCCCAATTCATCACAGCTTCAACTTTAGATGTATCTACTTTAACCCCATCTTTACAAATAACATGTCCCAAAAACTAAACCTCCCGAAGCCAGAATTCGCATTTAAAAAATTTAGCATAAAGATGTTCACTTTTCAAAGTTTCAAGAACCAACCGCAAATGCATTTTGTGCTCAGATTCAGTTTTAGAATAAACCAAAATATCATCGATAAAAACAATGATAAACTTGTCAAGAAAAGGTCGACATACCCAATTCATTAAATCCATGAAAACTGCAGGAGCATTCGTTAACCCAAATGGCATAACCAGAAACTCATAATGACCATACCTGGTGCGAAAAGAAGTTTTAGGAATATCTTCCTCGCGAACACGCACCTGATGATAACCCGACCTCAAATTAATTTTATAAAAGTAAGAAGATCCCTGCAGCTGATCAAATAAATCATCTATTCTGGGCAGAGGATATTTATTCTTTACAGTTCTTTTATTAAGCTCCCGATAATCAATACACATCCGTAAGGTACCATCTTTCTTTTTAACAAACAAAACAGGTGCACCCCACGGAGAAGAACTAGGTCTAATAAATCCCTTATCTAATAATTCTTGAATCTGATTCATCATTTCACGAATCTCTGATGGAGCCAACCTATATGGGGCTCTAGCTACTGGAGTAGCGCCTGGAATAAGATCAATCTGATACTCTACCTCTCTAACAGGGGGTAAACCAGGTAACTCATCAGGAAAAACCTTCGAGTATTCAGAAACCACTCGGACATCATAAATAGATTGATTTTCTATCTTTGCATCAATAACATATGCCAAGTAAGACTCACAACCCTTAGCTATAGATTTTCTAGCTTTCATCAAAAAATCCAAGGAAAATGATCACTCTCCCGTTCCCCTCGAGCCATTACATACGACTCATCAGAGATAGGGTTTTTATTAATTTCTGATGACATACAATATCTGCTTTATTGTGACTTAACCAATCCATGCCAAGAACCGCATCAAAACCAGGAATTGGCATTAACAGAAAAGAAACCGGGAAAACATGACCCTCTATCAATATACTAGCTCCTGTCACCGATGTGGTAACAGGAGCCATCTTACCATCAGCTATCTCAGCCTCAAGAGGATTAGAAATTACAGTGGGGGTCAATTTCAATTTATCACAGAAGTAAATAGATATAAAGGAACAATTAGCTCCAAAATCAAAAAGAACACGTGCGGGCACTGGATTTATAAGAAAAGTACCAGTAATGACATCATTTGTCCTGACAGCTTCCTCAACTATCATCTGAAAAGCTCTGCCAGCAACTGGTGTCGGTTCCTTATGTTTCTGGCCAGAAGATGAGGACCCCCCATCCAACCCCGACCCATGTCTAATCGCCTCTGGACACTGCCCCGCTCGATGACCCTCCTTTTGACAATTCCAACAAACATTTTCAGTATAAGTACAATTCTTAATGTCATGTCTAAACAATCCACATTTAATACATCTAGCGGTCTGAGGAGTACATGGTCCTGTACGTCTAGATTTTGTAACAACCCCAAAATTTGGATCAATTTGAAATTTTCCTAATTACGTGTTTATTACTTGTATATAATATGAAATAGGATTATATACGTTAGTTACTATATATATATATGGATGGAATATATGTATATATACGCGTATACGATTCGTACAAATCGTATAAAACAACAACTGTACAAACTTGCGGACATTGGTAAAACGATTATTAAATAATGCGAGATTATTTAATTACTTTGACTATTACTTTATATTATGTTTCTAATATAACGGAAAACGTACGTTTTGATTAAAACGTTACCGAACTCTCCGAAAAACTCGACCAACCGACAAAACAAAACTAAGTTATGTTTTATAACTCGAAAACTAGTATTTTGATGAAATACTTCAACTTAATAATCGGATATTATTTCGTATTTTAAAACGTATATTTAATCGCGTATAAAATGATTTTTTACGTTTAAACGACCGGGGAAACGAACACCGCACGGAACGCGTACGCGAGGGAACAAAAATTGGTGAGACCACACCTTGTGGCCCCACCCAAAAACCGGCCCAAAGGCATGGGACATCACCCCCATGCCTTCTCATCCAACATCACACACAAACACTCACTCTCACTCAATCTCTTTCCCTCTCTCTCTCACTCACGGCTCTCTCTCTCTCTCTCTCTAAATCACCACCCAAAAACACCCAAAAACTACCACTAAAACACCTTGGAGGCTAGGCTCGATTTGGAGAAAAGTGATCACCACAACGAGGGCTACAAACCTATCTTTTCGGTTTCTCGATTCGACAACTTGGTAAGTTTTCCGGCGACCTCGAAACTTTTCCGATTACATTTATTTTACTTCCATGTTGTTCCCCTAACTTAGTAATGTCCGAAAATATAACCTAAACTCGTTTTTGAACACATTTTGACGGAAATGTCGGTTTTGGTCATTTTAAAGAAAACGACACCACAAACCTTAAAAACGACTAACAATAGTTATTATGGACTTATTACAACATATTAAAGCTAGTATAAAAGTTCTAGACCCAACGGAAACCGGAAAATACGTTTTCGGAAACTAAATTTCCGAACAGACCTCTTGTGTCGCATCGGACCGAAATTTCATGCGACACAACACTATGTCGCATGTTATGTCGCACGTTATGTCGCAATGTATGCGACACAACGCTTATGTCGCATTATATGTCGTACCATCTACGACACAAAGTTTACCTATCGCTTGATTGCGACACAACGACTATGTCGTATCATTGTGTCGTACCCTTGTCTGCGACACAACCATTGTGTCGCATAAACACTAAATCCGAACAAATCCATACGACACAGACCATATGTCGCATACGGTCTGCGACACAAGCCTTGTGTCGCAGAAAGCCCAGATCAGAAAACAAAATATATTCTAAGTGTTGGAATCACTTTTCAACTACTAAATCAAATACGATGCTACTTATACATGAAAATACTATACTTTTGAGAGTATACAGCAACACTTGAATACGTACAAGACTATACTAAACTAACGTGAGATTTCACTCACACACGCGTACGAGATTACACTTGGAAATACTTAGGAGATTGCACTCCAACGAACTTACACTTGTACATTACACGGGATTACATCCGATACAAACTTACAAGTTCACTCACTAGTTACGTGCTGGATTACACGTTAACTGATACGAACATACGCTCGAATACTTACGAGGATTCACTCGTACCCTTTGGTGTTTAAGCCCATTGGAACTTACGCAAACGATACATGTTGTAATACAAACAAACGATCATACGAATATACTTTACAACTGTACAACTATTATGAATACATAATAATAATGGAAGGAATTATTATTATACTCCGATAACAAACGAACCGTACAACTTTTATACAAACTACGAGTTACAAACGATTACAAACTTACAAACAAACTAATGGACATTAACTAGTTTGGGAACAACTAGCATGGATACTTTACAAGTATTCCATTTACTTACTAAACCTTGTGCGTATTAGGACGCTAAGGGTGCTAGTACGGGAATACTACTTGCTTACTTACTGCATTGACTGCCAGACTCAGGTGAGTCTTACAGCCCCTACTTTACTGTTTTATACTCAGGGGTGAGATGCATTACTGTTTTATATGAACACACAAAACTTACTGGCTGCCATGAATTACTTACTGTATGAGATTACGAATACGCCAACTGCATGAGTATACGACTAATCCAATGAAATCCTCCTGAACCATAGTTGTTAGTTATGTGATAAGCGCGAGTTTTAGTATATGGATCCATATGGGACTGACAATCCCCGCCCGGGGTAGCAAGCACTACCACGAACCGTTCCTGTAGAAACGGGCGTTTCTTACTCGTTCCGTATGAATGTTTTGGATTACATTCATGAGGGGGTACCTATATTTACTGTACGTTAAGCTTCAACTATGGTGGCTCATGGCAATTGTATCAAACGGTTAGCATAACCTGCAACCACCACTTATTAAAACCTAAGTTAACGATGAGCATAACCTGTGATCGTTACTTACTGGCTGGCTATGATTTACAAATACTACTTGTGTGTTCAAACTGTTTACTTACTTACAAACCTGTGAGATTCACCAACCTTTTTTGGTTGACCGTTTTAGTAATGTTTCTCAGGTACACAGCATCAGTAGGGATGCCCAGCAGGATAAGCTTACTTAGCTCGAGTCGCATGCATTTACAAGCTTGGAGATTTTACTACATTACTTTTGTACTAGTTGTTATGTATTAGAATCTCTAGGAATTTACTTGAACTCGAGCTTGTATTTTGAAACTATTTACGTATTAATGTAATAACTTTTCGAACGTCTCATTTAGAGTCGTTCACTGTATCCTTTGTGCTTGTGATTATTGATAAGTAACACCCAAAACGTCGCTTCCGCAAACTGTTAAATTTGGGGGTGTTACAACATCTAACACACCACTTGGGTCTGTCAGCCGTATCACCACTGGTATTTGATCTCCTATTCTGCAGGTTACCTCGCCATTTCTTTTTACCTTGGTTCCAAGAAGAACTACCTTTCTACTGTAAAGCCCTTTCTTTATTTTGTTTATTCCTAGCCCGTATATCACTATCCACAGAATGAGCTAAAGTAAAGGCTTGAGAAAGTGAACCTGACAGTCCCACTGTCGTACGATAATGCGGTGGTAAAGTTCCTACAAAATGCTCCACTTTGGTTCTATCATCTGGAACCCATTGTTGCACAAATCTCAACTTCTCTGAAAACTGAGTAATAAGCTCATCAATAGACATATGGTCATTCATCTGTAGTTCCATGAATTCCCGCCTGATACGAGACATATCAAAATCAGAACAGTATTGCTTACACATCTCATTATAGAAATCCTGCCATCTGATAGACTCTTTCTGCTGCTGAGTCATAGTCGCTGTAATAGAATCCTACCAAGTCATAGCTTGACCCTTAAGAAGCTGAACTGCATAAGGAACTTTGACCTCTTCCTCACACTGACAAACCTCAAATTTTCTTTCAACATCCCGTAACCAATCCAATGTGACTGATGGGTTAGAACTCCCATGATATTCTGAATGTTTATGATGTAGCGCAAAAAGTCACGTTTTTACCTACATTATTCACCCCATATTTAGGCCCTTTTTAGCAAAAACATTCTTAAAACATCATTATTCTTCACATTTTGTTATAAAGGTGAAAACTTGATAGACTTTCCAAAACTATATTAAAAGGGCTGAAAATACGTTGAAATGGGCATCAAATTGAGCCATACCTTAAATCTACTCTACACTCCATACCAAGACCTCACAATTACATTATTTTTTAGCTATGGAGATTACGAGAATATGGATATAAGGATTGCTCAAGATGGATCAAGGATGAGAAAGTTATGCAAGAAACAGCACAACCGAAGACTACGAGATGTATTCTGGACACGCCTGGGCTCCACACATCCAATTTCTACCAAATTGGCATCATTAGAAGTGTAACGGAATTACAAGACCGTAGGCGAAAGAATCAAGTCTAACGAACGTGAAACGAAGAAGATACGGCCTTCCGAAGCAACGCGTAAAGTCGAAAATATCACACGGGGCAGCACACGGCCACCCCACAGCCGTGTACGGCCTGGGCATAGCCGTGTACAGACCTAATATGTCCGTGTACAACCTCATGAAGCCGTGTACAGCCTGACACCCCCCATGTGCTGTCGTTTTGCTTCGTTTGCTTGTACGGTAGTGCTTGTGGACTTGTACACTTGATACCTTGGCTCCCCTATAAATAGATGGCCTCATTTCATCATTTCATCATTTCACACACCATTCCACACTTCTCTTCTTCACTTCTCACATACTGTAACACCTCGCAAATTTAAACACGATTAATTAAGTTAATCACTTGCATTATTAGACTAATTCCCTACTTGAGTGAATTCACAACACATTTTAGAGGTAAGTCTAGCATAGCCCAACTAGATAATACGCGTAGTATTACATATTCGTAATTAGTTGTAATTACGTACTGAACAATTGAAAACAGACGCGACAAAAATATGCGACTCTTGGTGAACAAAATTATTTAATTAAACGAAATTATTAAATAACGCAGAAAACAATTAAATATTATGTCGATAATATTTACATATCAATTTATAACGCAAAACGTCAACTTTTATAATTAAAATAAAACAAAGTTTGAAATTTATAAAAGTTATTAATTTGGTTTCATAAAAAGATCCTAATTAAAAATAATGAAAAATGTAATTAAAAACATAATAGTTAAAGTAAAAATAACATTTAACGATCGGGCAAACGAACACGGGACAAAAAACACGGAGGCGAAAAGGGGACAAAACCCCCTCCCCACCTCCCTTTTCTTCCACTTTCCACCTATCTCTTTCTCTCTCTTCTCTACCCTTTCTCCTCCTTCTCTCTAAACTCACCCACAAACCACACAAATCACATAAAAACTACACTAAAACGGCGCCGAATCACATATCTCCTTTGGAATAAAACGACCACGGCATCCCGATCTACACTTCTACCTTTTCGGATTTCAAATCCGACACTCGTAAGTTTCCGACAAATCCCGCAAATCTTTAGATTTCAAAGTTATAATTGCTATTTAGTGTTTAATATACTTAGATTTACATGTTTTAGTGTTTTATACAACCGAAAACGTCCGAAATCGACCCAAAACTCGTTATCTTTGATCTGTTCGTCGAACAGGCGACTACGTCGCTTTTGGGCCAAAAACAGTAGTGCGACGTAGGCCTTTACGTCGCATTACCCTTCCTTACGTCGCATATAGCGACGCAACCCACTACGTCGCATTAAATTGCGAACGTCGCCTATGCGACGCAACCCATGACGTCGCAAAACCTGAATGCGACGTAGACCCGTACGTCGCACCCTACGTC
The DNA here is from genome assembly GCA_949592205.1 of Helichrysum umbraculigerum. Taxonomy (NCBI): domain Eukaryota; kingdom Viridiplantae; phylum Streptophyta; class Magnoliopsida; order Asterales; family Asteraceae; genus Helichrysum; species Helichrysum umbraculigerum. The sequence continues at coordinate 66,609,385 of CATIUR010000003.1, forward strand.
GCATAACAACCCAGCGTCGCACCTTACGTCGCTAAAAACAGGAAGTTTAAAAACTTATTTTCACTAAGTGTCGAACTAACCGGAAACGCATATTTTATACAAATTCGATTCACGAGCCTTACAAACATTACAAACATACTTGTCTTATCGAAATGTTGATTTCAAACTGTCACCAACGAGTCGTATACATTTTCACAAACAACGAAATACAAACATAAACATTAAACAAACAATTTGGACGTGACTTGGTTGTACAAACACTAGCATGGATGATTAGTTTAGACATCCACTTACTTATTAAATCTCGTACGTTTAGGAGATTTCAGACTGTACTTGGGCTTAGGTTGCTAGCACTCGCACAACTACTTAAACTCAACAGGTGAGTTCACAGCCCCTACTTTTACTGTTTGTAACTACTTTTGGGGTGGAAAACATAGTCAACTGCTTTACTGATTACTGATTGCCATAACTGCTTTTACTATATGATTATTTATCATACTACTTACTCTAACAATTAGAGTACTTGAACTGTTAAACTGCTATACAAACTATCACATAACTGCCTTTGGCACACTCATACAAACAACTTATAACTGTGGACAACTACTACAACTGTCCGTACGACATGACATTCCAAACAAAAACTATTATCACTATGTGAAACTAAATTGGTATCTTACCGGAGAACGACCGGTACATATTGGTAACTTGTCGGAGAACGACCGACACTAACATGGTATCTTACCGGAGAACGACCGGTACTAACAGTGTATCTTACTGGAGAACGACCAGTACTAACAATGTATCTCACCGGAGAACGACCGGTGCTAACTTGGTATCTTACCGGAGAACGACCGGTACATTTGGTAACTAGTCGGAGAACGACCGACTCAAACTTTAAAACTACTGGAGAACGACCAGCAACACGTTTTCAAACTTATATTTTGGGTAACGTCCCACACAACTATTTATGGGCAACATCCCACATAAACTTAACCCTTTGGGCGAACAACCCACCAAACTTATACTTTGGATGACGTTCCACTAAACATTACTCGACTATTATGGCAATTACTATTTACGAATGTATTCGGTCCAACAAATGTGACTACAAAACTTGAAACAACAATATACAACATAAAACCTGTGGATTCACTCAACCTAGTTGTTGACTTTTACTATGTTTTTCAGGGAATTAGCTGCGCATATAAGATCGCCAACACACATGGAGAATTAGGCGACCCTTGAAGCTTAGGATGCCAACTTTTGGAAACATATGGATTTCTTTAGTATAACTGAAATGTTTTAGTCATATTTCAGAAATCTACTTTTGTAAACTTACTACTTTTAACTTATACGATTCGTTGAATCGTAAACTTTGTAATTAACTCTTTTGGCATCTTAATATTTATTGTTCTGTTGTAATCATAAGCTCTGATACGTATGCATGCTTCATTATTGTGACACCCCAGTACTTAAACCAAACGCTTCCGCTAAACAAATTTGGGGGTGTTACACATACTCTCTCTCTCTCTCTCTCTATCTTTCATTTTCTCTCTCTAAAGTCTCTCTCTTGCTTTCTCTCTCTAGAGTTAAGCTAGTAGATGAGCTAGGTTAGCGTAGCGGTAGTTGTAGCACTTGTACGGAGTCACTCCAAGAATTTGGGTCATGAAGATTTTTCTGTAATACTTATTCAGGTTTTAATTATATCTCTCTTCTTTATTTCGTAAATATGATGTGTTTATATTATGTTTGTGTTGTATTGCTTGCTAGAGGTGCCATGCTAGGTTAGAAAAATATGTGTTTACTATGATAATGGTTATGTTTAAGTAGTTATGACTTTATAACATGCCGTTACTCTGACTGTATGAATTTAAATTGTATCTGAATTTGTGAGCTGAATCTCTATTGTTTACCTATCCAACTTATGTTGTGGTTAGAAACTTCCTGCTAAGACCTGGCCAGTTATTAGTAGTACGTCCAGAAATGTATTCTATGTATGATGAAGCATTTGAACTCGACATGGCTGTATTCTCTAGATTGAAACTATATCATAAGAGTTGCAGAGCATAGGATTAGAGATAGGTCAGATTCAAGCTTTTATGTTAAATATCTTTGAGAGACATTTCGGGATATTTATGATCCAATCATCTGGTATATGAAATGTATGAATTAGGAATAGTTATCTGTGTGCCTTTCTACTGCATGTTCTTGTTTGATTGTTGCTGTCGCGTTCCTAGCGGTCGGTCGGATTTTTAGTCCGGTCGTTGTTCCGGCACAACCAGGACTCGCGGCAGAGTGAGCTTTAAATTTGTAAGAGCTGGGGCTCAAACTATAAGTACTACCTACCTTGGAAGCAAGCAATAAGTATAACTCGAGGTCGTTCTTAAATCGGAGCGAATTGAAACGAAGCAGATTCACCAAAGATTATTTTCACTAATAGGATGAGGGTAGGTAGATTGAATTTTGATAGGTTTTGTTTTATAATTATCCTAAGTGCAGAAAAGTAAATAATGGAAAATAAAGCTAGGTTTAAGCAGACAGGTAGAGATGTGATTGCTGAAACTTCGATAATTAGGGTTTCAGGATGATGTTCATTATAGATTAGATTAGAGACTTCCCAGACAATAGACATACAAGTTTTTGGTGTAAACACTAGGACCCTACGTCTCAGGATTAAAACCCTAAAAGCATATGTCACTGTAATCCTAGGCTATTATGATTCTGATCAGATCGGGCTGCTTTCAAACCCCCCTGAACTAGTTTTGGGTAAGACCTCAGTAATGCTAAAGTATCTAGGGATCAGGCAAGAGGCAACATACCGCAATTGTATTCACTGACCTTTCGTAACACCTAATCATCTTTTTGGTTTTCATCATGGCAGATACTGACTGTATCCTATGTGTGTTAAACTATCGGTCTGAGTAGAGTTAAGCAGTAAGGTGAAGTATTAGACTCTCTTGACAAAACTCTGTATTAATTCGATTTAAGTGTTTATTCTACCGTCATAATTATAGACCCTCCTTTACATTCAGGCGTTCATCCCTAGGAATAATCATGGTGTACAGGGCGAATTTGGCATTTCCATAGTGTTCCTGACTCAAGGCATACTCACGGTGTACTGTGCTTTGGCATATCCACAGTGTTCCTGACTCAAGGCATACTTACGGTGTACATTACATTAAGTAGTTCCACAACTTGTATTTAACCCTTGGTGTAGTAACAGTGTACGGTGCATCGAGCATTTTAACTGCTGTATTTAAACCTTGGTGTAATAACGGTGTACAGGGCAGCGAAGCATTTCCACAGTTTTGATTCCTAGACCTGAGTTCTAGAAGGGTCACTTCTAGGTATTCCACGATGAAACAGTCCCACGGCATTTCGTTAGCTTCCACGTATTTGTACTCCACCAGTGGTGTTTCCAACGCTATACGAAGTACTGTGCCATTTTATGGAAAGTTGATAGTTTTATACTGTAACTGGAGATGACTGTATCTACCTAGTATTAGGGTTGATCAGATCATATCCTAAGGGCAACAATCACGTGAAAGTCTGGAAAGGGTGTCGAGAAACTAGATCTATAATCAGGATAAGTTTAACCTAAACACACAGCACAACAATCTCCAATCATGTAAATAAGATATTAATATAACATCACCCCTATTCCTAATATCTACATTTCAACAATCACAATATTAAACTACTCTATAATCATGGCAATAAACAAAGTACAAACTAAAATAACATAAAGTGCAAGCATTATAACCATAAGTAAAAGTTTAGATATCACCGGGAATACAGCAGTGTAATACTGAGGATTACAAATAGCCTGACTTGAAAAACTCGTTACAACAAGATTACCAAGCTAAACCTTCCTCTAGACTCGAACCGTAAGCTCAACCCTAACCTTTCTCCTCTAGAACTCTAGAGAGAGAAAGTAGAGAGAGAGAAAATGAGAAAAATGTGAAAGTGAGGAAAGGAGGGGAATGAAGAATGGTGTATGAAAATGGGGAGGTGATGACCCTTATTTATAGGCAAAGCTCAAAATCACACGTACGACTCGTGAAACAGCACGTACAAGCAAACGAAGCAGCATATGGGGTACAGGGGGCCGTATACGGCCATGGTGGGGCCGTATACGGTGTGTCAGAGGCCGTATACGGTCTTGGTTAGGCCATATACGGTTGCCAAGGCCGTATACGGTGTCCGTCTGATTTCGTTCGTTGCTTAAAACGCGCGTATCTCCTTCGTTATGCGTCCGTTTGACTAGATTCTTTCGCCCATGGTTTCGTAATTCTGTTACACTTCTAATGATGCCAACTTCATGGTAATTGGATGTATAGAGCTCAGGCATAGCTGGAATGACTTTATAGTTGTCCGAAATCGTCGTGTCTTCTCCGTTCTTTACCCTTTTGGCATGATTCTTGATTCTTCGGTCTCTTTTTTACCTGTATTATCATATGATGAGGTTAGAATATGTAACATCCGTTCCTCGGGTCTAGTAGTATTTAATATTTTCTGACTGTGAATCCTTATTTAATGTGTCAGAAAATAGTTTCGGTGATTTATTTGAAAATAAATGGGTAAAATAGTCGAATAATTTATTGTGACTAATAAATTATTGAGTGTTTTAATTTTATTTAGTTGACGGTAAAATAAAATAATGTTTCCCCGCAAATGGTTTTTAGTTCCAGACAATGATAAGTACGGGGAATGAAAATTAACCAATTATATGTTATACTCTATTTTGAGTCGGTTCATTGTTTTCATTATATATCTACATACATACATATACACGATCATACATACACATACATAACCCTAGATTAATTCCTAAATCACCTCTTTTCATCAAATTAAGGATGCCAAATTCGATTTAAGCTTCAAAGATCATGGATTATCATCCTAACCAACATGTAAGTCTTTAATCCTTGTAGCATGAACCCTAGAAATTGGGGGTTTTTAGTGTTTTTGACTTTAATCCGAAATTAGGGTTTCAAATGGTGGAATTGATGTTGGTTAAGCTTTAATAACATGTATTAATCATTCCATCATCTTCATAAACATGTTGTAAGTCTCAATTTCTTGATTTCCATAAACTTAGAAATAGGTTTTGGTGTAAATGATGAATTAGAATGATTGATATGAAGTTGAAGCTTGTTATGCTTATATAATTGCTAGTTGAGGTTTGTATGAGGATTATAACTTATATCCTAACATAGAAATGAAGAAAAATTATGTATGATCATATAGATAGTTTATGGGTTAGTTGGTAAATCATGAATTGAAGCCTATTATTATGTTATTGTTGTTAGTTAGTGCCTAATTCATGATTATAAGTTTAGTTGTAACTTGAAATTAAAGAATTTGATTAAGTGTTCTTGAGGTTATTGATGAACTTGATGATGATGATGAATTATAAGATAAAATTAGCATTTTGGTGATTAAGAACACTTAATTGATGATTAAAGATGATGACTGTGTGAACTTAATTGTTAAGTATTCATTAGACTTAAATATTGGAAGTTTGATGAATTGTTGAGGGTAGAGGTTAATAACCTTAGTTGTGGTTTAACTATATTGGTTAGTGATGATTGAAGTGGATTAATGTGATGAGATGGTTATGATAATTATAAATTGAAAGGTGATTGTGAATCATGTTGTTACGATGCTAATTGTAATGTAGGCATAATGTTATATATATATATATATATATATATATATATATATATATATATATATATATATATATATATATATATATTTTGAGACAAGTAACTAACTTGTGATATCATGTTGTATTCTCAGATGTGCAGAAGGCTCAGTGATATTAGACTACTGAGTGGATGCCTGAGGTGGTCGGTGAGTGGATCTCTAATCCTCAGCGTAACTTGGTTGTAACAAGTTTGGTTACAACAAGTAACGTATTATTACTTTATCCGTTGCATTGATGATTATGTTGATAGTAATAATACTGTTGATATGTTGACTAGTTGAATAAGCGACTTGTTGATTACGTGATCACTTGAGTTAATTGGCTTTCGGGCATCAGTTGTTAATGAGGCAACGAGTTGTTGAACTGTTGGTTGGGCTAGTTGGTTATCCAAAGTTTAACACACCTCCTGTGTTAGTTGAAGATAATCACTAGCTATCGGTCTCGTCCGTATGGCCATACGGATAGGTTAGGTAAGTGTTCTTGGGGAGCCTCCCGGGTTAATGGTTATCCCCAGAGCCGCCGATCCTCATTATGGTGTTGTTGATTAGTTGAATTATTGCATTGTTGAACTGATGCATTGTTTATGTGTTGTATTGTGTACTAGCTTGTTTAGTGATAATTGTTGTACACAAAGTTGTTGAGCTAAGTTAGGTTGTTGATTAGTTATCTGCTCACTTAGCGTTATGCTAATCCCCCACATTAACACTTCTTGCAGGTTTCGGTTTGAATAATGGGTGTGCAAGAAGTTGGGCTAGCAGGAATGTTTGACCACGAGGCAATACTCTGATAAGGGATTTGTATAATATAATGTTTCAAAGTGTTTTATATAACACCTCGGTTGAATAAATTATGTTTTGAAAATGTTGAATTTTATAAGTTGATAAAACGATGTAAATTATCACTATCTATTTGGACTTACGCTTCCGATTGACTATATTTAAATTAGTATAAATGAAGGGTGTTATAAGTTGGTATCAGAGCATAAGTTTGGGTGAATTGTACATTATAAGATGTTCAATCCCAAACTTAGAATTGTATCAAGTCAAACATTCCAGGGGTGGGGATTAGTGGTTGCATGAGAAAGTTGATATTGAATGTGTACTAACCTAAAACAAGATGCTAGAATGTTGTTTTGGTTGCAGAGACGGAGGAATATGAGGAACCGACTGGTATTCTCATTGATTCCTCGATTGTTGCTGGCTTAAGTGCATCAGGTGATTCTCGATAATCTTGTTGAATTTAATTCAGTTTGAATTGTGTACTTTGCTATGATGATGTTGATCTATCCTAAAGTAAGTTGAGTCAGACTGATATGATTCCCTAGTTTTGAGTCAATTGATGTTATTCATATGTTATGAAATAAACTGGGTAGTTTATGTTGAACTTGAAATTGTTGAAAAGGTGTTAAGTCGTGTAGACGCTGTGTTGAATAAGTTGTTAATAGTGATATAGTTAAACTTAAAAGTGTCTACAATGTTGAAACGGAAATTATAATCGGTGGCATGATTATTAGTTGCTAAATGCAAGGCGTGATTATGAGATATTGCTAGGAAATTTATTGTTATGTGATAAACGGAATTAATGTGACTCTTTAAGTTGAAATTAATGAGATATCTCAACTAATAAGTTTGGAGTTGTGTGGTTATCCAAATTAGAAAGTGCCTATTGAATGGAAGGTGTACATTTGACTTGAAAAGGTCAAAGTGAATGTGGTTGTGTCAAACTTGATGATAGTTGTGTTATAAAGTAATGAATGTGGCTAAATATTTATGTGTTTGGCAATGATCATGATTTCGGATGAATTATGATCTATGTAATAAAAAGTTGTAAAATATAAAAGTCGAAGTGGTTAACCAAACTTATATGTATTGACAAGTGGTGAAAAGTTAAAGTGATCATGAAATTGGAAAACTTGTTGTGATTGGTCTAAATATAGTGATTTTAATGTGAATTGGTGCTTTAGAGTAATAGTATGCCACTAATGGTGAAAAATAGTTTGTTGGACTTAGAATAGTCAACGTAATGTGGAATGGGTGATGAAATAGTGGTTATATGGGTTGAAACCCAAATGGGTTGTTGAAGTGCCCAAATGGGTCACTTGGTGATTAAATGGTTAAAATGAGTATTGGTTTGGTTATGACCAATGTAACAGTGATTTTAAGTCCTACATATAGTAGGAATGTGTGTTGAAAGTGTTGAAGTAGTTAAACTAGTAGATTTTGGTAAAGGTGCCCAATTGGACCCCTAAACGGGTCAACGAGTGAAAATACGATAGGAAGGGTATATGGGGGTGATGAATATGCCCACACGTCTTAAATATATATAGAAACATGTTGGTAAAGGGTTGAAGTCAGAAAGTAAGCCATTTGGAATATGGCGTGTTCACTAAAATGGTCGGAAATGGCCTAAAATGAGTTACACGTCCGTTTTCTCGTAAAATGTGAAAATTGAAAAAGTGTAAAAAGGGAAAGTTTTATTTTGGCATAGTGGAGGTGCCTGCAAAATTTCATGACCTAACTCCTTACGGTTTGTGAGATATGCGAATTTGAAATTCGCATTTTTGCACTAAGATGTTCAGTCTGCTGTGCAGACAGGGGACCCGGCGGCTGGAGGTCCAAACCGGCGGCTGGATGCCCCAAGCCGGCGGCTTCTTTTGGCTTTAAAACGCACTTTTGTTCTGTTTGCAAAAATTGGTGTTAGCCGGCGTTTCGACTCGGGTAGCCGGCGGGTCAAGACCTTTAGCCGGCGGCTAGATATGTTAGCCGGCGGCTCATGTAGCCTAGCCGGCGGTTTGTGGGTATTTACAGGATTAAAATATTTTTTTTACGTTTTTCGACGTTCGACGTAACTTTTGACGTTGAAATTTCCGCTAGAAAATTTCGGTGTCCGATTAAGACGAAATTTACATGTCCACTCAAAAACGGCCCAACGGTCAAAGCTCATCGCTTTGCCATGAGCCCTGTCAGTTTTTGGCACTTCGGGGTCATTTGGGGCGCGAAAATCGCGTCTTATTGTTTTTCGAACCTTATTTTGAACTTTTAGCTTACGTTTTGTATTGGGCTTTTGTTTTATTGAGCCCAGAGATCATTCCTGTGACTATATGCAATATTAAAACTTGTTTTAGGAGGTCTATATGGTTCATTGTGTATGAGTCGGTTGTAGGCGGTTTACTTAAAAAAAAAAATAATAATAATAATAATAATATACCAGTAAATGGTAATGTTGATTGTGGTTAACCAGGATTAGTAAACCTTGATTATAAGAATTATGTGGACTATAAGATGTGAATTAGTTGAACATGATGAAGTAACTGAATTATGCAAAAGTATTAAAAATGTATTAAATTGAGCATTTTAAGAAGTAGAGGATAAGTGCATGAGCTTATAATTATGTGATGATCGAATATGAAATGCTCAATTATAAATTAACAAAAGGTTTATAGATTGATGAATATGTGTTAAATATTACACCTCGTATTGATGAAATGTTGGTACTGAAGGTACTAGAAGTATTAATTGTCATACTAGTAGTTTAATTGGAAATTGGGTAATAAAGAGGTTGACTGATGTACATGTATTAGACATTACCCTATGTTAATAATATATATTGAAAATGGTGTTGAATGTCTATGTTGAAGATACCTACCTGATGATACAAGTAATGTATATTAAAAGTGATAGGTTGAAAATAATAGCAAGTTAATAATTGGGGATATACTTGCTATTATAGGTTGTCAAAGTGTGTAAACTGTTGATATCAGTGTTATGATATATGTTAGAGTAAAGATTAATGACTTGAAGAGGAATGGTATGAAGTGTGTAACACCCCCAAATTGAATGATTTGCGGAAGCTTGATTTGGGTGTTACTAATCAATAACAAAGCACAAAGATATATAGTAAACGACTCTATATGCGTCGTTTTAACAAAATATATTGATAATAGAAATGTTTACAACATTTAAAGCTTTACATAGCTCAAGTTTAAATCAAATGAGATTTCAGTACATAAGTACTTGTACAAAATATACTAATGCAAGAAAATCTTAATCTTCTGTACGCTGACTCGAGCTAAAATCCTGAAGCAGAAACATCCTACTGCTTGGTACCTGCGATATATGCTAAAAGGTCAGCTAAAAGCTGGTGAGCTCACAGGTTTGAAATCAGTTAATATAGTGTGAACCGCAAGATTTAAATAATGAATTGCATCCAGCAATTAAATAATGAATTGCATCCAGCAATTAAATGATAGTCATCGTGTATACAGCCATGAGCACATAGTTGAGCTTAACTCGAGGGCCGGGTCCCCTATAGAGAATTCCGGGCGAGGTGCCTCCACGAATGCCTAATCAACATTCGTCTTCCCAAATATTAGTACGTCCGTTTACCCGGTTAGTGCTTGCTAACCCGGACGAGGTGGGTCAATCCTATATGGTACCATATACTAATATTCACGCTACAACGTATTAACAACTATGCTGACGGAGGACTTTAAATGATTAGTTTCGAAAAACTCATGTAGTATATGAAATGTTTGTACTTGCGTTCACATGTTAAAAGTTTGAGCAGTATATCACACCCCTGAGTAAAACAGTAAAAAGAGGGGCTATGAGACTCACCTGAGTCTGAATGCGTTTACACAAACGTAAGTTGATTAGCCGAATATGAAGTCCAAAGACTTGTAACCTGAGGGTGTCCACGACACGCGATGGTTATAATCATGATTGGGTATCTCAAAAGATCACCCTTGTAGTTGTTACACAACTATATATATGTCCAAATTACTACGATTTGGTTGATTTGTTAAGTGTTTGAAAACATGTACGGCCCGTTGGTGACGGATTTGTAATAATAATCTCAACTATTATTATTGTGATTTCGTGGCGTTTTACTTTGAAAAATGTGTTTCGATTGTGTTTTAGAAGCCGTTACGGAATCTAAGTACGGGGGTCCGGGGGCAGCGCCCCTGGTAGCGGGGTCCAAGGGGCGGCAGCCCCTGGCGGGGTCCAAGGGGCAGAGCCCCTGGCTGGGGTCGAGCTGCCAGGTCAGCTTGGAAAATTTTTATTTCTACTATATTGCTTTGACGAAAAACGCATCTGGGATCTGAATTTGGGTAAATCGAGTGATAAATTTCGAGTCTCGACACTTAGTAAAAATCTATGTTTTTGAGGTTCTGATTTGTGCGACGTTGGGTGCGACGTCGCAGGTAGGGTTGCGACGTTGAGCATGACGTCGCTAAAGGCGACGTTTCGCAATTTAATGCGACGTAGGGTGCTGCGTCGCTATGTGCGACATTCGCAAGTCAATGCGACGTAATAGGCTGCGTCGCTATATGCGACGTCGAGGATTCGTGCGACGTTGTGACTGACGTCGCACTATGCGACGTTACGAGGGGTTTTGCGACGTCGCAGCTGACGTCGCATAAATCTGGGTCCAAAAGCGACGTAGCGTTCTGTTGGCCGGAAAATGTGTCGAAAACGAGTTTTTCGGTTTCCGTTTGGTCCAAAACTTTTACCCAACCCATATTTGGACATTATAAGTTGATATAAACTACTAACAAGCAAAAACACTTGAAAACGGGAGATTTCGGGATTTGTCGGAAACTTACAAATTGTCGGATCAAAAATCCGAAAAGATAGGATGATAGATCGTGGTGCGGTGAATCTTTTGTTCCAAACGAGCGAGGAGATCCGAGCGTGTTTAGTGGTAGTATTATGTGATTTAATGAGGTGGTGGTGGATGGTGAAGTTGAAAGAAAAGAGAGAAAAGAGAGGAAGGAGAGAGAGAGTTGAGTGATAAATGAGAAAAGGATGGTGGGGAATGGGAGGTTATCCTCCCATTTTTCGCCCCGCGTTTCCGCTCCGTGCGGTGTTCGTTCGCTCCGTCGTTCAAATGTTAAATAATTATTTCAAATATTAAATGGTACGTTTTAAAATACAAATCATTACGCGATATTTTATTTAAATATTTTACAATTTAATTTACATTTGAGTTATAATATGTAAGTTTGTTTATTTAGTTGGTGTGTTTTAATATTTTAAATTGTGTAAGTTTTGTCTGTACGATACGAATGAATACGAAATATTATCATAATAATATTTTTGATATAACAACATTATTTAATAAAATTGGTCACCAACGTCCGTATTAAATTGAATCGAAATACATTCGATTTAAATTGCGTACGATTTAATCAAATCGCATTTTTGTATATATTCAACAATATATATAATTCGATACATTAATTAGCCTAACACAGAACTAATTACATGTATTAACGTATGATTAGGCACTAATTACTAGTCCTAATTTGGCGGGTGTTACAAAGTGACCTGAGAATAAAGTGTGACTGACATAATATGACGACGTCTGGCCAACGTATTTATATTGTGCCAATTCACATGGAGTTGTTGAGGTTACTAAGTACCATATAAAGTTAAGTGGTTTTAAAATCACAGGTAGGATATGTTGACCTGTAATTGATAAATAGTCAATGTTGAACTAAAATGAAAGAGTGGTAATCCACTAAGTTGTTGTTGCTAATGTTGTATTGTACAAGTGATGTGTATAGGTGATGTAATGTCAATAGTATGAATTAAAAGTTGATTTAAGCAAAGTAGAGGTCGGTTGATTACGAATAATATTGTGTTAATGTTGTTGAAAAGATGATTAATGATTACACCTTGTGTTGTTGAAATACCATTGATGATGATACATGGTATTAACAGGTGTTGTCTTAGCATCCAAATTGGTGTAATAGGATGCTAGTTGATTATATAATAGTAGTTTTAACCATAAGAATTGACCTCTACATACTGCTTATTGTTTATTCTATATGTGATTATGATTATATGAATTGTGATTCTTTTCGAAAAAGGATTTCATATAATCCAGTTGTGTTTATAATTACAAGTTGTAAAGTAATAATTAACTAGTTGCTAAAAATTTGAAAATTTAGCAAGGTGATAACTAAAGAAGTATATGATTATTAGTTAAATTGCTAGTGACGAATCAAATTACAATTTGTGGCTAATATGTATGTAGTAGTGTCCAGTACCACTTGTTGTAGGTACTTGTTGTTATTGTGGTTGTTGTTGTCGTCATAGTCATAATTGTTGCTATAGTTGTTGTTGTGATAAAGATGATACTTTACTTGACTATGTAAGTGGTTGATTTAACTTATTAGAGACAAAGTGTATGTACAGTATTTGTGCAGAATAAAAAGATAGCAACAGGTACATTAGGGTATGTGTATGTTGAAAGAATTGAAAATATATCTACATATTGTTGAGTTGTTCAAGGAAGTAACATGGGATATGTGTAATCAGTATAATGATTGATTATGGGGTAATATTACACTGATTGTTGAAATTAAATAGAGTTTCGAAATAAAACTTATGTGTTTATGGGAATTCAATTGATATACACACTGGTGGTGTGTAAGTTGTTAAGATGTATACACATATTGTGTTTAAATAGTTAAATATATGCAAATTGATTCAGTGTTTGTGTGACTATAAATATGCATGATGGTTATATGCATAAGTGAAATAAATTGGGTGCATATATTAATGAGTAGTATACCCTTAGTGTAACATGAAAGGTTCAGTATTAACAAATTAGAAATAACGTGAGTTGAATCTCACATGAGGAATGGGAGTAATAAGTGATTGTGTTCCTAGATGGATTAAGTGGGATCAGATTTCGAGGACGAAATCTCTTTAAGGGGGAGAGATTTGTAACATCCGTTCCTCGGGTCTAGTAGTATTTAATATTTTCTGACTGTGAATCCTTATTTAATGTGTCAGAAAATAGTTTCGGTGATTTATTTGAAAATAAATGGGTAAAATAGTCGAATAATTTATTGTGACTAATAAATTATTGAGTGTTTTAATTTTATTTAGTTGACGGTAAAATAAAATAATGTTTCCCCGCAAATGGTTTTTAGTTCCAGACAATGATAAGTACGGGGAATGAAAATTAACCAATTATATGTTATACTCTATTTTGAGTCGGTTCATTGTTTTCATTATATATCTACATACATACATATACACGATCATACATACACATACATAACCCTAGATTAATTCCTAAATCACCTCTTTTCATCAAATTAAGGATGCCAAATTCGATTTAAGCTTCAAAGATCATGGATTATCATCCTAACCAACATGTAAGTCTTTAATCCTTGTAGCATGAACCCTAGAAATTGGGGGTTTTTAGTGTTTTTGACTTTAATCCGAAATTAGGGTTTCAAATGGTGGAATTGATGTTGGTTAAGCTTTAATAACATGTATTAATCATTCCATCATCTTCATAAACATGTTGTAAGTCTCAATTTCTTGATTTCCATAAACTTAGAAATGGGTTTTGGTGTAAATGATGAATTAGAATGATTGATATGAAATTGAAGCTTGTTATGCTTATATAATTGCTAGTTGAGGTTTGTATGAGGATTATAACTTATATCCTAACATAGAAATGAAGAAAAATTATGTATGATCATATAGATAGTTTATGGGTTAGTTGGTAAATCATGAATTGAAGCCTATTATTATGTTATTGTTGTTAGTTAGTGCCTAATTCATGATTATAAGTTTAGTTGTAACTTGAAATTAAAGAATTTGATTAAGTGTTCTTGAGGTTATTGATGAACTTGATGATGATGATGAATTATAAGATAAAATTAGCATTTTGGTGATTAAGAACACTTAATTGATGATTAAAGATGATGATTGTGTGAACTTAATTGTTAAGTATTCATTAGACTTAAATATTGGAAGTTTGATGAATTGTTGAGGGTAGAGGTTAATAACCTTAGTTGTGGTTTAACTATATTGGTTAGTGATGATTGAAGTGGATTAATGTGATGAGATGGTTATGATAATTATAAATTGAAAGGTGATTGTGAATCATGTTGTTACGATGCTAATTGTAATGTAGGCATAATGTTATATATATATATATATATATATATATATATTGAGACAAGTAACTAACTTGTGATATCATGTTGTATTCTCAGATGTGCAGAAGGCTCAGTGATATTAGACTACTGAGTGGATGCCTGAGGTGGTCGGTGAGTGGATCTCTAATCCTCAGCGTAACTTGGTTGTAACAAGTTTGGTTACAACAAGTAACGTATTATTACTTTATCCGTTGCATTGATGATTATGTTGATAGTAATAATACTGTTGATATGTTGACTAGTTGAATATGCGACTTGTTGATTACGTGATCACTTGAGTTAATTGGCCTTCGGGCATCAGTTGTTAATGAGGCAACGAGTTGTTGAACTGTTGGTTGGGCTAGTTGGTTATCCAAAGTTTAACACACCTCCTGTGTTAGTTGAAGATAATCACTAGCTATCGGTCTCGTCCGTATGGCCATACGGATAGGTTGGGTAAGTGTTCTTGGGGAGCCTCCCGGGTTAATGGTTATCCCCAGAGCCGCCGATCCTCATTATGGTGTTGTTGATTAGTTGAATTGTTGCATTGTTGAACTGATGCATTGTTGATGTGTTGTATTGTGTACTAGTTTGTTTAGTGATAATTGTTGTACACAAAGTTGTTGAGCTAAGTTAGGTTGTTGATTAATTATCTGCTCACTTAGCGTTATGCTAATCCCCCACATTAACACTTCTTGCAGGTTTCGGTTTGAATAATGGGTGTGCAAGAAGTTGGGCTAGCAGGAATGTTTGACCACGAGGCAATACTCTGATAAGGGATTTGTATAATATAATGTTTCAAAGTGTTTTATATAACACCTCGGTTGAATAAATTATGTTTTGAAAATGTTGAATTTTATAAGTTGATAAAACGATGCAAATTATCACTATCTATTTGGACTTATGCTTCCGATTGACTATATTTAAATTAGTATAAATGAAGGGTGTTATAGAATATGTGCCTCAAAAGATAGATGAGTCCGGAGGAATCTGTGCACGTATATTTGTCCTGATTTGCTCGTTATTTGGACGTTTTTGGTGATTTTTGCAGCAACGCCTATATTTGGACCACTTTAGTGATTTTTAGTAAATAATGATCATTTTGGAATGTTTTCACTAAAGATGTGCCCAAAAAGTGTAGAATATTGCCCTTAAAAACATTACTTTTTGAGTCACATCAAGTTATCCCACACTTAGACGTTGCTTGTCCTCAAGCAATACTTAGTTTAAGAGAGAAAACATTTTAAAATCTGGTTTTTAAGGGTGAGTTAAAACAATTTCAAAAGATACCACTTCTAATACAACTAAGATTATTTAAGAATAAGAGGAAGGATAAGATGATCCTTTCAGAAGCAAGAAGCAATTATCCTCGGGCATACTACCAATCCTCGTGATCTTGGAGTACACATGACTAGGAGATCTCACTAAAGGTGGTCACTCAATTCACTCAAAGTGTAACAGGTTTCCTATCAATCTAAAACAAATGAAATTGCTCAAATAAGCCAGTCATGCAGCACTCATCATCATAGGCTTGGTCGAGAATCGGATCTCCACCACTTAGGTGAGGACGGTGCTAATTATCCCAAGACATTTAAATGGGTTGTGGTGTTAGGTGAGGATTAAGGGTATGGGTAGTGGTATGTTTTTGGGTTGTAGTGGTTTGACTCGTCTTTAAAACTCTAAGATAGTGAAAAACTTTATTTGAGAACCGAACGGAGGATTCTGTAGCTGCTCGTCTTCTATCGAATTTTTCTTGAGAAGGTGATACTTTGAAGCACTCAGCTTTATTTGATGGAACTATTTCTTTTTCTTTTCTTGATTTTTCTATTTTTATTTTGTTTTCTTCTTCATAATTTCTTTGCCAGAGAATTTCTAAGGAAATTTTTGTTTTGTTTCTTCTAGAAATCCCTTTTCGGAGCTATGATCTTTGATCTTGAACTTCGATTCTTTTCGAGGTGCGAATTTTTTTTGGACCTTGTTGATATTTGACTTTTTAGAGAACACGGAAGAGGAAGACTTTAGAGCATAATTTTGGAGAGGATGTTCTAAAAGATGTTCTTCACGACCTTAGAAATTCTAAGATAAGCTTTTGGGAATTTTGGGTGAGTAGGGTTTGCATTAGGGTTTTTTATAGAAACGAAAGATTTAAGCTCAACAGGGTTAACTAGGTGGATCATCGATACTGAGAATAAGTATCAGAAGGGTTTTGGGCTTGAAGAGATATGTAAGAATTGGGTTTAAGTCCTAGGGAATGTTAAGGTCATCTAACTGCACCTATACCGCATACGGTACACACCAATGTGGTTTCGAAACGTATGTCTGGAGCAAGTTCTAATTCAGAGATGCAAGAATCGGCACACACAAGAATTGAAGAGTGAAGCATTAAAGATGAATGCTTTTAGGCTCAAGATACCTCACTGCAAAAATAGGGTTGTATGTGCCTAGCCATGCTCCTTCTAGATTATTGTTTCTTGCTCGAGAAATTTCTACCTTACTTTCCCTATATTCCAAAATAACTTACTCATTTTTCGTAAATGGCTTCCTTCGAAAGTATTCAAACTCAAAAACTTAGAGTTAATCTCATGATTTAGCTCATAATTTTTTTAAAAATTTTGAAAAATTTATTTGAAAAAGTTTGGTTTGGAGAAACATTTTCTGAGTTACGCTATTTTAGACATAAAAATTGCCTAAAATTATCCAAGGTATTCTATACCTGCTATCCCACACTTAGAGGAACATTGTCCCTAATGTTCTCTTGAGTTGAGATTTACTGGAGGTAAATCCCACACTTAGAGTTTGAACATGTAAGAAAATGTTTCTCAAGTGTTGAATTGGGTTTGAATCCCACACTTAGTGATAAGCTTAGGATAGGGCATAGATTGTAACAAACTAATCAAGACAAAATATATTTAATCATCAAATGGATAAAAGGTCCCCAGATAACATTTTGTGAAGCTTATGATAGGTTGCAAGAAGGAAGGAGTCGATATGAGTCTTCTTCCGCATTCTTCATGAAGGTCGGTTAGCTTCAAACGAGTTATCAGGTGCATTGTATCCAACGTTATTAGAAATTTGTTCCAAATCTTTAAGTAGGGATTCTTGTGGTGTAGAATCCCATAAGATGTTGGAATGGTTTCGATAAGTATTTGTAGTGTGGGGAAGTGATCCCACACTTAGTTCTTTGAAGCGCTTGGATACAAGGAAGTTTCCGGAAGAACGCGATCCCTCCACTAGATGTTTCAATGTTCCGTTGTCTGCAAATATGGAAAGCTGGTTCGGGTTTGCCTTTTGACTTCACGGATTTTCTTCTTGAGTGCGCGTCATCTCGTCTATTTCCACGATCATTCATCACAACATTCTCACTTTTTTTCACTTATTCAAAATGAAAGAAAATAAACATAATAAGTAGTGGCATATCATAAATAATAAAGATAGAGATAGAGCGATCAACCAACTAGTGGCCGATATAAATAAGTTCCAAAAGTAAGGTACTGCAGTAGCCAAACAGACACATGATAATAATAATAATTTCTGAAACCAAAGTCAAATGATGTAAATCGAGCTGGTTTATGAGGCTGGTGATCCCTGGTCAGGTGCATCCGTATGCTAAGTAGGAGCTGGTGCTGCAGATGGTCCTACGACGGATTGCTGGCCACTTGATACTCTTTGTCCCTGTTCTTCAGCATTGATCTGTTTAAGCTAAACCAATATGTCTCTGAGGGTAGCAGCTGGAAATCTCATCGGATCAGTGTAGCCCCACTCTAGCAAGATAGTCGAAGTAATCCCTGCTTGCTCAAGCAGTGTCATGTAAGCCTTACGCAGCATGCTCTCTGTAGGCACATCTGAGGAAGAGATCGGTCCTAGGTTCAGTAGCATCCTAGAATTGTCAAATGATAAAGCATCCTTGCCCAAGTAAACTGTGTAAGCGCGGTATGATCCGCTGTTGACTGGCTGGGCAGCAGTAGGATGAGAAATCACAGGTGCGGAAATACTGGTTGAACTGCCGGTATCTCGGTCTCAACTGACTAGACCTGCTCTGGTACTGGTGTGGTCCGGGCAACGGGTGATGGCGGATGAGTGGTATGTGATGGGATGGGTGTATGTGGTGGTGCTATGGCTAGTGGTGGTGGACCGCATCGGTACATATAAGGCTCAGGGTCAGGAATACCAAGTCTCCTGGAAATCAGTAGCTGGTGGGAACGGCTAACCTGAAGAGCATGTAAAAGATAGTACTGTGTTAGCGAGGTCACTGGATCGGTGTAGTGAACAGTAGCCTGAGCTAGTGGCTCGGATGTCTCAGCTCCTCTATGCGGGACACTAGTATGTGCTCGGGCTCTATCAGATGGACCATCCTCAGTATCTGCAACAGGTGAAAATCCTCTAACTCGCTTCCTCGGGAGATGACATCTTGGAATGATGTTTTTGGTGTTCTTCCATAGACACTGCTTTTGCTTATCAACCTCAACAAGATGGATCAACTTACAGTACTCCAGGTTGAACGGCAAAGAACTAGAACAAACAGTGAACTTCTTAGTATGAGCATCGGTTAACAATCCCATACCATATAACAATTTGGTGATAATCGACCCCATGAACATGTGCCTATCCAAGTCTGTCTCCATCCAAAGTCTCTCAGCGATCAAGAAAGCAACATTCAGATTCTTTCCTCCTATGATTGCTTCCATGAACTTCAACTCTTCGGCACTCACAGCCCCACCTTCCTTCTTCCCAAATATAGAACATGCTAGTAACTTGTGAAGGATGTGATGAACCGGCTTGATAAAAGTGGATGACTTAACACAGCTCCAGAAGTTTGATCCTGCTAAATCCATCCATATATCCTTGTGGTTCCTGTTTGGTAGGCTGGAGATGTCTTTAGCACTGTTTCTGAACCATGCAGAGGTGACTTGAGACTCTGTGTATAGACCAAGATACACTCCCAAGTCGGCGACTGAAATATGATGAATCTGTTCTTGAAACCTAAATGAAATCTTTCTTTTGTCGGAGATGTTCATTTTTGGGTTCAATTGGTATGTCATCATGAACTCGGTCACTACTTCTCGGTATGCATCCTCATCTATATCGAAAAGACGGAGAAGGGCATTGTTCATTTGACCCTCGGTCTCATACATTAGCAAATTCTTCAACTCATCCCTGATTCCCAGCTTAATCATATCCCCCCAAACCACGAAACGATTACTGCCTATCGGTCGCTGCAACCACTGGCGAATGAGTGGCCTATTTTTCGAAGATTTGGCCAAGTAGCTGAGTGAAGGCGGGCAATTATCCATCTGTGATAAAAGACAAGAAAAGATTAAACTATAATAGTGGTGCATTAATGGATATGCTAAAGTACTTCCAAATTTTTAGAAAAAAATTGGGAATGTAGGCTTTAGAAATGGGCATATCCAGAAATTTTATATCACTAAACCTAACCGCAACCAATCACAAATCCACAATTCTTATCAACTTATGTCTAAACATGGGAAAGTGGCACAAAGCTTCATGTTTCTAGCATAATTAAAGTGAGCATTTTAGTACTCAATTCAAATATCCCAAGCACTAAAAACTTAAATACTTTGCGTTTGTGGTTAACTAATTCAAATGAGCCCAATACTTTGAATAAATTCAAGGTCATATAATTACCTCAAGTAAATCAATTAATTCACAAAAATGAGATATTACCAAGTTAATATGTAATCCAACTTTCCGCAATTTCCAAAAGACATAGAGATAAATACATGGTTCCAAGCAAAGAATGGAAGTAAATTTAATTCACAAAATAGTAATTAGAAGAATGGCGTTCTTGTTGGTTCCATTTCAAAGTGTCATACATTTTATTAATTAAAGTGCCGAATCGTAGAAATGATTAAATGAACCAAAGCTTGTTTTGGTAATCTTGTAAGCTTTTTAAATTTAGAAAAGTCATAAACATGGTTTTTAATAAAAGGTTTTAGGTAAAAATTATGTTTATGAAGGTTTTATAAAAATTTGCTTACTTTAATTACCAAAAACTAGCCTAACCATTTTCTAATTGCAAATGATCAAACAAAGCATGTTAACCTATCACATTTAAGCATAATTCAATCCATAGAAGTCAACATAAGCAATTAATCAACCAAAAAGTCAACTAAATCAAAGTTCATCCAAAAAGTCAACACTTTAATCTTCAAACTTGCAATTAAACCAACAAATCATTAGATTATGTTTGTAATCATGTTAAGCATCAAGATAAGCATGGAATAACACTAAAGATTGCAACTTTTAACCATGAAATCTATGAAAACAAGTTACAAGCCCTAGTTTTTAAAGTTTCATGAAAATCACTAAATTAGGTCAAGAATTACCTTAATCTTGATGTTTTGATGTTGTGGATGCAAGAAAGATCATAAAATGATGAAATTTAAGCTTGAAATCATGCAAAATGGTTGAGAAATGTAGATTTGGTGGTGATGGGGGTAGGCCGACGGTGAGGGGGAGAGGAGAGGGAAGAAGATAAAGTTTTTTTTTATGGTTTTGTCCTTATGTGGTGGCTAGTGGTCCCTTTTATACCCTTTCAAACGCGTGCGATTAAAATTTGCAAAAGATACGAAACATACAAGTTAAAATTTAAAGTTTTAAGATTTTTAATAAAATAATTTTAAAAAGTATGTTCGCATTTTTCTGAATTGTTACGCGCAGTCTGAAACTGTATTGCGAACTATACGCGAAATTGCGTAAGCTTTTATTTAAAATAAAACGATGTTTTTGTGTTCTTTAAAATTCAAGACAAATTCAAAATTAATTTTTCAAAATTTTAAAATAAACTCTTTCAAACTTTCTGAAAATGTCTGAAATTCGTTACTGAGTTGCACGAATTTGATTTTTAAAAGAACGTTTTCTTGTTATTTTATGATAAAACTTTTAAACATAACCACTAATATTACTTAACCTAAATACTTAAACTAAATTAACCGAAGTTTGGGTTGCCTCCCAAAAAGCGCTTGGTTAAAGTCGGAAGCTCGACTTTTGGACAAATTTGTTGAACATTGCCCAAGAGCAATTGTTTGGGTGAATTTGGTGCTCTCGGTTGAGGGAAAGTGTAGCGAGGAATAAAATGACAAGTGAGAATCTTAATGACAGAATCAACTAGGTCTGCGGGATGTAATGAGAATCGTTCGTGTTCAATGAGAAACATATGTTCCTTTTTGCCTAAATCAAGAAGATTGTCGATAAACTTGTTAAATTCCTTTCTAACTTTATTAGGGTTTGAAATTCTGTTTCGTGATCCGTTATCTATATGGTTGAGGTCATGAAGAAGCATTCCTAGGGTTTGTTGAAATTTCCGTTCTTCTCTTGAATCAGGATCTCCGGTGGTAGTGTGAACTGACTCCATGATTTCCTCGATTAAAGATGTTTGTGAAACAGTGAAAGGAAATTTTGACTAAGCGAATAATAAAGTGAGTGAGACGTTGATATTCTTTCTTCCAGCAAAGAAAGCAGCTTCCAGATTATCGTCAGTGGCTCCAGGGAATATTTCCAACAACCTGTTGATCATGTAGGTGGCGGGGTCAACGAAGAATGGAATTTTATCATAAATGACGAGTGATATAGAGGGATCTTTGCTGATCCAGAACTCGAGCTCATAAATCATAGCCGCAACATAACGATTAATTAGGGTTTGAGAAACCGGTTGATAATCGGTGCTAGCGAATAGGTCCATTAGTAGGTCTATTTCTGATTTGAGCTTTTGTTCTTGCTCACGATAGTGCGTGAAGATACCTTCCTCCTTTTTATTTGGAAGATGGTGGAGAATACCAACCTGTTTTTTTATCTTACGAGTGACTTCTCTCTGTTCGACTGAAAAAGGAAAGTCAGATGTTTTGAGATGTCTATCAAATGCCCGACAAACATCCAATCTCCTATCAGGATCTAAAGAGTTACCCACGTAGCGGATATTTTCTTCAGGTTTGATTGGTAAAATCCTATCAACAACACGATAGATGGTGTACTCAGGTTCTGGTACGAGATTCAAAAAGATAGGCGATTTTGGAGGGTACTCATAAACTTCTTCATCCCATAGTGGAAGACGTTCCTCAATAGGTGGGAAACGAAAGGGTTGAAGATGTTCAGAGCTACTCTCAACAAAATCAGATGAAGTAGGGAATTGTGAGATATTTTCTAAGGAGTATGAAATCTCAGGTGCAAGTATAACCTGATAGCTTGGAATGCTAGTGTGACACCCATCAAATTAGGACTAGTTATTAGATCATAATCATCTAGTAGTACATATAATTAGTGCTATGTTTTAGGCTAATTGTATGTATCAATATGTATATTGTTATATATATATCAGCACGCGATTTGTTTAAATCGTGCATTTTCAAATCGGCCGAATTCCGATTCATCTATACGGCGTTGGTGAAAACAAGTATTAAGTAATATAGAATTATTATTTAATACAACTCATTATTTATTACATATTATTTCGATAATATTTCAAAAGAAACTCGTATCGTCTAAAACAATCATACGCAACCAAAAATGAGTGAAACGCGTTCGATAATCAAAACCAACCAAAGTTATATTTTTATAACTCATTAACAAGTATTTTGATAAAATACTTCAACTCAAAAATATCGAAAGCTTATTCGTTATTTAAAAATGTATATATAATACATAACGTCTAAATATACATTTAAACGACCTGGTAAACGAACACGGATATAATACCAATTATTTGAGACAAAATATAACAAAAATCCACCTCCTTTTTGACTTGAAAAAATCAGCCAAACAAGATCCATGAAACATGGATCTTGTTCTTGACTTTAACCACCACCATCATCTCATCTTTCTTCATTCAATCACCAACTCAATCTCTCTCATTCTCTCTCTAATCTCTGATCTTTCTCTCTCTAAAATCAGCCACTTTCACCACCATAATCCACCATCAAAACCTCTTCGGATCATCAAGTCGATTGAAGCAAAAACGATCACGAGAACGCTAGCTACGCTTCCACCTTTTCGGATTCTTCATTTGATCATTGTAAGAATCCCGACACTTTCGTAAAATACTTGTATTATGTTTATATAGATGATATATTGTTCATACAACTTGTTAATGTCCAAATCTAAATCTTAAAAACGTTTTTCATAAGTATCTATGTATGACAGATTCTGTCTCTCAAAAACAGTCCCACAAAATCGTTAATATCTCGAGCTCTAAGATGAGTTAGACAACCAATTTTTTTTTAAAAGTTGCGTATTGAAAAGAGCTACAACTTTCGTGTTTTACACTTTTTCCATATCTATACGGATTTAAGTATAGAAGCTGATCTTTGAATGTTACTCGTTTCCGAACCAAATCCGACTACCTTTCATGTTGATTTTTGTTAAAAATAGCAGATGAACTTATAAAATTACCATAAAGTGCAGATTTACACTAGACCCATAGGGGAACATCTATGATTTTTGGTGGGTCTTTATTTGGACTAAAAAGTGTAGAAAACGAGAGGGTTGTTGAGTCAAAAATCTGGAGATTATAACTAACAGGGGCAACACGATTATAACTAACAGGGGCAACACGATTATAACTAACAGGGGCAACACGATTATAACTAATAGGGGCAACACGATTATAACTAACATGGGCAACAAGATTATAACTAACAAGGGCAACACGATTATAACTAACAGGGGCAACAAGATTATAACTAACAGGGGCAACACGATTATAACTAACAGGGGCAACAAGATTATAACTAACAGGGGCAACAAGATTATAACTAACAGGGGCAACAAGATTATAACTAACAGGGGCAACAAGATTATAACTAGAAGTGGTAACAACTAGTAATCACGTAAGACAACAACACAACAACACATGACCTATATGAATACTAAACACTTCAAATACACTTTACAAGTATTTCATTTCAACATTTCAATAATAACGTTTTGAGATTATTATTACAATTAATCGCCAACGAGCCGTATACGATTTTCACAACTTTAAACATAAACATTAACCAAAGTATTTGGACATAACTAGTTGAGGGAACAACTAGCATAGATGGTCTGTAAAGTCATCTAATCAAATAAAACCTTGCGCGTCTAAGACGCCCTGCAGGTTTCAGTCGATTGAACGACATCATTTGTCTTGTAAACCATCATTTGTGCTTGATAGCATCTCATTAGGCTCAGGTGAGTCTCATAGCCCCTTTTTAAATACTTTTACCTAGGGGTGTGATTGCATTGCTCTGTTTTGTTTTACAATATGAACGCAAGTACCATCAAATCAAATACTACATGAGTTATTTTCACTAATCATTTTAAAGCCCTCCATCAGCATAGTTTGGTAATACGTAGTAGCGTGAATATTAGTATATGGTACCATATAGGTTTGACCAGCCTCATCCGGGTTAGCACACACTAACTGGTAAAACGGATGTATTAATATTTGTGAAGACGAGTGTTGATTAGGCACTCGTAGGAGGCACCTCGATCAGGATACCTTAAATGTGGACCTGACATCTCGAGTTAAGCTCAGACTATGTGCTCATGGCTGTATAACTTTTATTTTGCTTAATTGCATTTTAATTTCAATTATCATTAAATCTTGCGGTTCATACAAATATGTGTTGACATACAAACCTGTGAGCTCACCAGCGTTTCGCTGACCCATTTTAGCATGTATCACAGGTACTCAGCAGTAGTAGGTCTGCCACTCAAGATGTCCATTAGCTCGAGTCACATTCAGACATCAAGAGATTGTCATGCATTACTATATTTTGTATAAATTAGTTATGCCATAGAATCTCTATCATTCGAACTCAAGGGCTTTTGTAAACTATATTATAACGGTGTAAAACCTTTATTTTATCAATGTATTTGTAAACGACGCATGTAGTGGTCGTTCATTATGTAATCTTGTGTGCTTTGTATATTGATTAGTCGCGCCACGAACCGACCCGCTTCCGCATCATAATTTGGGGGTGCGACAGATTGGTATCAGAGCCTAAGGTTATAGTGAACTAGGTTGCATTTAGTGGGCCTAGACTATGACCGTTAGGCAGTATTCCTCATTAGGTATAACTGGTTCAGTGATCACGTCATACGAGTTTAATTTAACATAACGTAGCTAACTATGTACAATTAAACGAAGTTGATGTGAAATCTGAAAGGGGTTATGCTGAACAAGAATGCATTAGTTAACTCTGACCACGAGAGAAACCGTGACTAATACTTGATTAGTGTTAGACACACATTAGGCTATTATGTGATATGGGCGTATATACATACATAGGCCTCATTTATGTGCTACCTTATAGGCTATTATATATTGAAGATATATGATTAAGTCCCACTCGCGTATTATCTTCTAAGCTATTATATATATCGAATATATATAGATCACACACGATAATACACTCGTTAGCACTCTCACTACCAAAGACGACAAGTACAAATTACTTTCGTCTCTCTCTTTTATACACACATAATGTAACACCCCCAAATTTAGTGATTTGCGGAAGCATACTTGGGTGTTACTAATCAATATACAAAGCACAAGATATACAGCAAACGACCTTTAAATGAGACGTTTTGTAAAATAATTACATTTCATAATTAAATCGTTTGAAAACATATAGTTTTCTTTACAAACATATGTAAGCCTAGAGTCCGCGTATGTGGCGGGAGATTCTATTACATAACCATAGTTACAAAAGATAATGCCAAAGAATCTCCGTTAAATGCAGTTTGGAAATCATGCGACTCTAGCTAGTAATCCTGGAGTTTCTCCTACTCCGTAAGTGTACCTGAGAATACATGCTAAGAAGGGTCAACCAAAAGGTTGGTGAATCTCACAGGTTTATCAGTAAATAATCAGTTTGAACACAAGATTTCATCAGTAGTGCCCGTAGGCGTATACCAAGTATTTGCAAATCTCGCAAAAGTAAAGTAATCAAGTTATACCGTTGCCATGAGGCTCATAATCGAAGCTTAACCCGTAAATAATCAGTTGCTCCCGTGACATGCTCGAAATTGAGCAAGCATAAGTAAACGAAATAATAGTCGCCCGTTTATACATAATGGTTCGTGGTAGCGCTACTACCCCGGGCGGGGAGGGTCATTTCCCTAATGGATCCATTAACTACTGTTCGCGCTTAAGTACATAACTAACGATATATGATGGAGAGACTTCAGTAAATAGTAAGTAACTCATGCAATTCCGTTTGGTATAGTAAACAGTTTAGTACTTGTGTTCAAGAAAAATCAGTAGCATGTATCTCCTCCAATAAGTTAAAACAGTAAAAGTGGGGCCGTAAGACTCACCTGAGTCAAGCAGTGGTAAATAGCAAGTAGTAGTAAAGCAAGTAGGTTCTCCGAACCCGTGACCTTCTAGTGCCTAAACACGTAAGGTTAAGTAAGTAGATGTCTCGCAAGACCATCTAGGCTAGTTGTTCATACAACCAGTTGTGTTTAAATGTTGGTTTGTTCGCGTTCGTAACAAAGTATACGGCCCGTTGGTGATTTGTTATAATTAAAGTTTATCATTCAATACGCAAATTAAAGTAATTGTAATAGGAAAGTATGTTTTATTATGATTGTTAGGTCGTATCGTATAAGGATTTGAGGTTGTAAAAGTTCGACACTTAGTGAAAATGTGAGTTTTCAAGGTTCTGGTTTGTGCGACGTAGCATGCGACGTTGCAAGCGACGTAAGGTGCGACGTAGGCAAGTACGTCGCATGATGCGACCTTCGCAAATCAATGCGACGTAGGGGGCGACGTAGCTAATGCGACGTTGGTTCGGTTTGCGACGTTAAAGTCTACGTCGCTACGTGCGACGTCCGCAAGTTAATGCGACGTAATAGGCTGCGTCGCTAGTGCGACGTTGAGGTTTTTGTGCGACGTAGGTCGCGACGTCGCAGAGGCCCCTGGCCAGGTGCGACGTAGCGGTCTGTTGGCCGGAAAATGTGCCGAAAATGAGTTTTCCGGTTTCCGTTCGGTCCAAATCTTTTACCCAACCCTTATATGAACATAATAAGCCTATTTAAACCATAAACTAGTAAAAATGATCAAAAACGAGAGATGTCGGGATTTGTCGGAAACTTACAAAGTGTCGGATTGAAAATCCGAAAAGATAGGAAGGTAGATCGTGTTGCGGTGGTCGTTTTCTTCCAAAGAGATGATGAGATCCAAGGTCGTTTAGTATGTTTATTTGTCGTTTTTGTGAGGTTGTGGGTTTTGTGGTTAGTTGGTGGATTTGAGAGAAAAGGGTGAAAGAGAGAGAGAGAGAGAAAAATGAAATGAGAAGAAAAGGTGGAGAATGGGAGGTTATCTCCCATTTTCGCTCCGCGTTCTCGCTCCGGGTGGTGTTCGTTTTCTCCGTCGTTTAGGAGTTAAATATTTATTTTACGCGTTTAATTATATTTCAAAAATCATAAATCTTGTTAAATAATTTATTTAAATTATTTCCTTAAATCTTTAATAGTTTAAATTAAATTTAATTACTTTTGTTATTAAATCGTGTAAGTTTTAATCGTGTAATACGAGGCAGTTACTAGTTGTTATAAAATAGCATTTCGGTCATAGTTGCGTTATTTTAGTTTATAAACATTTGTTCACCAACGTCCGTGTTAATCGAATAGAATTTCATTCTATTTAAGTTGCGTACGATTTAAGCCAAATCGCAAAGTTGTATATATTCACCAACATGTAATCTGATACATAAATTAGCCTAACACAGAACTAATTACATGTATTCACAAGTATTAGGCACTAATTCTAGTCCTAATTTGCCGGTTGTTACATTCTCCCCTTGTTAAAAGAATTTCGTCCCGAAATTAGTTCGATTGCACGGTCGGTGCGTTGTCTGGGAAGAGATGTGGATATTTCTGTCGCATTTGGTCTTCCCGTTCCCAGGTAAATTCCGGACCACGTCTAGAATTCCACCTGACTTTCACGATGGGAATACGACTCTGTTTTAGTTGTTTGACCTCACGGTCCATAATTTCGACAGGTTCCTCAACGAAATGTAGTTTGTCATCTATGCGAATCTCGTCAAGGGGGATAATAAGTGTCTCGTCAGACAAACATTTCTTTAAGTTAGAAATGTGAAAGGTAGGGTGCACGCTACTGAGTTCAGAGGGCAGCTGCAATCGGTATGCCACTGGACCTATCTTCTCGAGGATCTCAAAAGGTCCAATGTACCTGGGGTTTAATTTTCCGCGTTTGCCGAATCGGATTACGCCTTTCCAAGGCGATACTTTTAAGAGTACTTGTAACACCCCAGAAATTCACTGTTTTGCGGAAGCATACTTGGGTGTTACTAATCAATATACAAAGCACAAGATATACAGCAAACGACCTCTAAATGAGACGTTTTGTAAATTAGTTACATTCCATAGATATAATGTTTGAAAACTTAGTGTTTTCGTATACAAAATGTAGTTTCCCCTAGAGTCCACGCGTATAGCGGGAGATTCTATTACATAATCAAAATATACAAAAGATAATGCTAAGAATCTCCGTTAATGCAGTTGTGTTGAAATCATGCGACTCTAGCTAAAATCCTGGAGTAATCCTACTCCATCCGGGTACCTGAGAAAACATGCTAAAAAGTGTCAACCAAAAAGGTTAGTGAATCTCACAGGTTTGTAAATAATATCGGCTTTGAACACGAGATTTCATTAGTAGTGCCCGTAGGCGTAAAATCAGCCATTGCAATCCAGCAATCGTAAAATCAGTATTTGCAATCCAGCAAATGTAAATAAATAAGTTTATACCGTTGCCATGAGGCTCATAATCGAAGCTTAACCCGTAAATAATATGTTTGCTCCCGTGACATGCTCGTAAGTGAGCAAGCATCAGTAACGAATAAGTAGTCACCCGTTTATACGTGTAAATCAGTACGTGGCAGCGCTACTGCCCCGGGTGGGGAGGGTCATTTCCCTAATGGATCCATTAACTAGTGTTCGCGCTTAAGTCCATAACTAACGATATATGATGGAGAGACTTCTGTAAATAGTAACAACTCATGCAATTCCGTTCGGTATAGTAAACAGTTTAGTACTTGTGTTCAAGAAAAAGTAGTAGCATGTATCTCCCCCAATAAGATAAAACAGTAAAAGTGGGGCCGTAAGACTCACCTGAGTCTTTGCAAGTACGTTTATATCAATAAACGAGTAAATAATATCAACCGTAGGTTCTCCGAACCCGTAACCTTCAAATGCCTAAACATATAAAGTTAAGTAAGTAGATGTCTCGCAAGACCATCTAGGCTAGTTGTTTACACAACTCATTATGTCCAAGTGTTTGTTTAGTAATCCGTTTGTAGTTTGAAAACAAATATGGCCCGTTGGTGACGGTTTGTAATAATGATTCAAAGTGTTATCATTTATAACGCAATTTAGTGTAATTGTAATAGAAAGTATGTTCTATGACGTTTGTTAAGTCGTATGACATAAGTATTTGAAGTTGTGTAAGTTCGACACTTAGTAAAATCTGACTTTTCAAGGTTCTGGTTTGTGCGACGTAGCATGCGACGTAGCATGCGACGTAGGGTGCGACGTTGGCATGTACGTCGCATAATGCGACCTTCGCAAATCAATGCGACGTAGGGAGTGGCGTCGCTAATGCGACGTTGAGATTTTTGTGCGACGTAGGTCGCGACGTCGCTAAGTGCGACGTCGGCCACTTAATGCGACATTGGTAACGACGTCGCTATGTGCGACGTTGTGAGGTGTATGCGATGTTTTGAGCTACGTCGCAGATAGCCCATCGTCTCTGCGACGTAGCGGTCTGATCGGAAATTGGTGGCCGGAAAATCGGTCGAAAAACTTCCGTTAGGTCCAAATCTTTTACCCAACCCATTTTTGGACATTTTAAGCATATATAAACCATAAAAACGTAAAAATGAGCAAAAACGGAGAGTTTCGGGTTTTGTCGGAAACTTACAAAATGTCGGATAGAAAATCCGAAAAGATGGAAAGGTAGATCGTGATGCCGTGGTTCTTTTATTCCAAAGGAGTGGTATGATTCGGCTTCGTTTCGTGATGTTATTTTGTGATTTTGTAAGGTGGTGGTGGTTTTGTTAGTTGAGAGAAAAGAATGGAAGAAAGAGAAAGGAAATGAGAAATGAAGAGAAAAGAAAAGAAGGTGGGAGGTTAAGCCTCCCATTTTCAGTCCGCGCCTCCGCGCTCCGTGCGGTGTTCGTTTCCCCCGTCGTTTAAACGTTATATCAAGCAGTTATATTTTTAAAAGGTGACGGGAATGTTTTAATGAAATACCTTGAAATTAATTATAAAAACATTTGTCGAAGTATTAAAATTCTTAACTCGCGTTTAATACGTATTCGCTAAATTATTTAAAATGTCGTCGCGATATTATAAATAATGTTTGTTCGCTGTGTATTTTATATAATAAAATACGTTCTCATTATTTAGGTAAGTTTCTGTCACCAACGTCCAAGTAACTGTGTCGGACTCCGTCCGGTTAATTCGTACGATTAATCCAAATCGCGTAAGTACACACATATATATATAATTCACCTTATATATATATATACAAATAGAGTCTGCAATTAGTCCTATTACATACTAATTACAACTAGTTACAAGTAATTAGGCATAATTAATTATCCTAATTTAGCAGGTGTTACATTCTCCCCTTGTTAAGGAAATTTCGTCCCGAAATTAGTTCGTGTGCACAGATGGTGCGTTGTCTGGGAAGAGATGTGGGTATTTCTGTCGCATTTGGTCTTCCCGTTCCCAGGTGAACTCAGGGCCGCGCCTAGAATTCCACCTGACTTTTACTATGGGAATACGACTCTGTTTCAATTGCTTGACCTCTCGGTCCATGATTTCCATAGGTTTCTCGACAAAATGAAGTTTATCATCGATTTGAATTTCGTCGAGTGGTATAATCAGCGTCTCATCATACAGACATTTCTTCAAGTTAGAAATGTGGAATGTGTTGTGTACGCTGCTAAGTTCAGCAGGAAGTTGCAGGCGATATGCCACTGGACCAATCCTTTCAAGGATTTCGAATGGTCCAATGTATCTAGGATTTAGTTTGCCTCGTTTCCCGAATCGAATAACACCTTTCCACGGTGCCACTTTGAGAAGTACCTTGTCTCCTACCTGGAACTCAAGGTGTTTGCGTCTCACGTCAGCATAGCTTTTCTGACGATCACGTGCGGCTTTCAGCCGGTTTTGAATACCAACGATTTTCTCAGTAGTTTCTTGAATGATTTCTGGACCCGTGAGTTGGGATTCTCCTAACTCAGTCCAACAGACAAGGTGATCGGCACTTACGTCCGTAAAGTGCCTCGAAGGGTGCAGTCTTTATGCTGGTATGGTAACTGTTGTTGTACGAAAACTCACACAACGGTAAGTGATTTTCCCAAGAAGTACCGAAGTCGACTACGCAGGCTCGTAGCATATCCTCCAGTGTTTGAATGGTTCGCTCGCTTTGGCCATCGGTTTGCGGGTGATAAGCAGTACTCATATCCAGACGAGTACCAAGAGATTTCTGTAGCGATTGCCAAAAGTTAGAAGTAAAACGGCTGTCCCTATCCGAGATGATCGAGATAGGTACACCGTGTCGCGAGATGATTTCTTTGACATAGATGCGAGTCAGACGCTCCATCTTGTCGGTTTCCTTGATGGCCAGAAAATGAGCAGATTTCGTGAGACGGTCCACGATCACCCAAATGGTATCGCAACCACTCGAAGTTTTCGGTAGTTTGGTAATGAAGTCCATGGAAATCTGTTCCCATTTCCATTGAGGAATTTCAGGTTATTGAAGCAACCCAGAGGGTCTTTGGTGTTCGGTCTTTACTTTGGAACAGGTTAGGCATTTACTGACGTACAAGGCGATGTCAGCTTTCATGTTAGGCCACCAATACAACCCTTTGACGTCATGATACATCTTGTCAGATCCGGGATGTATAGAGTATCGAGATTTGTGAGCTTCAGCCATCACCAAATCTCGCAAGTTTCCGAATTTGGGTAACCACACCCGGTTAGAGAAGTATCGAGTTCCATCGGGTTTGATTTCGAATTGTTTATCCAAGCCTCGCAAGGCTTCATTTTTCAAGTTTTCATCGTTGAGTGCTTCAAGTTGAGCGGTTAGGATTTGAGCAGGAAGCTCGTTATGAATTGTCATAGAAAGTGCTCGGACTCGAAGGGGTTTCACTCGTTCCTTTAGGCTTAAGGCATCGGCAACTACGTTAGCCTTGCCCGGATGGTATTTGATCTCGCAATCGTAGTCACTAAGTAACTCAACCCAGCGACGTTGTCTCATGTTTAGATCTTTCTGATCGAATATGTGTTGGAGACTTTTGTGATCGGTAAAGATAGTGCTTTTCGTACCGTAGAGATAATGTCTCCAGATTTTCAATGCGAAGACCACAGCACCTAACTCGAGGTCGTGGGTCGTATAGTTTTTCTCGTGGATTTTCAGTTGTCGTGAGGCATAGGCAATGACTTTTTCCCGTTGCATCAACACACAACCAAGTCCCTGGTGTGAGGCGTCGCAGTAAACTACGAAATCGTCGGTGCCCTCGGGTAAGGACAGGATTGGTGCACTGCAAAGTTTGTTTTTCAATAGCTGGAAGGCTGACTCTTGTTTATCAGTCCAATCGAACTTCTTATCTTTCTGAGTCAGTGTGGTTAGTGGAACAGCTATTCTTGAAAAGTTTTCGATGAATCGGCGGTAATAACCAGCAAGACCTAAGAATTGTCTCACTTCGGTTGGGGTGGTCGGTGACTCCCAGCCCTTGATTGCTTCAATCTTGGCGGGATCAACATGAATTCCTTGGCTGTCAATCACGTGCCCGAGGAATTGAACGGTTCGAATCCAGAACTCACACTTAGAGAATTTGGCATATAACTCTTCGTGTTTCAGAAGTCCAAGAATGGTTTTCAGATGCTGAGCATGTTCCTGTTCGTTGCACGAGTAAATCAGTATATCGTCGATGAACACAATGACGAATTTGTCAAGATATGGTTTGCACACCCGATTCATAAGGTCCATGAATACGGCCGGTGCGTTGGTCAACCCGAATGGCATCACTTGGAATTCGTAATGCCCATAACGAGTTCGGAAAGCTGTCTTTGGGATATCATTGTCACGGACTCGGAGTTGATGATAACCCGACCGTAGATCAATCTTTGAGTAAACACTCGATCCCTGGAGTTGGTCGAACAGGTCATCGATTCTAGGAAGTGGGTACCGATTCTTTATGGTTAGCTTATTCAGCTCTCGGTAGTCGATACACATGCGGAAAGACCCATCTTTCTTTTTCACGAATAAGACCGGAGCTCCCCAAGGTGAGGAACTTGGTCGAATGAATCCTCTGTCCAGGAGTTCCTGTAGTTGGTTAGACAACTCCTGCATTTCGGATGGTGCTAAACGGTAAGGGGCTCGTGCCACGGGTGCAGCTCCGGGCACAAGTTCGATTTGGAATTCAACTTGTCTAGGTGGCGGAAGTCCGGGCAAGTCTTCAGGAAAGACTTCCGGGAAATCCCGCACGATCGGAACATCCTCAAGTCGCTTCTCCTCCGACTTCTTCTCCGTTACATGTGCGAGGATGGCTTGATACCCTTTTCGTAGATATTTTCTCGTTTTCAGACAGGATACAATATTCAGATTCCGTCTACCGGTCTCCCCTTGTAGGACTAAGGTTCCACCGGAGACAAGAGGTATGCGAACGAGTTTGTCATGGCAGATGATTTCAGCTCGGTGCCTGGATAACCAATCCATACCGACAATAATATCGAAGCTGCCGATCTCGACAGGGATTAAATCAATGGAAAACGTTTCGTTCGTGAGGTTAAGTGTACAGTTGTGTATGATGCTATCAGTCTCAATCAGTTTGCCGTTAGCTAATTCTACAATGTATTTAGCATCTAAGGCAGTGGGAGTAATATCAAGTAAAGGGCTAAATTTCTCAGATATGAAGCTTCTATCGGCACCGGTATCAAATAACACAGAAGCAGTAAGGTCGTTGAGAAGGAACGTACCCGTCACGACGTTCGGGTCTTGTCTGGCTTCCCCAGCCTTGATAACGAATGATCTGCCGCGAGCAGGGTTGTTGTTGTTTTTCAGCTTTGGGCAATCTTTCTTGAAATGCCCTGTATTTCCGCACCCAAAGCAGGCCTTTGGTGCATTAGTGTTGGGGGTAGAAATGTTGATTCGGCAATCCTTGGCTAGATGCCCGAACCGTTTGCAGTTGGAGCAAGGGCAAGAACCGTCATGATGGCGGCTGCATTTGGAACAGTAGGGCTTGTTCCCGCTGTACCCTTTCTTTTCCGAAGTTCCAGATGTATAAGCCTTAATGTACTCAGGCTTTTTGTTGAAGGTTTGGTTGGATGAGTTGGGGTTACCTTCCCACTTGCGTTTGTTGTTTGCAGATGGGGTTGAAGTTGTACCACGGCGGACAGAATTTGCCGTTAGTTCATGGGCCATACGGATGGCGCTCTGAATAGTACCCGGTTTGGAAGAAGTTACCAGGTCTTGGAGTCTCTCAGGAAGACCATCAACAAATTTCTCGATCCTCTTGTACTCAGGATCGACCATGGTTGGGCACAGAAGTGCCAGTTGGTGGAAACGGTTGGTGTATCCGGTGATGTCATCACCCTGCATCTTGTGGTTCCAGAATTCCACTTCTAGTTGTTTCAATTCATCCCTGGGGCAATACTCACCCCTCAACATCTTCTTCAACTCCTCCCACGGGAGTTGGTAAGCAGTAGCAACACTCAC
The DNA here is from genome assembly GCA_949592205.1 of Helichrysum umbraculigerum. Classification (NCBI taxonomy): domain Eukaryota; kingdom Viridiplantae; phylum Streptophyta; class Magnoliopsida; order Asterales; family Asteraceae; genus Helichrysum; species Helichrysum umbraculigerum. The sequence continues at coordinate 66,644,800 of CATIUR010000003.1, forward strand.
AGTCTGGACATAAGTGTTCCACCAGGTGAGTGCGGTGTCAGTAAAAGTACTAACGGAGAACTTAACCTTATCTCCCTCCGCACAGTTGCAGATAAGAAATACAGACTCAACTTTCTCGATCCAGCGTACTAGACCGATAGCTCCCTCGGTACCTGCAAAGTTTAGAGGTTTGCAGTTCTGAAAGTCTTTGTATGAACAGGGTTTAGCAGTAGTGGTTTCAGCGGCATCGCTGTTCCTCGAGGAATTTGGTGGAGTATTCCGAGCCAAGGCTTCAGTAACAGCCTGGGTTATAAGGGAGGTAATCTGGGCATCGGTGTATGGTCGTGTCTTTGGCGGCATGATTCTTCAATAAAAGAAATGAAGATACATGAGATTTTGTATGAGCTGGTAATTGTCACAGATGTACATGTATAAAAGCAGTAATACATAACATCAACATGGAAAATGACAATTAATGTGAGTTGAGATAACAAAGGATATCTGATAGATAAAGTGAGTTCAAAAGTTACATCCTACAGAGATATTACAAAGGTGCCGGGAATGGTTACATCCGACTAGTTTATAGAGCAGTGCCAGATAGTCCCTAGATTACGAGATAGATTACAAGACGAAAACTACACTAATCTTAATGTAGATTAATTTGTTCCATTAGCGTGACACGGCGGTCCACAGTTTCTGCTAGTCGGTTGGTTTATTGTTAGTTAGGGTTCCTGGCCTTCGGATTCGTCTTCCGACTCCAGGTTCAGGTCGTGTGGGTGGTAGCGTGCCTCAAGCATGTCCCTGTATCTTTGAGTCGTGGAGCGGTACCTAGTCTCCTCCGTTGACTTCCTGCCCAAACGTTTGATCCATGTTTTGGTCCTACGGGTTAGGTTGGTGGCCACTTTCTTCCAGTAACGGATCTTATCTTTGATTCGTGTAGGGACAGATCGGTTTGAGATTCTCAATCTTTGTTCATAGTCTATGCACTTACGCTTAAGTGCCCAATTTCGGCCGTCTAGTCCCACGGCCTGATCTCGCACTCTTTCATATTCTTCTATGTCGATGCCAGTCATTTCGAAATTCTGATTTTCGTTTCCCTCCAGCATGATTTCTTCTTCTGGTACGATGTCCTCATCGAGATACGTGTACTGGATTTGTTCCTCGTGGACTTGGTCACTATCAGACATGTAGTCGTCCATTTGGGAATTCGCGTCTTTGAGTTCTATAGAAATGACAGAGAGAGGATTTTAGTCCTTGGAAGTACGTTGCTTCCGGGTGTTAGATGTGATTTTCATAAAATCATTAGAGTGCGCCACCAGGTGGTGTGACGGTAATCAAGTCTGTCATGGTCGGTGCAAACCGCTGAGAGAAATTCGTAAGTGTCACCAGAGAAACGTCGGCTATCTCTATAGCGAGTGTGTTTACGTGCGAGGCCTATTCATATATATTCAATATATAATAGCCTAGCGTATGTCTAGCACATAACAAGTAAGAGTCTCGGTTCCCTCGTGGTCAGAGTCAACTAACGCATCCCCGTTTAACATAACCATTTCAGACCTCACATCATCTTTCCTTAATTGTACATAGTTGATCAGGCTATGTTAAATTAAAGTCGTATGATGTGATTCCTGAACCAATTATGCCTAATAAGGAAATACTGCCTAATGGTCATAGTCTAGGCCCACTAAATGCAACCTAGTTCACTATAACCTTAGGCTCTGATACCAATCTGTAACACCCCAGAAATTCACTGTTTTGCGGAAGCATACTTGGGTGTTACTAATCAATATACAAAGCACAAGATATACAGCAAACGACCTCTAAATGAGACGTTTTGTAAATTAGTTACATTCCATAGATATAATGTTTGAAAACTTAGTGTTTTCGTATACAAAATGTAGTTTCCCCTAGAGTCCACGCGTATAGCGGGAGATTCTATTACATAATCAAAATATACAAAAGATAATGCTAAGAATCTCCGTTAATGCAGTTGTGTTGAAATCATGCGACTCTAGCTAAAATCCTGGAGTAATCCTACTCCATCCGGGTACCTGAGAAAACATGCTAAAAAGTGTCAACCAAAAAGGTTGGTGAATCTCACAGGTTTGTAAATAATATCGGCTTTGAACACGAGATTTCATTAGTAGTGCCCGTAGGCGTAAAATCAGCCATTGCAATCCAGCAATCGTAAAATCAGTATTTGCAATCCAGCAAATGTAAATAAATAAGTTTATACCGTTGCCATGAGGCTCATAATCGAAGCTTAACCCGTAAATAATATGTTTGCTCCCGTGACATGCTCGTAAGTGAGCAAGCATCAGTAACGAATAAGTAGTCACCCGTTTATACGTGTAAATCAGTACGTGGCAGCGCTACTGCCCCGGGTGGGGAGGGTCATTTCCCTAATGGATCCATTAACTAGTGTTCGCGCTTAAGTCCATAACTAACGATATATGATGGAGAGACTTCTGTAAATAGTAACAACTCATGCAATTCCGTTCGGTATAGTAAACAGTTTAGTACTTGTGTTCAAGAAAAAGTAGTAGCATGTATCTCCCCCAATAAGATAAAACAGTAAAAGTGGGGCCGTAAGACTCACCTGAGTCTTTGCAAGTACGTTTATATCAATAAACGAGTAAATAATATCAACCGTAGGTTCTCCGAACCCGTAACCTTCAAATGCCTAAACATATAAAGTTAAGTAAGTAGATGTCTCGCAAGACCATCTAGGCTAGTTGTTTACACAACTCATTATGTCCAAGTGTTTGTTTAGTAATCCGTTTGTAGTTTGAAAACAAATATGGCCCGTTGGTGACGGTTTGTAATAATGATTCAAAGTGTTATCATTTATAACGCAATTTAGTGTAATTGTAATAGAAAGTATGTTCTATGACGTTTGTTAAGTCGTATGACATAAGTATTTGAAGTTGTGTAAGTTCGACACTTAGTAAAATCTGACTTTTCAAGGTTCTGGTTTGTGCGACGTAGCATGCGACGTAGCATGCGACGTAGGGTGCGACGTTGGCATGTACGTCGCATAATGCGACCTTCGCAAATCAATGCGACGTAGGGAGTGGCGTCGCTAGTGCGACGTTGAGATTTTTGTGCGACGTAGGTCGCGACGTCGCTAAGTGCGACGTCGGCCACTTAATGCGACGTTGGTAACGACGTCGCTATGTGCGACGTTGTGAGGTGTATGCGACGTTTTGAGCTACGTCGCAGATAGCCCAGCGTCTCTGCGACGTAGCGGTCTGATCGGAAATTGGTGGCCGGAAAATCGGTCGAAAAACTTCCGTTAGGTCCAAATCTTTTACCCAACCCATTTTTGGACATTTTAAGCATATATAAACCATAAAAACGTAAAAATGAGCAAAAACGGAGAGTTTCGGGTTTTGTCGGAAACTTACAAAATGTCGGATAGAAAATCCGAAAAGATGGAAAGGTAGATCGTGATGCCGTGGTTCTTTTATTCCAAAGGAGTGGTATGATTCGGCGTCGTTTCGTGATGTTATTTTGTGATTTTGTAAGGTGGTGGTGGTTTTGTTAGTTGAGAGAAAAGAATGGAAGAAAGAGAAAGGAAATGAGAAATGAAGAGAAAAGAAAAGAAGGTGGGAGGTTAAGCCTCCCATTTTCAGTCCGCGCCTCCGCGCTCCGTGCGGTGTTCGTTTCCCCCGTCGTTTAAACGTTATATCAAGCAGTTATATTTTTAAAAGGTGACGGGAATGTTTTAATGAAATACCTTGAAATTAATTATAAAAACATTTGTCGAAGTATTAAAATTCTTAACTCGCGTTTAATACGTATTCGCTAAATTATTTAAAATGTCGTCGCGATATTATAAATAATGTTTGTTCGCTGTGTATTTTATATAATAAAATACGTTCTCATTATTTAGGTAAGTTTCTGTCACCAACGTCCAAGTAACTGTGTCGGACTCCGTCCGGTTAATTCGTACGATTAATCCAAATCGCGTAAGTACACACATATATATATAATTCACCTTATATATATATATACAAATAGAGTCTGCAATTAGTCCTATTACATACTAATTACAACTAGTTACAAGTAATTATGCATAATTAATTATCCTAATTTAGCAGGTGTTACAGTACTCGATCCCCAACTTGGAACTCGAGTGGCTTGCGTCTCACGTCAGCATAGCTTTTCTGACGATCACGCGCGGCTTTGAGTCGGTTTTGGATTTCAACGATTTTCTCTGTGGTTTCATGTATGAGTTCAGGACCAGTGAGTTGACTCTCTCCCACTTCAGTCCAACAGATCGGCGATCGGCACTTACGACCGTACAGTGCCTCAAAAGGTGCAGCTTTAATGCTGGCGTGATAGCTGTTGTTGTACGAGAACTCGCACAACGGTAGATGTCTTTCCCAATTTGTACCAGAATCAACTACGCAGGCTCGTAGCATGTCTTCCAGTGTCTGAATAGTTCGTTCGCTCTGGCCATCGGTCTGAGGATGGTACGCGGTGCTCATATCGAGACGGGTACCCAATGATTTTTGGAGTGATTGCCAGAAGCGAGATGTGAAACGGGCATCCCTGTCAGAGATAATCGAGAGAGGGACACCATGTTGGCAAACGATTTCTTTGATGTAAATTTGCGTAAGGCGTTCCATCTTGTCGGTTTCTCTGATTGCCAGGAAATGAGCCGATTTGGTGAGACGATCGACGATCACCCAAATGGTATCGCAACCGCTCGCCGATTTAGGTAGTTTGGTTATGAAATCCATGGTAATTTGCTCCCATTTCCATTGAGGGATTTCAGGTTGTTGGAGCAATCCAGAAGGTCTTTGGTGCTCGGCCTTGACCTTGGAACAAGTTAAACATTTGCTGACGTACAAAGCAATGTCAGCTTTCATATTCGGCCACCAGTAAAACTCCTTGATGCCGTGATACATTTTGTCGGATCCCGGGTGGATAGAATATTTGGACTTGTGAGCTTCATCCAACACCAAGTCCCGAAGGTTCCCGAAATTAGGCAACCAGATTCGGTTAGAGAAATACTTAACTCCGTTGGGTCTGATCTCGAATTGTCTGTCCATGCCTCGCAAGGCCTCGTTCTTGAAGTTATCGGGTTTCAGGGCTTCGAGTTGGGCAAGGTGTATTTGGGTGGTGAGGTCGTTATGAATGGTAATACTGAGTGCCCGGACTCGGAGTGGTTTTGTTCGTTCCTTACGACTGAGAGCATCAGCAACCACGTTTGCTTTGCCCGGATGATATTTGATCTCACAGTCGTAATCGGTGAGTAATTCAACCCATCTACGTTGCCTCATGTTAAGATTTTTCTGGTTGAAAACGTGTTGGAGGCTTTTGTGGTCGGTGAATACAGTGCTGCGGGTACCATAAAGATAATGTCTCCAGATTTTTAAAGCGAACACCACGGCCCCTAGTTCGAGGTCGTGAGTTGTGTAGTTTTTCTCGTGAACTTTAAGTTGTCTGGAGGCGTAAGCAATGACCTTGTCTCGTTGCATCAGCATGCAACCGAGACCTTGGTGAGAAGCATCGCAGTATACCACGAAGTCATCGGTGCCTTCGGGTAGAGATAGAATGGGTGCACTGCAAAGCTTGGATTTCAAGAGTTGAAATGCCGACTCTTGTTTATCGGTCCAATCAAATTTCTTTTCCTTCTGAGTCAGCACTGTGAGGGGTTTGGCAATTTTTGAGAAGTTTTCGATGAAACGACGGTAGTAACCGGCCAACCCCAAGAATTGGCGTACCTCGGTGGGAGTGGTTGGTGCTTGCCAGTTCTTGATTGCTTCGATTTTCGACGGGTCTACATGAATTCCCTGACTGTCGATAACGTGTCCAAGGAATTGAACGGTGTTTATCCAGAACCCACACTTAGAGAATTTGGCGTAAAGCTCCTCGTGTCTAAGTAGTTCTAGGATGGTTCTGAGGTGTCGTGCGTGTTCCTGTTCGCTTCGTGAATAGATAAGGATGTCATCGATAAAAACAATAACAAACTTGTCAAGGTACGGTTTGCACACCCGATTCATAAGGTCCATGAATACAGCCGGTGCGTTGGTTAGGCCAAAGGGCATTACTTGGAATTCGTAGTGCCCGTAACGGGTTCTGAATGCGGTTTTTGGGACGTCAGCATCGCGAACACGCAACTGATGATAACCTGATCGAAGATCAATCTTTGAATAACAGCTTGATCCTTGAAGTTGATCGAACAGATCATCGATTCGAGGTAGTGGGTATCGGTTCTTGACGGTTAGTTTGTTCAACTCTCGGTAGTCAATACACATTCGAAATGAACCGTCTTTCTTTTTAACAAACAAGACCGGAGCTCCCCAAGGTGAAGAACTCGGTCTGATGAATCCTCTATCCAGGAGTTCCTGTAACTGCGTGGACAACTCCTGAAGTTCAGATGGAGCTAGGCGGTACGGTGCTCGGGCCACCGGTGCGGCACCCGGCACGAGATCAATCGAGAACTCAACCTGTCTAGGTGGAGGTAAACCAGGTAGTTGTGAAAACCTATGATCGATCTAGCACGAGACTTTTTAGGTCTTTGATCTAGGATACAATGATAACAATGATAATAATTTGCAGCAGAATAATAATAAGAACAATGTTATCAACCAAATCCCTAATCTTATTAATTAATCAACAAGACGGATACCCTTTAGTATTGGGGTTACAAGAACCTTAGGGATAACAAAGAACTTTAGACGTCTACATCTTTTCTAGGTGCACACCAAAAACCTATGTCCCTATGTCTCTTTATATAATAGAGATCATTAGGGTTACAAGAAATCCTAATCGTAGGAGAAAACTAATTAAACAAAATACACTTTTAGTCCCTCAACTTTAATTATTTTGTATCATCAAATCAATAAATCCTAACAATCTTCCCCTATTTGATGATGACAAAATAAACATCTTTTCGCGCAAACTTCCCCTTAGTTCTTGATTTCTTGTAAACATGTCATGCATAATAAGCTGCAAATCTTGACCTTCGAATCTTCTTCCCCTTTTTGTCATAATCCAATAGGGGTCTTCAAAAAGATAAGCAACTTGAATCTTTTCAACTTTTTCCTCAATCAATGCATGAACATATCCCGATGGTTAAAAACTTGAAACAACAAGCTTCCCCTCAAATGAATGTTTTAACCATCCCTTGAATCTCGAATTCTATCAGCTCTATGTAATGATCACATGTGAAGAAAATAGAGTATAACAAACTTGATGAAGAAGTCGAATCTTCCAAACCTGTACCTTATATCTTGTACTATTCACGACGTCGAACTTATATCCTTGTATAAGTAGATCGCAATCTCCCCGTAAGATCTCTTTGACAAAAAATCCTTATTTTCCATAATAAGTCACCGAGCCCCCATAACTCTTTCAAGTGATAGCAAATGTGAGCATTGAGCATCATAAGTTTAATCTCACACGTTTGCTAGATTTTGTCAAGTCTTCGTCGTCACCATACAAATCAAACAAGTTATCTTCAAAGTTCTTCATCCTCCACTTTGAGATATGATAAGATACATGCATGTAAAACTCAACTACAATATCAAATAAGCTATAATCGATCTTCTTCGTAATCACATCTTCTTCGAAAACAAGCCATAAAATCAGTAAGAATAAATTGTTATGAAAACAATTTAATTCGAGATCCAAACCATCAGTGGTAACTGTTTTACACTAACAGTTTTAACCACTTAGCACCAACTGTTTTATACTAACAGTTGTAACTGTTATCACTAACAGTTTTAACTGTTTTCTCCAAGTCAACGAACAGTGGAAACTTTCCACTTCCACTTAACGAACAGTGGTAATATTCAATAAGTCCACAAAGAGTGTTAATTTCTAACACATTCAAAAACAGTGGTAATATCCTTCAATTTGCACAAACAGTGATAAAACCTCCCAAACAGTGGTAATCTTTAACAGTTTCTTCTAACAGTGGTATTCTCCTTTACCTTGCAATGATAATCCAAACCATCAGTGATATTCTTCCACATGCTTTCCACTGTTTCTTTCATTAATTAATTCTTCCACTTTATCTGTCAATCTTTATCTTCTAGCCAACCCAATAACAGAAACCACAATAACAGTTTACATCACTTTTAATCTACACCTGCTGCGCATGTTACCTTGTTGCAAGAACCAAAACACAAATCAGCTTCTTAATCAAACTTCAACTGTTGATCGAATTTAATATTTAGCACAAGTTGGTTAAATATTAAATCGAAAACAGAAGTTGGTCAGCAAGAATGATTTCCAAAGTAGACGAGTGTCGGCTAAGCTAACAATAATTGCAATGAATATTATCTTTCTCATGCTGCAAGTATCCAACTAAATCCTCTCTGATGTTAATCTGGACTTCAACTCCTCTAATCAGTACATCCCTAGCAATAATCTCTGCTCATGAGAGCATGTCAGTCTCGCTAGTTTCATGTTCTCATCAACAAACTATACGTTGTACCACAATCTTGCGATTCACATGACCTTCAATAACTCTTACAAACTAGTCGTCTTCTTTGTTTAACAAATCTACTCGTACCAAAACAGAAAAACTTGAACGAACTCAGAACCTCGAATGAACTCGAAGTCTTGAATCTGACTCGAACCTTGAACAAGCAATCATTCTTCTGCTACGCTGCTTCAACTTTACTGATCTGTCTCTGTCTCTTTCGAAATAGGTTTTTTAAAAAAAAACTTTAATCTGCTTTGAACTTTCAGAAACCCTAAGTGGCTTGAACTTTGTGTCGCAAGAACAAATCACACATCACCGATTCCATAAGCAACAACACTCTTTTTCTGCTGTAGTCGATGTAGGATTTGAAGAAAACCCTAAAGTCATGAATAAATCTTGTAACTTCTTCAATAAATAGAAAACCCTATTCAAACAAATAACGAACTCTAATCTTCTTTTTCCTTGCAAACTTTTTAATCTTGAGAAGCAGCCATCGTGACTTAGTTTAATAATATTCTCTCAGAGGTGGTCGGTCTAAAAGAGAACAAATCTTTAATCCAATGTCGGTTTCCATTATAATATAAATCTTGTATAGTATGTCAGCACAAGAATTAAATATTATAATCTGCTTACCTTGATCTCCATATGCAACAAACGAAATTTTGTGAGTAATAAAATAAATCGTTGTCATTAATAATTCATACCCACTTAGATATATAAAAGAATATATCTGCTGATCTTCAAATCTTTCTTCGATTTTCATACTCTTTGTGTATCGTAGATCACGAGCCACCTTGCTCTGATACCAATTGTGAAAACGTAATAATGATCTAGCTCAGATTGTTTAGATCTTGACCTAGGATACAATGATAACAATGATAATAATTTGCAGCAGAATAATAATAAGAACAATGTTATCAACCAAATCCCTAATCTTATTAATTAATCAACAAGACGGATACCCTTTAGTATTGGGGTTACAAGAACCTTAGGGATAACAAAGAACTTTAGACGTCTACATCTTTTCTAGGTGCACACCAAAAACCTATGTCCCTATGTCTCTTTATATAATAGAGATCATTAGGGTTACAAGAAATCCTAATCGTAGGAGAAAACTAATTAAACAAAATACACTTTTAGTCCCTCAACTTTAATTATTTTGTATCATCAAATCAATAAATCCTAACAGTAGTTCTTCTGGAAAGACTTCGGGAAAGTCTCTAACGATTGGCATATCTTCAAGTCGCTTCTCATCAACGATTGGCATATCTTCAAGTCGCTTCTCCTCCGACTTTTTCTCCGTGATGTGCGCGAGTATTGCGGGGTAACCCTTTCTCAGAAATTTTCGGGTTTTTAAACAGGAGATTAAGTTTAGTCTCGACCCACCGGTCTCCCCCTGTATGACCAAGGTACTACCGGCGGCGAGAGGAATTCGGACGATCTTATCATGGCAAACAATTTCAGCCCGATGCTTGGACAACCAGTCCATACCCACGATGACATCAAAACTTCCTAGTTCAACAGGCATTAAATCGATTGAGAAGGTTTCGTTTGCGAGGTTTAAAGTGCAATTAGGTATCACACTACTGGTTTCTATGAGTTTACCATTTGCGAGCTCTACAGTGTACTTAACATCTAAGGCCGAAGGGGTGATATTAAGTAGTGGGCAAAACTCATCAGATATGAAACTTTTATCAGCACCGGTATCAAATAATACTGAAGCAGTAAGATCGTTGAGAAGAAACGTACCCGTTACAACATTCGGGTCTTCCCTAGCTTCCCCAGCTTTGATGACAAATGCTCTGCTACGAGCAGGGTTGTTGTTCCGTTTGTTGCTGCTGTTGTTGTTGTTGTTGTTGTTGTTTTTCTGCTTAGGGCAATTATTCTGAAAATGCCCAGGACTTCCGCACCCATAACAAGTCTTCGGGGCACTGGTGTTTCGACAATCCTTGGCCAGATGCCCAAAACGCTTGCAGTTTGTGCAAGGGCAGGAACCGTCGTGGTGACGATTGCATTTGGGACAGTAGGGCCTGCTTCCAACGTACCCTTTCCTTTCTGAAGTGCCAGATGAATAAGCCCTAAGGGGGTCAGGCTTTCGGTTGGTGATTTGGTTGGATGAGTTGGGGTTTCCTTCCCATTTTCGTTTGTTGTTTGCAGGTGGGGCTGAAGTTGTGTTACGGCGGACAGCGTTTGCCGTGAGTTCATGGGCCATACGGATGGCGTTCTGGATAGTACCTGGTTTGGATGAAGTCACCAGGTCCTGGAGTTTCTCGGGCAGTCCATCAACGTATTTCTCGATCCTCTTGTACTCAGTGTTGGGTCAAAACTGTTTCAGGTCTGAGTTGAAGTTCTGATGAGAATATAAGTGATTAAAACTGTTTGTTTTGAAGGTTAAAACTGTCTTTATGAAGTTACAACTGATAGAAGAAAACTGAAGAGAAGACAAGTGTTACAACTGATTGAAGATAGATTACAACTGATAGTTATGTGTCTGTAAGTAGTTAAAACTGCTTATGTATTAGTAACTGTTAGTTATATATGAAACAGTTAACACTGATTATATATTTGTACTTAGTCATATATTACAATTGAAGAAGTTACCACTGAATGTGTAACAGTTACAACTGTTTACATCAGAATGGTAGTTAAAACTGTTTATGATTTTGTGATAAGTATGAGTCGGTTATGGAAGTTATTTTATTCCATATTTGTAGGAGATTGTATAGGACTCTATATGTTATAAATAGAGATCCTTTAGACCTAGATAGGTTAATGATTTTTGCGCAGCTTCAAGGTTTTCTGTAACCCTAATACATCAAGTGTATTCGTCTTATATTATTAATAAGATTGAAGCTTTCGGTATATTATTGTGTTCATTAAATTAATTAATATTCATTGATCTTCTTAATATTATTGAGTGTGATTCCGCAACTTCTCAATAATATATTCAAAGCTTATTAAGTAAGATTGTTTATTAAGTTAAACAGGGACTAACAAAGTGGTATCAGAGCTTGTGAAGCTTTGAAGAATTGAAGATCTGGGATTATTAGTATCAGTATTTGAGTTGAGTTCAGATATTAAGTTTTGATTTCAATGACGTCTGAAGGCAATGAAGGAATTCAAGCAACGAAGATACCAATGCTTAAACCTGATGAGTTTGACCTATGGAAGGTCAGAATCAGGCAATATATGCTTCTCACGGATTATCAGATGTGGGAAGTTGTTGTTAATGGTATACCAGTAACGCTTGATGGAGATGGAGTAAAGCAACCAAGAGCACCACCAACATCTGAAGCAGAGAGGAAAATCAGATCTACTGAGTACAAAGCACTTAGTACTCTGTTGCTTTCCATTCCGAATGAGCATCAGAGCAGATTTGATAATTGTGAAGATCCCAAGGTACTGATGGAGGCAATTGAGAAGAGGTTTGGTGGTAATGATAACACAAAAAAGAATAAAAGATCTCTGTTAAAACAACAATTTGAAAATTTTAGCCATGTGAAATCTGAAACTCTAACTCAAACCTTTGATAGGTTTACTAAATTAGTTGGAGAATTGGAAAATCACAAGGTTAAGATTGACAAAGAAGATCTTAACAGAAAGTTCTTGAGATCATTAGGTGTCGCACCCCCAAAACACGTGGCAGCGGAAACATGAGTTGTCATGGGGGCGCCGACCAAATTAAATATCACAACACAAGATTACAACAAACGACCACTATATGAGACGTTTTAATAAAAAGTTACATTACCATACTTTCAAATGTTTACAATAAGTCTGGAGTTCGCATAAACCGCTAAGAGATTTCTAATACATAACTGATTATACGAAATACAGCTAAATGCAATCTAATCTCTTGATGTTTGAAAAACAATGCGACTCGAGCTAAGCTTTCCATAAGCTTCCTACTGCGGCGGGTTACCTGAGAAATACATACTAAAAGGTCAACATAAAGTTGGTGAGTTCATAGGTTTGTAAACAATCGTTTAGTCATGATCCACAAGATTTCAAGTTGTATCATTCAAAAATGACAGTTAAAAGTATCGTTATTCAACGATAAGTAAAAGTATTGCATAATGCAATATAAGTATACCATTTACATGAGTCTCATAGTCAAGCTTAACGTTGTTTGCCTCCGGTAAGTGTACTAATCCGATACACTTCTAAATCACAAGTAATACTGCGCCCGTGGGTTGGCTAGAGCGACTAGCCCGGACGAGGTTTGTCAAACCCTGATAGATCTATCCAATAATACTCACGCACATATTTTAATGACTATGATGGGTAGAGGACTTTAGTGGATTATTCAGGTCTCATGCAATCCGTACGAAAAATGTTTCAAGTTACTTGTGATCATATAAGCAGTTGTATAAAACAGTTGTATGTATTCTCACCCCAGTTGAAAAACAGTAAAAAGGGGCTATGAAACTCACCAGAGTTAAGCAGGTAGCAAGCAATAATCAAATAGCAAGCAAAGTCCAAAGCGCAACCTTCTAACGTCCTAAGCGTATAAGGTTGTGTAAGTAGATGTCTCATAAGACTATCTAGAGTGATTGTATAAGTGGGGGTCAATGTCCACTTAAGCCAATCGTGTAGGTGGAGGGTTAATGTCCACCTAAAGCTAGTTCATCAACTAGTATGTCCAAATAAGTTGTTCAAGTTTGTTTATCAAAAACGTGTACGACCCGTTGGTGAAAGTTTGTAATAATAATTCGTTAAGACATTATTATTAGGATGATGTTATACTTTCATATGTATAGTATGTTTCATGAGTTATAACGTTGCATTGTTTAAGTATTAACGTTACTTGAAGTTTAACACTTAGTGAGAAAACTAGTTTTTAAGGATTCTGTTTCATGCGACACTTCATGCGTCACTTGCTAGTTAGGGGCGGCACTTAGGAAGTGCCGCATAATATGCGTTTTCAGATTTAATTAGCGTCACTTAAGAAGTGTCGGATACGGGCGTCACTAAGGCATGGCGGCACTAAGGGTAAGTGCCGCTAATATAATAGTTCAGTCATTTCAGGCGTCACTTAGGTAGTGTCGTTAAAAATAAAGTAGCGTCACTACAAGCGTCACTTGCCAAGTGTCGCTAGAATTCCAGTGATCATGCGTCACTTAAGTCTGTTTGGATTTTGCTAAGTCAAAAACGTGGTCAACTATGACGGTTTGACCCGAACCTTTTACTCAAGTCATATTCCAGTAAATAAAGGTTATAAAAGTTATTATTTCATATTGTAGTCGTTTCGAGATGTCGGTTTCAAGTTTACACCTTAAACTTCAAGATTTAATGTTTTCGGTTTATGTCGGGTCATTACGCCAACTGATTTCACCTATCTATAGTCCAAATCAAACTTCCAAATTTTTACCAACTGATTTACTAAGTGTCTTGACTAACATCTCAAATTTTCAGCTTCTAACAAGTCCATTAACATAGTTAAATAAAGCCGCGTAACAACCGAACACATTTTATCGAAAAACTTCCAGGTCAGTCTTATAAATCGGCTCGTAGAGAAAAATGAGAGCGTTTCTGGAAAAAGTGTAAAACACGAAAGTTATAGATCTTTTCAATACGCAAATTTTAAAAAAAAATGCATCTTCTAACTCTCAGTATTTGATTTTATACGAATATTTTTGTGAACTGTCGATTTTTAGGCAGATTCATGCATGTTCATGTGTTTGCTTTAAAAACGATTTTCAACAACAATCTTGGACATATTTATGATAGATGAATATTATAACATCATAATCAGTAGTATTAAAGTAAGAATAGGTGAAAGTTTGATGATGTATACCAAGCAAATGTTGAAGAATAAGGAGAGATGATGATGGTGTTGTTCCTAGCTTCCTTCTTGTGATTTCTTCTCTTAGATTGGTGGTGATTTTAATGGTGATTGTAATGGTTTTTGGGACTGATTTTTCTCCAGAAAATGAGAGAAAATGAGTGTGTTTTTGGGTAAGGAAAATGAAGAAATGAGAGGGTTCATTTGCATGAAGGTGGAGTGGTGAACACATAAGGAATATCATCATTATGGTGCATGGAAGAGGAGTGGAGAAGAGGGGGAGGTGGCACATGGGGTGGCCGGCCCCCATGTGGTCCCACAAGGGGTATTTTGGTCATTTTACATCTCTAGCTTAATTTGTTGCGTTTTTCGTTCGTTTACCCGATTGTTTAGACGTTTATTCGTACGTTAAATGTTTTATACGCGTTTTTAAGTGACGACTTTTAAATTTTGATATTTTAAGTTGAAATATTTTATCAAGATGCTTGAAAACATTTATAAAAATGTTCCGTTAATTTGTCGGCCTCGATTTGCGTGTTTGTTCTACGGCGGTTTAATCGCGTAACGTTATTTTGAGTCGTTTAGATTAACGATATAATTTGGATAGATTTCCATTGAAGTATTATTTAAAATACTTAATTTAGGTTGTCAATTTAATTATTGACGTTCGTTTGGTTGTCGAAATAAATTCGCGCGTTATCGTTGCGTTTGAGACGTTTTAACCGAAACGTCTAGGTTTTTCGAGTATTATTTTAGCAAAATAATAAATAATGATAAATAACTTCTAAAAATAGATTATAGTTATTTATAGAAAGTTTTTCACCAACGTCCGTATTTATACTGTGTCGGACTCCGTCCGGTCGTTTTGCACAATTTCACCAAATTGCGTAAGCGTAATTACAACTAATTACGTAAGCGTAATATATATCAATTACGGGAGTGTATATTCACACAAATATACAAATAGTTACAAGTAATTACAAGTATTTAGCCTAATACTAAACTAAACACACGTAATTAGGGTTTCAAGTAGGATTATCAGTAACCCTAAATCGTCGGGTGTCACATTCTCCCCCTGTTAAGAGAATTTCGTCCCGAAATTAGTTTGTTGCCGCAGTTTGTGGGGTATCTAAAAATAGATGTGGGTGTTTCAGTCGCATTTGGTCTTCCCGTTCCCAAGTGAATTCAGGACCGCGCCTAGAATTCCACCGGACTTTAACGATGGGAATACGACTCTGTTTCAATCGTTTGACCTCACGGTCCATGATTTCTATCGGTTCCTCGACAAAATGGAGTTTATCATCGATGTGGATTTCGTCGAGAGGAATAACAAGTGTCTCATCAGACAGACATTTCTTTAAGTTAGAAACGTGAAATGTGTTGTGCACGCTACTGAGTTGTGGTGGTAGCTGCAGTCGATATGCCACCGGACCAATTCTTTCAAGAATTTCAAAAGGTCCGATGTACCTAGGGTTTAATTTGCCGCGTTTACCAAAACGAATGACACCTTTCCAAGGTGACACTTTTAAAAGTACTTTGTCCCCGACCTGAAATTCGAGGGGTTTGCGTCTCACGTCAGCGTAACTCTTCTGACGGTCACGTGCGGCTTCCAGCCGGTTTTGGATGGTCACGATTTTCTCGGTCGTTTCATGGATGATTTCAGGACCAGTGAGTTGGCTATCGCCGATTTCAGTCCAACAAATGGGTGATCGGCACTTTCTACCATAAAGTGCCTCGAAGGGTGCAGCACCAATGCTGGTGTGGTAACTGTTGTTGTAGGAAAACTCACACAGAGGTAGGTGGTTTTCCCATGTGTTTCCGAAGTCGATTACACATGCGCGCCGCATATCTTCTAAAGTTTGGATGGTTCGTTCACTCTGACCATCAGTTTGTGAGTGATAAGCGGTACTCATATCCAGACGAGTACCTAGAGCTTTCTGAATTGTTTGCCAAAATCGAGAGGTGAAGCGGCTATCTCTATCGGAGATGATCGAGATGGGTATGCCGTGTCGTGCTACAACCTCTTTGATGTAGATGCGAGCCAAGCGCTCCATCTTGTCGGTTTCTTTGATGGCTAGGAAATGGGCAGATTTCGTGAGACGATCAACAATCACCCAAATGGTATCGCAACCGCTCGGTGTTTTCGGTAGTTTGGTAATGAAGTCCATGGTTATGTTTTCCCATTTCCATTGAGGTATTTCGGGTTGTTGTAGCAACCCAGAGGGTTTCTGGTACTCGGCCTTAACCTTGGCGCAGGTTAAACATTTGCTAACATAGGTGGCGATGTCGGCTTTCATGTTGGGCCACCAATACCGTTGTCTGATGTCATGATACATTTTGTCAGAACCAGGATGTATGGAGTATCGAGATTTGTGAGATTCATCCATCACCAAATCTCGTAGGTTTCCAAAGTTTGGTAACCAGATTCGGTTAGAGAAGTGTCTGGTTCCGTCGGGTTTGATTTCAAATTGTTTTTCCATGCCTCGCAAGGCCTCACTTTTGATGTTTTTCTCGTTGAGTGCTTCGAGTTGAGTGGAATGAATTTGAGCAATAAGATCGTTGTGGATGGTTAAACCAAGGGCTCGAACTCGAAGGGGTTTCACTCGTTCTTTTCGGCTTAGGGCATCGGCAACAACGTTAGCCTTACCCGGGTGGTATCGGATTTCGCAGTCGTAGTCGCTAAGTAACTCGACCCAACGACGTTGTCTCATGTTTAGGTCCTTCTGATCAAAGATATGTTGAAGGCTTTTGTGGTCAGTGAAGATAGTACACTTGGTACCATATAGGTAGTGTCTCCAAATTTTGAGCGCAAAAACAACGGCTCCTAGTTCGAGGTCATGAATGGTGTAGTTCTTTTCGTGGATTTTCAGTTGCCGGGAGGCGTAAGCGAAGACCTTATCACGTTGCATTAACACACAACCTAGTCCTTGATGTGAGGCGTCGCAGTAAACTACGAAATCATCGGTGCCTTCGGGTAAGGATAGGATTGGTGCACTGCAGAGTTTCTGTTTAAGGAGTTGAAAAGCCGACTCTTGTTTGTCGGTCCAATCGAATTTCTTATCTTTCTGAGTCAGTGAGGTTAAAGGTAGGGCTATTTTGGAGAAGTTCTCAATGAATCGCCGGTAATACCCAGCAAGACCTAAGAATTGTCGTACCTTGGTTGGAGTAGTTGGTGCTTTCCAGCACTTGATGGCCTCGATTTTCGCTGGATCAACACGTATCCCTTGGCTGTCAACGACATGCCCTAGGAACTGTACTGTTCGCATCCAGAATTCACACTTGGAGAACTTGGCGTATAACTCCTCGTGTCTGAGTAATTCCAAGATAGTTTTCAGGTGTTGGCCATGTTCTGTTTCGTTGCGAGAGTAGATCAAGATGTCATCAATGAACATAATGACAAACTTATCTAGATATTGTTTGCACACCCGATTCATAAGGTCCATGAATACAGCCGGTGCGTTGGTTAAGCCAAAAGGCATCACTTGGAATTCGTAATGCCCGTAGCGGGTTCGGAAGGCGGTTTTCGGGATGTCGGCGTCTCGAACGCGAAGTTGGTGATAACCAGACCGAAGGTCGATCTTCGAGTAAAAGCTCGAACCTTGCAGTTGGTCAAACAGGTCATCGATTCTAAGAAGTGGGTATCGATTCTCGATGGTTGATTTATTTAGTTCTCGGTCTACCGGTCTCCCCTTGTTTGATCAAAGTTCCACCGGTAATGATGGGAACACTAGCGGTTTTCTAGAGACCATTCCTTTAGGAACAGTGTTTGGACAATCGGTCTATGCTTATGATGATATGGATAATCGATTTTGACGGTTATGAGATCTATGTGGGAAATGTTCGCTTGCGATGGTGTAAAATCAGTCGATAAATTTTCTATGATAATAGTTTGCTTGGAACTATTAAGTCCGTTGAAAACTTGAGTAATTCAAAATATGTTGGAAAAATCTGGTTGTCAATAAGACGTTGAAAATTTCTGTCTGGCCAATTTAATTGAACGTTAGAAGTTGTAAATAGTTCCGGGTAGTTGTTTGGCGAAAATTCTTTGAAAACTCGAATTTGTAGAAATCTGTTGAAAAATCTCTTGAAAACTCTTGTTATTGTAAAGTGTTGAAAGTTTTAGTTGATTCTTATAGTGGTGTCTCCTTAAACGAAAGGGGGGACAAAAGAATGAATTAGATCTTAGTATGAGAGCTAAGATTGTCACATTCATGATTAAGAGCAATATGTGGCTTCATAGTACGACGGTAAATCAGTACAATGTAATATGATTTGTAACTAATAAGGCGCAAGGTTAATAGGTTGATAGTTTATAGAATTCAAAGTTTACAAAACATGCCGGGCATCGTTACATCCAGACGAATACATAAGTCTTATACAAAATGTGATGGGGTTTTATACACCCATCGATAGATCATCGAGCTAACACAAGCTACGTTCACCGTCGTTCGGGTCTACTTTTATTCTATTCTAGGTTCAGGTCATGTGGATAGTAACGTGCTTCGAGCATGTCACTGTATCGCGGGAGTGCAGAGTGGAGTAAGATATTGTCTGTTGAGTGTTGGAACATCCATTTGATCCACGTTTTTGTTCTTTGCTCAAAATGAGTAGCCACTTCCTTCCAGTAGTGAATCCTATCCCTGATTCGGTCGGGAATAGACCTTTTCAGAATCCTCAATTCTTGCTCGTAGGTCTTGCACCTAAGTTTAAGCTCCCAATTGCGGCCATCTAATTCTTCGGCCTGATCTCGCACTCTTTCGTATTCCTCGATGCCAATCATTCCGAAATTGTGATGCTCGTTTACCTCCATAGCGATTTCTTCCATTGGTGCTATTTCCTCATCGAGATATGTGTACTGAATCTGTTCTTCGCAGATTAGGTCGTCATCTGACGAGTAGTCGTTCTTAGGGGAGTTTGCCATCTTTTTCGGGAGGGCGTTCTATTAAGACAATGAATCAACAACAAGAAGGTTTAGTCAATATCGTAGTTTCAAAGAATAGCCACAAAAATGGCCGGGTAGTGTTCTCAAGGTAGTCAGTCATGACTATATTGTTGTTTCGAAATGAACAATTGCTTGGTGAAGGTGTTTGGTGAAGATAGTTGATAGTTGATAAATTCGTAGTTGCGGGTAGTCCTTGCAGTAGTGATTGGAATATTCAAGTTATAGTTTGAAATAGTTTGAAGTAGTTTATGGGCTTCGTCGTTGTGAGTATCCCTCGTGATACTAACCCAGTGATGTTCGAAACAGACATAGTCGCGAATCAAGTTATGAGTAAATCGTTTGACAAACGTGTCAAAATGGTTGACATACAAGTCAAAGAGTGATCAATCATGATCAAGTAAAGAGTTGAGTGGATTGTTGAAGTTCATTCAATTGTTGGATAAAATCATTTCCGATAAGTAGGTGTGTATGTTCCTCTAGTCGTGTGTAGCACGCATGCCTTATGGGTCTACGATATAAGTGGGAATGATGAGTGCGTACTAACAGGAGTAAGTTCGTTTAGGTGACGGAGTATCGTATGGTCTAAGTTCTATATCGTTTTCCCCGAGTGATTTAGTTGCGAGCGGAAAGAAGAAAGTGAAATAGGTGTCACTTGTTTGGGTGGCGAATCCAAAGGTGGATTCTCCCCAAGTGAGTTCGATTCGATTATATCGTTGCCCGATTCGGTTGAGCGAGTGGTACCGCGAAAGTCTCCATAGTGGTAAGTAAGGTTTGTGTTTCGTGTTTGATGTCACGCGACATAGTTGTGGAAGTGGTTGCCATATAGAGTGGCAAGGAGTTTAATATACGGGAAGTTGAGGTCATATATAGCAATATAATAACCTAGCACATAAGCACGTATAAGGTTGGTCCCATTCTATCCTCGGTCAAAGCCTTCTAATGCATTCCCATCCACCATAACCATTTCAGGTCTTGCATCGATTCTTGTTTAATTGTACATAGTTGATCAAGCTATGTTAAATTAAATTCAAATGATGCAATTGCTGAACCAGTCATAACAAATGAGGAATACTAACCTAACGGTTATAGTCTAGGTCACTAATGCAATCCTAGTTCGCTATAACCTTAGGCTCTGATACCAATCTGTCGCACCCCCAAAACACGTGGCAGCGGAAACATGAGTTGTCATGGGGGCGCCGACCAAATTAAATATCACAACACAAGATTACAACAAACGACCACTATATGAGACGTTTTAATAAAAAGTTACATTACCATACTTTCAAATGTTTACAATAAGTCTGGAGTTCGCATAAACCGCTAAGAGATTTCTAATACATAACTGATTATACGAAATACAGCTAAATGCAATCTAATCTCTTGATGTTTGAAAAACAATGCGACTCGAGCTAAGCTTTCCATAAGCTTCCTACTGCGGCGGGTTACCTGAGAAATACATACTAAAAGGTCAACATAAAGTTGGTGAGTTCATAGGTTTGTAAACAATCGTTTAGTCATGATCCACAAGATTTCAAGTTGTATCATTCAAAAATGACAGTTAAAAGTATCGTTATTCAACGATAAGTAAAAGTATTGCATAATGCAATATAAGTATACCATTTACATGAGTCTCATAGTCAAGCTTAACGTTGTTTGCCTCCGGTAAGTGTACTAATCCGATACACTTCTAAATCACAAGTAATACTGCGCCCGTGGGTTGGCTAGAGCGACTAGCCCGGACGAGGTTTGTCAAACCCTGATAGATCTATCCAATAATACTCACGCACATATTTTAATGACTATGATGGGTAGAGGACTTTAGTGGATTATTCAGGTCTCATGCAATCCGTACGAAAAATGTTTCAAGTTACTTGTGATCATATAAGCAGTTGTATAAAACAGTTGTATGTATTCTCACCCCAGTTGAAAAACAGTAAAAAGGGGCTATGAAACTCACCAGAGTTAAGCAGGTAGCAAGCAATAATCAAATAGCAAGCAAAGTCCAAAGCGCAACCTTCTAACGTCCTAAGCGTATAAGGTTGTGTAAGTAGATGTCTCATAAGACTATCTAGAGTGATTGTATAAGTGGGGGTCAATGTCCACTTAAGCCAATCGTGTAGGTGGAGGGTTAATGTCCACCTAAAGCTAGTTCATCAACTAGTATGTCCAAATAAGTTGTTCAAGTTTGTTTATCAAAAACGTGTACGACCCGTTGGTGAAAGTTTGTAATAATAATTCGTTAAGACATTATTATTAGGATGATGTTATACTTTCATATGTATAGTATGTTTCATGAGTTATAACGTTGCATTGTTTAAGTATTAACGTTACTTGAAGTTTAACACTTAGTGAGAAAACTAGTTTTTAAGGATTCTGTTTCATGCGACACTTCATGCGTCACTTGCTAGTTAGGGGCGGCACTTAGGAAGTGCCGCATAATATGCGTTTTCAGATTTAATTAGCGTCACTTAAGAAGTGTCGGATACGGGCGTCACTAAGGCATGGCGGCACTAAGGGTAAGTGCCGCTAATATAATAGTTCAGTCATTTCAGGCGTCACTTAGGTAGTGTCGTTAAAAATAAAGTAGCGTCACTACAAGCGTCACTTGCCAAGTGTCGCTAGAATTCCAGTGATCATGCGTCACTTAAGTCTGTTTGGATTTTGCTAAGTCAAAAACGTGGTCAACTATGACGGTTTGACCCGAACCTTTTACTCAAGTCATATTCCAGTAAATAAAGGTTATAAAAGTTATTATTTCATATTGTAGTCGTTTCGAGATGTCGGTTTCAAGTTTACACCTTAAACTTCAAGATTTAATGTTTTCGGTTTATGTCGGGTCATTACGCCAACTGATTTCACCTATCTATAGTCCAAATCAAACTTCCAAATTTTTACCAACTGATTTACTAAGTGTCTTGACTAACATCTCAAATTTTCAGCTTCTAACAAGTCCATTAACATAGTTAAATAAAGCCGCGTAACAACCGAACACATTTTATCGAAAAACTTCCAGGTCAGTCTTATAAATCGGCTCGTAGAGAAAAATGAGAGCGTTTCTGGAAAAAGTGTAAAACACGAAAGTTATAGATCTTTTCAATACGCAAATTTTAAAAAAAAATGCATCTTCTAACTCTCAGTATTTGATTTTATACGAATATTTTTGTGAACTGTCGATTTTTAGGCAGATTCATGCATGTTCATGTGTTTGCTTTAAAAACGATTTTCAACAACAATCTTGGACATATTTATGATAGATGAACATTATAACATCATAATCAGTAGTATTAAAGTAAGAATAGGTGAAAGTTTGATGATGTATACCAAGAAAATGTTGAAGAATAAGGAGAGATGATGATGGTGTTGTTCCTAGCTTCCTTCTTGTGATTTCTTCTCTTAGATTGGTGGTGATTTTAATGGTGATTGTAATGGTTTTTGGGACTGATTTTTCTCCAGAAAATGAGAGAAAATGAGTGTGTTTTTGGGTAAGGAAAATGAAGAAATGAGAGGGTTCATTTGCATGAAGGTGGAGTGGTGAACACATAAGGAATATCATCATTATGGTGCATGGAAGAGGAGTGGAGAAGAGGGGGAGGTGGCACATGGGGTGGCCGGCCCCCATGTGGTCCCACAAGGGGTATTTTGGTCATTTTACATCTCTAGCTTAATTTGTTGCGTTTTTCGTTCGTTTACCCGATTGTTTAGACGTTTATTCGTACGTTAAATGTTTTATACGCGTTTTTAAGTGACGACTTTTAAATTTTGATATTTTAAGTTGAAATATTTTATCAAGATGCTTGAAAACATTTATAAAAATGTTCCGTTAATTTGTCGGCCTCGATTTGCGTGTTTGTTCTACGGCGGTTTAATCGCGTAACGTTATTTTGAGTCGTTTAGATTAACGATATAATTTGGATAGATTTCCATTGAAGTATTATTTAAAATACTTAATTTAGGTTGTCAATTTAATTATTGACGTTCGTTTGGTTGTCGAAATAAATTCGCGCGTTATCGTTGCGTTTGAGACGTTTTAACCGAAACGTCTAGGTTTTTCGAGTATTATTTTAGCAAAATAATAAATAATGATAAATAACTTCTAAAAATAGATTATAGTTATTTATAGAAAGTTTTTCACCAACGTCCGTATTTATACTGTGTCGGACTCCGTCCGGTCGTTTTGCACAATTTCACCAAATTGCGTAAGCGTAATTACAACTAATTACGTAAGCGTAATATATATCAATTACGGGAGTGTATATTCACACAAATATACAAATAGTTACAAGTAATTACAAGTATTTAGCCTAATACTAAACTAAACACACGTAATTAGGGTTTCAAGTAGGATTATCAGTAACCCTAAATCGTCGGGTGTCACATTAGGTGATGAATGGACAATCTATACTGTTGGATTAAGGCAGAGTTCAGACATTGAAGTTAAGGAACTAGAAGATATATACAATGATCTGAGGAACTTTGAGTCTGAGGTGGAAAGTAAGAAGCAAGCAACTGGATACAGTCATAATGCTGCTTTTATGTCTATGGCTGGAACAAAAGCAGAATCAAGTCAAATGGGTTCTACTCATGTTTCAGGGGGAGCAGGATCATCATCAAATAGTTCTAATGATCAAATATTAGAATATTTCTTTGCAAGTAATGTGAATTTTTCACTTACTAATGAAGATCTGGAACAATTTGATGGTGATGATCTAGAGGAGATGGACATCAAGTGGCAAATTGCATTGATTACTCAAAGAGCAAAAAGGTTCATGCAGAGGACTGGTAGAAATAATTTTGCATACAAGAGGAATGATGCAAATTGGTTTGATAAGAGCAAGATTGAGTGTTTCAACTGTCACAAGATGGGACACTTTGCCAGAGAATGCAGAAACCCTAGGCAAGAGCAGAATGGTAATGGTCAGAGATCTGGAAGCACTGGAACACAGACAAGAAACATTCCAATTCAGGGGGCTTCAGCAAATGCTTTGGTGTCTATGGATGGCTGTGGATGGGATTGGAGTGATCAAGAAGAGCATGTTGTGAAGAATCAATGTCTCATGGCCATTGCAGAATCTGACAAAAAGTCAGAAGTTCCTACTGAGGTACAAAATAAATTATGTTCTGCTGTTTGTAAACAAACTGTTAAACACTACAGAGATCATAATATAAAAGTGTGTGAGGAACTAAAACAATGGGAAATCAAAAGTAAACACACCATAGCAGTCATTGAAAATCTGGAAAATCAAATAAAGGCATATGAAGTCAATGCAACACAGTTTAAGTATGACATTGAATATGCTAGGTGGGAGAGAGACTCTTTTAAAGATAAAGTTGATTTGTTATCTAAGAAACTTACTGAGGTCACATGTGAAAGAGATAGTATAAGGCTTGATGTAAGTAAATTAGAACATGCTTCAAAGAGTGTAAATAAACTTATTAATTCACAGATTCATGATAAACTTAAGACTGGATTAGGATACAATAATGTACCTCCACCTTATAATCACACCTACTTTCCTCCCAAAAGTGAAATTGATATCAATTCACTTAAAAGAGAAATGGTAGATGAGGTTAAAAAGGCTGATCCAATTAAAAGTTTATCTGATGATGATCTGTTTGTAGAAGGTGAAGTTAGTGACTGGACTGAAGAAGATGATCAGAGTGATAGGACATCTGATAGTGAGAAGAGTGTGAAATCTGAATCATCTAAGTCTGAGTCAACATGTGAGGATGTGAAGAGAGTAATTACTGATCTAGTTGTTAATCTTAAAACTGATAAGCTAGAAGAGGGTAAGAAAATGTTTAAGGAGAAGGTTAAACTGGACTTAGAGAAGGTGAGCTTGAATACTAACAAATCTAAACATGGGTTAGGATATGTTAGTAATACAGTTAACTCAGTTACTAAACCTGTTGTTGAATCTGTTGTGAATAACTGTGTGAATTGTAAATGTAAAGCAAGTGCTTCTTCTTCACAGAGTTTTCAAAATCAAAAACCCAGAGGTAATCAAAGAAATTGGAATCAAATGATTTCACAAAAACTGGGTAATAATGTTACTGTGATTAAAGAAATGTCTTGCTTTATATGTGGAAAAATGGGTCATCTTCAATATGACTGCTATCATAATCCTGAGAATGTTCAAAGGATTAGAAAACAGTCATGGACAAAAGCAAATATGATTAACAAACAAAATTTTCAATCAAAAGTTGATCATACTGCCAGAGTTCAGAAGATAAACTCAAAGGCTACCATGTTAAACACTGTTACAGGTAAATCTACTGCAGCAGTAATAACAAAATTAGCCAAAAGCTCAAAGACTAAAACAGTGGTAACTGATTTCAAAAACAGTGTTAACAAAATTAACACTGAATCGTCAATTGGTAAAACAGTTAAAACTGTTAAGCCAAAGAACACTGTTAAGTCTAAAATTAGTTGGATTTGGACACCTATTAAGTCTGATAAATTAACAGATCCAAATACCAACAGTGCTTCACAATCAATAATCTTTAAGAAAGTTGATTATGTGAATGCACATGGGAAACCCAAAGCCAAATTGGTTTGGGTTCCCAAGAGAAATTAATTCTCTTTTTTGACTATTTGTGCAGGGCAAGCCTAAGAGCTTATGGCATATTGATAGTGGATGCTCACGGCACATGACTGGAGACAAAGAAAAGCTGCAGGACTTTAAATCTTTTGATGGAGGATATGTAGCTTTTGGAAGCAATCCAAAAGGAGGAAGGATCACAGGGAAAGGAACAGTTCAGAGTGAAAAGCTAAGTTTTGATAATGTTTATTTTGTGGAACAACTGAGGTATAATTTACTAAGTGTGAGTCAAATCACAGATAAAAAGAACCCAGTTCTTTTTACTGACACTGAATGCCTTATCTTGTCCAAAGAATTCAAAATACCGGAAAACATGATTTTGATGAGAATTCCAAGACAAGATAATGTATATAAGTGTGACTTAGTAAATATGACACCTCAACCTGATTTAAACTGTCTTATTTCTAAAGCAAGTGTGAATGAATCTGAACTGTGGCATAGGAGGATGTGTCACATGAATTTCAAAACCATTAATAAACTTGTCAAAAACAAGCTTGTTAGAGGTTTGCCTGAAAAGGTCTATTCATGTGATGATCATTGTGTTTCTTGTCAAAAGGGAAAGCAATACAAATCCTCATTTAAGTCCAAATCTGTGAACACAAATAGCACACCCTTACACTTATTGCATATGGACTTATTTGGACCAACCAGTATAAGTAGTATGGGGAAAAAGTCTTACTGTCTTGTGATTATTGATGATTATTCTAGATTTACATGGGTTTTCTTTCTTAGGACAAAGGATGAGACAGGTGAAATACTTAGATCATTTATAACTAAGATGGAGAATCAATTGGATAAAAGAGTAAAAATCATCAGAAGTGATAATGGAACAGAATTTAAAAATCATGAGATGGATAAATTCTGTGAAGTTAAAGGTATTAAGAGAGAATTTAGTGCACCTAGAACTCCTCAACAAAATGGAGTAGCTGAAAGGAGGAATAGGACACTAATTGAGGCTGCTAGAACCATGCTATCTGATGCAAAGCTACCTATGTCTTTTTGGGCAGAGGCAGTTAGCACAGCTTGTTATGTTCAGAATAGAGTATTAGTTGTTAAGCCTCATAACAAGACACCATATGAACTGTTGTTTAAGAGAAAGCCTTTGGTTAGTTTCTTAAAATCTTTTGGGTGTCCTTGTACAATCTTAAATACCAAAGATCACTTAGGTAAATTTCAGAGTAAGGCTGATGAGGGGATATTTGTTGGTTATTCTATTCAAAGTAAATCTTATAGGGTATTCAATCAAAGGACCAGAATCATAGAAGAAACAGTGCACATTACTTTTAATGAAAACACTGTTAATCCTGAGGGAAAAGGTCCTGAATCACTGTTTGATATTGATGCACTTAATACTGCTTTTAGATATACAAATGTGGATACTAGTGCAGGTACAAGTGCAGGTACAAATGCAGGAACAGGTGATGAAGAAGGTAGAGCAAAATCAGGAAAATCAGTTGGAAAGAAGAATGATTCATTGGAATATATATTATTTCCAATTTGGTCTCCTGATCCTCCTGAAGTGTTTGATACTGATCAACCAACGACATCACAGGATGTGGAAACAGGAAAATCAGATGAAACATCATTTTCTCATGTTGATGATTCTGATAGACCTGTTATTGAAGACAGTACAGAAGACAGTGATATGAGTCCAGTACAGAAGTCTACAAAGGCAGGTGTGAATGTTGATCAGACACCTACAAAGCATCTTGACACAGAGCAGGAACAATTGAATTATCTACATTTGATGAGTTCTACTCCTTTGTCAAAGAGAATTGCAAGAGAAGTGTCAAGTAGTGAGTCTGGTCAAGAAGGAAATTTTACCAACTTAGAGGAGAGTATTCAAGAAACAGCAGCATCTAAATACATTACTCATAAAGATCATCCACTTGAGAATGTAATAGGAGATATTGAATCAGCTGTTAAAACAAGAAATCAAAGTCAGGTGTTTGAAGCTTCAGCAAATGAGGAAGAAGTAAATCTTGATACAGAAGCTGTAAATACTTCTTTATGAAAGAATTTTGTGAAGCTTATAATGGAGGATTAGAAGAAACTTAATGCTGTGAAGGACAGATTAAGTTTAGGGGGAGATTGTTGGGTCAAAACTGTTTCAGGTCTGAGTTGAAGTTCTGATGAGAATATAAGTGATTAAAACTGTTTGTTTTGAAGGTTAAAACTGTCTTTATGAAGTTACAACTGATAGAAGAAAACTGAAGAGAAGACAAGTGTTACAACTGATTGAAGATAGATTACAACTGATAGTTATGTGTCTGTAAGTAGTTAAAACTGCTTATGTATTAGTAACTGTTAGTTATATATGAAACAGTTAAAACTGATTATATATTTGTACTTAGTCGTATATTACAATTGAAGCAGTTACCACTGAATGTGTAACAGTTACAACTGTTTACATCAGAATGGTAGTTAAAACTGTTTATGATTTTGTGATAAGTATGAGTCGGTTATGGAAGTTATTTTATTCCATATTTGTAGGAGATTGTATAGGACTCTATATGTTATAAATAGAGATCCTTTAGACCTAGATAGGTTAATGATTTTTGCGCAGCTTCAAGGTTTTCTGTAACCCTAATACATCAAGTGTATTCGTCTTATATCATTAATAAGATTGAAGCTTTCGGTATATTATTGTGTTCATTAAATTAATTAATATTCATTGATCTTCTTAATATTATTGAGTGTGATTCCGCAACTTCTCAATAATATATTCAAAGCTTATTAAGTAAGATTGTTTATTAAGTTAAACAGGGACTAACACTCAGGATCGACCATGGTTGGGCACAGAAGTGCCAGCTGGTGGAAACGGTTGGTGTAACCGGTGATATCATTACCTTGCATCTTATGGTTCCAGAATTCCAGCTCCAGTTGTTTCAGTTCATCCCTGGGGCAATACTCACCCCTTAACATCTCCTTCAACTCCTCCCACGGGAGTTTGTAAGCATTGGCAACGCCCACAGTTTGGGCATAGGTGTTCCACCACGTGAGTGCGGTGTCAGTAAAAGTACTAACTGAGAACTTAACTTTGTCCCCCTCCACACAGTTGCAGATAAGAAATACCGATTCAACTTTCTCGATCCAGCGTATTAGACCGATAGCTCCCTCGGTACCTGCAAAGTTTAGAGGTTTGCAGTTCTGGAAGTCCTTGTAAGAACAAGGTTTAGCAGCAGAGGTTTCAGCGGCATCGCTGTTTCTCGAGGAATTTGGTGGAATATTCCGAGCTAAGGCTTCAGTAACAGCCTGGGTTATAAGGGAGGTAATCTGGGCATCGGTGTATGGTCGTGTCTTTGGCGGCATGATTCTTCAATAAAAGAAGTGAAGATACATGAGATTTTGTATGAACTTGTAATTGTCACAGATGTACATGTATAAAAGTAGTAATACATAACATCAACATGGAAAATGACAATTAATGTGAGTTGAGATAACAAAGGATATCTGATAGATAAAGTGAGTTCAAAAGTTACATCCTACAGAGATATTACAAAAGGTGTCGGGAATGGTTACATCCGACTAGTTTATAGAGTAGTGCTAGATAGTCCCTAGATTACGAGATAGATTACAAGACAAAAACTACACTAATCTTAATGTAGATTAATTTGTTCCATCAGCGCGACAAGGCGGTCCACGGTTTCTGCTAGTCGGTTGGTTTGCCTGGCGTTGTCTTCAACCAAGGCCAGTCGTTGTGCTAGTGTTCGAGAATGATCCGCAGTCTCCTGTGAACGCTGTTCACATTCTTCTAATCGGTTTCTTACAAGTTCATCTGCACCTAATTCGGCGGTCATGGAATCCTGAATTATGCTTACAGAGAGGTTGGTATCCTCTTGTTCTCGCTGTAGTTGTGATATGCGGTCAAGAGCTTGACGAAGCAGGTAAGTCATTCGGTGTTGTTCCAGTTCCAGGTTTTCGAGTCTTTGCTCCTGACGGCGGGATTGGGTAGCCAATACTGGCAACGTGAGATGTGCCGAGTTCTGAGAGTTATGTACAGGATAAGGGCTGGTTCGAGGTGACCTTGTGTTCCTCCTGGCTACTCGTGGGTTCCGTGACCCACGTGAGTGAGAGTGTGTCGGATTAGGTGGTGTGTTTGCCATTCCTGTGGCAGAGTGTAAGTAAGACGAGGCTAATATATATAAATATATATCATATCCAGCCTAGTGTCTAGCACGTATCAAGTAATGGTCCGGTTCTCTCGTGGTCAGAGTCAACTAACGTATCCTCGTTCAACATAATCATTTCAGACATTACATCATCTTTCCTTAATTGTACATAGTTGATCAGGCTATGTTAAATTAAAGTCGTATGCTGTAATTCCTGAACCAGTCATGTCTAATAAGAAAATACTGCCTAACGGTCATAGTCTAGGCCCACTAAATGCAACCTAGTTCACTATAACCTTAGGCTCTGATACCAATCTGTAACACCCCCAAATTTAGTGATTTGCGGAAGCATACTTGGGTGTTACTAATCAATATACAAAGCACAAGATATACAGCAAACGACCTTTAAATGAGACGTTTTGTAAAATAATTACATTTCATAATTAAATCGTTTGAAAACATATAGTTTTCTTTACAAACATATGTAAGCCTAGAGTCCGCGTATGTGGCGGGAGATTCTATTACATAACCATAGTTACAAAAGATAATGCCAAAGAATCTCCGTTAAATGCAGTTTGGAAATCATGCGACTCTAGCTAGTAATCCTGGAGTTTCTCCTACTCCGTAAGTGTACCTGAGAATACATGCTAAGAAGGGTCAACCAAAAGGTTGGTGAATCTCACAGGTTTATCAGTAAATAATCAGTTTGAACACAAGATTTCATCAGTAGTGCCCGTAGGCGTATACCAAGTATTTGCAAATCTCGCAAAAGTAAAGTAATCAAGTTATACCGTTGCCATGAGGCTCATAATCGAAGCTTAACCCGTAAATAATCAGTTGCTCCCGTGACATGCTCGAAATTGAGCAAGCATAAGTAAACGAAATAATAGTCGCCCGTTTATACATAACGGTTCATGGTAGCGCTACTACCCCGGGCGGGGAGGGTCATTTCCCTAATGGATCCATTAACTACTGTTCGCGCTTAAGTACATAACTAACGATATATGATGGAGAGACTTCAGTAAATAGTAAGTAACTCATGCAATTCCGTTTGGTATAGTAAACAGTTTAGTACTTGTGTTCAAGAAAAATCAGTCGCATGTATCTCCCCCAATAAGTTAAAATAGTAAAAGTGGGGCCGTAAGACTCACCTGAGTCAAGCAGTGGTAAATAGCAAGTAGTAGTAAAGCAAGTAGGTTCTCCGAACCCGTGACCTTCTAGTGCCTAAACACGTAAGGTTAAGTAAGTAGATGTCTCGCAAGACCATCTAGGCTAGTTGTTCATACAACCCGTTGTGTTTAAATGTTGGTTTGTTCGCGTTCGTAACAAAGTATACGGCCCGTTGGTGATTTGTTATAATTAAAGTTTATCATTCAATACGCAAATTAAAGTAATTGTAATAGGAAAGTATGTTTTATTATGATTGTTAGGTCGTATCGTATAAGGATTTGAGGTTGTAAAAGTTCGACACTTAGTGAAAATGTGAGTTTTCAAGGTTCTGGTTTGTGCGACGTAGCATGCGACGTTGCAAGCGACGTAAGGTGCGACGTAGGCAAGTACGTCGCATGATGCGACCTTCGCAAATCAATGCGACGTAGGGGGCGACGTCGCTAATGCGACGTTGGTTCGGTTTGCGACGTTAAAGTCTACGTCGCTACGTGCGACGTCCGCAAGTTAATGCGACGTAATAGGCTGCGTCGCTAGTGCGACGTTGAGGTTTTTGTGCGACGTAGGTCGCGACGTCGCAGAGGCCCCTGGCCAGGTGCGACGTAGCGGTCTGTTGGCCGGAAAATGTGCCGAAAATGAGTTTTCCGGTTTCCGTTCGGTCCAAATCTTTTACCCAACCCTTATATGAACATAATAAGCCTATTTAAACCATAAACTAGTAAAAATGATCAAAAACGAGAGATGTCGGGATTTGTCAGAAACTTACAAAGTGTCGGATTGAAAATCCGAAAAGATAGGAAGGTAGATCGTGTTGCGGTGGTCGTTTTCTTCCAAAGAGATGATGAGATCCAAGGTCGTTTAGTATGTTTATTTGTCGTTTTTGTGAGTTTGTGGGTTTTGTGGTTAGTTGGTGGATTTGAGAGAAAAAGGTGAAAGAGAGAGAGAGAGAGAAAAATGAAATGAGAAGAAAAGGTGGAGAATGGGAGGTTATCTCCCATTTTCGCTCCGCGTTCTCGCTCCGGGTGGTGTTCGTTTTCTCCGTCGTTTAGGCGTTAAATATTTATTTTACGCGTTTAATTATATTTCAAAAATTATAAATCTTGTTAAATAATTTATTTAAATTATTTCCTTAAATCTTTAATAGTTTAAATTAAATTTAATTACTTTTGTTATTAAATCGTGTAAGTTTTAATCGTGTAATACGAGGCAGTTACTAGTTGTTATAAAATAGCATTTCGGTCATAGTTGCGTTATTTTAGTTTATAAACATTTGTTCACCAACGTCCGTGTTAATCGAATAGAATTTCATTCTATTTAAGTTGCGTACGATTTAAGCCAAATCGCAAAGTTGTATATATTCACCAACATGTAATCTGATACATAAATTAGCCTAACACAGAACTAATTACATGTATTCACAAGTATTAGGCACTAATTCTAGTCCTAATTTGCCGGTTGTTACACATAACATCTCACAACACAATTCCGCTGTACCATCGTATGTTCGCGAGGAGTATATCATTTCGTATTTCCTCCATCATTCTATTTCCTTAGAATCACAAATGGAACTTATTGTTTGAAGGACTATAGGCTCCATACGTAAAACCATACCCCACCCACTCGCAAACTCGCATCTAGTATGCAACTCTGTTGTTTGTCAAATGTGATTATCACTGGTGTCATTGTATATTACCCCATAAATATATATATGCATATG
Source organism: Helichrysum umbraculigerum (assembly GCA_949592205.1). NCBI lineage: Eukaryota > Viridiplantae > Streptophyta > Magnoliopsida > Asterales > Asteraceae > Helichrysum > Helichrysum umbraculigerum. The sequence continues at coordinate 66,677,547 of CATIUR010000003.1, forward strand.
TGATGTATCATGTTTTGGTGCAAACAACTCATCCACTCTCTTTGCTTTGGTCAGAATCATGCCGCCAAAGAGGAATGGTTTCAGTCAAGCTGAACTCAATGCTGCGGTTACCCGTGCTGTAGCCGAAGCCATGGCTACTCGAGACGCTCAAAGGAATGAAGAGACAGTTAATGCCACTCCTACTCATGTTATCAAACCTTGTTCCTACAAGGATTTTCTCAGCTGCAAACCATTGTATTTCAAGGGCACAGAAGGTGCTATTTGCCTGATCAGATGGATTGAAAGAATGGAATCTGTCTTCAGTCTCTGTAACTGTGCTGAAGATAGTAAGGTCAAGTTTGCTGCTTACACCTTTCAAGAAGGTGCACTAACGTGGTGGAACACCCACGCAAACTCTATTGGCGTCGAGATCGCAAACCGACTTCCTTGGCCTGAATTGAAGAAAAAGCTAAGGGAGAAGTACTGTCGCGAGGAAGAACTACACCGACTGGAAGTGAAGTTCTGGCATCTGGCGGTACAAGGGAGTGATATTGCTGGGTACACCACCAAGTTCCAACAATTTGCTCTGTTGTGCCCAGGTTTGGTTGATACGGAAGGAAAAAGTATCAAGAAGTACATCCGCGGACTTCCAGAGAATATCCAGGGAAATGTCGCCTCAGCGCAACCAACCACCCTTGATAGAGCTATCGAAATTGCTCATGAACTCATGGCCATGGTTGTCAGCCGTGAGACATCTGCTCCATCTTCTGGTAAAAACAACAAGAGAAAGTGGTCTGGGAACACCACTCAAAACCAATCATCATCAAAGAGGTCTGAGTCTGATAAGACCCTCAACACTGGTTCTAGTTTCAACAAGGGTTACACTGGAAATAAACCCTACTGTTCAAAGTGTCGCCGTCATCATGATGGTCCTTGCAGCACACCTTGTGGAAAATGTCAAAGGTATGGACATTTGACCAAAGACTGTAGGTCTACTACCGTCAACACCAACAACACCACCAGCCAACCAAAGTCCTGCTATGAGTGTGGAGAAACTGGGCACTTTAGGAATGATTGCCCAAAGCTGAAGAACAAGGGTAACAACACTGCGAAGGGAAGAGCTTTCGTTCTGAACTCAGGAGAGGCCCGTCAAGACCCGAATGTGGTCTCGGGTACGTTTCTTCTCAACGATCTTACTGCTTCTGTTCTGTTTGATTCTGGTGCTGATAGGAGCTTCATATCTGATGAGTTTAGTCAATTGCTTAACATTTCCCCTATTGCCTTAGATGCTAAGTACATTGTAGAATTAGCTAATGGCAAGTTAATTGAGGCTGACAGTGTAATACCAAATTGCACTTTAAATCTATCTGATGAAATCTTCTCTATTGACCTTATACCCGTTGAGATTGGAAGTTTCGACGTCATTATTGGAATGGATTGGTTATCCAAGCACCGAGCTGAAATTGTCTGCTACGACAAATTCGTCCGTATACCTCTTGTCACAGGTAGTATTCTAATCATACAAGGGGAGACCGGTAGGACGAGACTGAATATCGTATCCTGCATGAAAACTCGCAAGTACCTTAGGAAAGGGTACCAGGCGATCCTCGCACATGTCTTGGAGAAAAAGTCGGAAGAGAAACGACTTGAGGATGTGCCCATTGTTAGAGATTTTCCAGAAGTCTTTCCCGAAGACTTACCTGGCCTTCCACCACCGAGACAAGTTGAGTTCTCGATTGATCTCGTGCCCGGGGCAGCACCCCGTTGCATGAGCACCATATCGTTTAGCCCCTTCAGAACTTCAGGAGTTGTCTACTCAGTTGCAGGAACTCCTGGATAAGGGATTCATTAGACCAAGTTCTTCACCATGGGGAGCCCCGGTTCTGTTTGTGAAAAAGAAAGACGGTTCATTCAGAATGTGTATCGACTATAGAGAGTTGAACAAATTGACCGTCAAGAACCGTTACCCACTACCTCGCATTGATGACCTGTTCGACCCACTTCAAGGGTCAAGTTCTACTCGAAGATAGATCTAAGATCAGGTTATCATCAGTTACGAGTTCGTGACATCGACATCCCAAAGACTGCTTTCCGAACTCGCTATGGACATTATGAGTTCCAAGTGATGCCATTTGGAATGACTAACGCACCTGCTGTATTCATGGATCTTATGAACCGAGTGTGCAAACCATATCTCGACAAGTTTGTCATTGTTTTCATCGATGACATTCTTATTTACTCGCGCAATGAGCAAGAGCATGCGCAGCATCTCAAAGTCATTCTAGAGCTTCTTAGACACGAAGAGCTATTTGCTAAATTCTCCAAGTGTGAGTTCTGGATAAAAACCGTTCAGTTCCTTGGTCATGTGATTGATAGTCAAGGAATTCACGTAGATCCATCAAAAATTGAGGCTATCAAGTGCTGGCAAGCACCGACGACGCCGACCGAAGTACGCCAATTCTTAGGACTGGCAGGTTATTATAGGCGTTTCATTGAGAATTTCTCCAAAATAGCTCAACCTCTCACAATACTGACTCAGAAGGAAAAGAAGTTCGATTGGACTGATAAACAAGAGTCAGCATTTCAGTTATTGAAGCAAAAGCTTTGCAGTGCACCAATTCTATCATTACCCGAAGGCAACGAAGATTTCGTGGTATACTGCGATGCCTCACACCAAGGTCTTGGTTGCGTGTTGATGCAACGAGACAAGGTTATTGCCTACGCCTCCCGACAACTCAAAGTTCACGAGAAGAACTACACAACTCATGATCTCGAATTAGGAGCCGTAGTGTTCGCTCTCAAGATCTGGAGACACTATCTGTATGGCACAAAATGTACCATCTTCACCGATCACAAAAGCCTCCAGCATATATTCGATCAGAAGGATCTCAATATGAGGCAACGTCGCTAGGTCGAGTTACTCACCGACTATGATTGTGAAATCAAGTATCATCCAGGGAAGGCAAATGTGGTTGCCGATGCCCTAAGTCGCAAAGAGCGCACAAAACTACTTCGAGTCCGAGCCCTTAGCATAACTATCCATAATGATCTCATCATTCAAATTCTCACTACTCAACTCGAAGCATTGAAACCTGAAAACATCAAGGAGGAAGCCTTGCGAAATATGGAGAATCAATTTGAAACCAAACCCAATGGGGTCAAATACTTCGCAAATCGAATCTGGTTACCTAAGTTTGGGAATCTTCAAGACTTGGTGATGGATGAAGCTCACAAGTCCAAATATTCTATACATCCTGGATCTGACAAGATGTATCATGGCATCAAGGGATCATACTAGTGGCCAAACATGAAAGCAGAGATTGCCACGTATGTCAGCAAGTGCCTCACATGTTCAAAAGTTAAAGCTGAATATCAGAAGCCCACCGGTTTGCTACAACAACCGGACATTCCAGAATGGAAATGGGAGCAAATCGCTATGGATTTCATCACTAAACTCCCAAGAACAGCTAGCGGTTGCGACACCATTTGGGTAATCGTAGACCGGCTCACCAAATCATCTCATTTTATCGCCATCAAGGAGACTGACAAAATGGAACGTCTCACACGAATCTATTTGAAGGAGATCGTATCCCGACACGGCGTTCCAATCTCAATTATCTCTGATAGAGACAGCCGATTCACATCTAACTTTTGGCAATCATTGCAAAAGTCATTGGGTACTCGTTTAGATATGAGTGCAGCCTATCATCCACAAACCGATGGCCAAAGTGAAAGAACCATCCAAACACTAGAAGATATGCTACGCGCCTGTGTAGTTGATTTCGGTGCGAATTGGGAACATCATTTGCCTTTGTGCGAATTCTCATACAACAACAGCTACCACACCAGCATCAAGGCTGCACCTTTCGAGGCACTGTACGGTCGTAAGTGCCGGTCGCCTATCTGTTGGACTGAAGTTGGAGACAGCCAACTGACTGGTCCTGAAATTATTCATGAAACCACCAAGAAGATCGTTGGTATCCAACAACGGTTGAAAGCCGCACGTGATCGTCAGAAGAGTTATGCTGACGTGAGACGCAAGCATCTCGAGTTCCAGGTTGGGGATCGAGTATTGCTCAAAGTATCACCTTGGAAAGGTGTCATCCGTTTTGGTAAACGTGGGAAGTTAAACCCTAGATATATCGGACCTTTTGAGATCCTTGAAAGGATTGGTCCAGTCGCATATCGATTGCAGCTACCTCCAGAGCTCAGTAGCGTGCATCCCACATTTCACATTTCTAACCTGAAGAAATGTATGTCCGATGAGACACTCATTATTCCTCTAGATGAGATTCAAATCGATGATAAACTTCATTTTATCGAGACACCGGTGGAGATCATGGACCGTGAGGTCAAACAGCTTAAGCAAAATCGTATCCCAATTGTCAAAGTTCGGTGGAATTCGCGGCGTGGTCCGGAATTCACCTGGGAACGGGAAGACCAGATGCGACACAAGTATCCGCATTTATTTTCGGACTCCACTCACACGCCAACACAAAGCTGAATTTCGGGACGAAATTCTCTTAACAAGGGGAGAATGTGACACCCATCAAATTAGGACTAGTTATTAGATCCTAATCATCTAGTAGTACATATAATTAGTGCTATGTTTTAGGCTAATTGTATGTATCAATATGTATATTGTTATATATATATCAGCACGCGATTTGTTTAAATCGTGCATTTTCAAATCGGCCGAATTCCGATTCATCTATAACGCGTTGGTGAAAACAAGTATTAAGTAATATAGAATTATTATTTAATACAACTCATTATTTATTACATATTATTTCGATAATATTTCAAAAGAAACTCGTATCGTCTAAAACAATCATACGCAACCAAAAATGAGTGAAACGCGTTCGATAATCAAAACCAACCAAAGTTATATTTTTATAACTCATTAACAAGTATTTTGATAAAATACTTCAACTCAAAAATATCGAAAGCTTATTCGTTATTTAAAAATGTATATATAATACATAACGTCTAAATATACATTTAAACGATCGGGTAAACGAACACGGATATAATACCAATTATTTGAGACAAAATATAACAAAAATCCACCTCCTTTTTGACTTGGAAAAATCAGCCAAACAAGATCCATGAAACATGGATCTTGTTCTTGACTTTAACCACCACCATCATCTCATCTTTCTTCATTCAATCACCAACTCAATCTCTCTCATTCTCTCTCTAATCTCTGATCTTTCTCTCTCTAAAATCAGCCACTTTCACCACCATAATCCACCATCAAAACCTCTTCGGATCATCAAGTCGATTGAAGCAAAAACGATCACGAGAACGCGAGCTACGCTTCCACCTTTTCGGATTCTTCATTCGATCATTGTAAGAATCCCGACACTTTCGTAAAATACTTGTATTATGTTTATATAGATGATATATTGTTCATACAACTTGTTAATGTCCAAATCTAAATCTTAAAAACATTTTTCATAAGTATGTATGTATGACAGATTCTGTCTCTCAAAAACAGTCCCACAAAATCGTTAATATCTCGAGCTCTAAGATGAGTTAGACAACCAATTGTTTTTTAAAAGTTGCGTATTGAAAAGAGCTACAACTTTCGTGTTTTACACTTTTTCCATATCTATACGGATTTAAGTATAGAAGCTGATCTTTGAATGTTACTCGTTTCCGAACCAAATCCGACTACCTTTCATGTTGATTTTTGTTAAAAATAGCAGATGAACTTATAAAATTACCACAAAGTGCAGATTTACACTAGACCCATAGGGGAACATCTATGATTTTTGGTGGGTCTTTATTTGGACTAAAAAGTGTAGAAAACGAGAGGGTTGTTGAGTCAAAAATCTGGAGATTATAACTAACAGGGGCAACACGATTATAACTAACAGGGGCAACACGATTATAACTAACAGGGGCAACACGATTATAACTAACAGGGGCAACAAGATTATAACTAACAGGGGCAACACGATTATAACTAACAGGGGCAACAAGATTATAACTAACAGGGGCAACACGATTATAACTAACAGGGGCAACAAGATTATAACTAACAGGGGCAAAACGATTATAACTAACAGGGGCAACAAGATTATAACTAACAGGGGCAACAAGATTATAACTAACAGGGGCAACAAGATTATAACTAGAAGTGGTAACAACTAGTAATCACGTAAGACAACAACACAACAACACATGACCTATACGAATACTAAACACTTCAAATACACTTTACAAGTATTTCATTTCAACATTTCAATAATAACGTTTTGAGATTATTATTACAATTAATCACCAACGAGCCGTATACGATTTTCACAACTTTAAATATAAACATTAACCAAAGTATTTGGACATAACTAGTTGAGGGAACAACTAGCATAGATGGTCTGTAAAGTCTTCTAATCAAATAAAACCTTGCGCGTCTAAGACGCCCTGCAGGTTTCAGTCGATTGAACGACATCATTTGTCTTGTAAACCATCATTTGTGCTTGATAGCATCTCATTAGGCTCAGGTGAGTCTCATAGCCCCTTTTTAAATACTTTTACCTAGGGGTGTGATTGCATTGCTCTGTTTTGTTTTACAATATGAACGCAAGTACCATCAAATCAAATACTACATGAGTTATTTTCACGAATCATTTTAAAGCCCTCCATCAGCATAGTTTGGTAATACGTAGTAGCGTGAATATTAGTATATGGTACCATATAGGTTTGACCAGCCTCATCCGGGTTAGCACGCACTAACTGGTAAAACGGATGTATTAATATTTGTGAAGACGAGTGTTGATTAGGCACTCGTAGGAGGCACCTCGATCAGGAAGCACTGGACAAGGCCAGCCATCAATCAGGAAGCAGTGGACAAAAATCTCAACCATAAGAGAACGACTCAAGGCAACCCAAAGTAGACATAAAAGCTACGTTGACAATCACAGAAAGCCACTAGAATTCCAAACAAGTGATAGAGTGTTCTTGAGAGTATCACCTCGGAAAAGACTTGTACGCTTTGGCAAGAAAGGCAAGCTAAGCCCACGCTATATCGGACCATACAAAATATTGAAACAAATAGGCCTGGTGGTTTACAAACTAGAATTGCCCAAAGAGTTGGGTGGATTTCATGACATATTTCATGTCTCAAACCCTAAGAAGTGTCTAGTTGACAACTCTCAAACCTTGCCCTTAGAAGAGTTCGAATCGATGATCGACTACTTTCTTTTAGTAAAGCACCCACAAAAATCCTTAATAGAGGTACCAAACAGTTGAGACGTTAAGGCTCACTGAAATTCTAAACATGGGCCTGAGTTCACATAGGAACGGGAAGAATTTATGTGACAAAAGTACCGCACCTATTCTTGAGTGCTTCGTCACCCAATAGGACCAGTTGAATTTCGGGACGAAATTCATTTCAATGGTGGGATAATGTGACAACCGTCAAAAATCTCGGGTCATTATCGCACTCGAATCTCAAATTTCATTTACAACGTTCCTTAAATCCTAGTGTGAAAATTCTAGGTTATGACTCCTTGGGCTTACTGAAGTCGCAGAACGTCTTAGAGACTGTTTGGTGAACTTTAAATATCCTTAAACATATTAAAATTGGTTACTAAGTGCCTAATAAAATAAAGAAAAATCTACCCATTTATGTCCTCACAAAATCCTCATCGAATCACAATAACCGAAATTTTGGTGACTCGACAAGTAAATTCAATCGGAACAGTATCCGACTAAACACGAACGTTGGTGAAATCATTTCTATAAATTACGTAATCCTATTTCATAATTAAATAGTAGTTATTTACCTTATATTATAATTACGTTCAATAACACGCGAAATACCTAGACGTTTTGCTTAAATCGTAACAAACGCAACGAAAACGCGCGAATCGAATTCGGCAACCAAATGAAAGTCATTTATATTTCAAAAACTCAAAATAAAGTATTTTAACAATACTTCAATGGAAAATAATCCCAAATATATCATTAATTAAAAACGACTCAAATAACGTTAGGCGATTTAACCGAATAACGAAAATAGTGAGCAAACGACCAAAATACGTAAACACAGTCTGAGACTGAGAATTAAATCACACAAACCCACCAAGTGGGGGGCCCATAGGCCAGCCACCACCTCACTCCACCAATTATTTTTCATGCAAATGATCTCTTTTCTTTAACCCATTCAAGCCTCATGCAATTTCTCATTTCCAACAAACACACTCTTCCCAAACTCTCCAACCTCTCACTACTCCCTCTCTCTCTCTCTAAAACTCAGTTGAAGATCAGCCTCTACTCCATCCAACATCCACCACTAACCACCTACAACCACCATAGCACCACCACTCAAAAACACCACCATTGTGCAAGGAAATTCAAGAAAAGCAAGCTACATCATCTCCCCATTTCATTTCAGCCATTCTTACCTTATAATCACCATCGTGAGGATACTTTTTTTCTCTTACTACTCTTATAATCATGATATAATGTTCACTCACAAGTATCATAACAAATCTTTGCTTAAAAACCATTTTGCAACATCAAAAACTCATGAAAATGCAACTTTCACTTCCTGTCCAGGAACATGCACGAATTTCTATAAAATGTTTCTCACTCATTTATTGATGAAAATAGACTTTTTTATAGTCTAAAATCAAGTTCAAGAAGTTATCTTTCTAACCCCACTGGTTTCATCATGTTTGGAGCTCGTTTTCTATTTTAAATAATTTTTGTATGAATGCATGTATAATCTGATCAGAAAAGTCAGTAATTTAGTCTTATGGTTTTGACCATATCTTGAGCTACACAGCTCCAAATGACTTGAAACCAACGCCAAAAGTTTAAAAATTTCATTAGTTACATTTGTTATGTTGACCAATTTTTTTGAAACCTTGTGTATTTTTCTCAGTAATTATATCTCCTTGCATGTGTCCAGATTGGCCAGTTTTTGGATCTCAGAGGAAAACGAAATTTTATAAAATACTTAGACCTTTATAAAAACCCTACAAAAATTACTGGAACTTTATAATACCTTGTGGATCACCTGTGATTTTTCCCATATTCTATTTTGGAACATACATTTTTAGAAAAATCCGACAAGTGGATGTAAAATCTGGAAAATGTAATGTGTGGACTGTTTATGGTGTAACATATAAACCGACACTTGTTGACTTACTAAAAGTGTAAGGACTGAGTTTTTATGACATTTGAAAATATTTAAGGTTTTGGTAAAAGTATCGGGTCAAACCAAGAAGGTTTGACCAAGTCAACGAAAACGGGCATCAGTTTTGATAAAAACGTCAAACTTACTATTTTTGGTAAGAACGATAACAAAAAGGGTTTGGGTGTCTTATGATGTAATTATCGGATTGTGTATTGTTAATCATAAATTTTGAAGAACCAAAGTTCCAACACTCAAAACACTATGAAATTTGGATAATAACAATCGTGAGACGTTATATGACTTGTGTATTCAATTATTAATCAAACGTGGATATTGGACATTAACAAACTACAAGGCAAAAACTAACTAAATTGGCACTTGGTAATCTAAATAAGTAACTAAGCAATCTTAACAAACCAAATTACCGAGAATCTAACTAGAAACCTCGTGTTCATAGGACTTGGATAGGAGTCGTACTCGACAAGCACACGTGTTTCATCCATCGGTTTACGCTTACGCTCAACAGTGAGTTTTCACAGCCCCTTTTTACTTGTTTACTATTTTGGGGTGAAAAGCATGATTCTAAACTTTAACTAAATTGGTTGTACTTTTTTATGAACTTATTGAACTTTTGCTATGCTACTTATGCGAATTGGTGTATACTACCTTTGTGAATTGAGAACTCACATCCCCGATTGGATGTGTAGTATTTACCTTGTCCCCGATTGGACGGAAGGTGACTCATGTCCCTGTGAGGACATCATTGAACACTAAGTCCCCTGTAACCTGTTACACTACTCATTAACTCGTCCGAGAGCCAGACGAGCCGTCTTTGATAATCATGAATAACGTTATTTAGGGTAGACCAACTCTCACTCACATGGCTGTGTGTGTGCATGTTATCACTTGCTCACATCCCCGATTGGATGTGTAGAATTTACCTTGTCCCCGATTGGACGGAAGGTAACTCATGTTCCTGTGAGGACATCATTTGGGGCATTCGGTCGGTAATCGGTTTAGTAGTGGCCTCAATTGCATTAACATTCGTGTATATTACCTTTCATATTCGCAACTATTACAACCAATCATTTTTACTCATGTCATTTATGAACAAAGCTTTTAGTTCATTTATTTGTAACATTAAACTTGTGAACTCACCAACTATGACCATAGTTGACCCTTTTGATTTATCCTGCTTTTCAGGAGAACGACAGTAAGGAGGACTCTAGGAGTACATTTTCATGGATGCATGTTCACACGCGTTTGCTTTATTTTGAAACTATGACTCGCTCTTTTGAAAACGTTATGAACTTATTGTAACTTCTTTTGGAACGGTGATTTGAACTTATTGTAATACATAATATTTTCACTAACTTATGTTTGGTGTTTCTTCTATATCTTATGCATTTGTTACCCGGTACTGTTACATCTCGTCTTTCCGCTTTAGCGGGGTGTGACAGGTTTGGTATCAGAGACTAAGGTTATAGAGAATGCCGGTTTTTCAAACAAAAACCCCAACTATAACCAACGTTTTTTTAAAATAATATTTTCTTAAAACACCAGAAATATTACCAATTTAACTAAACCGGGCATATTACTAGTGTAGCTAACCCGTGTGTTGCATTATTAGACCTCAATTAGACATAGCCTGATCACCTACGTTTAATTTAGGTAAGATTATGCGAGATACGGAGTAGGTATACCACGATTATGTTCAAATTTTCTTTTTCGTTCAAATCTTTGAAAAACAAATTTTGCGTGTGTGCATTTCATATCGTAGGCATTCATGTAGCACTATTAGTAACTAAGTATACCTCCATTTTAGTCTTATCATTTCTAGGTTAACATATTAGCGCATAATGTCAAAGTAACTTGTTTAAGGTGTTAGTCAAATCTTGTGGTCTTTGTAAAGAGACACTAAGTACAGGATAGCAACACTTAGGGTGTTGCTATAGCTATTGTATGTATACAGTGGTTGTGTCTTGATTTGCGACTGTTCGTTCTGTCTATGCTCGAGCAATATTATGTGATACTGTAATCGTTTCTGATTAATTATAGAGCAATAGTTTTACTACTCTTGTTTGTATTAAATGGCACTTGATTTCGCATACATAAACTCGTTAAACAATATTCCGCACGTTTAACTAGTGAATCGAACTTTAAAGATCAATAGATTGGAAACTATACATAGTTTTTCCACACTGCTTACTCAACAAACACGTTAGGACACATCACTAATCGTCTTAGGGACTAAATCTTCTATTTGTAGTCTTACCTTGTCGCAATCCTCATCCCACGCCGCCATATCAACCGACGATTATGGTTACGTCACCGGTCGCCCTTGCGACAACCCACCCAGTACCGAGGAGAAGAATCTATCCGAAAATGGAACCACTTGAGGAGGTTCCGCATGAGGAACCACAACAAAACTGGACCAACACGAGAACTCGTCACCTAGGCGCGTTACATCTACTTCTTCTACTTCACACTCTTCCGCCCACTCTTATCGAAGACCTATGAATCACATGAGTTATACATGACTAGAAGGACTGACATACCTCCTCGAACTAGACCTTACACTATCTATACTACTACTGATACTCCACCCACTAGGACCCGATTTCAGTCAGATATCCGTCAATGGATTTGATTACCCGCAACTCTTGAGACTTGGAGAACCGAAGAATGAATACACACTCCTACAGAGGACGAAGAAGCTTTCTACATGTGAATCTCTCTATACACACATGAAATCGCTCACCATACCATCCTGGTACTAGTTGCTAGGCTACGTCACCACGAGAATAGAATAGACACTATGAAGTTAGAACAACACGAAACCCGTTTAGGCTCGGTGTACCTGGCACAAGGCCGAGTTGCACAGATCCTATGAGGATCAACAGGATCTTAGCGAAACCATAGAAACTACCCATCTCCAGGTGATGGAGACCAGAGGTAAAGTCGATGCCTTGCGATTAAAACTAGTGTGCAAAATAGAACACACTTAAGATTAGTAAAAATTCCACTAAACATGTAGAATGTGTTGGAAACGGTATCAACCAAATCTTCATCAGACATTTTCCATGGATTTTTCACAAACATAAATCTTTCAACAAATTTTTGATAAAACATAACTTTCAACACTTTTCAATGACCATGACTTTGAACGTATTTTATCGACTCAAGCCTTCAATGGATTTTCGTCGGACATTTAATCAAAATTTTCACAACTTCAACCTTTTCGAACGGATACATTAAACTGAATTTTCGAACGATTTTTCAGTGACAAGAGTTTTCAACGTATTTTAATTGTCTCAAACTTTTCAACGGACTATAAGATTTCAAACAGATTTCATCGTAAAATTTTCAACAAGATTTTACAACAACCTATTCACGAAATATTTTGTAAAACTTTCAAAATTCATATTTTATATAAAACATATCATTTGGTCAAGGTTTTATCACTAATTATACCTACAACAACTAATTTACAAACAAGTTTACCAACTATTTTAGCAACTCTTTAGTCACGATTAGACTACTTTGTAAACGACTACTCTATAACGTTTTTTTACTACTATTTGAACAACGAAACGGTCATGAATTGACTACTTATAAACATGACTTAAACATTGTTATGTCTACTTTTTAACTCAATGATTTGATTTCCAACTAATTTCTAATGCAAGACGTACTTGCAACGAACTTTTCCCCATAGACTTCATAACCGTCAAAATTGAAAGCATTGATATCATAGTAGGCATGGATTGGTTATCCAAGCATCGTGCCGAAATGACTTGTTTTGAGAAAATCATTCGTATTCCCCTCGTTACCGGTAGAACTTTGACCCTACAAGGAGAGACGGTAAACTGAGCTTGAACATTGTTTCCTTTATAAAAACCCGAAAGTACCTAAGAAAAGAGTACCAGGTAATCCTCGCACCCGTAACCGAGTAGAAGCCGGAGGAATACCGACTTGAGGACGTACCCCTTTATGTAGAATTTTCTGGAAGTCTTTCCCCGAAGACTTGCATTTCCTTCCCCCGCCTAGATAAGTCAAATTCCAAATCGATCTTGTGCCTGGAACTGCACCCGTGGCACGAGCCCCATACAGAATATCCCCTTCCGAGTTACAGGAGTTGTCCACCCCATTTACAGGAACTCTTAGACAAGGGATTCATTCGACCAAGTTCCTCACCCTGGGGAGCTCCGATCCTATTCGGTAAAGAAAAAAGGACGGATCCTCATGAATGTGCATTGATTATAGAGAACTGAACAAATTAACAATTAAGAATAAGTACCACTCCCTCGAAGCGATGATCTATTCGATCAGCTGCAAGGCGCCTCCTACTTCTCCAAACTCGATCTACGGTCAGGTTATCACCGATTACGAATTCACAAAGAAGACATACCCAAAAGTGCGTTCCGAACACGATATGGACATTATGAATTTAAGATTATGCCCTTCGGCCTAACCAATGCTCCTGTAGCATTCATGGACTTAATGAACAGAGTCTGCAGAGCATACTTGGATAAGTTTGCGAGTGTGTTTATCAATGACATACTAGTGTACTCGCGTAGTAAAGAGGATCATGAGCAACATTTAGGGCAAGTGTTGTAACCACTCAAGGAAGAGAAGTTGTATTCCAAATTCTTAAAGTGCAAGTTTTGGAACAGAGAAGTACACTTCCTCGGTTATATAGTGAACATAGAAGGGATCCATGTGGATCCAGCTAAAATCGAGTCGATTGAGAAATGGGAAGTCCCGGCGACTCCTACAGAAATTCGTCAATTTCTAGGATTGGCTGGATACTACAGAAGGTCTATAGAAAATTTCTCAAATATCGCCAAACCCTTGACTGAATTGACCCAAAAGATGAAGGAATTCGTTAGGGATATTGAACAGGATAATACTTCCCAAATGCTGAAGGAGAAACTATGCAATGCGCCAATCCTATCATTTCCTGAAGAAACAGATTGTGGTATATTGTGATGCGTCACACTAGGGATTGGGCTGCGTTCTGATGCAGAAGAATAAAGTAATTACGAATGCTTCTAGGCAGCTCAAGAAAAATGAGGTGAACTGTACTACACATAACTTGAAACTAGGAGCAGTGGTCTTTTCACCTAAGATCTGGAGACATTATCTATACGGTTCCAGATGTACTATGTTTACCGATCATAAGAGTCTCCAGGACATACTTGAGCAGAAGATGCTCTACATGAGGCAAAGAAGGTGGATGGAGTTACTTAACGATTATGATTGCAAAATTAAGTACCAAAAGCCGTCAGGGTCATTACAACAACCCGAAATACCCTAATGGAAATGGGAACATATAACAATTGACTTCGTCACTAAGTCACCTCGAACTTCCAAAGTTCACGACTCCATTTGAGTTATCGTCGACCAACTGACAAGATCCGTGCGTTTTCTACCTATCCTATAGGATTACATAATGGAGAGAGTTGGTCAAAGCTATATTGAAGAAATTGTGTTGCGTCACGGAGTGCCCATTTCAATTATCTACGACACAGATTGTCATTTTACATCACGATTTTAGCTATCAATCTAAAGGTGTTGGATACCCAACTAAACCTAAGTACAACTTATCACCCTCAAATAGACGGGCAAGTGAGCGAATAATTCAAACCTTAGAAAATATGCTACGAGTCTGTGTACTAGACTTCGGAGGAAGTTGGGTTGTACACTTACTCCTGATAGAGTTCTCTTACAACAACAGTTACCACACTAGCATCAAGTGTGCTCCATTTGAGGCCTTGTATAGACAGAAATGCCGATCACCGTTGTGTTAGCACGAAGTCGGTGAGAAGCACTGGACAAGGCCAGCCATCAATCAGGAAGCAGTGGACAAAAATCTCAACCATAAGAGAACGACTCAAGGCAACCCAAAGTAGACATAAAAGCTACGTTGACAATCACAGAAAGCCACTAGAATTCCAAACAAGTGATAGAGTGTTCTTGAGAGTATCACCTCGGAAAAGACTTGTACGCTTTGGCAAGAAAGGCAAGCTAAGCCCACGCTATATCGGACCATACAAAATATTGAAACAAATAGGCCTGGTGGTTTACAAACTAGAATTGCCCAAAGAGTTGGGTGGATTTCATGACATATTTCATGTCTCAAACCCTAAGAAGTGTCTAGTTGACAACTCTCAAACCTTGCCCTTAGAAGAGTTCGAATCGATGATCGACTACTTTCTTTTAGTAAAGCACCCACAAAAATCCTTAATAGAGGTACCAAACAGTTGAGACGTTAAGGCTCACTGAAATTCTAAACATGGGCCTGAGTTCACATAGGAACGGGAAGAATTTATGTGACAAAAGTACCGCACCTATTCTTGAGTGCTTCGTCACCCAATAGGACCAGTTGAATTTCGGGACGAAATTCATTTCAATGGTGGGATAATGTGACAACCGTCAAAAATCTCGGGTCATTATCGCACTCGAATCTCAAATTTCATTTACAACGTTCCTTAAATCCTAGTGTGAAAATTCTAGGTTATGACTCCTTGGGCTTACTGAAGTCGCAGAACGTCTTAGAGACTGTTTGGTGAACTTTAAATATCCTTAAACATATTAAAATTGGTTACTAAGTGCCTAATAAAATAAAGAAAAATCTACCCATTTATGTCCTCACAAAATCCTCATCGAATCACAATAACCGAAATTTTGGTGACTCGACAAGTAAATTCAATCGGAACAGTATCCGACTAAACACGAACGTTGGTGAAATCATTTCTATAAATTACGTAATCCTATTTCATAATTAAATAGTAGTTATTTACCTTATATTATAATTACGTTCAATAACACGCGAAATACCTAGACGTTTTGCTTAAATCGTAACAAACGCAACGAAAACGCGCGAATCGAATTCGGCAACCAAATGAAAGTCATTTATATTTCAAAAACTCAAAATAAAGTATTTTAACAATACTTCAATGGAAAATAATCCCAAATATATCATTAATTAAAAACGACTCAAATAACGTTAGGCGATTTAACCGAATAACGAAAATAGTGAGCAAACGACCAAAATACGTAAACACAGTCTGAGACTGAGAATTAAATCACACAAACCCACCAAGTGGGGGGCCCATAGGCCAGCCACCACCTCACTCCACCAATTATTTTTCATGCAAATGATCTCTTTTCTTTAACCCATTCAAGCCTCATGCAATTTCTCATTTCCAACAAACACACTCTTCCCAAACTCTCCAACCTCTCACTACTCCCTCTCTCTCTCTCTAAAACTCAGTTGAAGATCAGCCTCTACTCCATCCAACATCCACCACTAACCACCTACAACCACCATAGCACCACCACTCAAAAACACCACCATTGTGCAAGGAAATTCAAGAAAAGCAAGCTACATCATCTCCCCATTTCATTTCAGCCATTCTTACCTTATAATCACCATCGTGAGGATACTTTCTTTCTCTTACTACTCTTATAATCATGATATAATGTTCACTCACAAGTATCATAACAAATCTTTGCTTAAAAACCATTTTGCAACATCAAAAACTCATGAAAATGCAACTTTCACTTCCTGTCCAGGAACATGCACGAATTTCTATAAAATGTTTCTCACTCATTTATTGATGAAAATAGACTTTTTTATAGTCTAAAATCAAGTTCAAGAAGTTATCTTTCTAACCCCACTGGTTTCATCATGTTTGGAGCTCGTTTTCTATTTTAAATAATTTTTGTATGAATGCATGTATAATCTGATCAGAAAAGTCAGTAATTTAGTCTTATGGTTTTGACCATATCTTGAGCTACACAGCTCCAAATGACTTGAAACCAACGCCAAAAGTTTACAAATTTCATTAGTTACATTTGTTATGTTGACCACTTTTTTTGAAACCTTGTGTATTTTTCTCAGTAATTATATCTCCTTGCATGTGTCCAGATTGGCCAGTTTTTGGATCTCAGAGGAAAACGAAATTTTATAAAATACTTAGACCTTTATAAAAACCCTACAAAAATTACTGGAACTTTATAATACCTTGTGGATCACCTGTGATTTTTCCCATATTCTATTTTGGAACATACATTTTTAGAAAAATCCGACAAGTGGATGTAAAATCTGGAAAATGTAATGTGTGGACTGTTTATGGTGTAACATATAAACCGACACTTGTTGACTTACTAAAAGTGTAAGGACTGAGTTTTTATGACATTTGAACATATTTAAGGTTTTGGTAAAAGTATCGGGTCAAACCAAGAAGGTTTGACCAAGTCAACGAAAACGGGCATCAGTTTTGATAAAAACGTCAAACTTACTATTTTTGGTAAGAACGATAACAAAAAGGGTTTGGGTGTCTTATGATGTAATTATCGGATTGTGTATTGTTAATCATAAATTTTGAAGAACCAAAGTTCCAACACTCAAAACACTATGAAATTTGGATAATAACAATCGTGAGACGTTATATGACTTGTGTATTCAATTATTAATCAAACGTGGATATTGGACATTAACAAACTAAAAGGCAAAAACTAACTAAATTGGCACTTGGTAATCTAAATAAGTAACTAAGCAATCTTAACAAACCAAATTACCGAGAATCTAACTAGAAACCTCGTGTTCATAGGACTTGGATAGGAGTCGTACTCGACAAGCACACGTGTTTCATCCATCGGTTTACGCTTACGCTCAACAGTGAGTTTTCACAGCCCCTTTTTACTTGTTTACTATTTTGGGGTGAAAAGCATGATTCTAAACTTTAACTAAATTGGTTGTACTTTTTTATGAACTTATTGAACTTTTGCTATGCTACTTATGCGAATTGGTGTATACTACCTTTGTGAATTGAGAACTCACATCCCCGATTGGATGTGTAGTATTTACCTTGTCCCCGATTGGACGGAAGGTGACTCATGTCCCTGTGAGGACATCATTGAACACTAAGTCCCCTGTAACCTGTTACACTACTCATTAACTCGTCCGAGAGCCAGACGAGCCGTCTTTGATAATCATGAATAACGTTATTTAGGGTAGACCAACTCTCACTCACATGGCTGTGTGTGTGCATGTTATCACTCGCTCACATCCCCGATTGGATGTGTAGAATTTACCTTGTCCCCGATTGGACGGAAGGTAACTCATGTTCCTGTGAGGACATCATTTGGGGCATTCGGTTGGTAATCGGTTTAGTAGTGGCCTCAATTGCATTAACATTCGTGTATATTACCTTTCATATTCGCAACTATTACAACCAATCATTTTTACTCATGTCATTTATGAACAAAGCTTTTAGTTCATTTATTTGTAACATTAAACTTGTGAACTCACCAACTATGACCATAGTTGACCCTTTTGATTTATCCTGCTTTTCAGGAGAACGACAGTAAGGAGGACTCTAGGAGTACATTTTCATGGATGCATGTTCACACGCGTTTGCTTTATTTTGAAACTATGACTCGCTCTTTTGAAAACGTTATGAACTTATTGTAACTTCTTTTGGAACGGTGATTTGAACTTATTGTAATACATAATATTTTCACTAACTTATGTTTGGTGTTTCTTCTATATCTTATGCATTTGTTACCCGGTACTGTTACATCTCGTGTTTCCGCTTTAGCGGGGTGTGACACCAGCGTTTCGCTGACCCATTTTAGCATGTATCACAGGTACTCAGCAGCAGTAGGTCTGCCACTCAAGATGTCCATTAGCTCGAGTCACATTCAGACATCAAGAGATTGTCATGCATTACTATATTTTGTATAAATTAGTTATGCCTTAGAATCTCTATCATTCGAACTCAAGGGCTTTTGTAAACTATATTATAACGGTGTAAAACCTTTATTTTATCAATGTATTTGTAAACGACGCATGTAGTGGTCGTTCATTATGTAATCTTGTGTGCTTTGTATATTGATTAGTCGCGCCACGAACCGACCCGCTTCCGCATCATAATTTGGGGGTGCGACAGCTAGAGACAGAAGTTGAAATCTTCTGGTGAGATTCAGTAGTCCTAAGTCAAGATCTAATTTACCTAAGGTTCTAGATTCGTCATCAGAGTCGGCGAAGATTTCTTCGGAAGCTGATAAAGATGAAGAGTGGAATTCGGATCCCAACTCTTGTGAAAGGCAGTTGAAGAACTCGGCGTCATCCATGGTCATCATCTCTTCAGGTGTCATATGTGGCAACGGAGAAATGGGAGACGGTGGCGAATCGTAGAATGATATTTTTGTGTTTTTCATTTTATTAACTAAGGTGATCTATCTAAATTATCCTAAAATAAGCAAATAACTTCCAAACAAGTCTGGGAAGACCTAATTGGAAAGGATCTCCTAAAAAGCTATATTATCTAAGGCGGCTTAAAATCGTAACGCTCTACGATCCCCAGCAGTGGCGCCAGTAGCTTGTCGCGTTCCTAGCGGTCGGTCGGATTTTTAGTCCGGTCGTTGTTCCGGCACAACCAGGACTCGCGGCAGAGTGTGCTTTAAATTTATAAGAGCTGGAGCTCAAACTATAAGTACTACCTACCTTGGAATCAAGCAGTAAGTATAACTCGAGGTCGTTCTTAAATCGGAGCGAATTGAAACGAAGCGGATTCACCAAAGATTATTTTCACTAATAGGATAAGGGTAGGTAGATTGAATTTTGATAGGTTTTGTTTTATAATTATCCTAAGTGCAGAAAAGTAAATAACGGAAAATAAAGCTAGGGTTTAAGCAGACAGGTAGAGATGTGATTGCTGAAACTTCGATAATTAGGGTTTCAGGATGATGTTCATTATAGATTAGATTAGAGACTTCCCAGACAAAACATAGTCAAATTTTCGGTGTAAACACTAGGACCCTACGTCTCAGGATTAAAACCCTAAAAGCATATGTCACTGGAATCCTAGGCTATCATGATTCTGATCAGATCGGGCTGCTTTCAAACCCCCCCCCCCCCCCCCCCCCCCCCCGAACTAGTCTTGGGTAAGACCTCAGTAACCCTAAAGTATCTAGGGATCAGGCAAGAGGCAACATACCACAATTGTATTCACTGACCTTTCTTAACACCTAATCATCTATTTGGTTTTCATCATGGCAGGTACTGATTGTATCCTATGTGTGTTAAACTATCGGTCTTAGTAGAGTTAAGCAGTAAGGTGGAGTATTAGACTCTCTTGACAAAACTCTGTATTAATTCTATTTAAGTGTTTATTCTACCGTCATAATTATAGACCCTCCTTTACATTCAGGCGTTCATCCCTAGGAATAATCACGGTGTACAGGGCGAATTTGGCATTTCCACAGTGTTCCCGACTCAAGGCATACTCACGGTGTACTGTGCATTGGCATATCCACAGTGTTCCTGACTCAAGGCATACTTACGGTGTACAGTACATTAAGTAGTTCCACAGCTTTTATTTAACCCTTGGTGTACTAACGGTGTATGGTGCATCGAGCATTTTAACTGCTGTATTTAAACCTTGGTGTACTAACGGTGTACAGGGCAGCGAAGCATTTCCACAGTTTTGATTCCTAGACCCGAGTTCTAGAAGGGTCACTTCTAGGTATTCCACGATGAAACAGTCCCCCGGCATTTCGTTAGCTTCCACGTATATGTACTCCACCAGTGGTGTTTCTGTAACATCCTCTCTTCTGGTCCGGTAATTTGTAATTTTAAATTGATATATTTAGGTGTATTAGAAATTATTTGATATTATTTGTTTTATTGCGAAACTTTGTTAAATAAGTCTCAGGACTTATTGTGAATAGTAAATTGTTGATTGTTGTAATTTACTATAGTTGACGGTAGAATAAAATAAGTTTCTCGCAAATGGTTTTTAGGTTCCAGGCAATAGATTGAAAGGGGACTAGTTTTAAGTGGATACGTGTGTAAAAGTTTAAACCGACTTATATACTTTCCATTTTAGGAAAGTTTTATCATTTCTTTTCAAACAAAAAAACCTTGAACCTTCAATCCATTTTAAGTTGTGATCTTGAGCTGATTTTGATCTTGATCATAGCTAGCTTAAAACCATAATCATCTTGATCATCATCTTCTATTACTAAAAGTGGTAAGTTCTTAATTTTTGGTTAGTTTATAGTTTGATTGAATTGATATAAAACCTTAGGAGTTGAAATGAATAGAATGAATTGGTTGATGTGAATATGATTAATGATGCTAGATGTTGATTTCGAACTGATTTACATAACTTAAATTACTGAGTTTATGATTGTGAATTGAGGTCTTGAACTCAAGCAAATGAACAAATGGGTTTTATGAATTTTGGCATGAAATTGATGTTCTTTGATATTAATTGAAGTTGCTTGATGTTATTAGTTGCAAAGTAATGATTGGTTCATGATAAAAACGTAGTTCTATTGATTTAGTATCTTGAAATGAGGATTTGGATAGTTTTGGTTCGTGCAGGACTTAAGAAGAGTTGCAGGTTACTGAATGAACTAGGAAAGCTGATCGGCTTTGTTTAGAAGATCGGCTAAGATAGTTCAAAATTACCACAGAACTTGACCTCTTGAACCAAAGTGTGAAATTAACGAAGAAAGCCGATCGGCTAATCAAAGCCGATCGGTTAAAGGTGTATAGCCGAACGGCTATTTTTAGAGGATCGGCTATTGTAGTTCAAATCACTGACCGCATGTTACCTTTGATTTTGAGTTTGGAAACAAACTATTAAAGCCGAACGGCTTTGGCTAATATCAGGACCAAAATAGCTATGTCTAAAACATATGGTATGCACTTATAAACTAATACTTGTTTATGATAATAGCTATACTATAATACAATAATACATGATTAGGAACTTGTAAATGTAATGTTAATTATATGATTAATTGTGTTAAGTTTCTAATATATGTATTAGTACAAGTTAACGAATCATGATTCTGAATACTAACTTGTGTTGGATTGTCATTCTCAGATCCTTAGAGAACTCATCGAGATAAGGCAGCTGAGTAAGTAAACTAAAACAATCAGGTGAGTGGATTTGAATCTCACAGTTTGATTTGGTGGTGTCAGTTTGATTTCAATCAGTAATTATAGGATTACTATTGATAGAATGTCAATTTTGAAATGATATGCCATTTGATTGGTGGTTTGATTAGCCTGTGTGCTTGATTGATGAATCCCGAGGTCAACTAGATTGTCAGTTGGACTTGATTGCTAATGTTGGTCAACACAGGGTTGCGTACATGTGTTGATGGAGATTAGCATTAAGTTAGTGGTTAATCACTGTTTTGGCCTAAAGTTGATTTAAGTGTTTTGATAGGGCCACCCGGCACAAGGTCCTTAGGAACCACCGTTCCTCTTGACGATATTTGTTACATTATTGGTTGTGAACAAATTGCTAGCTAGATTGAATTGTGATTAATTATTCATTCACTTAGCTTCGTGCAAATCCCTCAATTTACTTCCTGCAGGTTATGTTTATGATGTGGGTTGTCAGGAAGGAATGTTTTGATGCAGGGAATGTTTGAAACTTGTAACTCTGATCCAGTTTGTTATAAACAATGTCTTGTAAAATATAATGCCCCGGGTTGTAAACATGTTAACTATGTTTGGTTTGACAGTTAAACAGGTTGTATAATGTTTGCGAAAATTTCTAGCTAAGTTTTCATAAACTATGTATTGTAAGTATACGCTTCCGTGAAACTTAATATAATATTGTGATATAAAATGAGGGTTGTTATAAGTTGGTATCAGAGCAATAGTTTGGGTGAATTAAACATGATAGAATGTTTAATCCTAAACTTTAATTGTGCTGTGTCAAACATTCTTGGGAATGGGATTATGTACTGAATGTGAATCGGTTAGTAGGATAGGTGCTAACGATTAACGATTTGTGAGTTGTTGTTGTGTTTACGGACATGGCGGATAACGAGCAACCACCTGTTAACCCTAATAATGCCTCAAGGCCTGAAGTTTATGCTGAGATTCACGATGACTAGACTGGGCATGCTGGTACTTCTTTCCATGCTAGAGATGAATTAGACAGATATGAGTATCTACTTCATTTGGAAGAGGAAAATCAGGCACTCAGAAGGTATAAGCAACAAAAAGAGGCTGAATCGTCTCATCCTGTGTTTGGTATGATTTCACCGTCAAAACAAAAGGTGTGTTCTTTTAAAACCTTTACGAGCAGTAACCCGTCTGTGTATTCTGGTAGTACAAATCCTTCCGTAACTCTAGATTGGTTGAGAGATGTGGAAAAGAAATTTGAAGTCTATCAATGTGAGGAAGAGTTAAAGGTTCCTTATGCAACTCAACTTTTAAAAGGAGCAGCTATGAATTGGTGGGATTCAATTACTTCTATGTTATCTCCTTTTCAGAAAGCATCTATCCGATGGCCTGATTTTCATAATGAAGTTTGTAAGCAGTATTGTTCAAACTTTGATATAGCTCGGATTCGAAAGGAGTTTATGGATTTGCAATTAACTGATAAAATGTCAATGGATGATTTGATTAATCAGTTTTCAGAGAAACTTAGGTTTGTTCAGTAGTGGGTTCCTGATGAGAGAACCAGAATTGAACAATTTGTGGGTACTTTACCTAATCATTATCGAACTTCAGTGAGATTGGCGGGCTCTCTTTCCCAAGCTTTTATGTTAGCTCGGTCAGTTGACAGTGATTTGAGACCTTAAGAGGCACCAAGTAAAGAAATGATTTCTCAGAAATCTAGGAGTGAATCTTCTGGTAAAGGTAAGAAGCGGTGGCAAGGAAATCAATAGGGTAAGAAACAAGAGAGTCGTGGTGGTACTTCTGATCGTCCCAATTGGTGCATTAAGTGTAGAGCTAGACATTTTGGGCCGTGTACTGTGCAAACCACTAGATGTGTGAAATGTGGTGTGATTGGTCCTGAAGCCAAAGATTGTGTTTTTCCTACTTATGTGTGTTGGAATTGTCATAAGGAAGGTCATCGTGCAAATCAGTGTTCTGAGGCTAAGAGACAGGGTTCTGGGTCGTTCGGCATCTTCCGGTCAGAAGCGGAAGAATCCGCCATCTGCAGTTAGTAGGGCCTTTCAGATGACAGTTGATGAAGCTTTCCATACGGATGATGTTATCATGGGTACTTTTCTTGTAAATTCTGTACCAGCTCGTGTTTTGTTTGATTCTGGTGCAAATTGTTCTTTTGTATCTGTGTGTTTCTGTGATAAGTTGAAAATGAGGCCTACTGTGATTACAATCCCAGTTGAAGTAGAAATAGCTAGTGGCAAATCAGTTCATGTTACCACCTCGGTATTGGAGTTAGTATTATGATAGATGGTCAGACTTTCCCAATTTCATTTCTGTTGATGCCGATTGCTAGTTTTGATGTGATTATTGGCATGGATTGGTTAAGTCAGTGTAAAGCGAGTATAGATTGCCACAATAAGCTGATTAGAATCCCAATTTCTGATGAGTCATATGTCGTGGCTCGAGGAGAAAGGGATAGTGGGTGTTTACCTTTGATTAGTATGATGAAAGCTAGGAAATCTTTGTCCAAAGGCTGTGAATCGTACCTAGCTTATGTGATTGATACTAAGGTAGAAAAGAAATCTCTTTCTGATGTCGCGGTTGTTTCTGAATATCCGGAAGTGTTCCCTGATGAATTACCTGGATTACCACCAGTTAGGGAAGTTGAATATCAGATTGATCTTGTTCCTGGCTCGTCACCTGTAGCTAAAGCTCCCTATAGGCTAGCTCCTTCTGAGATACGTGAAATGATGAATCAGATACAAGAGTTGTTAGATAAAGGGTTCATTAGACCTAGTTCTTCTCCTTGGGGTGCACCAGTTTTGTTTGTGAAAAAGAATGATGGGTCTTTTCGAATGTGCATTGATTATAGGGAATTGAATAAACGAACCGTGAAGAATAAATATCCTCTACCTCGAATAGATGATTTGTTTGATCAGTTGCAGGGATCTTCATTTTATTCTAAAATCGATTTAAGGTCTGGTTATCATCAAGTTCGTGTTTCTGAACGGGATATTCCTAAAACTGCATTTCGTACCAGGTATGGTCATTTTGAATTCCTGGTTATGCCTTTTGGTTTAACAAATGCTCCAGCAGTTTTTATGGATTTGATGAACCGTGTATGTCGACCTTTTCTTGATAAATTTGTGATTGTATTCATCGATGATATTTTGGTATATTCTAAATCCGAATCAGAACATGAAATGCATTCGAGGTTAGTGTTGGAAACCTTAAAAAGAGAACAATTGTATGCAAAGTTTTCTAAATGTGAATTTTGGATTCGGAAAGTGCAATTTCTGGGTCATATTATTTGTAATGATGGTGTTAAAGTTGATCCTTCGAAAATTTAAGCTATAATGAATTGGAAAGCTCCAAAGTCTGCTTCAGAAATAAAAAGTTTTCTTGGTTTGGCGGGTTATTACCGGAAGTTTATTAAAGATTTTTCTAAAATTGCCGGTTCATTGACTAAATTGACCCGTAAAGATGAAAATTTTGTGTGGACTGAACAACAGGAAACAGCTTTTCAGACTCTGAAACAGTTGTTATGTCAGGCTCCTGTGTTAGTATTGCCAGATGGGTCCGATGATTTTGTTGTTTACTGTGATGCATCTATTGCTGGGTTGGGTTGTGTCTTGATGCAGCGAGACCGTGTTATTGCTTATGCTTCTCGTCAGCTCAAACCTCATGAAAGAAATTATCCTACCCTTGATTTAGAGCTTGCAGCTGTTGTATTTGCTTTGAAAATCTGGAGGCATTATTTGTATGGTACCAAATGTGTTATTTGTACAGATCATAAGAGTCTTCAGTATATGTTTTCACAGAAAGAGTTAAATATGCGTCAGAGGCGATGGTTAGAATTAATTAAAGATTATGATTGTGAAATTAAATACCATCCAGGGAAAGCCAATGTGGTTGCTGATGCTTTAAGCCGTAAGGTAACTTCTGATCGAGTTTATTTTATGCGTTTAGAAGTTTCTTCTGATTTGGTGACTCAGATAAAAGCTGCACAGTTGGAGGCTTTGTTAGATCATAATTTGAAATCTGAAATTATGTTGAATCGAAAGGAATTGCTATTAGATGATTCGAGGGGATTAAAAACCTTTCAGTCTCGTGTTTGGATTCCATTATTTGGTGGTCTTCGAGATGTTATTCTAAATGAAGCTCATAAGTCCAGATTGTCTGTACATCCTGGAAGTACGAAACTGTATAATGACTTGAAACCTTTGTATTGGTGGCCTACAATGAAAATGGATGTAGCAAGGTTTGTTAGTTCTTGTCATATTTGTTCTCAAGTTATAGCTGAACACCAGAAGCCGTATGGGTCGTTGAAACAGCTTGAGATTCCAGAATGGAAGTGGGAACATTTGACTATGGATTTTGTTACCAAGTTGCCTCGAACTGCCCGAGGAAATGATATGGTTTGGGTTATTGTGGATCGATTAACTAAAAGTGCACATTTCCTAGCTACCAGTGAGACTGCATCTTTGAGTAAGCTCGCACAGTTATATGTGAATGAGATTGTCTCGCGGCATGGTATTCCTTTATCGATTGTATCTGATAGAGATTCGCGGTTTGTATCTTATTTTTGGCAAAGCTTACAGCATGAGTTGGGCACCAGAGTGAATCTTAGTACAGCCTATCATCCTCAAACAGATGGTCAGTCAGAACGCACGATTCAGACGCTTGAGGATATGTTGAGAGCTTGTGTTTTGGAGTATGGTGGTTCTTGGGATTATCATTTGCCATTGGTTGAGTTTGCTTATAATAACTCTTATCATTCGAGCATTGGCATGCCTCCATATGAAATGCTTTATGGTAGAACTCCAACTTGTTGGTTAGAAGCTGGGGAGAAACAGTTTGCAGGCCCAGATATTGTTCAGATGACAGCTGATAAAGTGGCAGTTGCTCGTGAAAAGTTGAAAGCTGCACGTGACAGACAGAAATAATATGCTGATCCTAAACGTCGACCTGTTACTTTTGTTGAAGGTGAACTTGTTTATCTGAAAGTTTCGCCTTGGAAGGGAGTAATTCGGTTTGGGAAACGTGGCAAGTTAGCTCCTCGATATATTGGACCGTTTAGAATTCGTCAAATTGTTAATGATCAGTCTGTTACACTTGATCTTCCTCCAGAACATGCTGGTATTCATGACACGTTTAACATTTGTTATTTGAGGAAATGTAACGTTAAGGACCAGTCTCGGATTCTTCCTTTGAAAGTTGATCAGAGTCAGAAGTTAGTTGAAGAACCAGTTGAACTTCTTGACAGAAAAGTTACCAAACTTAGGAAGAAACATATTCCCATGGTGTTAGTGAAATGGAAACATAGTTTAGGTTCAAACCTAACTTGGGAAACCGAGGATAGTATGAGATCCAGATATCCTGGATTGTTTGATCATGATGAGATTTCGGGGACGAAATCTTCTTAAGGGGGGAGAATTATAACATCCTCTCTTCTGGTCCGGTAATTTCTAATTTTAAATTGATATATTTAAGTGTATTAGAAATTATTTGATATTATTTGTTTTATTGCGAAACTTGGTTAAATAAGTGTCAGGACTTATTGTGAATAGTAAATTGTTGATTGTTGTAATTTACTATAGTTGACGGTAGAATAAAATAAGTTTCTCGCAAATGGTTTTTAGGTTCCATGCAATAGATTGAAAAGGGACTAGTTTTAAGGGGATACGGAGTCGGTGTAAAAGTTTAAACCGACTTATATACTTTCCCTTTTAGGAAAGTTTTATCATTTCTTTTCAAACAAAAAAACCTTGAACCTTGAATCCATTTTAAGTTGTTATCTTGAGCTGATTTTGATCTTGATCATAGCTAGCTTAAAACCATAATCATCTTGATCATCATCTTCTATTACTAAAAGTGGTAAGTTCTTAATTTTTGGTTAGTTCATAGTTTGATTGAATTGATAAAAAACCTTAGGAGTTGAAATGAATAGAATGAATTGGTTGATGTGAATATGATTAATGATGCTAGATGTTGATTTCAAACTGATTTACATAACTTAAATTACTGAGTTTATGATTGTGAATTGAGGTCTTGAACTCAAGCAAATGAAATTGATGTTCTTTGATGTTAATTGAAGTTGTTTGATGTTATTAGTTGCAAAGTAATGATTGGTTCATGATAAAAACGTAGTTCTAATGATTTAGTATCTGGAAATGAGGATTTGGATAGTTTTGGTTCTTGCAGGACTTAAGAAGAGTTGCAGGTTACTGAATGAACTAGGAAAGCTGATCGGCTTTGTTTAGAAGATCGGCTAAGATAGTTCAAAATTACCACAGAACTTGACCTCTTGAACCAAAGTGTGAAATTAACGAAGAAAGCCGATCGGCTAATCAAAGCCGATCGGTTAAAGGTGTATAGCCGAACGGCTATTTTTAGAGGATCGGCTATTGTAGTTCAAATCACTGACCGCATGTTACCTTTGATTTTGAGTTTGGAAACAAACTATTAAAGCCGAACGGCTTTGGCTAATAACAGGACCAAAATAGCTATGTCTAAAACATATGGTATGCACTTATAAACTAATACTTGTTTATGATAATTGCTATACTATAATACAATAATACATGATTAGGAACTTGTAAATGTAATGTTAATTATATGATTAATTGTGTTAAGTTTCTAATATATGTATTAGTACAAGTTAACGAATCATGATTCTGAATACTAACTTGTGTTGGATTGTCATTCTTAGATCCTCAGAGAACTCAGCGAGATAAGGCAGCGGAGTAAGTATACTAAAACAATCAGGTGAGTGGATTTGAATCTCACAGTTTGATTTGGTGGTGTCAGTTTGATTTGAATCAGTAATTATAGGATTACTATTGATAGAATGTCAATTTTGAAATGATATGCCATTTGATTGGTGGTTTGATTAGCCTGTGTGCTTGATTGATGAATCCCGAGGTCAACTAGATTGTCAGTTGGACTTGATTGCTAATGTTGGTCAACACAGGGTTGCGTACATGTGTTGATGGAGATTAGCGTTAAGTTAGCTGTTAATCACTGTTTTGGCCTACAGTTGATTTAAGTGTTCTGATAGGGCCACCCGGCACAGGGTCCTTAGGAACCACCGTTCCTCTTGACGATATTTGTTACATTATTGGTTGTGAACAAATTGCTAGCTAGATTGAATTGTGATTAATTATTCATTCACTTAACTTCGTGCTAATCCCTCAATTTACTTTCTGCAGGTTATGTTTATGATGTGGGTTGTCCAAGAAGGAATGTTTTGATGCAGGGAATGTTTGAAACTTGTAACTCTGATCCAGTTTGTTATAAACAATGTCTTGTAAAATATAATGCCCCGGGTGGTAAACATGTTAACTATGTTTGGTTTGACAGTTAAACAGGTTGTATAATGTTTGCGAAAATTTCTAGCTAAGTTTTCATAAACTATGTATTGTAAGTATACGCTTCCGTGAAACTTAATATAATATTGTGATATAAAATGAGGGGTGTTATAGTTTCCAACGTTATACGAAGTACTGTGCCGTTTTATGGAAAGTTCATAGTTTCATACTGTAATTGGAGATGACTGTATCTACCTAGTATTAGGGTTGATTAGATCCTATCCTAAGGGCAACAATCACGTGAAATTCTGGAAAGGGTGTCTAGAAACTAGATCTATAATCAGGATAAGTTTAACCTAAACACACAGCATAACAATCTCCAATCATGTAAATAAGATATTAATATAACATCACCCATATTCCTAATATCTACATTTCAATAATCACAATATTAAACTACTCTATAATCATGGCAATAAAGAAAGTACAAACTGAAATAACATAAAGTGCAAGCATTATAACATTAAGTAAAAGTTTAGATATCACCGGGAATACAGCAGTGTAATACTGAGGATTACAAATAGTCTGACTTGAAAAAATCATTACAACAAGATTACGAAGCTAAACCTTCCTCTAGACTCGAACCGTAAGCTCAACCCTAACCTTTCTCCTCTAGAACTCTAGAGAGAGACTAGAGAGAGAAAGTAGAGAGAGAGAAAATGAGAGAAAATGAGAAAAATGTGAAAGTGAGGAAAGGAGTGGAATGAAGAATGGTGTATGAAAATGGGGAGGTGATTACCCCTATTTATAGGCAAAGCTCAAAATCACACGTACAACTCGCGAAACAGCACGTACAAGCAAACAAAGCAGCATACGGGGTACAGGGGGCCATATACGGCCTTGGTGGGGCCGTATACGGTGTGTCAGAGGCCGTATACGGTCTTGGTTAGGCCGTATACGGTTTCCAAGGCCGTATACGGTGTCCGTCTGATTTCGTTCGTTGCTTAAAACGCGCGTATCTCCTTCGTTATGCGTCTGTTTGACTTGATTCTTTCGCCCATGGTTTCGTAATTCCGTTACGCTTCTAATGATTCCAACTTCATGGTAATTGGATGTATAGAACTTAGGCGTAGCCGGAATGACTTTATAGGTGTTCGAAATCGTCGTGTCTTCTCCGTTCTTTACCCTTTTGGCATGATTCTTGATTCTTTGGTCTCGTTTTTACCTGTATTATCATATCATGAGGTTAGAATATGTGCCTCAAAAGATAGATGAGTCCGAAGGAATCTGTGCACCTATATTTGTCCTGATTTGCTCATTATTTGGACGTTTTTGGTGATTTTTGCAACAACGCCTATATTTGGACCACTTTAGTGATTTTTAGTAAATAATGATCATTTTGGAATGTTTTCACTAAAGATGTGCCCAAAAAGTGTAGAATATTGCCCTTAAAAACATGACTTTTTGAGTCAGATCAGTTGCCTTAGGAATGTTGCATGCTAGAACTGTCTCCCTCTCCCTGGTTACTATATGTAACTGCATGATTAGGGTTTTCAGATACAAATTGAGTTTATACAGTTGAGTAATGTGTATGTAATAGTTATGTTGATTTATATGATTAATGATGAACAATTTAATTGACCGTTAGACAAGTTAATCCAACCTATTCCGTAGGGTAATTCCTGTTCACATTATTGTTTATTCAACAATTCGATCCATGATACCGACATACATTTGTCAGAGATTGGGGAATATGATTAGAGAATAACTGTTAATTGAATTGATCAGTACATTGGGAGAACTTCCGATGTATTTGATATTATATAATTGCTATCCACGTGACATATTATTTATCTGATTGTGAAGACCTTTATGTTAGATATTTGATAGGATCGTAATTATACTTCATTAAGAATATAGGATATCCAAAGAGTAATTTGGGGATGTAAATCAATGCTACGGAAAAACCGTAAAACGGCACAGTACTTCGTATAACGTTTAAATACGTGGGAAAGCTAAGGAACTACCGTAGGTATAATACTTCGTATTGATTAAAGTTTCCAATCACTCAATGGATTAGTCATCATAACTAGCGGCTTTAACACTCATAACTACTCACTAAAAGCATATACCGGCATCATAGTAAACACTTTCGTATCCACTGTTCTTCGAGTCTCCGTACAAAACTCCATTTCCTTTCCTGCATTTATTTTATTTACGTAGATTTGTTATAAAACCAAAACCAAATCAAACTTAGTTAAACCCAAGCTAAATTACAAAAGATAATTAGAACACCTAAGATCATGCCCGTTGTAGTGTAAGAACGACACCTGAGTCAACATACCGCTTACTACCCTAGTAACCTGATTAGGGCTGAAAGTAGTATTAGCTTAGGATTTCCCCAGCTCTATAAATTTGAAGCACTCACTGTTATAACTGTTACGTAAACGACCATTGCGGTGGTAACAAAGTTTTTGGTGCCGATGCGCGGACTACAACAGCCGATTTTAGGTTTTTAGTTATCTTAGTTATTTAGCGATCTTTTCGGAAGATCAATATCATCCGTAAGTACCTTTTCCTATCCTTAGATTTGATTTTCTTTTCCGTTCTTAGATTAGTTAAACCCATCCTTTCCAAAACTCTACTTTCTACCAACAAGTTATGACGAATCGTATCACTCTCGCCTCATCAATTAAACCACTGCTAGAGGAACGAGGAGGACCTATCGTATCATCTGCTGACGACAACCTTGAAATTAAGCCACACTTCATTAAAATGAACAAATCTCAGTGTCAATTTCATGGTCTCTCGGTTGAAAATCCAAACTTTCATCTTAATAAATTCATCAACCTTTCCGACACCTTCGAACAAACAGGATCCAGTAAGGAAGTCATGCGACTTCACCTGTTTCCTTATTCTTTTGCCTCTCGAGCACATATATGGTTTTATGAATTCGAACACAATTCGATTCATACATGGGAGGAGATGGCTACCAAGTTCATGGCTAAATATTTCCCTCCGTCCCTACAAACCAAGCTTAAAAATGATATCACTAACTTTCTCCAAAAAGATAATGAATCATTAAACTCTGCTTGGGAACGCTTTAAGAATTTGCTCGGAAGATGTCCGAATCATCAGTTTGCTGAGACGAATCTGGTCTGCATGTTGTGCACGCGCCGTGTCGTTGTTTTTCAAAAGATGGTGCGAGCGCAGCAGGGGTTTTTAAATTTATATTTTGCGGGGCTTAAATTATACGTACTACCTACTCTGGTTAGTAAGCGGTAAGTATGACCTAAGATCGTTCTACAAATCCAAACGTGTGGGTGATTAAAGTTAACACTTTCAGTAGGGAAGTATTTAGGATGGCACAAAGTAGGTAGGTTTTTTTGGGATTTAAAATACAGAAAAGTAAATTGCAGGAAATTAAAATGCAGGAAAACAGATAAAGATAAAGAAGTGATTGCTGAGATTTCGATAACTAGTATTTCAGGATGACAGAACGAATAGGGTTGATACTAATGTGGTCAATAAACTACTAGGTGTAAACTCTAGAACCCTACCAACTCAGTTTCCCATTGGCATGTCACATGGAACTAGGTTATCGTGATTCTGGTCGGAGCAATACGCAAACTTCCAATACTCATCTAGTTGAAAGATGAACAACCCATCTTGGTTTAAACCGAGGCGCATGAATCAGTAGCGTATCGTCTCATAGGTCCGACCGTTCTTGACCCCTAAGGTAGTTTACTACACTATTAACACGAAGATTATTAACTTTGCATGTTTAGACCGTCGATTATGTAAAACTTAGGTTTTTAAGGTTTATAGGTCACCAGGGTTTTACTCCTATTCCTAAGTCTTGTTTTCGTTCAATTAAGCTTTAATTACTTCGACTTATGATTTAAGTTCTCCTTTTCAAACAGTTATACATCCCCAGGTTATTCGCAGTTTGTTAAAACATGTTTCATACGAGGACCATGCCTTTCAATAATAGACAGTGTACTTTGCATGAGATTTCCACTGCTTCTTATATCCAACACGCGGTCAAGAGTAATTGACGGTGAAAGTGACACTCTAACTAATTAAATGTAAAGCAGTGCAGGAAAGTAAACCTAATATATACAACGAGTGATTTCACTGTGTCTTACTTATTGCATGTCATGGGCACAGATAACTACTTACCATAATTAAGGTTGATCAGGTCCTAATTACTAGGTTATAGTCACGTGGATAACTGGAAAGGGTACTCCATAAACTAGACTTAAAATTCATAAAGTCTAAACAGTGCAAGGGTTATTATCTCCTATTTTATCTGAACGTATTTAACGAACATTATTTTGTAATGCATTGATTCTCGTAGGATATACCAGTTAGTTGTGAAGTTGTATTATCCTTACGGAATTCCAACTGTTAAACCAGAGCTGATTCCAATGATATAACTACCTTCGGTCGTTTACCGGCTTCCGTACGTTTGTACTTTGCATAACGCATTTCCAGCACTATACCGAGTAACAGTCGAATAGGGGCCGTCATACCACTTTACGATTATCGTACATTAGTTATGTAATGACATCCTTACTTATAATTATCTACATCCACATCAATCACAATAATAAACTACTCGCAATTCATGGCAACAAATAAATCACATACCAGGCAATAATACATATTCAAATATGAAATTAGACAAGTATAATAATGGTTTAGAAATCACCCGGAATTAAATGCGTAGCAGCGTATTATTATAATTGACAAACTCTTTCACACGTACAAAGATTGATCTCCGAATCTCTAGCGTTCGCCCTAGCTTCTATGTTAGTCCGTGGACTAATTACAATATTCCTAGAATGAGAAAGACTAAAAGACTATGAAAGATTATCTAGTGAGAAAGAAAGAGTGAAATATGCTAGAATGTGTGCATATAAGGTGTGTGTTTCAAATGAACCCAAACAACCTATTTATAGGTGATTCTTGGCTCATTTTAGCATCATGAAGCCTTGAGGTGCATGTTAGAAAGACTAGCTAAAAGTGGATCGTACAACGCGAAAAGTGACCGCACCGGGTACTGTACAACGCGAAAAGTGACCGCACCAGGTACCAAAACTTGCCAAAAATGGAAACCGGGATGGGGGAAGGGTGGCCGGCGGCGCCAGCCCTGTGGCCGGCGGCGGTGGGCTGGTGGCCGGCGGCGGTGGGCCCTGCCCCGCCCCGTTGCGCGATTTGTTGCTTCGTTTCTTGATTCGTGCGTGTTTTCTTCGTTATACGTCCGTTTGAGTTGATTCTTTTTTTGTTGGATTCGTAATTCAAAAACGAAGATTTTGACATAGGATATGCCTGAAAATGAGGTCCATAGTCCAGATATTGCGTACGGATCATTTGGATCTTCCGGCGGGCGCGAAATCTTCATTCTTTGCCCGTTTTTGTTGATTCTTCTTCTGTTAGATTCGTATTTTGAAAACGAACATCTTGAAAATAATGGATACTGATGGAGGGCATTTTGATCTTGAAATCTTGATTTTGTGCCTTGAATCTTCAAACGTGTGTGGAATCTTCATTTTACATCCGTTTTGCTTAATTTTTCTCGTGCAACCTTGTTTCAATCATCTTGGAATAATGTTACTGATTTGTAATGTTTTTGAGTCAATATGCCAAGAATCGTTCCAGAATGAGATAGATATCGGTGGTAAAAACGTGACTTTTTACGCGATATCAAGTATCCCACACTTAGAACTTTGCTTGTCCTCAAGCCAACTCATTCATAAAAATTTCTGGAAGGATTCTAATCGCATCAGTTGTTAGAAAACACTATTTTTAGAAGATATAAACTATGGTTATGAAAGAGTTTTCACTGGAAACTATGAGTTTATAGAATTTCGATACCTTCTTCGGGCAACTTATATGATGATCATGACTAAGCAATCCTTACAAGTGGGTCACTCAAATCACTCAAAGTGTTTAGGGTTTCCTACTTACTAGTGTCAATCACTCGGATAGCCAGTCATGCAGCATTCTCGTCATAGGCTTGATCGAGAATCAGATCTCCATCACTTTTGATGAGGACGATACTAACCTGTCGAGATAACTTGGAAGGAATCTGGTTTTTGGTTTTAAGAATGTAAGTGGTGATGGTTTTTCCTTGTATTTTCTTGAAGCTTTCATTTGAAATTCCTTAGGTTTTTGGAAGGATTACATAACCTTCCTTCTTTGGATCCTTCCTTTTCCTTGGCCCTTTTCATAGTTGTGTCGGCGTGATTGGTTTGATTTCTTTTCTTCTACTTTGCCGATCTTGATAATGTACTTTGCGGCCTGGAAGGTTTCTAATGATCTTGAGTTATGTTGGCTTTTATTTGCAAAGGTTTTGGGAATTTGGGAGTGTCTCTAATGGTTTATGAGACTCTTGAGGTTCGAGACAAATGACAGGAAATCTCTAGTGAGTGTGAAGAGTAGGTGTTGAGTGGGTGGATGTTTGATGGTGGAAAGGTGTTTTGGATTCCTTGGAAGCTGTCAAGATAGGTTGTATCTATGCCACGTGTGGCACTCATTGATGTGATCTCGAAATGTATTACAAGAGCAAGTTCTAATTCAAATGCATACATCGGCACACACATGAAACGAAAAGTGAAGCATTAAAGATGAATGCTAATTATGGGCTCAATCCTCACGAATCGAATGTTTTGGTCAGTATGTGCCTAGCCATGTGTTGCCTTTTTCGTCCGTATCTTACTCTAAAATAATTTCGTTTCTTTGTTAAAACTCGTTTCTAGCTATAGTTCATAGTTTTGAAAGATAGGATTTCCAGAAAACGATGTTTTTGAATCCGAAATTTTTTCCATTTTTAGCCTTTTGATGAAAATATTGTTTGGCTTACGGACAAGAGGTAAAACTTGCGGTTGTAGACCGAATATCCCACACTTAGAGGAACATTGTCCCTAATGTTCGAATCTATTTGTTGAGCACCTCTTGACGAGGTATCCCACACTTAGAGATTCTACTTATCTTTGGATTGTTTCATAAGTGTTATGTGGTATGAGGTATCCCACACTTAGTGTTGGAATATTGGGCGAGATAATCAAAGCTTTAACGGATAAGGGTTTTTTGAACGGTGTACCGCTTTTGCTGTACGCGTTGTTTGCTGTGTGTTAGAAGTTTGCTGGTCCGCGGGTTGTAGCTTACGTCTCTCCGTGTTCTCCATCGTGGGGTCCGTTGCTTCCTTTGATTTGGTCTCCGATAAATAGTCGTTTTGGTTCAACAAACAATCCACTCAATCATTTAAATAATAGCTGCTAATAAGAAAAAGTAAAGTGAAAGCATAATAAAAATAGTAAATAGATAAATGTGATGTCGAAGCATCAATCGTACATCAATACAGACAATAATAGTAAAGAGTTTTGGTAGAAAGTAGAAAGAAGTCAGAAAGAGGAGCAGTCCATTGCTCTGCTCATGGTCATACTGCTGCTGTAGATGTAGTGGGTCCAGGAGAAGTCTCATCTGATGAGGAGTCATCATACTGATCATTGGTGCCTTCGTTTGATGCATCATGATTAGCTACTTCGTCTGGCATGCCAATGGTAAAAGCTCCTTGGTCTACTAGCTGAT
The DNA here is from genome assembly GCA_949592205.1 of Helichrysum umbraculigerum. Lineage (NCBI taxonomy): Eukaryota > Viridiplantae > Streptophyta > Magnoliopsida > Asterales > Asteraceae > Helichrysum > Helichrysum umbraculigerum. Next base: position 66,714,526 of record CATIUR010000003.1, read on the forward strand.
CGATAAGTGGTCCGGATGGTATCTCGAAACTACCGAACGGGAACATGGCTGACCCTTGGTGTGTGTTGTCCTGGAAGAGATCTGTTTGCCTGTGAGAGGAGACTGGAATAGGTACAGTAGCTGAAGGGATGGTCTGTCTACCAGTTCTGGGGCTCTGAACTGTGACAGCCCGTGCCGATACTCTGGATGTCCTACTTCCTCTTGATGTGTGGACTCTGAATGAACCAACAACTGACGGAATGGTTTGTCCGGTGATTGGGATCTGCACTGGGGGTGGCTGAGGTCTAGGAATGATAACCCGTGGTGGCATAACATGCCTACGGCCCGGTGGTGGTCGAGGTGCTGGAGTAGGAACTACAGGTGGATACAGGTGTGGTGGTGCTCGACCCATTCCACATGGTAAGTGTGGCAGTGGGGTCATGGGTATACCAGCTGCCTGCTGTTGCAATGATGTATAGATCCTAGTATGCATCTGCATATTCCAGTACCAGTAATCGGGACCTGTAGGCGCCCCGTAGTGATAGATGAATGAAGGCCCTTTCGGTCTTGGGGCAGGAGTAGAAGGTCCTGCCCTAGTACGTGGTGGTTCTACTCATGGTGGTGGCGGTATGTCATCATCTTCATCATCGTTCTTGTCATCACTGTCATCCTCATCGGTATCTGACTCACTGGGCCCTTGCTGTCGTTTCCTTTTCTTTGTCTCTCTTGGTAGGACCAAATCTGGTATTAAAATGTCCACACTGTCAGGATCTGCTGCCCGTGCTTTGATGTAGACTGTACCATCTGCCGTGATCTGGAGTATACCCATACTCCTAAGAAATTGGTAGTCAAGTGGCTTGGAGCTCCATCCTGCCTTGAATCTTTCAACATCCGCTGTTCGAAGCAATCTCATATTTCGGATCAGGCGAGTAATTACTGCTCCCAGGTATGATCTTCTCTTGCCAAAATCCTTTTCCTGTAGAAGCCTCTGAGCGACTAAATAGGCAACCTGTATGTTTCGCTTTTCGAGAATGCTCGCCATGAGAGCGACATCGAATCCGGAGACTCGTCCGCTGGTGGTGTGTTTCCCGTCAAAGGAACAAGCTATGAGCTTGTGAAGAATCTGGAGAACTGGGTCCTTGAGTCGGGCTGCCTTGATTCCTGAAAAATACGGTGTGGGGGACCATTGGCTCCATATTTCAATGCAACTGGTGGTGACAGAAACAGAGGTGGCTCCTGTGGTGAATAAAGGCGACTGTATCTCCTCAGGTGTGTACAGGCCTATGTGGAGTGAGAACTGGGCGAGTGACAGAGTGTGCGGGTTGCCCAAATACTGAAATGATAATGAACAATCTTCAATCCTCCCTCTTTCCGGAAAACTGAAGGTGGTCATAAATTCCGTAACCATTTCCACATATACGGGCTCATCAATGCTAAATAATCTCTTCAAGGGCTCGAGCAGCTGCCCATTCACTGTGTAGCTAAGCAGGTCTTCGAGTCGCTGCTTGAGTCCTAAAGCTTGCATAACGTCCCAATCAATGTGCCTGAGACGCCCGAACTTTTTATCCCTCCATATACGGGCCATCTTGTCATAAGCTGGCGTGGCACTCATATATGCTAAAGATCCTGCAAGGGGTCGTGCTGGATTTAATTTCTTCTTGCGTGTCATTGTACCTGAGAACATTTAAAGTAATGGATTCTTTAAGAAAGAGAAATTCAAAGCACGCTTCGGGGAATTTCGAAGTGAGGGCTTTAATTTCTAGACAATCTAAAGATTTCATTGAACGTATAATGCTCCCATGTAACAAACAGTTAATCGTCAAGGTAATATCATTACTCAGGAAAGTATAGTCATGGAATGGCAATCTTTTTACTGTGAAGTGCTTGTCATTTACAAAGTTTGGTACAGACCAAGTTTGAAATGATGAGAATTCACGAATAACATCATTATTGGTAAGGTTCGACTTTGGAAGTGCAAGTTGAAGTAAGGTTTTTGAATAAAAGATTTTGTCTTAAAATAAATTCAATACTTCAAGTTGACTTTTAGGTCAAAGCTTTTAAATGATATTTTCGAATGCCATAATTTTAACCTATTCATGCATGCATATTCTAATTCATTTTAAGCATTTCCTATTTGATAAGCAAACTAAGTTATGCATAAAAGAGGTTATCATGCCCATGTATTTGGTGTGGTCCAAGTCTTTTTATTCAAGAGTGATGATTCTCTAGTTATTGCCTAATTTGACTAGTCAAAACAAGTACAATATGGTCATGCAATTTTCAACTTATCATATTTTTCATGCAAGCTAGTCACTTTTTTGTTGATTTTCAAAAGCCAAAATTGCTAAACCTAACTTGTGCACATAGAGCAACTAACAGAGGGATTATGCAAAGCACCACAATTACTAGGTACTTGGAATACTAACACTTAATTAAGCAAAGTTCTAAGCTAGATCAATTGATCAAGGTTTAGAACGTGGAGGTTTGCATGTATTAGTGGTAGGAACGTGTAGTAATAGAGCATTTAACCAAGGAAAACACTATTTCCTAGCTACTATCCTATATAACTACAAGAAACAAGTTCCTAAAAGTTCAAAGTGGGTTTTGTGATCATACCTTGCTTAGAGCGAATGAAATGCAAAAACGAAAGTACAACCGAGAAGTATATGCGACGAGGGGCTCGAAAGGACAAGAGATTAAGTGATTTGATGGAGTTTTGATGGTGGATTCATGGTGGACTCATGGTGGCCGGTTTTTAGAGAGGGAGGAGGAGGAAGATGAAGTTTGTTGAATGATTTGAATTATGGGGAGTTAAGGAGGTTCATAGTGGTCCATTAGGGTACATGTACTCACCTTAAGTACTATGGTACTCATATGGTCCCTAAGATAAATTAAATGTCAAGTACTAATATCTCAAATTAATTTCCAATGTCTACTAATAATGGGGGTGAATCTTAAATATATTACTTGTAACTAGTTACTTGTTAGTTTCTTGTTACGTCGCAAATATTTTAAGAAACGCGCAAAATTTTGCGGAACACTTAAAATCAACTTTTAAACATTAAACTTAAACTATTTTTGTTGTTTAAAAATCTTTGTCTGTCGTGGACTTGTTGAGTGTATCCGTTTAAGTAGAATTCCCAAAAATGTTTTCACATTCTTTCAGTCACGCACGTGTTTCCAGACAAACATTTAAAAGCGTTTTTTCTTTTAAGGGAAACTTTCAAAAATTTATTATATTATATATGCATAATTAAAACTGGCTCACTTAAGGTTGCGAGCCTTGCCCTTTTTCAGAAAGAATTGTTTTATGATCAGTTCCGATCCCTCCAAAGGGAAAGGGTCGAGATTTTCTCCCTTAATTGAACATTTTTCGGTACAAAACACTTTGATAGCTCCCAGATGACATTGTAAACTAGAAAATGACGATCTTCTGGACCCGTTAGGATTTCTCGTTCCTCATACCCTAGATTGACAAGATCGTTAATCAACTTATTGTACGCCTTTCTTATCTTCTTGGGATTTGATAGACCGTCGCGTTCTCCTTTGTTTTTGTAGTTCAGATTGTGAGTAAGTTTATTCACTGCTTCCATAAACGCATTCTCCTCCGTGGAATCGGGTTCTCCGGTTGTAAGTTTAACTAGTTTACCGAGTTCACTGATTCCGGCTTTTTGAGTGGAAGTGAAGGGATACTTGGTGAAGGTGAAGATTTGAACAAGCTTGACGTGGAGGTCTTTTCTTTTTTCAAAGAAGCTTGTGTTGACTTTATCCTTTGTGGAATTAGGGAAACTTCTCGCAATTTTGAGATTAGGTAAGAAGCGGGGTCAACAATGAATGAAATTTTACCAAGAAAGGTGATCGGGTTTTGTTCTGTCCAGAACTCAAGTTTGTCGATCATTGCGGCGACATTGTGTTTTATTAATATCATAGATATTGGAAGGTAATCCATGTCAGCAAATGATTCGAGGAGTAGATCTAAATCTGCTACAAACTTTAGTTCTTGGTCTTTGAAACTTGTGGAGGGGTTTTCGCATTCTTTATTTGAGAGATGAAGAAGAAGATCCACTTGTTTTTCTAATGCAGTAATCGTTTCTCGTTGGTCGAAAGAAAATGGGAGGTTGACATAGGTCAATTGTTTGACGAATGCTTTATAAACGTCCGCCCTACGGGAAGGATTGAAAGATGCGCCTAGGGTGCGTTCTTCAAAACAAGGGTTTTCTGGCTTAGCTGATGGAACTTTGTCCACCACTCGGTAAATGGTGTATTTAGGTTCGTATGAAGAGAATGGAAAGATACCGTCATTGTGAGAATCGGATATGGTTTGGGTATATACCGATGTTTCAGGAATGAGGGTAATTAAGTCACATGTTTTCGGAGGCTTTACTTCATGATTTTCTTCGGGAAGATAATCCAAGTGGACAGATTTCGACAATTCAGGCATGTGCAAAGTTGGAGAGTGATCTTCTGGAGATGATGCCAAGTCAGGTAGTCGATCCATGACATCAAAATTCAGGAAATGGTTTGGAATGGGATGTGGGATCCTAAATTCTTCTAGGGAAGCATACAATTCATCCCTTGAAGTACAACTAGAAGTGGGTTTTCGAGACGTCATATTTAAACTAATATTATCCTAATTAACCAGTATTAAATTAATCGTGAACTAAAACTAAAATTACGCAAATTAACTTTCGAAGGATTTCTAGGAAGATTTCAATCGGAAGGATCTCCTAAATACAACTACTTAAGGTGGCTTTAAATCTACGTTTGAGATTCCCCGGCAGCGACGCCAAAAACTTGTTGTGCACGCACCGTGTCGTTGTTTTTCAAAAGATGGTGCGAGCGCAGCAGGGGTTTTTAAATTTATATTTTGCGGGGCTTAAATTATACGTACTACCTACTCTGGTTAGTAAGCGGTAAGTATGACCTAAGATCGTTCTACGAATCCAAACGTGTGGGTGATTAAAGTTAACACTTTCAGTAGGGAAGTATTTAGGATGGCACAAAGTAGGTAGGTTTTTTTGGGATTTAAAATACAGAAAAGTAAATTGCAGGAAATTAAAATGCAGGAAAACAGATAAAGATAAAGAAGTGATTGCTGAGATATCGATAACTAGTATTTCAGGATGACAGAACGAATAGGGTTGATACTAATGTGGTCAATAAACTACTAGGTGTAAACTCTAGAACCCTACCAACCCAGTTTCCCATTGGCATGTCACATGGAACTAGGTTATCATGATTCTGGTCGGAGCAATACGCAAACTTCCAATACTCATCTAGTTGAAAGATGAACAACCCATCTTGGTTTAAACCGAGGCGCATGAATCAGTAGCGTATCGTCTCATAGGTCCGACCGTTCTTGACCCCTAAGGTAGTTTACTACACTATTAGCACGAAGATTATTAACTTTGCATGTTTAGACCGTCGATTATGTAAAACTTAGGGTTTTAAGGTTTATAGGTCACCAGGGTTTTACTCCTATTCCTAAGTCTTGTTTTCGTTCAATTAAGCTTTAATTACTTCGACTTATGATTTAAGTTCTCCTTTTTAAACAGTTATACATCCCCAGGTTATTCGCAGTTTGTTAAAACATGTTTCATACGAGGACCATGCCTTTCAATAATAGACAGTGTACTTTGCATGAGATTTCCACTGCTTCTTATATCCAACACGCTGTCAAGAGTAATTGACGGTGAAAGTGACACTCTAACTAATTAAATGTAAAGCAGTGCAGGAAAGTAAACCTAATATATACAACGAGTGATTTCACTGTGTCTTACTTATTGCATGTCATGGGCACAGATAACTACTTACCATAATTAAGGTTGATCAGGTCCTAATTACTAGGTTATAGTCACGTGGATAACTGGAAAGGGTACTCCATAAACTAGACTTAAAATTCATAAAGTCTAAACAGTGCAAGGGTTATTATCTCCTATTTTATCTGAACGTATTTAACGAACATTATTTTGTAATGCATTGATTCTCGTAGGATATACCAGTTAGTTGTGAAGTTGTATTATCCTTACGGAATTCCAACTGTTAAACCAGAGCTGATTCCAATGATATAACTACCTTCGGTCGTTTACCGGCTTCCGTACGTTTGTACTTTGCATAACGCATTTCCAGCACTATACCGAGTAACAGTCGAATAGGGGCCGTCATACCACTTTACGATTATCGTACATTAGTTATGTAATGACATCCTTACTTATAATTATCTACATCCACATCAATCACAATAATAAACTACTCGCAATTCATGGCAACAAATAAATCACATACCAGGCAATAATACATATTCAAATATGAAATTAGACAAGTATAATAATGGTTTAGAAATCACCCGGAATTAAATGCGTAGCAGCGTATTATTATAATTGACAAACTCTTTCACACGTACAAAGATTGATCTCCGAATCTCTAGCGTTCGCCCTAGCTTCTATGTTAGTCCGTGGACTAATTACAATATTCCTAGAATGAGAAAGACTAAAAGACTATGAAAGATTATCTAGTGAGAAAGAAAGAGTGAAATATGCTAGAATGTGTGCATATAAGGTGTGTGTTTCAAATGAACCCAAACAACCTATTTATAGGTGAGTCTTGGCTCATTTTAGCATCATGAAGCCTTGAGGTGCATGTTAGAAAGACTAGCTAAAAGTGGATCGTACAACGCGAAAAGTACCGCACCGGGTACTGTACAACGCGAAAAGTGACCGCACCAGGTACCAAAACTTGCCAAAAACGGAAACCGGGACGGGGGAAGGGTGGCCGGCGGCGCCAGCCCTGTGGCCGGCGGCGGTGGGCTGGTGGCCGGCGGCGGTGGGCCCTGCCCCGCCCCGTTGCGCGATTTGTTGCTTCGTTTCTTGATTCGTGCGTGTTTTCTTCGTTATACGTCCGTTTGAGTTGATTCTTTTTTTGTTGGATTCGTAATTCAAAAACGAAGATTTTGACATAGGATGTGCCTGAAAATGAGGTCCATAGCTCCAGATATTGTGTACGGATCATTTGGATCTTCCGGCGGGCGCGAAATCTTCATTCTTTGCCCGTTTTGGTTGATTCTTCTTCTGTTAGATTCGTATTTTGAAAACGAACATCTTGAAAATAATGGATACTGATGGAGGGCATTTTGGTCTTGAAATCTCGATTTTGTGCCTTGAATCTTCAAACGTGTGTGGAATCTTCATTTTACATCCTTTTGCTTGATTTTTCTCGTGCAACCTTGTTTCAATCATCTTGGCATAATGTTACTGATTTGTAATGTTTTTGAGTCAATATGCCAAGAATCGTTCCAGAATGAGATAGATATCGGTGGTAAAAACGTGACTTTTTACGCGATATCACTGCACATTCTACAATAGTTTGAATCCTCATCACCAACAAACCCTCGATGCTGCTTCATCTAGAAATTTCATGCTACATACTTCAAACGAAGCATGGAAGTTGATCGAGATGATGACGATACATCAACATGACTTAGAGCAAGATGAATCAACTTTGGAGGAAAGGATTACCTCTAATGCCTTGGACACTTTGAAAATTCAAATTGAATCAATCACTAAAGTTGTCAAGGACATGCAAGAACCTTCTGAACCCAAACACAAGAAGAAACCTCAAAAGCTATTCTCAAGCCAAAGGTTCAAAGAAGATATTCTTGCCACTACTTGTGAAACCTCTAATGTAACACCCCCAAATTTACTGTTGAGCGGAAGCATACTTTGGGGTGCTACTAATCAATAAACAAAGCACATAAGATACATAATGAACGACTCTACATGCGTCGTTTACATATACATTGATATTATAAAGTCTTACACCGTTATAATAGTTTACAAAAGCTCATAAGCCAAATGATAGAGATTCTAGGGCATATCTAATTATACAAAATATAGAAATACAAGGGAATCTCCTGATGTCTGTATGCGACTCGAGCTAATGGGCATCCTGAGTGAGCAGACCTACTGCTGCTGCAAACCTGAGAATACACGCTAAAATGGTCAGCTAAAAGCTGGTGAGCTCACAGGTTTAATGATCAAGAATAATGTATGAACCGCAAGATTTAAGTATAATGATTTGCAATTAAGCAAATAAGTAAATGATAAAATGATGTATATAACTGCCATGAGCACATAGTCTGAGCTTAACTGAGGTGTCAGGATCACAATTAAGTGCCTGAGCGAGGGTGCCTCTATGCGTGTGCCTAATCAACACACGTATGAACAAATGATAATGCGTCCGTTTGACCAGTCAGTGCTTGCTGACCCGGACGGGGATTGTCAATTCCATATGGTACCATACACTAACATTCATGCTACAAAGTATTACCAAACTATGCTTGGAGGACTTAAATGATTAGATGAGTAAACTCATGCAGAATATAGCGATATTTGATACTTACGTTCACATTTAAAACAAAACAAGCATGTATTATCACCCCTAGAGTAAAAACAGTAAAATAGGGGCTATGAGACTCACCTGAGCCTCATGAAATGCTATCAAGCACAAATGATGGTTTACAAGAGAAATGATGTCGTCTCCAACGACTGAAACCTGCTGGGCATCCTAAACGCGCAAGGTTTTAATGATTAGATATGGAAACCTGCTGGGCGTGTTAAACGCGCAAGGTTTTAATGATTAGATGTGGAAACTTGCTGGGCGTGTTAAACGCGCAAGGTTTTAATGATTAGAGGTCTCAACAGACCATCCATGCTAGTTCTACCCTCAACTAGTTATGTCCAATTACTTTGGTTAATGTTTATGTTTGAAGTTGTGAAAAATGTATACGGCCCGTTGGTGATAGTTTGAAATAATGATTTATGAAAACATTATTATTGTGTTTGCTTAATCGTATTTTCATAATGTATGGAATTGTGTACGGGGGTCCGGGGGCAGCGCCTCTGGCTAGCGGGGTCCCAGGGGTGGCAACCCCTGGCGGGGTCCAAGGGGTAGAGCCCGTGGCTAGGGTCAAAATTTGTATTTCTTCTACATTGCTTTAATGAAAACGCATTCGAAATTTGTATTCGGGGTAAAATCAGGCGTCAAAATCTTAGTTCAAATACTTAATAAAAATTGTGCAGTGAAGGTTTATAACCGATCGGGTAGGGATTCATAGCCGATCGGCTGAGGTCCTTAGTTAGCTGATCGGTTGGAGTTAGCCAGCCGATCGGGTGAGATCTTTAGTTAGCCGATCGGTTGGAGTTAACCAGCCGATCGGGTGGGTTTCGTTGGCCGATCGGTTGGGTTTCGTTAGCCGATCGGGTATGGTTTGTTTTCCAGTCTGTTCGTGCGATTTTCAGTGTAAATCAGTTGGTGGTTAAGATTTCGGACATAATTAGTTTATAGAACACTAACATATGATGTTATAAGTAATTCTAAACACAATAATTTAAAGAAAAAGAGGAGTGTTCTCACGGAGCAAAAATGGAGACCGAGAGTGGTGGTGATGATGAAACACGATGATGATGATGATGATGATGATGAAGATGGTGATGAGGATGATATGCGATGATGATGATGATGATGATGATGATCAACAGTTTGTGCTGCTGGTCCGTTGTTGATTGTGGTTGATGTTGTTGGTTTTGGCTCGGGTTTTTGATGGTGTCAAGAGAAAGCAGAGATGGAGAAAGATGAAAGAAATGAAATGGGGAGAAAGGAGAAAGAGGGAGTATTATTGGTGCAGTAGGTTCACGGGTAAGATCCACAAATTGTGGATCTTGTCTCCAACGTGTAGTATTTTTGGCCCGTGTTCGTGTATCCGATCGTATAAAAATGAAATACTTTTAATTCTAAAAATTAATAATCGTATTTTTGAACTATCTTTGGGTCAAAGTATTCTATAAAAATACTATTTTTGAGATATAAAATATATCTTTGTTTTAAGTTTGGGGGACAGATATGGTTCGAATGGTTTCGTCGCGTTAAGTACGATTTGAGTATAACGCAATATGTTTTATTTTTATCCAATTAAATAATAATTATTATTTTCAATAATAACACATTATCTATAAGTTTTTTCATGGATGTTTTGATTTGTACGATACGGAATACTTTATATATTATCAAAATAATATATAATAAATAATTAGTGTATTAAACAATAATTCCATATTACTTAATACTTGTGTTCACCAACGCCCGTGTAAATGAATCGGAATTTGGCCGATTTTGATAATGCGCGATTAAATTTAATCGCGTACTGATATTTATAACAATATTCATATTGATACATACAATTATCCTAATACATAGCACTAATTACATGTGTTACTCGATGATTAGGAACTAATAACTAGTCCTAATTTGGCGGGTGTCACATCTAATCAAACCCATCATTCAAAATCTTTCATCCAGAGGCCAACCAGTCGACCTTAGTCTCAATCTTTAGTTCTTTCTTCACCCGCTACTTTTTCTCATTTGACTTCTCGTCTAAACACCAAAATTTTCAAAAACTTCATAGTTGAGCAAAATAATATTAATAAACAAATTGTTGATTTTCAAAACCAAATTGACGGTTTGCTCATAATTTCAAATGATTTAGTTAAAAACATGGAGGATAATGTAAAGAGGTTGTTTTTAAAAGTTGATGAGAAGCAAAGAAAAGAAGAAATTAACAAAGCTGTTTATCATTCATCTTATAATTATGATAACATCCTTGTTGTCACTAGAGGAGGAAAAGAGACTAAGAATGAGAAATCGATAGATATTCCGACAAACGAACCTTCTATTTCTTCACCCCCCACTGACTCAGTGCCAGTTAAGACCCCTGTCACTTCTCCTGAGCCAGCACCTTCTAAATCCCTAGAAGTCACTATTCCTTCACGTATACCTTTCCCTGGTAAGCTTAAGAAAGAGAAACAAGAAGCTCAGTTTGGAAAATATCTAGAGATGTTTAAATGCTTACACTTAAATGTCAAACTTTTAGATACTTTAGTTGAGATGCCTAGTCGTGCCAAATTCTTTAAAGAACTCTTATCAAATAAAGGAAAGGTTAGACAAATAGTTAACTTACCTTTATATGCAGAGTGCTCTTTGATCATGCAACAAGGACTACCCCCAGAGCTAGGAGATACTGGCCGTTTCACTATACCTTGTTATCTACAGGATGTTCAAATAAGTAACGCCTTAGCTGATTTAGGAGCTAGTGTAAACCTCATTTCGTATTCCCTCTATAGGAATTAGGTTTAAGCGAACTTTTACCAACTCGTATGACCATCCAGTTTGCCGATAGATCAGTTAAACTCCCTCGTGGAATTGCTGAAGATATTATGGTCCCTGTTGATAAATTCGTCTTTCCTGTGGATTTTGTTGTCATGGACATTGAGGAAGACACTGAAGTTCCATTCATCCTTGGCACACCTTTCTTAAATACGGCCAAGGCCGTCATTGACGTAAATGAAAAATCTTTAAAACTCCAAGTTGGAAGTGAGGAGGTCACCTTCAATGTTGACAAGCTAATGAAACAACCTATAGGAGAAGATCTCGGTCTTGTAGATTCTATGCAGGAAATAATTGAAGAACAACTGGAAGAGATCCTCGCAGTAAGCATCACCAGCTCTTTTCCAAACACGGTCATCACTACCAGAAGACTTTGCCAAGAAGATGGAGGACTATGCTCAGCTATCTCGGATCCACCAAATGCATCTAAGGAAGTACTATTTCCTTTAAAGAAATTCAGCAATCAGCCAAACAGTTCTATAATAGCTGCTCCGCTTGGATATGGCACACCTGTCACTATCTTAAGAAGGAACCCTACTTCTGAAGTACCCGATTCATCTCTCTCAACAGACCAAATTCTGAAGACTCTCGAAGAGATGGAGTCAATGCTTAAACCACCTTTTGAAAGAACAAATCCGGAGATCACTATCAGCACGTCTTCTTCTGCTCAATTTCAGAGATTTGCATTCACTGAAAATAACGATACCATAATCACTGAAGACAATGCAATCTCTCACTCTTCAAAAGAAAAATAGGAGCTAAGAAAAGATGGGCTCTTCGATAAACCAGAATGGGTTGAAATAGCGTCAGCCGACAGTCCAGAGATCACTGCAGAAGATGTTGAATAACAGACAAAGTTCGATGAGCTTAAAAGAGATGAAATTGCAAGGATGAAACCTTCCATAGAAGAACCACCAGAATTGGAGCTAAAGGAACTACCCTCACACCTTGAATAAGCTTTTCTCGAAAGGTCATCACATTTACCAGTTATCATATCAAAAGACCTGAAGCCGGAAGAGAAAGCAAAACTTATTCAAGGGCTGAAGTCACATAAGAAAGCAATTGCTTGGAAGATTTCTGACATTCAAGGGATCAGTCCGAACTATTGCACTCACAAAACCTTAATGGAAAATGACTTCAGACCATCAGTTCAAAGGCAGAGGAGAGTCAACCCAAAGATTCAAGAAGTGGTTAAGAAGGAGAGTTTTCTTGGATGTTGGCTTGATTTACCCTATTTCAGATTCCCCTTGGGTCAGCCCAGTTCAAGTTGTCCCAAAGAAAGGAGGAATGACGGTTATCGCTTACAAAAACAACGAATCAATTCCAACACGAGCCGTCACCTGTTGGAGGGTGTGCATTGATTATCGTAAACTAAATGAAGCCACTCGCAAAGATCACTTCCCTCTACCGTTCATTGATCAGATGCTAGAAAGATTATCAAGAAATGAATTCTACTGTTTTCTTGATGGATTCTCCGGTTATTTTCAAATTCCTCTCGATCCTAAGGACCAAGAAAAAACGACATTTACATGTCCAAATGGAACTTTCGCTAACCGACATATGCCGCTTGGCTTATTTAATGCACCTGCCATATTTCAGCGATGCATGGTAGCAATTTTCCATGACATGATTGAACAATGCATGGAGGTATTCATGGACGACTTCTCCGTCTTTGGAGATTCCTTCTCTACTTTTCTTTCCAACTTGGATAGGATGCTTGCCCGATGTGAAGAATCAAACCTCGTTCTGAATTGGGAAAAATGTCATTTCATGGTAAAAGAAGTAATAGTATTAGGACACCGCATATCAAAAGCTGGAATTGAAGTTGACAAAGCTAAAGTTGAAACTATCTCAAAACTTCCTCCACCAACTTCTGTTAAAGCCATTCGAAGTTTTCTAGGTCATGCTGGGTTCTAGCGTTGTTTCATCAAGGATTTTTCCAAGATCTCTCGGCCTATGACTCATCTTCTCGAAAAAGATACTTCGTTTGCCTTTACAGATGAATGTTTCAAATCTTTTAACTACCTGAAGGATCATCTTGTACATGCACCAATAATGACTGCCCCATATTGGAGCCTTCCATTTGAAATTATGTGCGACACTAGTGATTTCGCAGTTGTAGCTGTACTAGGACAGAGGAAGGATAAGCACTTTCAACCAATATACTATGCCAGCAAGACGCTCACAGATGCTCAAGAAAATTACACAACCACATAAAAGGAGCTGCTTGCGGTAGTATTTGCTTTCGATAAATTTTGTTCCTATCTTATGTTGTCCAAAACTATTGTCTATACAGATCATTCAGCTTTGAAGTATCTTTTCAAAAAGCAAGATGGAAAGCCTAGACTGCTAAGATGGATTCTACGCCTACAAGAATTCGACATTGAGATTAGAGATAAGAAAGGAGCAGAGAACGTTGCAGCAGATCATCTAAGCCGATTAGAAAATCCTACACTAGAGCAGCTTGATGAAAAATATATTCAAGACCAGTTTCCTGAAGAACAACTCATGCACATCGGAAAATACCATCAAGGATCCCCATCCAAAGATCCTTGGTATGCTGATCATGCTAATTACCTGGTTGGAAAAATAATACCAAAAGGAATGCCGACATCTCAGAGATAAAGATTCTTCCGCGATATAAAGAACTACTATTGGGATGATCCTTTCCTTTTTAAGGTTTGCCCTGATCAGATCATTAGAAGATGCGTCGATGGGAAAGGAGCAGAACAAATCCTTCAACAAAGCCACCATGGGCCTACTTGTGACACCCGACGATTTAGGGTTACTGATTAACCTGCTAGAAACCCTTACGTGTGTTTAGTTTAGTATTAGGCTAAATACTTGTAATTACTTATAACTATTTGTATATTTATGTGAATATACAACCCCGTAATTGAGTTATATTACGTTTACGTAATTGGTTATAATTACACTTACGCAATTTGGTGAAATTGTGCGAAATAACCGGACGAAGTCCGCCTAATTATACGACGTTGGTGAAAACATATCTATAAATAACTTGAATATTTTTAGAAGTTATTTATCATATATTTTAAAATTTGTTAAATTAATAAACGAAAAACTTAGGTGTTTTGACTAAAAGGTCTCAAATGTAACAGAAACGCGCGGAATGCGCCCGACAATCGAACGAATTCAAAGTATATTTTTATAATTTAGAATATATTATTTAGTATGAAATTATTATTAAAAACATCGTATAATAATTCGTCAATAAAAACGTCTAATTAAAACGTTACGCGATTAAACCTCCATAAAACGTGCACGTAAATCGAGGCCGATAAATTAACGGAATATTTTTACAAGTGTTTTCAAGTATCTATATTAAATATTTCAACTGAAAATATCAAAATTTAATTCGTCATTTAAATACGCGTATTAAACGTTTAACGTATAAATAAACGTCTAAACAATCGGGTAAACGAACGGGAAACGCAATGAATTAAATTGGGAAAGGGAAAAATGATCAAAATACCCTTGGTGGGATCACATGGGGGCCGGCCACCCCATGTGCCACCTCCCCCCTTCCCCTCTCTTCTTTCATGCATTGTCATGATGAAGATTCTTCACTCTCCATCCACTCCACCTACATGCAATCCCCTCTTTCTTTTCCTCATTTTCACTTATCAACCAACCGCCATTTTTCTCTCAAAATCTGAGAAAAACATAGCCCTTAAACACCCAAATTATCATCACCATTAAATCATCATCATACTTGCAAGATCAAGAGGAGGAAACAAAGCACAAGATCATCATTTAAGTATTAATACCCATCCTCTCTCTCTAAATCTGATTGTATGATGTTTATTTACTTGTTTTGTAGTTCATCTAACACTATTATGTCCAAATAAAAGGTTAAAATATGTTTTTGTAACACATATGTAAGAAGACAGATTCTGTCCCAGAAAAGTCAGTGTACTAAAATGGTCATATCTTGAGTTTTACTGAGAGTTAGACAATGAATTTTTTTTTTAAAGTTGAGTATTGAAAAGAGCTACAACGTTCGTGTTTTTCACGTTTTCCAGATCCATACGTATTTTTGGTTATAAACTGATCTTCGATTCTTGTCTGCACTTATTCGAAAACCGAGTTCGGTTCCTTCGCGAAATTATTTAAATATGTAAATGGACATTATAAATCTCAGGAAAATTATGATATGAACTTGACACATAGAGGATCAGTTGGTAAAAATTGTGAGACTTGATGTGGACTAGAAATGGTAGAAACCCTATGGCGAAACAAACTGACAAAAGTCAAAAATATGAAATATTGAAATCTTAAGTTACATGTTAAAAACCGACACTTTGGGTGAACTCCGACATGAACAGACAAATTATTTGAACTCTATAAACTGATATATGGGTTAGGTAAAAGTTTCGGGTCAAACCGAGCAAGTTTGACCAAGTCAACAAAAACAGCTGGGTTACTAAAAACGACAAAACTTACTATTTTTGGAAATGAGTAACAAAAATGGGTTTGGGTGACTTAGTTAGTAACTTGGACCAAAACTAAACTTAGAAAGTTTCCCGAATGAAAAACCGACACTTAGAACACTTGGATAAAATTTGAAAAGCTGATCAGGCATAAGTATCGCCTAACCAGCGACACTTACCTAAGTGACGCCTAATCTAGCGTCACTTATCCTTAGTGCCGCCTAATTATTTAAATTACTTATTTTGCGTTACTTCCAAAGTGCCGCCTGAACTAAATGTCGCCTATAGCGACACTTACCCCAAGTGTCGCTGCCAATTTAAAAATCACATCTAGCGTCACTTAACCTAGTGCCGCTAACCAACCAAGTGTCGCCCATAGCGACATTTACTTGAGTGACGCTACTTATTTAGAAATCGAATTCGGCGACACTTCCCAAGTGTCGCTGCCCCATCAAGTGTCGCCCCTAAGTGACGCCTAAAACAGAAACTACTAAACTAGTTTTCACACTAAGTGTCGAACTCACACAACTTCAATACTTGTATACGATACAACACACGAAACATATACTTGGATAGTATACAACAAAGCAAACTTGATAATAATGTCTAAATGAATTATTGTTACAAACTTTCACCAACGGGTCGTATGCGTTTTGATAAATGAACTTGAACAACTTATTTGGACATAACTAGTTGAATGAGCTAGCTATAAGTGGACATTAACCCTCCAGTTACATATATGATCTTTCAAGACATCTACTCATACAACCTTATACGCTTAGGACGTTAGAAGGTTGCACATTGGATCACACTTTGCTTGCTATTTGATATTGCTTGCTTACTATTTGCTAGAACTCAGGTGAGTTTCATAGCCCCTCTTTTACTGTTTTATAACTATTTTGGGGGAGAATACATACTACAACTACTTTTTATAATTGCTTTACACAATTGCTTTTATGAACACAAGTACCATAAACAACGCTATACGGATTGCATGAGTTAATACACAAATCCACAAAGGCCCTACACATCATAGTTTGTTAGTTTTGGTAAAGCGTGAATATTAGTAAATAGATCTATTTGGGACTGACAATCCCCGTCCGGGTTAGTCGCACTAACCAGTCAAACGGACATATTAATATTTGTTCATAACGAGTGTACCGGATTAGACACTTGCATTGGGGCACCCACGATCGTGTACTCGAAAGAGGCGCGACACACATTGTTAAGCTTCGGACTATGAGCTCATGGCAAATGGTATACATCTATTTTTGCATTCGTGCAAATACATTTTATTACCTATCGTTTGTTTACGATACATTTATATATAACATTTACTTATCGTTTGTTAACGATACAATTACTTATAATTGTTGAATGATACAACTGTTAGAAATCTTGTGTTTCATAACTCGTGTTTCTTAACATTGGGTTTAATACCAACATTTGAACAATTGTTAAACAAACCTATGAACTCACCAACTTTATGTTGACCTTTTAGTATGTATTTCTCAGGTAACCCGCCGCAGTAGGAAGCTATTGGATAGCTCGAGTCGCATTGTTTTCAAACATCACAGGATCTAGATTGCATAGTTTGCTATATTTAGTAACTTGGTAATTCAACTTATATTATGCGAACTCCAAATGTTTTGTACAACTATTGTAAGAAATTTGAATTATGGAATGTAATGTTTTCAAACGTCTCATGTAGAGGTCGTTTGCTTTAATCTTTGTGTAATGATATTTCATTTGGTCGGCGCCCCCATGACACCTCATGTTTTCGCTGCCACGTGTTTTGGGGGTGCGACAGATTGGTATCAGAGCCTAAGGTTATAGTGAACTAGGATTGCATTAGTGACCTAGACTATGACCGTTAGAGTAGTATTCCTTGTTTGGTATGACTAGTTCAGCAATTGCATCATTTGAATTTAATTTAACATAGCCTGATCAACTATGTACAAATAAAGGAGAATCGATGCAAGACCTGAAACGGTTATAGTGAATGAGAATACGGTAGTAATGTGAACCGAGGATAGAACGAGACCAACCCCTATACGTGCTTATGTGCTAGGTTATTATATTTCATATGTAACCTTACGTATACTAAATTCCTTGCCACAGAAAATGGCAACAAATCCCACTGCAACTACACCCTCTTCTTCCCGCTCTCATTCGGGATCACGCAACTCTCGCTTAGGATGGGGAACTACTAGGCCAGCACGAGCTAGCCCATACCCTCCTCGTAACACTACTACTTCCACACTCAACCAAGCCCGCCGTCGGACCGATACCCCTCGACGGAACTGTTTACCTTATACTCTCTGCGCCTGGAGATCCGATGAGGACATACCAATTCCCTCACAGGATCTAGACCCAGAACACACTTTACACACCGATGAAACTCCTCATTATACCATACCCGTGCTCACTGCCAGAATCTATCGTCATGAAAGGCGACTGGATGATGTGAAAGCTGAGCAGCACGAAACTTACCCAAACTGGATGCAATTGGCTCTAGGTCGGGTTGCACAAATGCACCTTGACCAGGAGAACATCACTGAAACCATGGGAGCCTTTCACAACCAAGTGATCGGTAACCGAAATAAAATCTCTGTCCTACAATCGAGGCTGCAACAAAGTGAGACACGCTTACGAGAAACCGAGGATCATGTGCGCTTGCTAGAGCGACAACTGGGAGAAGCTGTCGGAATGATTGGCCGACTTACTGCAACCATGGAACGAGTCGTCACACTACTCCCACCATCAAATCCACCACCGAATCCACGTCAGGATTAGATTAGTACAGTACTCTATTTTGTAACCTATTGAGGCAGGATGTGCTCAACTAGTTAGCTTTTGTAAACTCTCGTAGTAAGTCCGGATATAACAATGCCCGACATGTTTTGTAAACTTCAAACCCTGTAATCGTTTATCTTGCGCCTCAATTTGGTTATAAGAATTTGCTTCCTTGCTTTATTGAACATCTTGTTGTAAACACTTGTTTTACATTCTTGTATACATCTGCAAAGGCTTTAAAATCTTACTCAATGAAATCTTATGTGCCACTTATTTTCTTTCTTTTAGAATCATGGCACCAAAATGTCAAATGAGCTCCGCTGATATCGAAAGACTCGTCAATCAGAGGGTTCAAGCAGCCCCAGAAGCTGCCAAACAATCCCGATCCAAACCAAGGAAACCTTGGAGGGGCAGGCAATAACCCACCTGTGCCAAAGCCCTGCACCTACAAAGATTTCATGAATTGTAAACCTCTCCATTTCAAAGGAACCGAAGGAGCCGTCGGTCTCATGCGATGGATTGAGAAAATGGAGTCCGTTTTCCGAATAAGTAACTGCCAAGAGGAGAACAAAGTCAAATTCTCTACCTGCACTCTAGCTGAGGGTGCACTCACTTTCTGCAACTCATACGCCCAAACCCATGGTATTGATGCTGCCTATCAAATATCTTGGGACGAACTCAAAAACTTACTGAGGGAAGAATACTGTCCACGCGAGCAACTC
Source organism: Helichrysum umbraculigerum (assembly GCA_949592205.1). Taxonomy (NCBI): domain Eukaryota; kingdom Viridiplantae; phylum Streptophyta; class Magnoliopsida; order Asterales; family Asteraceae; genus Helichrysum; species Helichrysum umbraculigerum. The sequence goes on from CATIUR010000003.1 coordinate 66,733,694, forward strand.
CAACAGCTCGGACATGAATTCTGGAACCTCACAGTTCAAGGAAACGACATTACTGGCTACACAACTAGATTTCACCATCTTGCTCTCCTTTGTCCATCCATGGTGGACCATGAATCCAAACGTGTCGAAAGATACATTTGGGGGCTACCTGACTCCATCCAAGGCAATGTCATCTCTTCCAAGCCCGGGACCATCCAAAGTGCCATCCGAATGGCACACGAGCTGATGGCTCAAATTGTCCGACGTGGGGCACCCACCGTGAAAACCACATGGGACAACAAGAGAAAATGGTCCGGGAACAACAACAACAACCAACAACAGTAAACCAACAAAAAGGCCGAGACTGTAGAGGCCTACACTTCTGGTTCAGGACCTGGGGAAAAGAAAGCTTACATCGGAAAGAAACCTTACTATTCCACTTGCAATCGACACCACGATGGTCCATGTGGTAACCCTTGTGGTAACTGCAAACGCTACGGACATCTAACCAAAGATTGCCGAACTCCACTCACAAATGTCAACCAAATCAACCAACCCAACACACCGAAGGCATATTTCGAGTGCGGAAACACTGGGCATTTTAGAAACACCTGCCCGAAACGCAACAACAACGCCAACAGAAACAACAATAACAACAATCCCTGCAGTCGCGCTTTCGTCATCAACGTAGGAGAAGCCTACCAGGATCCCAATGTGGTAACCGGTATGTTTCTCCTCAACGATTTAACCGTTACCGTTTTGTTTGATACCGGAGCTGACAAAAGCTTCATATCTGATGAATTTAGTTCACTTCTCGACATAACACCCATTGCTCTAGATGCTAAGTACACCGTAGAGTTAGCGAACGGCAAACTGATTGAGGCCGATAGTGTGATACCTAATTGCACTTTAAACCTCGCCAATGAATTATTTCCCATAAACCTTATCCCTGTTGAAATCGGGAGCTTCGATGTCATCGTAGGCATGGACTGGTTGTCCAAACATCATGCTGAAATTGTTTGTTTCGATAAGATCGTGCGTATACCCCTCGCTACCTGTGGAACCTTGATCATACAAGGGGAGATTAGTAGGCGAAACCTGAACATCATCTCTTGTATGAAAACCCAAAAGTACCTGAGGAAAGGGTACTCGGCAATCCTTGCTCATGTAACCGAAAAGAAGTCGGCTGAAAAGCGACTTCAGGATGTGCCCATCGTTTGAGACTATCCAGAAGTCTTCCCCGAAGACTTGCCAAGCCTTCGCCCGCCTAGACAAGTCGAATTCCAAATCGACCTTGTGCCCGGTGTTGCACCCGTGGCACAAGCCCAATACAGATTAGCCCCATCCGAGTTGCAGGAGTTGTCCACCCAATTACAGGAACTCCTGGACAAGGGATTTATTTGACTAAGTTCCTCACCCTTGGGAGCTCCGGTCCTATTCGTTAAAAAGAAGGACGGATCCTTCAGAATGTGTATCGATTACCACGAATTGAACAAACTTACCATCAAGAACCGATACCCACTTCCTAGAATCGATGACCTATTTGACCAACTTCAAGGTTCGAGCTTTTACTCAAAGATCGACCTTCGGTCTGGTTATCACCAACTTCGCGTTCGAGACGCCGATATCCCGAAAACCGCCTTCCAAACCCGCTACGGGCATTACGAATTCCAATTGATGCCTTTTGGCTTAACCAACGCACCAGTTGTATTCATGGACCTTATCAATCAGGTGTGCTAGCCCTATCTAGATAAGTTTGTCATCGTGTTCATCGACGACATCTTGATCTACTCTCGCGACGAAACCGAACATGGCCAACACCTGGAAACTATCTTAGAACTACTCAAAAACAAGGAGTTATACGCCAAGTTCTCCAAGTGTGAGTTCTTGATGCGAACAGTACAGTTCCTAGGGCATGTCATTGACAGTCAAGGGATACATGTTGATCCAGCCAAGATCGAGGCTATCAAGTGCTGGAAAGCACCAACCACACCAACCGAGGTCCGACAATTCTTAGGTCTCGCTGGGTATTATCGGCGATTCATTGAGAACTTTTCCCGAATTGCTCAACCATTAACCACCCTGACTCAGAAAGATAAGAAATTCAACTGGACCGATAAACAAGAGTCAGCCTTCCAACTGTTGAAACAGAAACTACGCAGTGCACCAATCCTGCCCTTACCCGAAGGCACCGATGATTTCGTAGTTTACTGCGATGCCTCACACCAAGGACTAGGTTGTGTGTTAATGCAACGTGATAAAGTCATCGCCTATGCGTCACGACAACTGAAAATCCACGAAAAGAACTACACCACCCATGACCTCGAATTAGGAGCTGTAGTTTTTGCACTCAAAATCTGGAGACACTACCTGTATGGTACAAAATGTACTATTATCTTCACTGACCACAAAAGCCTTCAACATATCTTTGATCAGAAGGACCTAAACATGAGACAACGTCGTTGGGTCGAGTTACTTAGCGACTACGACTGCGAAATCCGATACCACCCGGGTAAGGCTAACGTTGTTGCCGATGCCCTAAGCCGAAAAGAACGAGTGAAACCCCTTCGAGTTCGAGCCCTCGGTTTAACCATCCACAACGATCTTATTTCTCAAATTCATTCCACTCAACTCGAAGCACTCAACGAGAAAAACATCAAAAACGAGGCCTTGCGAGGCATGGAAAAACAATTCGAAATCAAACCCGACGGAACTCGACACTTCTCTAACCGAATCTGGTTACCGGACTTTGGAAACATACGAGATTTGGTGATGAATGAATCTCACAAATCTCGATACACCATACATCCTGGTTCCGACAAAATGTATCATGACATAAACAACGGTATTGGTGGCCCAACATGAAAGCTGGCATCGCCACCTATGTTAGCAAATGTTTAACCTGCGCCAAGGTTAAGGCCGAATACCAGAAACCCTCCGGATTGCTGCAACAACCCAAAATACCTCAATGGAAATGGGAAAACATAACCATGGACTTCATCACCAAACTACCGAAAACCCCAAGCGGTTGCGATACCATTTGGGTAATTGTTGATCGTCTCACGAAATCTGTCCATTTCCTACCTATCAAGAAAACGACAAGATGGAGCGTTTGGCTAGCATCTACATCAAAGAGATTGTGGCTCGACATGGTATACCCATCTCAATCATCTCCGATAGAGATAGCCTCTTCAACTCTCGATTCTGACAAACACTTCAACGAGCCCTTGGTACTCGCCTTGATTTGAGTACTGCTTATCATCCGCAAACCGATGGTCAGAGTGAACGAACCATTTAAACTCTTGAAGACATGCTTCGAGCTTGTGTAATCGACTTCGGAAACAGTTGGGAAATCCACCTACCTTTGTGTGAGTTTTCCTACAATAACAGTTACCACACCAGCATTGATGCTGCACCCTTCGAGGCACTTTATGGTAGAAAGTGTCGATCACCCATCTGTTGGACCGAAATCGGCGATAGCCAACTCACTAGTCCTGATATCATCCATAAAACGACCGAGAAAATTGTGACCATTCAAAACCAGCTGAAAGCCGCACGTGATCGTCAGAAGAGTTACACTGATGTGAGACGCAAACCCCTCGAATTTCAGGTCGGGGACAAAGTACTTCTAAAAGTGTCACCTTGGAAAGGTGTTATCCATTTTGGCAAACGTGGCAAACTAAACCCTAGGTACATCAGACCTTTTGAGATTCTTGAAAGAATTGGTCCGATGGCATATTGACTGCAGCTACCACCACAACTCAGTAGCGTGCACAACACATTCCACATTTCTAACCTGAAGAAATGTCTGTCTGATGAGACACTTGTAATCCCGCTCGATGAAATTCAAATAGATGATAAACTCCATTTCGTCAAGGAGCCAATAGAAATCATGGACCGTGAGGTCAAACGCTTGAAACAGAGTCGTATTCCCATCGTTAAAGTCCGGTGGAATTCACGGCGTGGTCCGGAATTCACTTGGGAATGGGAAGACCAAATGCGACTAAAACATCCACATCTATTCTTAGATACCCCACAGTCCACAACAACAAACTAATTTCGGGACGAAATTCTCCTAACAGGGGGAGAATGTGACACCCGACGATTTAGGGTTACTGATTAACCTGCTAAAAACCCTCATTACGTGTGTTTAGTTTAGTATTAGGCTAAATACTTGTAATTACATGTAACTATTTGTATATTTATGTGAATATATGATGCGTGTGAAAGCGCGTCTTGTTTTATTATTTATAAAGTAAAGGAAATACCAATCACTACTATCACACAACCAGGCAAGAATACCCGATCGAAATAGTATTGCTATAGTAAGTCCAGGTCGAACACAAGGAACACAAGAACGATGTTATTCAGTTAAATTAGAATTATTAACTAAACTAATAAAGCAGTAAGATAGGAGGTACGTTTTAGTTCCGTACGAACGTTCAATATGAACTAAATAACTAAACCAAACAACATAAAACAAGATAGAAGGAAAAGATAAACAATTGGAGATAGACATGTAATTGCTTAGAGTCTTAACATTCAGATTCATATTATCCGGTTCATGTATTTTGATTGTCTGATTGTGATTTCTTTTATATCAATTTAATGCCAAATTCTTCAATGACTTTAAATTGAATGTGAACTAGCCAACGGTTTGTGTCCAACTAATTCCTACAATTTAGGGTCTCCCTAAATTGTGCATTAAGCATTCACGACTTATTACGATTAATCCTCGCGGTATGACTCAACAATACCTACTAATAATCTCTTATTAGCTCATTCATTTTAGATTAATTAATTACTATGCTCTTAACCTATCAGACTCAACCTATTTAGCAATGACTATAAACCTAGATTCATAATCATCAATAATCAATAATGTCAAAGGAACTCAATCTCGACAACACTATTGACCACGTTAAGTAGCAATTAATAATCACCAACAAATAAGGTTTTACGGATAACGTAACAATCTTCAATCAGATAATTTATCCAAAACACAATTATAACCATCAAATAATCATAATCAAAAGTTATTAACTTAAACAATAAACAAATATTCTAATCCATGATTCGATTATACAAAATCAGATTCAATATCCCAAACAAAACACATAGACATGTTTAGAATTTAAATCGGAAAGAGATACGCAAACTAAATCATAAACCGAATGAAGTAGAATCGATATGAATCAATCCTAGCTTTTTCCGCCTCCGAACCGCCATCATTTCACTCCCAAAATGGGGGAAAACCCCCTCTGGTCGTCTCTGGTCGAAGGTTTTGGTTCTATGTGAAGTTATGAAGTGAAAACCCTAAAATCGGACTTAAATGGCTGAAAAAGTGATCCATACGGCGTATGGAATTCCATACGGCGTATGGATGTAAAAGCCCAAAAAGTCCAGCCCGCAATAACAAGTTTCAGCACAGTTTTCAATCCATACGGCGTATGGACATCCATACGCCGTATGCATGCATTTTCAGCTAAAATGGAAAAAACGAAAGTTGTAGCCCTCTCTGTTAGCTAAATTCTACAAGTTGAATCACCTCAATCGGAGTTCGTATGAAGAAGTTATGGCCAAAATACTAACAGCTGTCTGAAAACTCAGCTTTTACATTCTTCCTCCATTTTTAGCTCATCTTTCATTCTTTTTCGATTCGAGCTTCATTTACACTTCAATCCAATCCAATCTTGCCTATCTTCACTCTCTTAGCTTCTTTTCTTCGATCCAATCTTCTCTTGTCCAATGTTTTTATTTTTTTAGCAACTTTTCTTCCAAATAAGCTCGTTTTCCGTTCCTTTTCGATCCAAGCTCCATTTAAACTCCTAAATGCAAATATGAACGAAATAAGTATCTTATTCATTCAAAATGCATTAGAAACCTATCAAACACGGGGGTAATTAATACTATAATTTAGTACATTTTGGCGTTTATCAAACATCCCCCACTTGAATCCTACTTGTCCTCAAGTAGACTATCGATTTAAAACTTATAAACGACAAAATTTATTAGGCAGACAATGGCGCATTGGGACTTACATATAAGCTAGCATTTTGCAAACCAAATTTTTAGCTTAAAAACAATTCAACATTAAGATTTAGCTATCAAGAAACTCTTCTAGGAAAAACAAATTATCTCATCCATTATTATTATGCATAACAGATAGCTCACAATGATTACTGATATTGTTGTCCACCTAAACAATCTATACTTAGGTAATTGAGCTTGACTTATCATTATTCAAGCAGCTTTACCCTTGATTCACAATAGCAAAATACCCTTATACATATAACGTGCTAATATTACACATATTATGGATCTCCAATTAAAATAATCATTTTTCAGGACAAGACATTGGTGACAGGTCTGTGCCTCAACACAACAGAGCGACATAACTTGACCTTGGTGTAGCAAAATAACTTTTAGTCAAACCATTGGTGGCAGGTCTGTACCTTAGTACAACAAAGCGACATAATTTGACTACATTTTAAAATCTTGAGTTAGTAAACTCTTTTGCTCTTTTTTCATTAGATATACTGACGGAGACCAGGTCTGTACTTTCGTACAACAAAGGAAACAACACCCAGTATATCCCCAAATGATATTAATTAAATACCAAAATTATGGCATAACGCACGCTATCATATATAAGAATTAAGACTAAGTCATAAATTGCTAAAGTTTTTCTCGGAATATCGCATACTTTTTGCATTAATTTATTTAATAGCTCAACAACTTATACATAGATTGCCTATCGATACATCACATGATGAACTATCTAATATTTTAAAAATTAAGTTCAAATTATCCTTTGAATTTCCCAAATATGTTACAAGATTTTCTAAACTTAAAGAGAATACATTTTTAAACGAAAAATTTGGGTTGAAAAATGACTAACATAGAATGCCTTACACCTTTAGTCTACCAATATTTATCGATTTATAACTCAGGACAAACACACTTCTTTTCCCCCATCCCCCACTTAAAATAAAGCAATGTCCTCATTGCAAAATAAGGAATCGTAAAATAGGGAATAGAAAAGAAGTGAACAGAAAACTCCCCTGATCGTGAAGAAAAATGCTTTCTTGATCTGATTTTGAAAATATACAATAGCACACTTCCGTAGGCATCACGGTTGCATTTAGCGTATGCAACAAGCCTTTAAACCCCTTGGTGTCCCAAGTGGACGAGTTATAGTCTCGTGAGGGTTTCCAGGGAACACACCCACAAAGTTCAAAACTGCAAACAAAAACAAGAAAACAAAAAGTAGAACAAGAAAACAAAATATAAAACAACTAAAATTAAAACTACTTATTAACAAACAGAGCAGACAACAGAATCTTGTCGCAAAAAACAGCCCTTCCAACCGCCGGCTGGTGCGCACAACCACCGATTGAGAGTCTGTGCAAGCCAAATTCAAAATCTTCGATCCATTAAATAATAAACTATATAACAAGCATATACATATAATTAACATATAAACAATTTTATACAAAACATTTTTTTTTTAATTTTTAAATTTTTTTATTTTTTTATTTTTTTTTAAATATATATTTTTTTATTTTTTTTTATTATTTTTTTTTTTTTGTTTCTAACTTAATCGAATAAGCAACCGATCCCCGGGAGAACAATAGTCCAACCGGTTAAGTGTTCCCCGGCAGCGGCGCCAAAAACTTGATGCGTGTGAAAGCGCGTCTTGTTTTATTATTTATAAAGTACAGGAAATACCAATCACTACTATCACACAACCAGGCAAGAATACCCGATCGAAATAGTATAGCTATAGTAAGTCCAGGTCGAACACAAGGAACACAAGAACGATGTTATTCAGTTAAATTAGAATTATTAACTAAACTAATAAAGCAGTAAGATAGGAGGTACGTTTTAGTTCCGTACGAACGTTCAATATGAACTAAATAACCAAACCAAACAACATAAAACAAGATAGAAGGAAAAGATAAACAATTGGATATAGACATGTAATTGCTTAGAGTCTTAACATTCAGATTCATATTATCCGGTTCATGTGTTTTGATTGTCTGATTGTGATTTCTTTTATATCAATTTAATGCCAAATTCTTCAATGACTTTAAATTGAATGTGAACTAGCCAACGGTTCGGGTCCAACTAATTCCTACAATTTAGGGTCTCCCTAAATTGTGCATTAAGCATTCACGACTTATTACGATTAATCCTCGCGGTATGACTCAACAATACCTACTAATAATCTCTTATTAGCTCATTCATTTTAGATTAATTAATTACTATGCTCTTAACCTATCAGACTCAACCTATTTAGCAATGACTATAAACCTAGATTCATAATCATCAATAATCAATAATGTCAAAGGAACTCAATCTCGACAACACTATTGACCACGTTAAGTAGCAATTAATAATCACCAACAAATAAAGTTCTACGGATAACGTAATAATCTTCAACAGATAATTTATCCAAAACACAATTATAACCATCAAATAATCATAATCAAAAGTTATTAAACTTAACAATAAACAAATAGTCTAATCCATGATTCGATTATACAAAATCAGATTCAATATCCCAAAAAAAACACATAAACATGTTTAGAATTGAAATCGGAAAGAGATACGCAAACCAAATCATAAACCGAATGAAGTAGAATCGATATGAATCAATCCTAGCTTTTTCCGCCTCCGAACCGCCATCATTTCGTTCCCAAAATGGGGGAAAACCCCCTTTGGTCGTCTCTGGTCGAAGGTTTTGGTTCTATGTGAAGTTATGAAGTGAAAACCCTAAAATTGGACTTAAAAGGCTGAAAAAGTGATCCATACGACGTATGGAATTCCATACGGCGTATGGATTTAAAAGCCCAAAAAGTCTAGCCCGCGATAACAAGTTTCAGCCCAGTTTTCAATCCATACGGCGTATGGACATCCATACGCCGTATGGATGCATTTTCAGCTAAAATGGAAAAAATGAAAGTTGTAGCCCTCTCTGTTAGCTAAATTTTCCAAGTTGAATCACCTCAATCGGAGTTCGTATGAAGAAGTTATGGCCAAAATACTAACAGCTGTCTGAAAACTCAGCTTTTACATTCTTCCTCCATTTTTAGCTCATCTTTCATTCTTTTTCCGATTCGAGCTTCATTTACACTTCAATCCAATCCAATCTTGCCTATATTCACTCTCTTAGCTTCTTTTCTTCGATCCAATCTTCTCTTGTCCAATGTTTTTATTCTTTTAGCAAGTTTTCTTCCAAATAAGCTCGTTTTCCGTTCCTTTTCGATCCAAGCTCCATTTAAACTCCTAAATGCAAATATGAACGAAATAAGTATCTTATTCATTCAAAATGCATTAGAAACCTATCAAACACGGGGGTAATTAGTACTATAATTTAGTACATTTTGGCGTTTATCAATATATACTCCCGTAATTGAGTTATATTACGTTTACATAATTGGTTATAATTACGCTTACGCAATTTGGTGAAATTGTGCGAACTAACCGGACGAAGTCCGCCTAATTATACGACGTTGGTGAAAACATTTCTATAAATAACTTGAATCTATTTTTAGTAGTTATTTATCATATATTGTTAATTTGTTAAATTAATATACGAAAAACTTAGGCGTTTTGAATAAAACGTCTCAAACGCAACAGAAACGCGCGGAACACGCCTGGCAATCGAACGAAAGTCAAAATATATTTTTATAATTTAAAATATATTATTTTGTATGAAATTATTATTAAAAACATCGTATAATAATTCATCAATAAAAACGTCTAATTAAAACGTTACACGATTAAACCTCCGTAAAACGTGCACGCAAATCGAGGCCGATAAATTAATGGAACATTTTTACTAGTGTTTTCAAGTATCTATATTAAATATTTCAAGTGAAAATATCGAAATTTAATTCGTCATTTAAATACGCGTATTAAACGTTTAACGTATAAATAAACGTCTAAACAATCGGGTAACCGAACGGGAAACGCAACGAATTAAATTGGGAAAGGGAAAAATGACCAAAATGCCCTTGGTGGGACCACATGGGGGCCGGCCACCCCATGTGCCACCTCCCCCCTTCCCCTCTCTTCTTTCATGCATTGTCGTGATGAAGATTCTTCACTCTCCATCCACTCCACCTACATGCAATCCTGATGTATCGCAAAAAGTCACGTTTTTACATGCATTAATTGTCCCATATTTAGCTCTTTTCTAACAAATACATCTTAAAATCATCATTATTCATTAACTTTTGTTAGAAAGATATAAACTTGTCGGTCTTTTGAAATTCAAGCAAAAAGTGCAGAAAACTAACCTAAATAGGCACTATTCTGAGCTTAACCCTAATTCTACTGTAAACTTCATACCAGAGCCTCATAATAGTCTTATTTTTTAGCTATGAAGATTACGAGAACGTGGATATAAGGATTGCTCAGAACGGATCAAGGACGAGAAAGTTATGCAAGTTACAGCGCAGCCGAAAGCTACAAAACGTATTCTAAACACGCCCGGGCCCCACACATCCAATTTCTACCAATATGGCATCATTAGAAGCGTAACGTAATTACGAAGCCGTAGGCAAAAGAATCAAGTCAATCGGACGCGAAACGAAGAAGATACGGCCTTCCAAAGATGCGAGAAAAGTTGGAAAAATCACACGGCCTAGCACACGGCCACCACAGGGCCGTACACGGCCTCCACCAAGCCGTACACGACCTGTAGAGAGCCGTACACGGCCTTTGCAGGGCCGTACATGACCTACTTTGGTCTCACATGGCCTCTTCCTTGCTTCGTTGGCTTGTACGTGTGCTTGTGGACTTGTACTCTTGGATCCAAGGCTTGCCTATAAATAGAGACCTCATGTAACCTCATTTCACACACCATTCTTCATAAAATTCTCTCACTTTCTCTCTCGCACACATTATCTCTCTAGCACTACTCTTAGGAGTTAGAGGAGAATTAGATTAGGTTAGCTTTTCTCTCTAGTTTCTCTCTCTAGAGAACTAGAGAGATGTAGGCACGGTTCGAGTGGGGAAGATCGCTGTAGCTTGGGAATTTTATTGTATTGAAGTTTTCAAGATTCTAGCTTGTACTACTCAGTGTTACGCTACTTAAATACTGGTTATTACTTATTCCTTTACTTACGGTTATTATGTTTTGTTTGCATAATATCTTTGTTTGTGTTGCGAATATTGCCATGCTATTTACGTAGTTTAATACTGTGATTGTTGAAATGTAGATATTAGAATTATGGATGATATTTAATTCATTGGGATAAACATTATGAAATAACGGAAGTAACGTTATACGGCATTCATTTGTATAGCGCCGGAATCATCACGAATGTGTGTAGTACGGAACGTGGAAGCTATGAAAGTCGTGGGCACAATCCGTTATGGAATAATGTCCCCAGTATTATGATTGGTGATTGTTTTGTTGTGTATCTGGTTGAGTTTTACATGAATATAGACTTAATAAAGTGTCCACCCTTTCCAGTCTTTCACGTGACTATTGCCTTAGGATAGGATTTGATCAACCCTAATACTACGTAGATATAGTTATCTCATATTACAGTATGAAGCTATGAATATTCCGTAAAACGGCACAGTACTTCGTATAGCGTTGGAAACACCTCGTGTGGAGTACAAATACGTGGAAGCTAAGGAACTGCCGTAGGTTTATTTCATCGTGGAATACCTAGAAGTCACCCTTTTAGAATATGGGTCTAGAAACAATAAAGCTGTGGAAATGCTCGCTGCACCGTACACAGTTAGTACACCAAGGTTAAAATACAGCTGTGGAAATGCTCGCTGCACCGTACACCGTTTGTACACCAAGGTTAACATACAGCTGTGGAACTACTTTAACGTACAGTACACCGTTAGTATGCCTTGAGTCTGGAACACTGTGGATATGCCAAATGCACTATACACCGTGAGTATACCTTGAGTCCGGAACACTGTGGATATGCCAATTGCACTGTACACCGTGAGTATTCCTAGGGATGAACGCCTGATAGCAAAGGAGGGTCTAATTCATGACGGAGTTAATTATGCTTAAACCAGTAATAAATGAGTTTTGAAAAGAAAGCAAGTATTCGGCTGTAATACAAGATGCTTAAACCGCTTAACTCAACATAACCGACAGCTCAATGTATACAACATACAATTAGTACTTACCTAGATAAACTCAGATAGATTTAGGTGTTAAGAAAGGTCAGATAGAAAATTGCAGTTTGTTACCTTATGCCTACACCCAGGATATATCATCCGTAGAGGTCGCTTAGTCTTACAAGGCAAGTGAGGGGGGTTTGAACAACCTGTTTCTGATCAGCATCAGGATAACCTAGGATTCAGTGACATATGCTTTTAGGCTTTTAGACTAAAACGTAGGGTCCTAGTGTTTACACCGACTGTCCGTCTGATGATTTGCCCAAGGTAGTCTCTAATCATCTGTCTAATGAATATCATCCAGAAACCCTAATTATCGAAGTTTCAGCAATCACGCTCTACCTGTTGCCTACTCTCTATTTAATTTACTTGTTTTATTTAGTATTAGCTTAGATAACCAACCAAAACCTACCTACTTTTATATACCCATCCTATCAGAAAGCTCATTTACGGTAAGTCCCTTTTAGTTCCATTCGCTTCGATTTTAAGAACGACACTCGAGTTATACTTACTGCTTACTCCCCAAAAGTAGGTAGTACTTATAGTTTGAGCCCCAGCTCATATAAATTTAAAACCTAACACGTTCACACGTTGTTGCGTCGTTGCCTGCAGGACCGCCGTGCCAACCCCTTGGAAAACGACCGCGGCTGAGTCAGCACTCTGACGGCGCAACAGGTTTTTGGCGCCGCTGCCGGGGATTGGTTGAGCGTAGTGAACTTTAAGATTACCATAGATAGTTGACTTTTAGGAGACCCTTCCTTAAGATTTTCATTACTTTAGGAAGTTATTTGCTTTAGTAGTTAGATATTTAGAAAAATACAAAAAAATTAGAAAACCCTAGAAAACCCTAATTTTCCTTCCAATCTTATTTCTCCCATGGATGAGATAACGATCATGGACGATGCGGAATTCTTTGTGTGTTCCCACAAAGGGTTATGTGTTAACCGAGAAGTTGAGAATAACAAATATTCATCCTTAGACCTAGATTTTGATACATCTCAGCAGAAGATTCCACCTTCTGTCACTATTGAATTAAGTGGTCAACCCACACTTGACCCTGAGATTTTATCAATCTTATCTAAGTACCCACATTACCTTAGACCTGCCACCCTACCAGAAGACATTCCTTTCGGTATTGAAGTTTTCTTCTATCCATCAATGCCTTGGATGGATTTAAATGAGCGACTTCATTGCTTAGATGAATACTTCAGGTATGATCTTCCAGATATATTGCGAGCCTACCCCACTACTCTTTTCCAAAGTGTAGAAGTGGATGAGTGTCTCCAGTGTCCGGAGGATCCTGAACTAGAAACACCAACCTTACCCAACACTGAACCAAGTAATAACCCACCAGAATCAAGTAATGAACACCACTTAGGAAATTTCCACAATCCCAGTAGGAGAATAGATATCTGTGCTGATTTTCTTAGAAACCTTAAGATATCAGATTTCCCTTTTTCAACTGAGCAGAGGAAGACCTTTGTAGTGATTGATAGGATAATAACATGTCTACGTACTAATTACGATCAAAAAGACGAGTTATCACTGAAATCAGAGTTAGACCTACTAATGGATCTAATAGCTAGCACCGAGTATCCATCTGTTTCACAGATTAAGATTAATCGTTATGTTGCTGCCCTGATTGACGAGCTCGAATTTTGGATTGAAAGAGCCCCTATCACTTATACTTTGATTCCATGCGTTAAACTGTTCTTTGTTGATCCTGCCACTTATCTGATTAATGAACTGAGATCAATTTTCCCTGATTCTACTGAGGAAGCCATGGATTCTGCTTTCTTCCAAAAGAGGAAGGAAATCCATGTTAAGCTTACTCAGTTGTTACTAACATCTAAATTCCCTTTTACTGAGCAACAAAGGATCTACATCAGAAGAACTTCCCGAGTAGTTCACTCTACTACTGGAAACCCTGATTCAGAAGAAGAAAAGGAATTTCAGCATGTCATCGGAGAATTGCTCTTTGATCTATGTTTTATAGACACAGGATTCAGGGATGGTATTTCGAATCCGAGGAAGGTAAGATGAGCATTTAACCAATTCATTGATGCATTACTAGCATTAGGTCAAGAAGAAAAAGAATTCTTACGAGAATTTGAGCGTTATTATATAAATCCCGCTGACCTAATTCATAGTATCATTAAAGCGCTTCAAGGTATGTTCGTTCTTCGCCACACTTTCTCGCATGTTTCAGGCTTATCTAAAAGTGCCGTCACAAGCACTGACAGATAAATGGTGATGGTCTAATGTAAATAAGGTTTGAATATTTCGTTAATTAGGACAAAAATAATTTTAATTAGATTTTCTTTTAATTTACTTTTATAAAAACGAAGAAAAACGTTCTTTAAAGTTTAAACGCGTAAGTTTTTAAACGAATTTTTGCAAACAGTCCAAACGTTTCAGAAATTTGACAAAGTTTTTATTTAAATTTTGGAAAATTTTATTTGGATTGTTTTTGAATTTTAAAGAACACAAAAAGATTTAATAAACGTATTTAAAAACGAAAATGTTTTCGCACGCGAATTAATGTTACATTTTTAATATACGAATTTAAATACGAAAGTTTCGTGCGTATTTTGGTTGATTTTCATAAAAAATATTTTAACTTTAAAAACCCAAGTATACGTTTCGTTTCGTTCGCATTTAAGTTAAAATTGCATTTTAAAAATGCAATTTAAAAATGCATAAAGCAAAGGAAGCTTCCACCACTTTTTACAAAAAAGTAAAAAGCAACTTCTTCTTCCTCCTTCTTCTTCTCCAAACCGTCACCACCATCACCATCTCCATTTCTCCATTTTTCCATCATTTTTCTTCAAATCAAGCTTCAAATCTTCCATATCTTCATCTCTTTTGCATCTAGAACATCTTTACATCAAGGTTGAGGTATGATTCTAACCTAAAATCATGATTTTGAATACTTTTATAAAGTTAGGGTTTATGCTTAGATCTTGAGTTTTGATCATCAAGTTCCATGCTTTTTGCTTGCAAAGTGCTATATTCTTGATTGTAAACATGTTTGCGGAAGTAATTTGAGGTTTCCATGGCTAGATTTGATGTTTTGATTTTGGATGTTGACTTTTTGTTAGGTTTTTAGCAATTTTGACTTTCTTGAATGATTATTTGCTTATGATTGACTTTTCGGTGATTAATTTACGCTTAAAATGATTAGTTTACATAAGTAATTGATTGTTAAGGATTAGAGGATTAATTTAATTGCATGCTTATAAATTAAAGTAAGGCTTTTTATACAAAACTATTTAAAAACCATTACTTTAATTAAAATCATTATCTTTTATATGGTATTTATTTTAAACTTTGTATAATTTGCTTCATTAAAATGCAATTAAATATATTTGGAGTAGCACTACTTTAATTAATAAAGTTAGTGAGATTTCGAATTAATTACCCTCTAATTAAAGTCTTATGCTTGCCCAAAATGATGGATGGTAGATAAAATCGCTTTGCTTGCTTATTTTAATCATAGTAAGGTAATTATATGATTTATGATCATGATGCTTGCTTGATTTTCTGATTACTTAGCATGTTTAGAAATATTCATCTTTAAGTAATCTTAGAAAAATAGAAAAGTTGCGGTTTTGTTTATTTGGATAAATTGCGGATTGATGATTGCGGTTTTTAGGGAATTCATAAAAATAATAATGGGATAATTGCAAAATATAAAGCCTACATTTCGAATTTTTTCTAAAAATTTGGAATAAACATTATATTGTCCAATTATTGTTATATGATTTGTTTCCTTGTTTTTCTTAAACAGATGGACCCGATTCCACCTACTCTAGCTTATTTGGCCAAGACTACACAAGAAAAGACTTTGATTCAGAAATGGCTAAAGAGGGCATTTGGAAGTAATCGGTACATAGTTTGGGAAGACATGGGGAAACTTGGAATTGAGGATAGGTTAAAGAATTTGATAGGATACGAGGTTCAGGGACATAAGTTCAATTCTTGGATTCAGCTTTTTAGCATTCGTGAGCCCATATACCCCGAGGTTGTTACTGAGTTCCTGATGACATTTGAGCTTAACCCAGAGTTAGGGATTGGAGATGACAAGAAGATAACATTTAGATACCGAGGGAAGAGCCAGAGTGTTTCTATTTCGGGCTTAGCTAGACTTTTGGGATTGTATTCAGCGGATCAGATTAGCTCAGATTGGTTCTTACATAGTCATCAGACGATTCCTCATCTTCCCGAGAGGAGCCATAGGATCATTTGGAGTGAGCTGGCGGGCACGCATTATACTTGTGGTGCCAAGTCCTCGGCTTTGATTCTACCTCAGCTACGTCTCCTAAACAAGCTGATTGTTGCATCTATTGTGGGAAAGAAGGAGACCGGGCTAATAAATGGGGATGAGTTGTATATCATTGATGCTATCATGAGCCACCAGAATATTAATGTGGCTTGCATTATTGCTGAGAGGATGGCGAAGGAGAAGAACTTGGACCTGACGAAGCCTGTTTTTATGGGAGCTTTCATCACCAGATTATTGAGAGGGATGCGACTCTTGAAAAAGAGTCATGAGGCCGAGTATAGAGTGTCTTCCACTTCATTACCATGTGACTTGGACTACTGCAAACAGATCCATTTGATTACTGAGGGTTCTGAGAGACAGTGTTACTGGAAGGACACTGATGAGCTTATCCCTGGATGTTTCATGACCAGGAAGAGGGTCAGAGAGGAGGATGTTGAGACTCCGGTTGTTGACAGAGTGGATAGAGTACCGGCTGTGCCTAGGAGTACCAGGACACCAGTCAGGGATGCTGGAGTTGGGACATCAGGTCCCTGAGCTCAGATACGACATATAGATCCAGTCACTCCCTTGACTCAGTACTTCATATTGCACTTTTGGCTGCCAACAACGCGCATCAGGCACTTATAGCTAGGGCTTTAGGTATTCCAGCTCCGGAGCCGCTCCTGTACGAGTGTGTGCCACTACCACCATTTCCACCATCCACTACTATTCCACCATCTACTACCATTCCACCACCTACTACCATACCACCATACACTACCCACATACCACCTACCACTACCATTCCACCCACACGATCAGTCGAGCACTGTTTATCGGTTGTTGCTGCATTCCCACATCCTACTGTGTCAGCCCGTAAAGTCCGTTCTTCTCAGCAGTCCGCAGGAGGAGAGGCTGTTGGTTCCTACCGACCAGATGTTGTTCATTTGGGCACTGATCCATTCACTTTATCAGAGTTTCAGGGATTGTTGGCATTAGACCCTATACCTTCTGATCAGCTTCCTACAGAGGAGATACTTAGGCACATCTACAGATCCAAGATGGAGCGAGAGGGGATAACTTTTGAGGATTTCAGACAGTTGGCATTAGATGATCCGATGAAGTTACCTGCTTGCTCCCTTAGAGATGTATTGATGCAGTATAGGCAGGTGAGGTCAGAGGAGCAGAGAGTCTCTAGTGGTCAGCAGTTAGTTGCCGGACCTTCCTCAGTTCCTCCACCGGTTCAGCCTTCTGTTCAGGACTCTGATCAGGGTTCTCCAGCACCCTAGATCTGTGCACCCATATCTACATACTTACTATTTCCTCTATTCCATACTTTTGACTTATTGCGTGGTTGTGGAACTTTACTTTGTTATATTTTTGGAACATGAACTATCAGACACAGTCTGTTTAGTTTCTTTATCTTTTAGTATTTAGTTATCAGTTATTTAATTTACTTATTATGTTTTATCTCTGTTTTTCTTTTTAGTTAGAATAAGTGAATTGTGTTTGTGCAAATGAGAATTGAGGAAAGGAGATGCCGATCATTCACGAAGAAACTGCTTTCTGCATGGATTCAACTAAGGAATTTCAATCACCTGCAGAACGCCGCTTCTTTCTTAAAACCATCCCCCCGTCTCTATCGTAGGGAAGTTCTTTTCTTTTTGTCATGATTTTCACCATTACCACATATCTAAATATGCCTAAATTCTAAGTGCGGGATTCCATCCCACCAAATTTTTCAAAACACTTAAAATTGTTCCACTATTTCAAAACCTAAGTGTGGGATTTTTCTCGAAGAAAATCCTACGTCTTAGCAATGAACATTGAGGACAATGTTGTTTTAAGTGTTGGATACACGGTATATATATACCGCAAGTTTATATTTGCCTGTCCAAAGTAATACCTCCGTTTTCATTCAAACTTTTTCAAAATTTTTTCGCAAAACCAAGCCAAAAGGTTGAGATTTTTAATCACCAAAACATTCGAAAACCCAACCTTGACGATCTTCGACATCCATTCGGTTGATTTCGAATATTTTCAAAAGATTTTAGTCTTAGAATATTCTTTTAAAGAGATAAACCTTCTGTCAAAATAAATAAATTGCTTTGGAAAGTAAGATAAGGCAAAGATAAGAACGTATTTTAAACTTAAAATTGAGAAGTCCTCTAGGCATCGCATGACTTGGTGCATATGACCCTTTGATTGTGAGGTACTTGAGCCTTTAATAAGCATTCACTTTTAATGCTTCACTTTCGTTTCTGAGTGTGCGCCGATGCATGTGTCTTTGAATTAGAACTTGCTCCTGAATGCGTTTCGAGACCATACCAATGAGTGCCGTACGCGGTATAGGTGCAATTAGATGATCTTGGCATTCATTAGGATTAACCCATTTCTTTCATATCTTTTCAAGCCAACCCTTCCAACTTTCTTTCTAAGATTGTTGATGATCCAATTAGAAAACCCTTTGCGCCTTAGCCATTTCATTTCTCTGAACCCTAAAACACTTCCCCACAACACAAACACTTTCCCACCAAACACCATTCCAGCTCGTGAAACTTCATAGATCATAAGTGAGGGCTGCTTGAGGTATCTTTCTATTGGTGTCTCATCTTCAAACATCTCTCCGTACCTATCAAGAGTTTAAAGAAAGAAATCCAAAGTGAAGATACGGTACAAAAGCGAAGATTACTCATCACGAAGATATTATCCGCTAAAGACAGTACGAAAAATTGGTACTTGTCAAAAGAGAAGTCAAAGATGTCTCACTATACGAAGGATCTCCAAGGTCATAAAAATAAGGAAATGAAAAAGAAAAAATGAAAAGGAAAAAAAAAGAAAGAAAAAGAAAAGAAAAGCAGACCTTGGAGAACTCCTAGAAAAAGAAGACTACTCTCCAAAAGAAGAAAAATCAATTAGAACTCAAAAGAAACATCAAGAGAAGAGATTATTCCTCTAGGAGATGAGTCTACTCTAGAAGTTATCTCAAGTGAAACTTGCTTTGATCTTTGAAAGCTCCGAGTCTGAAGTTCCAAAGCTCTAAAACAATTGACCAAACTACCCCTATCCTCACCTACTTTACCCTTACTCACACAACCCACTAAAATGCCTTGGGATAATTAGCACCGTTCTCAAAGGAGTGGTGGAGATTCGATTCTCAACCAAGCCTATGACGATAAGCACTGCATGACTGGCAATGAGCGATTTCGTTTCCATAGATTATAGGTAACCCGATACACTTTGAGTGAATTGAGTGACCCACTTGTGAGAATCGCCCAGTCATGTACATCTACGTCTCGAGAGTTGCAAAGCATGCCAAAAAGGGTTGATCAATTTTATGTTTAAGTATAGTTAATTTTTGTTAATGCTCACTTTCCGAAAAGATTTATCTACTTTGAAGAAAGTGACTTTCTGCAAAAGATGCTCTAAGCATCCAAAATAATTTTTCAAAAACTATTTTCCAAATGAGGTTTGCTTGAGGACAAGCAAAAGCTTAAGTGTGGGATATTTGATGTATCGCAAAAAGTCACGTTTTTACATGCATTAAATGTCCCATATTTAGCTCTTTTCTAACAAATACATCTTAAAATCATCATTATTCATTAACTTTTGTCAGAAAGGTATAAACTTGTCGGTCTTTTGAAATTCAAGCAAAAAGGGCAGAAAACTAACCTAAATAGGCACTATTCTGAGCTTAACCCTAATTCTACTGTAAACTTCATACTAGAGCCTCATAATAGTCTTATTTTGTAGCTATGAAGATTACGAGAACGTGGATATAAGGATTGCTCAGAACGGATCAAGGACGAGAAAGTTATACAAGTTACAGCGCAGCCGAAAGCTACAAAACGTATTCTGAACACGCCCGGGCCCCACACATCCAATTTCTACCAAATTGGCATCATTAGAAACGTAACGGAATTACAAAGCCGTAGGCAAAAGAATCAAGTCAATCGGACGTGAAACGAAGAAGATAAGGCCTTCCAAAGATGAGAGAAAAGTCGGAAAATTCACACGGCCTAGCACACGGCCACCACAGGGCCGTACACGGCCTCCACCAAGCCGTACACGGCCTGTAGAGAGCCATACAGGGACTCTGCAGGGCCGTACACGGCCTACTTTGGTCTCACATGGCCTCTTCCTTGCTTCGTTGGCTTGTACGTGTGCTTGTGGACTTGTACTCTTGGATCCAAGGCTTGCCTATAAATAGAGACCTCATGTAACCTCATTTCACACACCATTCTTCATAGAATTCTCTCACTTTCTCTCTCACACACATTCTCTCTCTAGCACTACTCTTAGGAGTTAGAGGAGAATTAGATTAGGTTAGCTTCTCTCTCTAGTTTCTCTCTCTAGAGAACTAGAGAGATGTAGGCACGGTTCGAGTGGGGAAGATAGATGTAGCTTGGGAATTTTATTGTATTGAAGTTTTCAAGATTCTAGCTTGTACTACTCAGTGTTACGCTACTTAAATTCTGGTTATTACTTATTCCTTTACTTACAGTTATTATGTTTTGTTTGCATAATATCTTTGTTTGTGTTGCGAATATTGCCATGCTATTTACGTAGTTTAATACTGTGATTGTTGAAATGTAGATATTAGGATTATGGATGATATTTAATTCAGTGAGATAAACATTATGAAATAACGGAAGTAACGTTATACGGCTTTCATTTATATAGCGCCGGAATCATCACGAATGTGTGTAGTACGGAACGTGGAAGCTATGAAAGTCGTGGGCACAATCCGTTATGGAATAATGTCCCCAGTATTATGATTGGTGATTGTTTTGTTGTGTATCTGGTTGAGTTTTACATGAATATAGACTTAATAAAGTGTCCACCCTTTCCAGTCTTTCACGTGACTATTGCCTTAGGATAGGATTTGATCAACCCTAATACTACGTAGATATAGTTATCTCATATTACAGTATGAAGCTATGAATATTCCGTAAAACGGCACAGTACTTCGTATAGCGTTGGAAACACCTCGTGTGGAGTACAAATACGTGGAAGCTAAGGAACTGCCGTAGGTTTATTTCATCGTGGAATACCTAGAAGTCACCCTTTTAGAATATGGGTCTAGGAACAATAAAGCTGTGGAAATGCTCGCTGCACCGTACACCGTTAGTACACCAAGGTTAACATACAGCTGTGGAACTACTTTAACGTACAGTACACCATTAGTATGCCTTGAGTCTGGAACACTGTGGATATGCCAAATGCACTGTACACCGTGAGTATACCTTGAGTCCGGAACACTGTGGATATGCCAATTGTACTGTACACCGTGAGTATTCCTAGGGATGAACGCCTGATAGCAAAGGAGGGTCTAATTCATGACGGAGTTAATTATGCTTAAACCAGTAATAAATGAGTTTTGAAAAGAAAGCAAGTATTCGGCTGTAATACAAGATGCTTAAACCGCTTAACTCAACATTACCGACAGCTCAACGTATACAGCATACAATTAGTACTTACCTAGATAAACTCAGATAGATTTAGGTGTTAAGAAAGGTCAGATAGAAAATTGCAGTTTGTTACCTTATGCCTACACCCATGATATATCATCCGTAGAGGTCGCTTAGTCTTACAAGGCAAGTGAGGGGGGTTTGAACAACCTGTTTCTGATCAGCATCAAGATAACCTAGGATTCAGTGACATATGCTTTTAGGCTTTTAGACTAAAACGTAGGGTCCTAGTGTTTACACCGACTGTCCGTCTGATGATTTGCCCAAGGTAGTCTCTAATCATCTGTCTAATGAATATCATCCAGAAACCCTAATTATCGAAGTTTCAGCAATCACGCTCTACCTGTTGCCTACTCTCTATTTCATTTACTTGTTTTATTTAGTATTAGCTTAGATAACCAACCAAAACCTACCTACTTTTATAAACCCATCCTATCAGAAAGCTCATTTACGGTAAGTCCCTTTTAGTTCCATTCGCTCCGATTTTAAGAACGACACTCGAGTTATACTTACTGCTTACTCCCCAAAAGTAGGTAGTACTTATAGTTTGAGCCCCAGCTCATATAAATTTAAAACTTAACACGTTCACACGTTGTTGCGTCGTTGCCTGCAGGACCGCCGTGCCAACCCCTCGGAAAACGACCGCGGCTGAGTCAGCACTCTGACTCCGCAACAAATTCCCTCTTTCATTTCCTCATTTTCACTTATCAACCGATGTGTGCTAAGTATAGACAATTATAATCACAAGTTTTAAATAAGGAAATACTAAATAATACTGTCACACAATTCAGGCAAGATTGACCCGTTCACGTAATATAGCTTAATAAGTAAGTCCAAGTTCGAACACAGAGAACGTGATTTAATTTCTAACTAATTATTTATTCCTAATTACACTATTATACAAATAATATACAATATACAATAATATACAAGATAGTGGGGACGTTTTAGTTCCGAACGAACATATGTATAATTGATACAGATTCTAATATATAAGTTTAAGGAACAACTTAGTAATACTCAATTGGATAGAAGATTATAATTATTCAAACTATTATTTATTAAACTTATTATATGTACTTATGTCTATTTGCTTTGTTGGCTATTATTACTGGTGATTTACTAATGTAGAAGATCACTTAGGGTTAAGTCAAATCCTCATCATAGCAGCACAATCATGAGGTTACGCAAAGTGTTACTAATTAATAAGATCTATCATCAATTTATTAATACAATTTCTATGGTTAGGCTTGAATCGCAGTATTACTTTATATTAATGAATCATTCTTCGTCTATCGCATAAGGTTAAGATCAAGACATAAACACAATCACTTAATTTATATAAACAGTTTATGGTCATCCTAGTTTAATATAAATCAGTCTAATTATGTCCAGAATAATCACTAAAATATCATAATAAAGACAATTCTTGTATAATAAACATTCAGTAATATAGTTCCAACATAGACATATAATTCAAATAATAAACTCAATAAACATTCATTCAAACAAATATAATGAAAACCTAATTCACAATCAAATCAAATAAACAATATCATAAATAACTCAATAAGGTTATTAAAGTTACAAGGATAAAGAAATCGAACCAATTGACGAACTAGCTTTTCCTAGGGTTAAAAACCTTCAAACCCTAGCTCCTTAACCTCCAAAATCGCACCTAAAGTCGACCTAAAACCCTAACAATCGATTATGTATTCTAAGAATCGTATATCCCTAAGTCTGGCCGAAGCCTCTATTTATATTTTTGCTGGCCAACCTTCCAACCGCCGGTTGGGACCTCCAACCGCCGGTTGGAGTTACTTTTCGTACGCTCCAAGCCTTTTGGAATAATCCGTAGCCGAGTTATCGTAAAATGTAAAATCGCGACGCGTTTACAGTATAATCGCGACGCGTTTGTTAAAGGATCGCGACACGGAATCGTCTTAATCGCGACGCGATTAGATATTTTTCAATTATGTTCCTTTTCGCGTAATTTCAAGCCCGTTAATTATTGGATTCAAGCCCAATCTTCTTTTGCTTCGTTTTTAACCTCCTTTTAGGCTTGATTCTTTTATTTTTAATCTTCTACTAAGCCCATTTTTCTTGAAGTCTTTACTTTCTTTGGGTTTTGGCTCATTTTATTCAATACTTCATTTTCTTCAGTTTTAGGCTCGTTTCCGTTCCTTTTTCTTCAATCTTCAATTAAAATACATTTCTGCAAATATTAACAAAATAAGTATCTAAAATCATATAAATGCAATAAAATATATATAAATATAGGGATAAATTGTATAAAATATAGTATCTATTTGATGCTTATCAAATATACCCACACTTAAGTTCTACTTGTCCTCAAGTAGAATACTGAATAAAATTTAAAAATAAGCATCAAACTAATATTTAAGAATCAGAATACCAATACTAAAAATCTGTTTCATAAATGAAAATTTTAAACACTTTAATTAACATGGATAACTATAATGTATAAATAAAAATTATTATTATTTGTGTAATATATAGCTCATGAATGATTACTAATATATTTGTCCACTTTATACAATCTATATTTATATTTCTGAATACACTTTTATTGTTAGTATGTATATTACTTATGATTTCCATATATGATATACCTTTAAATTTAATTATACAATTTACTTTTATATTCCAAAAAAATATATGAAATACATTTTTAAGAATCAAGACATTGGTGACAGGTCTGCATTTTCATGCAACAGAGCGACATAACTTGATTCAGGTTTAAGCAAAACCAGACTTGGTCAAACCATTTTGGCCACCTCATTAGGTATCTTTTAATTTTTAAGACTTTTCAAGTACTTTTGACTTGTGTTTGCTTAATTTTTAAGTATATATTAATAGACACCAGATCTATACTTTAGTATAACAGAGGAAACCATCAATATATACCCCCAAATATACTCACATAAGTAAAAAGATATAGAATTATTGCATAATAAATTTAAAAATTAAGACTTTTATGTCATACATCATATTATGTATCATAAAATAATATACAAGTTATTTTTTTAATTTTCTAAAATTCAAAAATCCTCATATAGATTGCCTATTAGTACATCATATCATATAACTATATATCACTTCCTCTATTAAGTAGCTTGCGTTATATATACAAAACAGTTAATCCACATTAAAGTCTAAACTTTAAATACAAAACAAAACTTTTAACAAAAGTATTCTAACTAATAAATACTTAGTTATTAACTTAAAATTTTAAATTTTAAATAAAATTTAAGAACAATAAAAACTTAAATGTATTAATTAAAGAAATTCTTTTTCTTACGAACCCTATCCCCACACTTAAATTATACAATGCCCTCATTATATAAAAATTGATAAACAAAAGTGAGTAAGGGAAAGAAAAATAGAACAGAAAAACTCCCCTGACTGAAATTACAAATTTCATCATCGGCTAAGAAAAATCTGCTTGGTTGATTCCTTCATCTCTTGAAAAATAATATACAACATCCACACTTTCGTAGTTAATCACGATTGCATTTAGCATATGCAATAAGCCTTTAAACCCCTCGGTATCCCGAGTGGACGAGTTATAGTCTCGTGAGGGTTTCCAGGGAACACACCCATAAAGTTCATAATTAACAAGATAAACTTATTAAATTTCCAAAAATTAAGTTGAACTGACTGCCAGCTTTTTCCCAATTGGTAACTCCAAGCATGCAATCCTACAACATAACATAATAATAATAAACTAGGTAAAGTAGTGTTGTACATAAATAAACACAGACTTATCCAGAGTTTAAATTAGTTATTACAAAACATCACACAAATAAAAATGTTGTAACACCCCCAAATTTAATGATTTGCGGAAGCTTGATTTGGGTGTTACTAATCAATAACAAAGCACAAAGATATATAGTAAACGACTCTAAATGCGTCGTTTTAACAAAATATATTGATAACTGAAATGTTTACAACATTTAAAGCCTTACATAGCTCGAGTTTAAATAAAATGAGATTTCAGTACATAAGTACTTGTACAAAATATACTAATGCAAGAAAATCTCAATCGTCTGTATGCTTACTCGAGCTAAAGTCCTGAAGCAGAAACATCCTACTGCTGGGTACCTGCGATATATGCTAAAAGGTCAGCTATAAAGCTGGTGAGCTCACAGGTTTGAAATCAGTTAATATAGTGTAAACCGCAAGATTTAATAATGAATTGCATCCAGCAATTAAATGATAGTCATCGTGTATACAGCCATGAGCACATAGTTGAGCTTAACTCGAGGGCCGGGTCCCCTATAGAGAATTCCGGGCGAGGTGCCTCCACGAATGCCTAATCCACATTCGTCTTCCCAAATATTAGTACGTCCGTTTACCCGGTTAGTGCTTGCTAACCCGGACGAGGTGGGTCAATCCTATATGGTACCATATACTAATATTCACGCTACAACGTATTAACAACTATGCTGACGGAGGACTTTAAAATGATTAGTTTCGAAAAACTCATGTAGTATATGAAAAGTTGGTACTTGCATTCACATGTTAAAAGTTGAGCAATATATCACACCCCTGAGTAAAACAGTAAAAGAGGGGCTATGAGACTCACCTGAGTCTTATGAGTTTAACTTAATAAACTTGAGAATGATTAGCCGAGAATCGAAGTCCAAAGACTTGTAACCTGAGGGTGTCCACGACACGCGATGGTTATAATCATGATTGGGTATCTCAAAAGATCACCCCTGTAGTTGTTCGTCCAACTATAATGTCCAAATTACATTTGGTTGATTGATTCGAATGTTTGAAAATATGTATGGCCCGTTGGTGACGGATTTGTAATAATAATCTCAACTATTATTATTTTGATTTCGTGTCGTTTTACTTGAAGAATGTGTTTTGATTGTGTTTTAGAAGCCGTTACGGAATCTAAGTACGGGGGTCCGGGGGCAGCGCCCCTGGTAGCGGGGTCCAAGGGGCGGCAGCCCCTGGCGGGGTCCAAGGGGCAGAGCCCCTGGCTGGGGTCGAGCTGCCAGGTCTGCTTGGAAAATTTTTATTTCTACTATATTGCTTTGACGCAAAACGCATCTGGGATCTGAATTTGGGTAAAATCGAGTGATAAATTTCGAGTCTCGACACTTAGTAAAAATCTGAGTTTTCTGGTTTGTGCGACGTTGGGTGCGACGTTGGGTGCGACGTGAGTGTTTGCGTCTCATTTTGCGACGTTCGCAATTCAATGCGACGTAGGGTGCTGCGTCGCTAATGCGACGTTGGTTAAGTTGGCGACGTTAAGGTCTGCGTCGCTATGTGCGACATTCGCAAGTCAATGCGACGTACTAGGCTGCGTCGCTATATGCGACGTCGAGGATTCGTGCGACGTAAGTCGCTGCGTCGCATTTGCTCCAGGCCAAATGCGACGTACGGGATCTGATCGGAGTTTCAACTTCAAAAACGCATTTTCCGGCCATCGATCAGCCTAATATTTTTACCCAACCCATTTTAGGACATTACAAGGTTATACAAACAACTAGCAAGTGATAATACTTAGAAACGAGAGTTTTCGGAGTTGTGTCGGAAACTTACAAATCGCCAAAATGAAATTTCGAAAAGATAGAAAGATAGATCGTTGCGTCGTGGTCGTGAATCTCTAAAAATCTTGAAGATCCGAAGTCGTTTGATGCTAGTTTTTGGCGATTTAGTGTGATGTTGGTGGTGATTTGTTTGATAGAAAAAGAAAGAGAGGAGAGAGAGGAAAAAGAGAAAGTGAGAAGAAAGTGGGAGGGGAGTGGGGTTTTGGAGCCCCATTTTCGTCCCGCGTTTGTGTTCCGTGCGGTGTTCATTTACTCCGTCGTTTAAACGTTAATTAATTATTTTACATATTAAGTGGTAAGTTTTAAAATACAATTTATTACGCGATATTTTATTTAAATACTTTACATATCAATTTATATTTGAGTTACAAAATGTAAGTTTGTTTATTTAGTTTGCGCGTTTTAATATTTTAAATTGTGTAAGTTTTGTCTGGACGATACGAATGAATACGAAATATTATCATAATAATATTTTTGATATAACAACATTATTTAATAAAAATTGGTCACCAACGTCCGTATTAAATTGAATCGAAATACTGTTTGTCCCTTACTTAGGATCTAGTACGAACCGAGTCACTCAATCGTTTGTGGAATCAACGATTAAGTTATACACTAAACACACGAACAATCAATACGCAATGAATATCAAACGAAACGTATTATATTGTATTATAATCGGTCAGATTACAGAGATTTCGACTAATTGCGTTTAGGGTTTCGTCCACCCTAAAACAGAAAACACAAAACGAATTTATACAAATCTGGCACCTGCGACGTCGCACGCTACGTCGCAGGCCCAAGCCCATGCGACGTAGACTACGTCGCAGGCCCAAAACCTGACGTCGCACCTGCGACGTTGCACGCTACGTCGCAGGAGTCAGGAATACTAATTCTAATTACAAACTACGAGCTAGACCAACTGAAAGACACTAAACATGTACTAACAAACTCCCCCGTGTCTTCAGCTTGGTCTTCAAAAATCTTCATTAAACCCAGCCCGCAGGAAATTGGCCGTCGGCATGAATTCCATTAGCCACACAAACAGTAACAACATTGTAAAACTGCTGTGCTAAACGTCTGTTGAATTCATTCTTTTGACCAACACGAATCCGATTATCATAGAGTTTTCTTAAATCTTTTTCATGAAAATTAATCAAACTCATCGGATCATACAGTCTAAACGTTGCTTGCTTCAAATTCCATATACCTCCAACTTCTGGCCACGGTTAAGAATCTGGAACGAAAGTAATAACCGCTTCACCAGTCTGTGGATCAAGTTCCCATTTTACAAGTCTTCTCAGAAAATAATAAGGAACTGATTCCAGAGGTATCTCAGTCAAACAGTTAGCAGGCGAATAGTGAACTTTAACAAAAGGCTTCCTGGTGACTGGATCAATCTTCTTTTTCCACGTATACCGAGTTCCCAACGTCGGTTTCAATTTCGAATATGTCTTCGATAATACTTCCCGACGTAGATTTCTCTGAATGAACTCAGCATAATCATTCTCGAAAGGATTAATCAATTTAAGCTGAGCTAATCGATTAATCTCTCCTTTTGGCAACGTACTTAATCTATCAAAACGCATTCTGAAGTACTGAACTCCATCTTCTCTCTTAATCATGAACAGATTCCTCTGACACTTCCAGCTTTTAATAACACCGGTATAATTTCGACTAACCCGGTACACTTGACATTTAACTGGAATAGGAACTGGATTTCGTCCCTTAGGCCACCATTTCTTGTTTCTCTCTCTCTTTTCTTCAGCAGTTAATTTCTTCGCTGCTGAGTCCGGTGCCTGTGTCTCTGAAGCTGGAGTTGCAGCAGAACTTGATTCTCCATGTTGAGCTTTATCAGGACTCTCGTCTTCACTTGAATCAGATTCTATAATTGGTGCACCATCATAAGCTTCCCCAGATTGTGCATCATCATACGTTTCATCTGCATTCAACTGCTCTTCTTCAATCAAAACATCCTCATTCATCTCAAAAACATTCTCTGTTTCTTCCTCAGAGCCAACTCCACTGGCCATCCTCTGAATAAATGATAAGTCAGCGAATGAGTAGTCAACTGCCAGCGGTCTCGGTTGCCCTGGAATATCATCAACACAAAAATAATCCAAACGAGAAATATTTTCATTAACATTTTCAATTACAGGGTTGGGATTTACAGACGCAGGTTCACTTGACTCTAAAGTGGGTATCCCAGACCCATACTCCCCCGAGGCAAGTAACCTGCCTTCCAAAACATTAACCCTAAGCTTCGTATCCTCAAGCTCCTTAGACTGAACCTCGATCAACGCAGCTTGTTCAGCAATCTTCTCGTCTTGAGCCTCCAGCTTTTGCTTCATCTGCTGCATATCTTCCATAATCTTTTGCATGAAAGCTGGAGTCGGTTGAATCTCAAAATCAGGTTGTCGCTGAGGATTGACTGGAGCTCGTGTTGACGAAGAGCGACGAACACGACGACGAGGACGATAAGTTTCATCAGCAGAATCATCACCGTCTCGTGTACGTTTCCCAGTATCCCTTAGAGGTACATACTTGCGTCCTGCCCGGATCCGACGCTGAATTCTTAGATATCTGAATGAATCGGAAAGCCTGATACGTTCCATCTCAGAGGGATGCGGAACAGTACCATCCGAATGCTCAGGCGTCGGACCCCCATCCTGAGGACCTACATTGGCCGGTTCTTCAGAATCAGAACTCTCGACCGTGTCGTGAGATGCTGGATTGTCTGAGTCCACATGCCCGAACTGCTCGATGTTCTCCAATAGAGCATCTACATTCTCCCCCGCAGGTTGAACTGGAATGTTCACAAGCGGTTGCTGCTGCTGCTGAGGTACTGGAATATCCATATACTGAGGATCTGGAGGCGGTACATAATTTTCATCCACAATAGCACCGAATAAGGGAACATCCCTTGGTGCCTCGACCCCTTTCTCATACCCTGCACAAATAGTGAAAATCCGACTCATCATCGGTGAAATCTTTAGCGGCTGATCGATATCACCCTGTGCCTGAAGATCCAGATGATGACGATTGATGTGCAACTGTACAAATCTCGGATATAAAATCCATTTCTGATCCCCGGCATTCGCATTATCAACCATAGCCTTGAAGATAAATCCCGAGAAGTTGAACGGCTTGTTGTATACCAACGCTAACATAGCAGAAGCCAGACTTCGGCTCATCCCATCCGTTCCACCTTTCCTATTCCCCAAGCAAACAATAATCACATGCATCAAATATCTCCAGACGCGTGTGAGATTCGCTTTTCGATACTGATCAGAGGGAATCCCGGGATATCTTATCCGTTGCATAGCTCCAGTAACAAAAATATGATCAAAACCGACAGGCATATCCGGTTGATCATTCAGCTGTAAAAGTTCCCGAATACTCTGTTCTGTAATAGTGATCTCCGTACCCAGAACGGTAGAGACCAATCGTCTAACGTCGTTATCAGTAACAACAATCGCATTTCTCCAAAAAGGGTTGATCAGATTTCCAAACGCCATAGTGTTATCGGAAATGGCGTGGAATACCCTTGAACGTCTCAAAAACGCGATCATCTGACGATACGGTGCAGCTTTATCAGAAGTGTCAGTAAGGTAAGCAGCCGTATTGTGACGAGCTTCGAAAATCAAAGCCATATCTGCAAGAACAGAAACAGATTGCAACTCGAAAAAGATTAGAAAAATAATGTTACATTTTTTACAAACTTCCTGGAACTAGCGACGTAGCCACTTACGTCGCATTAACACAGAGCGACGTAGAACTGTACGTCGCTAAAATTCAAAATAAATTGGAAAGCGACGTAAGGCCGGACGTCGCAGAAAATTCGAGCGACGTCAAGAGGGACGTCGCATTTTGCAATTTATTGTGAATTTAATCACTTTATTAAAATAGCGACGTAGAGTGGTACGTCGCATCGGACGTCGCAGTGAAAGCGACGTAGGGAAGGGCGACGTAGGAAATTAATAAAAATTAATTAAAGCGACGTAGGCCACGACGTCGCAGCGTACGTCGCACTGACGAACAGGCGTCCCCAACCCAGAAACCCTAACCCTCGAATTTAGGGGTTTTCAAAATCAAACGCACTACAAGGTGCGGCTAAAGATGGTGATCACGAAAACATAATTTATAACCTGTAATTTACACGATAGACCATCTAATTTATCCCAAAACCGAAACCCTTTTAACCCGTAATACATACATAGCAATTAAACATAATATACACGGTGAAAAATGGTAAAATCGGTACCTAAGTGTGCGGAACAACGAGTAGATCGAAACTACGTAAGTGAATCGGAATGAAAACGGCTACAAATCACGAAAAATGCTCGAAAATTGCTACGTCGCAAATCGCCAATGGTACGTCGCAGGCTACGTCGCACGTGAATAGTGAATAGTGTGACATGTTACGTCGCAGTTGAGACTATATATAGTCTAACCCTACATGCGACGTAGACTGGGACGTCGCAGGCGACGTAGAGTGGGACGTCGCAGGCGACGTAGAGTGGGACGTCGCATAGAGCAGTTTTGATTCAATTTCGAATGTTTCAAAAACCGTTAACTCGTTATTTTAGCAAATAATTTCCAAATAACTTGTGACTTGGGAAAAATAACTCAGAATAAAAATAAAGCATAAAACTAAAAAATCTGTTTTGTATTTTCTTTAATTTTACAAAAAGTAAAAAATGAACAAAATAAAAATACTAACACTCTATTTTTGGTGACGGAGTTGAGTTGTCTGATTAGGGATCATACCGGAATAACATGCATTTATTAGGAATAGTAAGTGTTATTTCGATCATCAGTATATTTGTCCACTTTAAATTTACGTGGCACATTTAAAACACCTGTTATAAAAATTATTTCAAAACAATTATTGGTATTGTTTGTCCACCTAAACACGTTACTTCCGTGTCTGTGAGTTAACCTTTTATTGTTAACATGAGTATTTCTCTGTGGTCCCCACCATAGATATACCCCTATAACTTAGACATGAACATAGTTTCTTAATTTAGAAAGAATATAAGAGAATCAATTTTAAGAATCAAGCCAGCGGTGACAGGTCTGTACTTGCGTACAACAAAGCAACATAACTTGATTCAGGTATAAGCAAAACCAAACGCAGTCAAACCAAGTTTGTGGCGACCTTGTTTAGTACCTTAAATTTAAGACTTTGCAAGTGCATTGACTCACGTTTGCTTAGTTTTGAGAGTAAGCTGAATTGAGACCAGGTCTGCACTTACGTACAACAGAGGAAACAATCAGCATACTCCCCCAAAAGATCTCAGATATACAATCTAAAAATAGAAGTATGTCAAGCTATGCTAAGGAATTAAGACATAGAGTCGTACATCACAAGGTGTTTACCACATGATCATAGACATGTATTTAAATTACTTCTTAATATCTCAGAGACCGGTGTGTACCATGCCTACCAATACATCGTATGATGAAGATAATTTAGATAAAAACTGTTTTAAGTGTGTCAGATAAACCTACTGACACATCCAAGATAAATTTTAAAATTCCATTTTGTGCATGTCACCCGATGTACTATCATATCCCAAGTTGTTTACAGACACAACTTCAACGTCTATTTTAAAAATGTAGCAACCTTACGGTTTCTTTAATACTAAAGAGTATAACGAGTGGCTGTTGCGATGTTTTTTTTTTTTTTTTTTTTTTTTAAATTGAATTTAAAAACTTAAAAATCCAAGTCACAAATCATTTCTTTGACTGAAAGAACCTTAAACCTATCAGATTGACCAGTTCAATAAAACGTGATCGCAAAAAGGCTTTTGTGAAAAGGTCCGCACACTGCTTAAGGGTCTCTATATGTACGACATCTATAAGGTGTTTCTCAAAGCAATCCCGTATGAAGTGGAACCTAAGTTCAATATGTTTGGTCTTAGAGTGCTGTACGGGATTGTGAGTTATAGATATAGCAGCTGTATTATCAATGTAAATAGGAGTCATAGAGAGATTGAACCCGTAATCACGCAGCTGATGCTGAATCCAGAGAACTTGAGAACAGCAACTTGCAGCAGCAACATACTCGGCTTCAGCTGTGGAAATAGCAACCGCAGTCTGCTTTTTGCACTGCCAAGAAACTAAGCGCGATCCAAGGAACTGACATCCTCCAGTAGTTGACTTCATATCTATCTTGCAGCCACCAAGATCCGAATCCGAATAGGCAGTTAACTCGAAGTTTTTCTCGTTTGAATACCATAGACCCAGAGATGGCCTAAAAGCGAGATATCCAAAAATGCGTTTTACTGCCTTCATATGAGACACCTTCGGATTTGCTTGAAATCGTGAGCAGAGAGAAACAGCAAACACTATATCTGGTCTTGAGGCAGTCAGGTACATGAGAGAGCCTATCATTGAGCGATAGTCTTTCTCCTTGCAATCTTCATCGTCCTCATTAGGTCCAAGATTGTGTCTTGCTTCAATTGGAGTGTCGTAGTGTTTACAGTTGAGCAATTCATATCGCTTTAACATGTCAGTGACATATTTTGACTGGTGGATATAAATTCCATTGTCAGATTGCTCAACCTGTAGTCCCAGAAAGAACGTAAGTTCCCCCATAGCACTCATTTCAAACTCAGATTTCATCAGTCTTTCAAAATCCTTGCACAACTGATCATTAGTTGATCCAAAGATTATGTCGTCCACATAGACCTGCACAAGTAACAAATCCGCTCCTTCCCGTTTGATGAAAAGCGTGCTATCAATCTGTCCTCTGTCAAAACCATTCTTCAGCAAGTACTTGGCAAGTCGCTCATACCAAAGTCGAGGAGATTGATGAAGACCATACAAAGCTTTCTTCAGTTTGCAAACATGATTAGGATGCTTTGGGTCTTCAAAACCAGGAGGCTGACACACATAAATCACTGCGTCGACATCTCCGTATAGAAAAGCACACTTTACGTCAAGTTGATACACGCGGAATCCTTTAAATGAAGCATAGGCTAGAAAAATCCGAATAGATTCCAAACGAGCAACAGGAGCGAAAACTTCATCATAGTCAATACCTTCTAATTGACTATATCCTTGAATTACTAGACGGGCTTTATTTCGAATAACAGCCCCACGATCATCCATTTTGTTACGGAAAACCCAACGAGTACCCGTCAAGTGAGCACCCTTGGGTAGAGGAACAATTTCCCAAACATTCATCTTGTTTATTTGTTGTAGTTCCTCCTGCATAGCCTCGACCCAAGATGGATCTTTTAAGGCTTGTTCAACCTTTTTAGGTTCAATTTGAGACAAATGACATGAATCGATATGAGCAATAAGTCCCAAAAGCTGCTGAGCTGAAGTCTGCTTTGCTTGCTGTCGTGTTTGAACAGATGCATGAGGATCACCAATGATATTATCAATGGGGTGATCCTTATGTATACGAGTTTCTGGTATGGCACCTGGCACAAGATCCACACCCAGATTGTTCAAATCTCCCTCAGTTTCAGGAGTAGCAGCAGACTCAGGAGAGGCTAACTCTTCGTCTTCTCCTTCATCTTCACGAGAAAATAAGTGAGAGTAGGCCATTGTTTCCTCCATTTCATCTTCTTCTTGAGGTTCCTCTAAAGGAGGCATGTTTGGATCATATGGAAGCTCCTTTGTGTAGGTATAAATTGTTTTAGAAGGAGCAGCCGAAGATGATGGAGTAGGAGATGGTGTTGATGGTGGTGATTTGGTAGTTGTTTGTGGTTGTGTGGGTGGTTGTGTGGGTGGTTGTGTGGGTGGTGGTGAAGGTGTAGGTGTAGTTTGTGGAGGTGTAGGATTAGTCGGTGGAGGTGCGGGTGTTGCATTGGGATTTGGGTTGGATGGTTTATTATTAACAGGTGTATCTTGAGTAAGATCAAGCTCATGAAGTATAGAAACCAATTCTTCCGTTTCATCTTCTTCCGGAATATTGAAAGAGTTGAAGAGGTTTCCATAGTTGAAAAACCAATCCGGACCTGTTCCTTGAGGAGGTTCCGTATACCTTAAACATTTCACTTCAAAATGCTCCTCTATCTGATTCGATGATTTGTTAAAGACTCTTTTGTTCGGAGAGTTGACTGAATATCCAAGAAAAATCCCTTCAACAGCCTTATCACCAAACTTAGAGACCTTATCTTTTGTTATCATGATCAGGCATGGACACCCAAATGGTTCTAGGAACTGCAGATTTGGCTTACGGTTATTGAAAAGTTCATAACACGTTTTGTTCCTTTTCTTAACCGTGAGTACTCTGTTGAGAACATAACAGGCAGTATTAACTGCCTCAGCCCAGAAGATAATTGGTAACTTGGAGTCAGCTAACATAGTCCGAGCTGTCTCGATGATTGTCCTGTTCTTTCTTTCTGCAACTCCATTCTGTTGTGGAGTCCTCGGAGCACTAAATTGATGCTCAATACCTCTTGTAGCACAAAACAATTCGAGAGTTGAGTTCTTGAATTCAGTTCCATTGTCGCTTCGTATCCTTTTCACCTTCAAGTTGCACAGATTTGCCAACTTGTCCAACAAATACACCAGAATCTCAGGAGTTTCCCCTTTTGTGGTCAAAAAGTAAACCTACGAAAACCTTGAGTAGTCATCAGTAACTACCAAGCAGTAAGACCGACCACCAATGCTCTTTGTAGAGACTGGACCAAAAAGATCCATATGCAGTAGTTCCAATGGAGCTTTTATGGAATTCACCTGCTTAGACTTATGGGACTTCTTACGTAGCTTTCCTTTTTGGCAGGAGATACAGTCATCCTTTAGAGCAAATGACTGTTTCGGAACTCCTAGCACTAGGTCATTTTTAGTCAAGAAATT
This sequence comes from Helichrysum umbraculigerum, assembly GCA_949592205.1. Lineage (NCBI taxonomy): Eukaryota > Viridiplantae > Streptophyta > Magnoliopsida > Asterales > Asteraceae > Helichrysum > Helichrysum umbraculigerum. Next base: position 66,769,978 of record CATIUR010000003.1, read on the forward strand.
CATTTTTCGGAAATGAATATGTCCCATTCGTCTGTGCCAAAGCAGTGATTCCTTTTCAGAAGCCTTAGACAAGAGACACGTATATTCGTTCGAGGTCTCAACAGTTCTCATGTTCAAAATGTATGTGTCATTCTTTCTTGGTGCTCTCAGTAACACCCATTCTTCTGGAATGACATACCCAGGCTTCAGTATCACACACTCTGTCTTTGTGAACGCAGTGGTATAATCTTTATCACAGACCTGTGAAACACTTAGCAAGTTGTGCGTAAGCTGTTCCACGTAGTTCACATTTTCAAAACTAACATTGCCGTTAGTTAACGTTCCTCTTCCAGAAATGGTTCCCCTAGTATCTCCAGCAAAAGCAACATATCCTCCTGCGTATGGTTTAATATCCACAAGAAGAGATACATCGCCTGTCATATGTCGCGAGCAGCCACTATCCAAATACCATTCACTATCTTTAACGCGTTCTGACTGCTGCAACACACAAACGAAGGAGATTAGTGAGAAACAGTGACCCAAGCCTTTACAGACTTAGGTCGACCGTGGTCATCAACAATAATCACGTCAGATAGGATTTTATCTTTAAACAAATTAGAATTTTTATCTGATGTGTTATTGTTGACGACTGAAGAGTCAACATCAGACTCTTTACGTTTCCAAACTTTTGAAGATTCGGAATTGGTAATCGAAGTAATGTTGGGCTTTTGAATTGGCAAAGGTTTTTGCTCAACATTACTTGGTTTCGAAACAGGCTTGGGAGAGTTTGAGTAACGCCTAGGTGGAGATTTTGAAAAAGAATTTCTGTAAACAGATGTCCTAGGCATCTCTCTCCCATATCACTGATTTGACAGCTTTGGACATTCACGGATTAAATGTCCTTGTTTCTTGCAGTAGAAACAAGAACGAGTCTCAGCAAACGGTTGAGACTGAGGAATTACCACAGGAGGAGGAGAAACATTTCTAGAACATGAACATTGAGTACACGTCTTAGAAAATGTTTGCTTTGGTTGAGAGGTTGAAGTTGATGGTTTATCATACGAAACATTTTCATTTACTAATTTTCTTTGCAAAATCTTTACAGGTAACTGTAAAGTTTGTTGTTTCGAGTTTAAAACCTTGGCTTTTCCCTTATTTGGTTGAACCTTAATTTCAGGTTCAACCTTTGAAATCACTTTTTCAGGTTTAACAGCAACCTTCTTAACCTCAGGATACTCCTGATCCGTAATGTCCTCAATCTCAATAATCTCCTCAATAATAACAGGAGATTCATTCTTTAACTCAACACTCTCCTTAATACTAACAGGAGATTCATGCACAGACTTAACAAACGTTGGCAAGGGGTACTCTGGCCGCTTGGTTTTCTCCTTTGCCAGTTTGTTATGTTTGGTCTCTTTAGCATCTTTAGCTTTTAAACCATAAAGCTTGGACCAATCAACTGGAATCTCTTCAAAGCCTTCCTTAACAGGCAGGGGACAGTGAGTAGTAGGAGGAGGGACTGAGTTGTATCCCAATCCCTCATTCTTTTTCCCTTTAGTACCATGCTTGCTAAGAATTTCATTAAAAACAACCGTTGAGGAATTTGAACCTAAGATTTTACTCTTATAATTCTCATACTCAGCTTTTAAATCTGTAAGTTCTTTCTTTAGTAGTTCAATTTCAACAAGATAGCTTTTAATGGCATCTTCTTGACTAAAAACCTTAGATTTATATTTCTGAGTATCTAACCGATGAGCCTCAAGATGTTTTTCATAAAGTTTCTCATTAGCTTTTAAAAAATTATTTGAGTCGGTTAGTTTTTCATTCTTTTTCCTCAACTCAGCAGTTTCTGTCTGATATGCCTTTAGAGATTCAGTTAACTTAATGCATGAAATACAATTTAACGGTTCATCATGTACCTCATTCACAATGTGAGCCATCAGACACTGTTGGTAATGCTGGGAGACAGGCGTCCAATCTTGACTTGTAGGCTCAAAAGCAATCAGGGCATTATCAGCAGGCCCTTTCTTAGAAACTTCTATTTCTTTTGCCTTTGGAGGAGTAGAAGGTGTTGTGAATCCCGATGCTGGCATTTTGGGTTTCTCGCACTCCCTGGCGAAGTGACCCAAATTTTGACAATTGTAACATCGGACCTTACTCTTGTCAAATCCGAAGCCAGTCTTTCCATCACCTTCCAAGCTTTTACGCCCTGTCCTCTGCAAGAACTTTTGAATTCTTCGAGTGATCATCGCCACATTCCAAGTTAAATCCATTTGTTCCAGATCATCTTCATCAAGCTGAGCATAGTCTTCCTTAGTCAGCTCCAAAGTAAGATTCGGTTGAGTAACCAAATCCTTGTATGAGCTTAAGAAAGCTGTGTAAATGGCAGCTTGCTCCTGAATAGCAGGTGAGACTTGAACCTGTTGTTGATTTGAAGAAGGTCCAGTCATGAAAACAGAATGAATCCCATCGGAAGCAGAAGAAGAAGTTGATGGAGCATTTGTATTTGTTACAAAAGCGACTCCAGATCCATAAGTCTTCCCAGAGTTGATCTGAACACCATACACACTAGGATTCTGAACAGCAGCACCAGACCTAGTTTCTTTCTTCTTAATCTCCATCGCGTGAGCTTGAAGATCCCCTATCAGCGTATCCAAAGACATGTTTGCAAGTTCTTCATTTTCCTTTAAAAATTGAACTTTAACATCCCAAGAACTTGGCAACACATCCAGTAGCTTCTTATTCACTTCAATTGAAGGAAAAGTATAACCCCCTTCAAACAACTCACCAACTAACCGTGAGTACCTAGTGAATAAAGAAGTCGTGTCTTCATTTGGAAGGATGTCAAAGATATCGTACTGTTTCTTAATCAGTTCAAGCTTGGCTTCCTTGTACTTATCGTTTCCTCCACAACGAGTTTCAATTGCTTTCCATAAATCAAAGGCTGTTTCATGAGTTCTGAAAAGCCAAAGAACATCCTTGGTTAGACACATTTTAATCATAGAAAAAGATTTTCTTTCAGTATCAAAATCTTTCTTCTCCTCAGGAGACATCGCTTTATAGGTCTTAGCAGGACGAATACCACGGTATTCTCCTTCAGCTAATGGAGGTACATAACGTTCGCGTAATGGTCCCCATAATTCTGGACAATGAAAATCAATGTATTGTTCAACTCGGTCTCTCCAGTATGCATAATCCATGTCCGCAGTAAATAATGGAGGTTTATTACTTGAACCTATGTCATTACTTTGTTTAATCATTTCTCTTAGACCTCTAATATCCTCTTTATCAGCTGCCATTGTAATTACTTAATCGAAAAACAAACTTCTGATCTTAGCGACGTAGGTGAGTACGTCGCACCAAGATTATGCGACGGCGAGAGGTACGTCGCAAAAAGCAAAGGATTCAATTAAGAATCAGAAATATGCGACGTTGAGAGGTACGTCGCAGATGACGTCGCAGAATCACACTATGCGACGTTGAGAGGTACGTCGCAGATGACGTCGTAGAGGACGTCGCAGATGACGTCGCAGAGGACGTCGCAGAATCACACTATGCGACGTTGAGAGGTACGTCGCAGATGACGTCGCAGAGGACGTCGCAGAATCACACTACGTCGCAACACGACGTCGCACAGACTAATTAAAGTCCAAATCACTACGTCGCACGCGACGTCGCAGCTTACGTCGCAATGGTACGTCGCAAAACGCGAAAATCTGCGGCCAAAAACCCTAAAAACGAATTTTTAACCCTAACACGAAAACCACGAATGAAGATCGACGAAAACCTTCAAGAATCCCAGTAATAATGATCGAAAACCTGTAAAAACACAAAACAAACGTGATAAACACAAAAACACTCGAATATCACGTCCTTTTAAATCCTAAACTCGATCCGAATCGCCAAAATGAGCACTTTCTGCTCTGATACCAGTTGTTTGTCCCTTACTTAGGATCTAGTACGAACCGAGTCACTCAATCGTTTGCGGAATCAACGATTAAGTTATACACTAAACACACGAACAATCAATACGCAATGAATATCAAACGAAACGTATTATATTGTATTATAATCGGTCAGATTACAGAGATTTCGACTAATTGCGTTTAGGGTTTCGTCCACCCTAAAACAGAAAACACAAAACGAATTTATACAAATCTGGCACCTGCGACGTCGCACGCTACGTCGCAGGCCCAAGCCCATGCGACGTAGACTACGTCGTAGGCCCAAAACCTGACGTCGCACCTGCGACGTTGCACGCTACGTCGCAGGAGTCAGGAATACTAATTCTAATTACAAACTACGAGCTAGACCAACTGACAGACACTAAACATGTACTAACAAATACATTCGATTTAAATTGCGTACGATTTAACCAAATCGCATTTTCGTATATATCCAACAATATATATAATTCGATACATTAATTAGCCTAACACAGAACTAATTACATGTATTAACATATGATTAGGCACTAATTACTAGTCCTAATTTGGCGGGTGTTACAAATGTCAAACATAAATAATAAAGCTCATAATAAAAACTAGGTCGATAACGCTACTGATCATCATCATGCTGCTGCTGCTGGTGGTACTGCTGCCAATACTCCAAACTATACTTGGCTGAAGGATCATAAGGTGGGGGTGTCTGAGTAAACTTCTCAGTACCATATGGTGGAAGAGGATAGTATGATGGCATCTGAAAACCTAGAGGAGGCTCTGGCTGTGAATCTGCCCATCGCTGTGAATACTCTCTCTGCCATCCCATATCAAAACTCATTCTCCCCATCTCATACACCAATCTACTATTCATCTCCTGCATCTGATCCTGTACCGACTGCAATGTAGCTCTGGAGCCAGCTGCTCGTCTCTGTGGCTGCTGTCCTGCTGCCTGGGCTCCACCAATAATCCTCTGTACTAAACCCCTATCAAGATAACCCATATCTGGCTCCTTGTGAAGCCTAGCAAGTCTAATCCCCAATCTTTTAGCTATCCTAGTAATATACTGTCCACCACAAATGGGACTCCTAGACTTATCACCCGCAGCTATACTCAAAAATGATGCAACCATATAAGGAACATTTAAAGTATCCTCTGTACTAGTCATAACAGATAAAATCCACAAATCAGTATAATTCATCTTCTCAATCCCTGATCCACGTGCAGCTACAGAATGCACAAAAATCCTGTGAAGAAGGCGATGAAAAGGATCTGTAATCTGACTCTCCAAGGAACTACCCGAATGCCACTCAGTATCCGAAAACCTACTCCAAGATGCTCTAAAGTCAAATGTATCCGGAGCAGTAGTAAGAGCAGTACGGAAGTAATCAAGAAAATCATCATCTATGATCTGGTCATCCTCATATAAACCCAACAGTGCTCCAAACCCAGCTAAACTGTAACTGTGTGGATTACCTCCCAAATGGAAAGTAATCGTGCCAGGTGTGGTCACATCCTCATAATCAGCAACAAAGACAAAAGTAGCGAAGAACTCATAACAGAGTATGGTATAAGATGGCTCCCTGATACCTAAAAGTTTAATCCAAACTTCATCACTAATCTCAAAGTCATCCGAAACAAATCCATTTGAAAGCACATTCTTAACCCGTTGTTCTAATCCTAGCTCAGCTAAAACTCCCCAAGAAACAGATCTTCCTGGCTCAATTGATTTATCCTGCAAAGTTACCAAATTTGCATACCAAACTTCACGAGTATCCCAAGAAATATCATTTGGAAACTGTAACCACTCATGATTATTTGCAGGTGCCAGAAATGCTCCAATATCAGGTGTTGAACTAGTACTAGTACGTCCCCGTTTGCTACTACCACCTCTGAATAGCTTAAATTTAACATAAAAGTAATTGCAAAACAACAATTATATGAGTTCATAAATAAGTTAATACCAACAAAACAGCATTAACAAAATAACATGTAAACATAATTATCAAACTCCATGATAAATAATTACTTATAATGGTACTTACTAGTATGTTATTAAACTTTAAGCAATATCATTTATTATACCATAAGTTATATAATCAAAACATACATACTAGTCACTCATATAATATCAAATTTTAAGAAATTATCTATTTTCAACAAGTATATATATATATATATATATATATATATATATATATATATATATATATATATAAAACTTTATAGCATAATAATAATACTCGTAACGAAGGTTTTCTAAGTCATTTTCACAACTCAATATAGCATTACTTTTTGTACTTCATAATACTCTCTTTTGACTAACTATGTGCTCACCCCAACTTTATAATATTATTAAGTTCAATAACAATAAGTCCGCAAATATAGCTTTCTAATCATTCCACTACTCTATCAAAGTGCTATATATATAAGTTTAATAATACTATACGCCAAATGAAAACATTAAAACAAGCAATAGCATGTTCAACTAAATATATTATAGTATGATTAAACTAAGTAGGCACCCACATTAGATGCTAATTCTTATATTATATCAAACTTAGCAATCTTAATTAGATGGTCAAACTAATAAGCACCACAAAGCGCATAAGCTTAATATTCATTAGTTGCTAATCAATAATTTATGCCAATAAAGATCTAAACAACCTATTTATAATCACCAATCATCATTTTAGCTTAAATAAGTTTCTAAGGATCAAAAGATATACATGGTAATCAAACTAATAATTAATCATCGTTATTCATCCAATTTCCTAAAATCCCCAATTTCATAAGAACCCTAATTATTGTAATTGCTCAAATCAAACATATAAACACTAAATTAAGAGCAACATAATGTTATACGCATATAATGTGAGTAATGTATACATATTTAAGCACTAGATTCATACAACACATGGTGAATTCGGACCTAGGGTTCATAATCCCCAAATTCGGATTTAAACCAAGCAAATGCAAGTTAAACATATAAAAGCAAGTCAAATTAAGGTTAAAGTTCAAGAAATCATACCCTTCTCATATTGATTTGGCCGGATTTCGCAAATAGAAAGTTAGGGTTTCGGTTTTGTGAGAGTTTTTGGTGAATAGAGGAGTGAAAATGAAAAAGAAAAAGGGTTAAAACGCGTCTGATCTGTGCAGAACACAATCGCGTCGCGATTATTGTTAAATCGCGTCGCATTTTACCCAAAATCGCGTCGCGATTTGATGTTTGACCCGAATGTTGACCCGTTTGACCAGTAGGTTTGACCCGATTTAAATTTTTTTATTTTTTATTTTTTTTTCAAGTAATAATAGTAGTAATAATAAAAATAATAATAATGCTAAATAATGATACTAAAACTACTAATCAAACTAATAATAATGGTACTAATAATACCTAATACTACTTAAAATGTACTAAACTTAAATCTAAATTTACCTAATGATTATACATAATATACAAGCACGGGTTGCCTCCCGAGAAGCTCTTGTTTTTGTTCGAGTCACTAGCTTGACTCCAACCTTACTTACCTGAAAATCCGGTGATTTTCCCCACACTTAACGTAAAGCATGGATGATAATATCGATAACTATTTATTAATTGTAAATTTAGTATAATAAAGAGATAGAAATACTTATCGTGCAAGGCAGGTAAATATCCATTTTGAGATGCTCCATGATTATCCAAAAATTGCGAAAATTTTCCCTCTGCTCGAATTGCCAAAAAGGATCTTCATAGTTGTAAGACAATGAATCTGTGTTTATAGATATTGCAACCGTTGGTTGTGTCAACTCAACCACCGTTCGAATCTCAACTGTTGACATTGTTTCAATCTGAATGTTGTTTGATATCTGATTACCGCAAATTTTGTTTTTGTTTTCTTTTCCAATCCGTTGATCATCTTCCATTAATTGTTCCTCCTCTGGGTGTAATGATAAAATTCATCAATAATCGTCATCATTTCCTCTTGTCATTACCCCATTCCGGTTCCCAATTCAAGTATCTCCTCGTCAGGATCATAGTGATCAAATTTAGGTGATAACGACCAATCCACCTCCAAATCTTCTTCCTGTTTAGATTCACTAAAAATTTTGTTAGAAAATAAGGATTCAGAAAATTGAGTATACTTATTGATTTGATTATCTATTTCTTCAAGTTTTTGAATGAAATTCCCTTCACTATGGCCATTAGTTTTAGTTTCTTCCATTCTAGTACTTGTTCCAGGAATTGTGTAGCTAATACAATTGATGGTCGAGATATATTCATCAATCTCTTGATTCTCAATCGTCATTTGATGAATAGGCTCATTGATCGAATTTTGAAAATCCTCTTGAATGTAATCCATGGTAAATACCTGTTAAAACTAAGAGAACAAGAAAATAAAGTAGAAAAGAAAATAAAATAAAAACTAAATAAAAATAAAAATTGATAGATCCAGATGTGTTAGAATCAGGTTGGTGTAGACTAATCACAATAATCTAATAATAAAACACATTCAAAATTAAATGATTGAAAAAGAATACCCAACCCAACTTTAGAATTGGTTTAATTAGTTATTAATAATTGGTTTAGAATTGGTTTACATTTTTTTTTTTTTTAAAGTTAGTTTGTTGAATTTCTTCTACAAAGCTAGTCAATAGATCTCGGTAGCTCCAAAGATAATACACAAAAGCGGAGAAACATGTCAGCTCGAAGCTTATTAAAAACCTATCTCTTTCGAGACGCACCTTATCTCTTATATGATAAATCAATGAGGTAGGGCTTTACTCTCCTTATACCTTTGTTTTTGTCAGTATTCTCAATGGGTGAGCCGATATTTCGTATTGATTTTGCAAAGTATTAGAAATCAAAATTATACTGGAAAAATAATTAGTTTAATTAAAATACAACCGCTCCCCGGCAGCGGCGCCAAAAACTTGATGTGTGCTAAGTATAGACAATTATAATCACAAGTTTTAAATAAGGAAATACTAAATAATACTGTCACACAATTCAGGCAAGATTGACCCGTTCACGTAATATAGCTTAATAAGTAAGTCCAAGTTCGAACACAGAGAACGTGATTTAATTTCTAACTAATTATTTATTCCTAATTACACTATTATACAAATAATATACAAATAATATACAATATACAATAATATACAAGATAGGGGGGACGTTTTAGTTCCGAACGAACATATGTATAATTGATACATATTCTAATAGATAAGTTTAAGAAACAACTTAGTAATACTCAATTGGATGGAAGATTATAATTATTCAAACTATTATTTATTAAACTTATTATATGTACTTATGTCTATTTGCTTTATTGGCTATTATTACTGGTGATTTACTAATGTAGAAGATCACTTAGGGTTAAGTCAAATCCTCATCATAGAAACACAATCATAAGGTTACGCAAAGTGTTACTAATTAATAAGATCTATCATCAATTTATTAATACAATTTCTATGGTTAGGCTTGAATCGCAGTATTACTTTATATTGGTGAATCATTCTTCGTCAATCGCATAAGGTTAAGATTAAGACATAAACACAATCACTTAATTTATATAAACAGTTTATTGTCATCCTAGTTTAATATAAATCAGTCTAATTATGTCAAGAATAATCACTAAAATATCATAATAAAGACAATTCTTGTATAATAAACATTCAATAATATAGTTCCAACATAGACATATAATTCAAATAATAAACTCAATAAACATTCATTCAAACAATTATAATGAAAACCTAATTCACAATCAAATTAAATAAACAATATCATAAATAACTCAATAAGGTTATTAAAGTTACAAGGATAAAGAAATCGAACCAATTGACGAACTAGCTTTTCCTAGGGTTAAAAACCTTCAAACCCTAGCTCCTTAACCTCCAAAATCGCACCTAAAGTCGACCTAAAACCCTAACAATCGACTATGTATTCTAAGAATCGTATATCCCTAAGTCTGGCCGAAGCCTCTATTTATATTTTTGCTGGCCAACCTTCCAACCGCCGGTTGGGACCTCCAACCGCCGGTTGGAGTTACTTTTCGTACGCTCCAAGCCTTCTGGAATAATCCGTAGCCAACTTATCGTAAAATGTAAAATCGCGACGCGTTTACAGTATAATCGCGACACGTTTGTTTAAGGATCGCGACGCGAAATCGTCTTAATCGCGACGCGATTAGATATTTTTCAATTCTGTTCCTTTTTGCGTAATGTCAAGCCCATTAATTATTGGATTCAAGCCTAATCTTCTTTTGCTTCGTTTTTAACCTCCTTTTAGGCTTGATTCTTTTATTTTAATCTTCTACTAAGCCCATTTTTCTTGAAGTCTTTACTTTCTTTGGGTTTTGGCTCATTTTATTCAAATACTTCATTTTCTTCAGTTTTAGGCTCGTTTCCGTTCCTTTTTCTTCAATCTTCAATTAAAATACATTTCTGCAAATATTAACAAAATAAGTATCTAAAATCATATAAATGTAATAAAATATATATAAATATAGGGATAAATTGTATAAAATATAGTATCTATTTGATGCTTATCATCAACCAACCGCCATTTTTCTCTCAAAATCTGAGAAAAACACAGCCCTTAAACACCCAAATTATCATCACCATTTTATCATCATCATACTTGCAAGATCAAGAGGAGGAAACAAAGCACAAGATCATCATTTTCTTCATCATTTCTTCATCATTTCTAAGTATGAATACCCATCCTCTCTATCTAAAACTGATTGCATGATGTTTATTTACTTGTTTTGTAGCTCATCTAACACTAATATGTCCAAATAAAAGGTTAAAATACGTTTTTGTAACACATATGTAAGAAGACAGATTCTGTCCTAGAAAAGTCAGTGTACTAAAATGATCATATCTTGAGTTTTACTGAGAGTTAGACAACGATTTTTTTTTAAAGGTTGCATATTGAAAAGAGCTACGACGTTTGTGTTTTTCACTTTTTCCAGATCCGTACGTATTTTTGGTTATAAACTGATATTTGAGTCTGGTCTGCACTTTTTCTAAAACCGAGTTCGGTTCCTTCACGAAATTATTTAAATATGTAAATGGATATTATAAATCTCAGGAAAATCATGATATGAACTTGACACATAGAGGATCAGTTGGTAAAAATTGTGAGACTTGATGTAGACTAGAAATGGTAGAAACCCTATGGCGAAACAAACCGACAAAAGTCGAAAATATGAAATATTGAAGTCTTAAGTTGCATGTTAAAAATCGACACTTTGGGTGAACTCCTACACGAACCGACAATTTATTTGAACTCTATAAACTGATATATGGGTTGGGTAAAAGTTTCGGGTCAAACCGAGCAAGTTTTACCAATGTTAGGTCAAAACTGTTTCAGGTCTGAGTTGAAGTTCTGATGAGAAGACAGAGTACAAGTGATTAAAACTGTTTGCTTTAAAGGTTAAAACTGTCTTTACGAAGTTACAACTGATAGAAGAAAACTGAAGAGAAGACAAGTGTTACAACTGTTTGAAGATAGATTACAACTGATAGTTATGTGTCTGTAAGTAGTTAAAACTGCTTATGTATTAGTAACTGTTAGTTATGTATGAAACAGTTAACACTGATTATGTATTTGTACTTAGTCGCATATTACAATTGAAGCAGTTACCACTGAATGTGTAATAGTTACAACTGTTTACATCAGAATGGTAGTTAAAACTGTTTATGATTTTGTGATAAGTATGAGTCGGTTATGGAAGTTATTTTATTCCATATTTGTAGGAGATTGTATAGGACTCTATATGTTATAAATAGAGATCCTTTAGACCTAGATAGGTTAATGTTAATTGCGCAGCTTCAAGGTTTTCTGTAACCCTAATACATCAAGTGTATTCGTCTTATATCATTAATAAGATTGAAGCTTTCGATATATTATTGTGTTCATTAATTTAATTAATATTCATTGATCTTCTTAATATTATTGAGTGTGATTCCGCAACTTCTCAATAATATATTCAAGGCTTATTAAGTAAGATTGTTTATTAAGTTAAACAGGGACTAACAAAGTGGTATCAGAGCTTGTGAAGCTTTGAAGACAGGAAGATCTGGGATTATTAGTATTAGTATTTGAGTTTAGTTCAGATATTAAGTTTTGATTTCAATGGCGTCTGAAGGCAATGAAGGGATTCAAGCAACGAAGATACCAATGCTTAAACCAGATGAGTTTGACCTATGGAAGGTCAGAATCAGACAATATATGCTTCTCACGGATTATCAGATGTGGGAAGTTGTTGTTAATGGTATACCAGTAACGCTTGATGGTGATGGAGTAAAGCAACCAAGAGCACCACCAACATCTGAAGCAGAGAGGAAAATCAGATCTACTGAGTACAAAGCACTTAGTACTCTTTTGCTATCCATTCCGAATGAGCATCAGAGCAGATTTGATAATTGTGAAGATCCCAAGTTATTAATGGAGGCAATTGAGAAGAGGTTTGGTGGTAATGATAACACCAAAAAGAATAAAAGATCTCTGTTAAAACAACAATTTGAAAATTTTAGCCATGTGAAATCTGAAACTCTAACTCAAACCTTTGATAGGTTTACTAAATTAGTTGGAGAATTGGAAAATCACAAGGTTAAGATTGACAAAGAAGATCTTAACAGAAAGTTCTTGAGATCATTAGGTGATGAATGGACAATTTATACTGTTGGATTGAGGCAGAGTTCAGACATTGAAGTTAAGGAACTAGAAGATATATACAATGATCTGAGGAACTTTGAGTCTGAGGTTGAGAGTAAGAAGCAAGCTACTGGATACAGTCATAATGCTGCTTTTATGTCTATGGCTGGAACAAAAGCAGAATCAAGTCAAATGGGTTCTACACATGTTTCAGGGGGAGCAGGATCATCATCAAATAGTTCTAATGATCAAATATTAGAATCTTTCTTTGCAAGTAATGTGAATTCTTCACTTACTAATGAAGATCTGGAACAATTCGATGGTGATGATCTGGAGGAGATGGACATCAAGTGGCAAATTGCATTGATTACTCAAAGAGCAAAAAGGTTCATGCAGAGGACTGGTAGAAATAATTTTGCATACAAGAGGAATGATGCAAATTGGTTTGATAAGAGCAAGATTGAGTGTTTCAACTGTCACAAGATGGGACACTTTGCCAGAGAATGCAGAAACCCTAGGCAAGAGCAGAATGGTAATGGTCAGAGATCTGGAAGCAATGGGACACAGACAAGAAACATTCCAATTCAGGGGGCTTCAGCAAATGCTTTGGTGTCTATGGATGGCTGTGGATGGGATTGGAGTGATCAAGAAGAGCATGTTGTGAAGAATCAATGTCTCATGGCCATTGCAGAATCTGACAAAAAGTCAGAAGTTCCTACTGAGGTACAAAATAAATTATGTTCTGCTGTTTGTAAACAAACTGTTAAACACTACAGAGATCATAATATAAAAGTGTGTGAGGAACTAAAACAATGGGAAATCAAAAGTAAACACACCATAGCTGTCATTGAAAATCTGGAAAATCAAATTAAGGCATATGAAGTCAATGCAACACAGTTTAAGTATGACATTGAATATGCTAGGTGGGAGAGAGACTCTTTTAAAGATAAAGTTGATTTGTTATCTAAGAAACTTACTGAGGTCACATGTGAAAGAGATAGTATAAGGCTTGATGTAAGTAAATTAGAACATGCTTCAAAGAGTGTAAATAAACTTATTAATTCACAGATTCATGATAAACTTAAGACTGGATTAGGATACAATAATGTACCTCCACCTTATAATCACACCTACTTTCCTCCCAAAAGTGAAATTGATATCAATTCACTTAAAAGAGAAATGGTAGATGAGGTTAAAAAGGCTGATCCAATTAAAAGTTTATCTGATGATGATCAGTTTATAGAAGGTGAAGTAAGTGACTGGACTGAAGAAGATGATCAGAGTGATAGAACATCTGATAGTGAGAAGAGTGTGAAATCTGAATCATATAAGTCTGAGTCAACATGTGAGGATGTGAAAAGAGTAATTACTGATCTAGTTGTTAATCTTAAAACTGATAAACTAGAAGAGGGTAAGAAAATGTTCAAGGAGAAGGTTAAACTGGACTTAGAGAAGGTGAGTTTGAATACTAACAAATCTAAACATGGGTTAGGATATGTTAGTAATACAGTTAACTCAGTTACTAAACCTGTTGTTGAATCTGTTGTGAATAACTGTGTGAATTGTAAAAGTAAAGCAAGTGCTTCTTCTTCACAGAGTTTTCAAAATCAAAAACCCAGAGGTAATCAAAGAAATTGGAATCAAATGATTTCACAAAAACTGGGTAATAATGTTACTGTGATTAAAGAAAAGTCTTGCTTTATATGTGGAAAAATGGGTCATCTTAAATATGACTGCTATCATAATCCTGAGAATGTTCAAAGGATTAGAAAACAGTCATGGACAAAAGCAAATATGATTAACAAACAAAATTTTCAATCAAAAGTTGATCATACTGCCAGAGTTCAGAAGATAAACTCAAAGGCTACGATGTTAAACACTGTTACAGGTAAATCTACTGCAGCAGTAATAACAAGATTAGCCAAAAGCTCAAAGACTAAAACAGTGGTAACTGATTTCAAAAACAGTGTTAACAAAATTAACACTGTATCTTCAATTGGTAAAACAGTTAAAACTGTTAAGCCAAAGAACACTGTTAAGTCTAAAATTAGTTGGATTTGGACACCTATTAAGTCTGATAAATTAACAGATCCAAATACCAACAGTGCTTCACAATCAATAATCTTTAAGAAAGTTGATTATGTGAATGCACATGGGAAACCCAAAGCCAAATTGGTTTGGGTTCCCAAGAGAAATTAATTCTCTTTTTGACTATTTGTGCAGGGCAAGCCTAAGAGCTTATGGCATATTGATAGTGGATGCTCACGGCACATGACTGGAGACAAAGAAAAGCTGCAGGACTTTAAATCTTTTGATGGAGGATATGTAGCTTTTGGAAGCAATCCAAAAGGAGGAAGGATCACAGGGAAAGGAACAGTTCAGAGTGAAAAGCTAAGTTTTGATAATGTTTATTTTGTGGAGCAACTGAGGTATAATTTACTAAGTGTGAGTCAAATCACAGATAAAAAGAACCCAGTTCTTTTTACTGACACTGAATGCCTTATCTTGTCCAAAGAATTCAAAATACCAGAAAACATGATTTTGATGAGAATTCCAAGACAAGATAATGTATATAAGTGTGACTTAGTGAATATGACACCTCAACCTGATTTAAACTGTCTTATTTCTAAAGCAAGTGTGAATGAATCTGAACTGTGGCATAGGAGGATGTGTCACATGAATTTCAAAACCATTAATAAACTTGTCAAAAACAAGCTTGTTAGAGGTTTGCCTGAAAAGGTCTATTCATGTGATGACCATTGTGTTTCTTGTCAAAAGGGAAAGCAACACAAATCCTCATTTAAGTCCAAATCTGTGAACACAAATATCACACCTTTACACTTATTGCATATGGACTTATTTGGACCAACCAGTATAAGTAGTATGGGGAAAAAGTCTTACTGTCTTGTGATTATTGATGATTATTCTAGATTTACATGGGTTTTCTTTCTTAGGACAAAAGATGAGACAGGTGAAATACTTAGATCATTTATAACTAAGATGGAGAATCAATTGGATAAAAGAGTAAAGATCATCAGAAGTGATAATGGAACAGAATTTAAAAATCATGAGATGGATAAATTCTGTGAAGTTAAAGGTATTAAGAGAGAATTTAGTGCACCTAGAACTCCTCAACAAAATGGAGTAGCTGAAAGGAGGAATAGGACACTGATTGAGGCTGCTAGAACCATGCTATCTGATGCAAAGCTACCTATGTCTTTTTGGGCAGAGGCAGTTAGCACAGCTTGTTATGTTCAGAATAGAGTATTAGTTGTTAAGCCTCATAACAAGACACCATATGAACTGTTGTTTAAGAGAAAGCCTTTGGTTAGTTTCTTAAAATCTTTTGGGTGTCCTTGTACAATCTTAAATACCAAAGATCACTTAGGTAAGTTTCAGAGTAAGGCTGATGAGGGGATATTTGTTGGTTATTCTATTCAAAGTAAATCTTATAGGGTATTCAATCAAAGGACCAGAATCATAGAAGAAACAGTGCACATTACTTTTAATGAAAACACTGTTAATCCTGAGGGAAAAGGTCCTGAATCACTGTTTGATATTGATGCACTTAATAATGCTTTTAGATATACAAATGTGGATACTAGTGCAGGTACAAGTGCAGGTACAAATGCAGGAACAGGTGATGAAGAAGGTAGAGCAAAATCAGGAAAATCAGTTGGAAAGAAGAATGATTCATTGGAATATATATTATTTCCAATTTGGTCTCCTGATCCTCCAGAAGTGTTTGATACTGATCAACCAATGACATCACAGGATGTGGAAACAGGAAAATCAGATGAAACATCATTTTCTCATGTTGATGATTCTGATAGACCTGTTATTGAAGACAGTACAGAAGACAGTGATATGAGTCCAGTACAGAAGTCTACAAAGGCAGGTGTGAATGTTGATCAGACACCTACAAAGCATCTTGACACAGAGCAGGAACAATTGAATTATCTACATTTGATGAGTTCTACTCCTGTGTCAAAGAGAATTGCAAGAGAAGTTTCAATTAGTGAGTCTGGACAAGAAGGGAATTTTACCAACTTGGAGGAGAGGATTCAAGAAACAGCAGCATCTAAATACATTACTCATAAAGATCATCCACTTGAGAATGTAATTGGAGATATTGAATCAGCTGTTAAAACAAGAAATCAAAGTCAGGTGTTTGAAGCTTCAGCAAATGAGGAAGAAGTAAATCTTGATACAGAAGCTGTAAATACTTCTTTGTTTGCCTGTTTTCTGTCTCAAACAGAACCAAAGAAGGTTACTGAAGCTTTGAGAGATCCTAGTTGGATTGAAGCTATGCAAGAGGAGTTGCTTCAGTTTAAGATTCAAGAAGTTTGGACATTGGTTGATTTGCCTAAAGAGAAGAGGGCAATTGGTACTAAATGGATTTTCAAGAACAAGAAGGATGAAAGAGGTATAGTGATCAAAAACAAGGCTAGATTGGTTGCACAGGGGTATTCACAAGAAGAGGGGATTGATTATGATGAGGTTTTTGCACCTGTTGCAAGGATAGAGGCAATTAGATTGTTTTTGGCTTATGCTTCATTCAAGGGATTCATTGTGTATCAGATGGATGTTAAGAGTGCTTTTCTGTATGGCACTATATAGGAAGAGGTATATGTATGTCAACCACCAGGGTTTGAAGATTCTAAATTTCCTGATAAAGTTTTCAAACTGGATAAAGCTCTTTATGGTTTACATCAAGCACCTAGAGCCTGGTATGATACTTTTTCAGATTATCTGTTGCAGAATGGATTCAAAAGGGGTGCAATAGATAAAACTTTGTTTACTAAAAGAATTAAGAATGATATACTACTGGTTCAAGTTTATGTAGATGATATCATTTTTGGTTCAACAAAGGATAGTCTTTGCAAGGAGTTTGAATCATTGATGCATGAAAAGTTCAAGATGAGCTCCATGGGGGAATTAACATTTTTCTTGGGGCTACAAGTAAAGCAACAGAAAGAAGGAATCTTTATTCATCAAAGTAAGTATGTAAATGATATACTGGATCGGTTTGGGTACAAAGATGCTAAAGTTGCAAGCACACCAGTTGAAACAAACAATAAATTACATGCAGATCTTGAGGGGGAGAGTGTGGATGAACATCTTTACAGATCTATGATTGGGTCACTTATGTATCTCACTTCATCAAGGCCTGACATCATGTTTGCAGTATGTTTATGTGCAAGATTTCAAGCTAATCCAAAGCTATCACATCTTCTAGCAGTCAAAAGAATTTTTAGATATTTGAAGGGTCAATCAAAATTGGGCCTTTGGTATCCAAAGTTTAATTCTTTTGATCTGATAGCTTACACAGATAGTGATTATGGAGGAGCTAACTTGGACAGGAAATCTACATCAGGAGGTTGTCAATTTTTGGGAGAAAGATTGGTTTCATGGCAATGCAAGAAACAAACCACTGTATCTACATCTACAGCAGAGGCAGAATATGTAGCAGCTGCAAGTTGCTGTGCTCAAGTGCTATGGATTCAGAATCAGATGCTAGATTATGGTTTTACCTTTCTTAATACTCCTATTTTTATTGATAATAGCTCTGCAATCAGTATTATTAATAACCCAGTTAAACATTCTAAAACAAAGCATATTGAAATCAGATATCATTTCATTAGAGATTGTAATGAGAAAAGACTTATTCAAATTTTGAAAGTTCATACTGATAATCAGTTTGCTGATCTGTTTACAAAAGCTTTTGATGTAGGCAGATTCACATTCTTGGTTACTAGTATTGGAATGATAAATTTGTCATAAGTTATTTCTCTTGTTACTGCTTTCTGTGAATAATATCCACTGTGATTTCAATTTGGGTTAATACTGATTTGTTAATTAAACACTGATTGTGTGTAATGTGTATCGTTATCACTGTTTCTTACTTTTATTATGAACAGTGGTAATAATCATTTCACCACTGTTGGTGTATAGTTAACACTGTATACTTGTATTATTGTTTGAAATTACCACTGCAGGTTATATTGCTATGTCTTGGAGTCTAACTTATGCAGGTGTTTTTGACCTTTTTACTGCTTATGGAGTTTGCTTTCGATAAAAAAAAAAAAAAAAAAAAAAAAAAAAAAAAAAAAAAAAATTAAATTAAACCACTGCTTTGTTTATATGATTTTGCTAGAACTGAAGTACTACTTGTATTAAGTTAGCACTGCCTTGGTCGGTTGGTACTGCTTGTACAAGTTAGCACTGCTAGCTTAATTATGTAAATGATGCATTTGAGAAACCAAGTGTTGATTACCACTGATGGTTATTTTCACAGTTATCACTGAACGTGTGATTTTGTTTAATTAACACTGTTTTAGTTATAATTGGGGATCTAATCAAATTAGGGCTTACAACTGATTTAATTTCAGTACTTAACTCTCAACACTTAGGGTTTCTCATTACGCTTTCAAAAATTTCACATACAAACAACTGCGACAAGTCTCTTTGATTTTCGATTCTGTCAAAACATCTTCGATTCTTCTCGATTACTTGATTTCTTATCATGGCATCGACTTCGTCTACTGTTCAACTACCAATTGGAAAAGATCACAATATGATTGCATTCTTAATGAAACCTGCGGAGGCAAATGAGTATGTGGAAATCATTGATTTTCTTCGTGCTTCACATATTCGTCATGCTCTCACTGTAGCACCCAGAATATCTCACGATCATATCAACAATTTCTGGGTGAATGCATCAATAGAAGAGGAACAGGGGATTAAAAGAATTGTTTCAGAAGTTATGGATACACGTGTTGTAATCACAGAAGCTACTGTTAGAGCTTCGTTACAACTAGATGATGAGGCAGGTATATCTTTTTTAGAGGATACTGTAATGTATGATACTTTACGATTGATGGGTTATGAGGGTTCTTTTGAAATTTTTACTTTTCAGAAAACCTTATTTTCTCATCAGTGGAGATTTTTAATACATACAATTTTACACTGCTTATCATCTAAGAGATCATCTTTTGAGCAGTTTGGAAGCAACATTGCTTATGCAATTGCTTGTCTTGCAACTGGTCAAAGGTTTAATTTTTCAAATCTGATATTTTCTGGTATGCTTAGAAACATTGAGCAGCCAAAGATTAAGTTTTTGATGTATCCACGTTTTGTGCAGTTGTTCTTAAATGAACAAATTCCTAATATCACTGCACTTGAAAAGATTATTGGTATTGTCTCTTTTAAACCAAAAGTTTTTGTAAATATGAAGAGAGATACTAAATTTTCTGGGAAGGTTACAGCATTATTTTCTACAATGCTTTCTGCACCTTCCACCACAGCATCAGTACTACCAACTGAAGCTGAACCAACTACTGAGAGAATGGTTCCACCCACCACTTCTCAACCCACAGTAGTTGGGGGTACTAAGAGAAAACAAGGGACCAAAACAGCCAAATCTTCTAGAGCCAAAAAGGCTAGAACACAGATGTCTGAGGATCATGTTGCTCAGTCATCTCAGTCAATGGACAGTGGTCCAGAACAACATGTGGTCCATAAGGAGAGGGGTGACCATTCTGAGAGGGCTGCTTCTACTGCTTCTAGCCCACTGGCAGAGCAGGACAGAAGTAACATTGATAAGACCCAATCAGAGGCAACACATGGACATGATTCTACACCTGTAGATGATCCTAGTGGTCCCAGTACCAAGAACCAAGGGGACTTTGATGATCATGCTAGGCATGAGTCAGAGTTTAATGATGTCAATGATTCACCAAAGGATTCACATTCTGAAGGTGTTGAGGCTAGAACTAACTTGGAATTGACGAAAATGATTGATTATGTATGGGCTGAGTTTGTACAAGAGAGGAAGAAGAATAAGGCTAAGGATGAAGTTATAACTCAGTTGCAGAGGAAAGTGAAGCAGTTAGAAAAGGTTGTTATTAAGTGTTTGAAGAAAGGAAGGAGATATGTGGTTCATGATACTTCAGAACCTGAGGAGCATTATAATTTTAAACAAAATGCTTTCAAAAAGGGGGAGAAGGTATGGACAAATATGGGTGATAAGAGGAATGAGAATGAGAAGGTTGTGTCAGATGATGAAAAAGTTGATGAAGACATTGAAATGGAACAACCAGTGGAAGATGAATTTGTGCATACACCTCCAACACCACCTACAGAGCCAGAGGTTAATGAGTCAGTATTTGAGACAGTGGAAACAGAAATGAAGGAATCAGTGGCAGATGAAGATAAGTCTGATAATACTGAGGTTGTTGGGTCTGATCATACTGAGGTTGTTGGGTCAGTGGAGCAGACTACAGAGGTGATTATGGATGATAAGACTGTGGAGTTAAAGATTGATGAGGATGATGGTGAAGAGGTGAGCAAACCTGAGATAGCAGTTGAAAAAGAAGAAGTGAAGACTGAAGTTAAAACTGATGCTCAGCAAGTTGAAAAAACTAGAAAGAAGAGCATTCCAGTTAAAACTGCTAAGATGACTGGAACAGGAAAGAAGGTTGAAACTCCAAAGAAGAAATCTTCACAACAACCATCTTTGCCTGGATTTCAAATTAGAGAACCTGCTGCTGCTTCTGTTCAACAGAAAGAATTGCCAAAGATAGATCCAAAAGCTAAGGGCAAGGAAAAACTGGTAGAAGAACCAAAGAAGAAGAAGCAAAAACCAGTGCCACCAGAAGTAACTGCTCATGATACTGAATATGCAGAAAGATTACAGGCTGAGCTAAATGCAGAGGGCTTGATTGATGTTGAGATTGAGGAAGGAAAGTTTGTAAAAATGACAAAAGAGCAAGTGGCAGAATGGGATGAGTATTTGTTGAAAGAGCAGAGACAGGATGATATTGAATATTTAGTTGATCAGCTTAAGAAGAAGAAAGCAGAAGAAGCAAGAAAGAAGAAAGCTGCAAAACCACCAACAAAAGCTCAAATGAAGAAGAATTTAATTGCAAAGCTAAAATGTGGAATTATTCCTTTGAATGCATTGAAACAGATGAGTTTAGAGAGATTGCAGGAGTTATGGGATAAAGATGAGTTGAATCCTGATGTAATTGAAAAGAAAGAAACAGAAAAGAAAGAAGCTGAGAAGAAAAAGCAGGAAGTTGAAAAGGTAAGGAAAAAGGCTGAAAAAGAAAGAAAATTGAAGGAAAAGGAAGAAAAAGAAAAAAGAGAAAAGATAGAAGCTGAAAAGAGGAGGAAAAATGAGCTTGAGCAAAAGAAGAGAGAGTTAGATGAAATTCCTGATAGAGAAAGGAATATTGATGAATTGAAGGAGTTTATTTTGTTACAGCCTATGGAATCTGAGGTAATTAATGTTGAATTACCTGGTATTATTGATTGGTCTATAGAGCAATTTGTCAATCCTGTTAAGATTCACAAGATTAAAGTTGAAAGAGCAGATGGAAATATATCTTGGTGGAGATCTTTTAGGGATTTGATAAAGAGGATGTATG
The DNA here is from genome assembly GCA_949592205.1 of Helichrysum umbraculigerum. Taxonomy (NCBI): domain Eukaryota; kingdom Viridiplantae; phylum Streptophyta; class Magnoliopsida; order Asterales; family Asteraceae; genus Helichrysum; species Helichrysum umbraculigerum. The sequence goes on from CATIUR010000003.1 coordinate 66,791,976, forward strand.
AGATTGGAATGGAAAAGAAGTTAGATTTAAAAAGATTTGATAATTTGGTTGAAAAGGTTACATGGCATTGGATTAAAGCTATGTTTGAGCCAGAAGAGTTTCCATTTCAGTTTGCTACTTTTAGCAAGGTCAGAAATTGGATTTATCATGCTAAACCTGGAGTACATCAGATTGTTATGGAGGATGCAGTGTTTATGTGGTTATTGACAGATAGATTTTATGATATCAATCTGAGATTTTTGATGAGCTTGAGAAATGCAAGGTTGCAAGCTGCAGTGTTAGATGATGTAGCTCTAGAACTGGTATATATGGTGTTAAATCAGATTTATAAGAAGGAAGAGATTGATAGGAGGAAGAGAAGAAAAGACTAACAGTTTTGAAAGAATTTTGTGAAGCTTATAATGGAGGATTAAAAGAAACTTAATGCTGTGAAGTACAGATTAAGTTTAGGGGGAGATTGTTAGGTCAAAACTGTTTCAGGTCTGAGTTGAAGTTCTGATGAGAAGACAGAGTACAAGTGATTAAAACTGTTTGCTTTAAAGGTTAAAACTGTCTTTACGAAGTTACAACTGATAGAAGAAAACTGAAGAGAAGACAAGTGTTACAACTGTTTGAAGATAGATTACAACTGATAGTTATGTGTCTGTAAGTAGTTAAAACTGCTTATGTATTAGTAACTGTTAGTTATGTATGAAACAGTTAACACTGATTATGTATTTGTACTTAGTCGCATATTACAATTGAAGCAGTTACCACTGAATGTGTAATAGTTACAACTGTTTACATCAGAATGGTAGTTAAAACTGTTTATGATTTTGTGATAAGTATGAGTCGGTTATGGAAGTTATTTTATTCCATATTTGTAGGAGATTGTATAGGACTCTATATGTTATAAATAGAGATCCTTTAGACCTAGATAGGTTAATGTTAATTGCGCAGCTTCAAGGTTTTCTGTAACCCTAATACATCAAGTGTATTCGTCTTATATCATTAATAAGATTGAAGCTTTCGATATATTATTGTGTTCATTAATTTAATTAATATTCATTGATCTTCTTAATATTATTGAGTGTGATTCCGCAACTTCTCAATAATATATTCAAGGCTTATTAAGTAAGATTGTTTATTAAGTTAAACAGGGACTAACAACCAAGTCAACAAAAACGGCTCGGTTATTAAAAATGACAAAACTTACTGTTTTTGGAAATGGGTAAGAAAAATGGATTTGGGTGACTTAGTTAGTAACTTGGACCAAAAACTAAACTTAGAAAGTTTCCCGAATGAAAAACCGACACTTAGAACACTTTGATAAAATTTGAAAAGCTGATCAGGCACAAGTGTCGCCTAACCAGCGACACTTACCTAAGTGACGCCTAATCTAGCGTCACTTACCCTTAGTGCCGCCTAATTATTTAAATTACTTATTTAGCGTCACTTCCAAAGTGCCGCTTGAACTAAATGTCGCCTATAGCGACACTTACCCCAAGTGTCGCTGCCAATTTAAAAATCACATCTAGCGTCACTTAACCTAGTGCCGCTAACCTACCAAGTGTCGCCCATAGCGACACTTACTTGAGTGACGCTACTTATTTAGAAATCGAATTCGGCGACACTTCCCAAGTATCGCTGCCCCATCAAGTGTCGCCCCTAAGTGACGCCTAAAAAAGAAACTACTAAACTAGTTTTCACACTAAGTGTCGAACTCACACAACTTCAATACTTGTATACGATACAACACACGAAACATATACTTGGATAGTATACAACAAAACAAACTTGATAATAATGTCTAAATTAATTATTATTACAAACTTTCACCAACGGGTCGTACGCGTTTTGATAAACGAACTTGAACAACTTATTTGGACATAACTAGTTGAATGAGCTAGCTATAAGTGGACATTAACCCCCCACTTACATAGATGATCTTTCAATACATCTACTCATACAACCTTATACGCTTAGGACGTCAGAAGGTTGCACATTGGATCACACTTTGCTTGCTATTTGATATTGCTTGCTTACTATTTGCTAGAACTCAGGTGAGTTTCATAGCCCCTCTTTTACTGTTTTATAACTATTTTGGGGGAGAATACATAATACAACTGCTTTTTAAAATTGCTTTACACAACTGCTTTTATGAACACAAGTACCATAAACAATGCTATACGGATTGCATGTGTTAATACACTAATCCACAAAGGCCCTACACATCATAGTTTTGTAGTTTTGGTAAAGCGTGAATATTAGAAATTAGATCTATTTGGGACTGACAATCCCCGTCCGGGTTAGTCGCGCTAACCAGTCAAATGGACGTATTAATATTTGTTCATAACGAGTGTACCGGATTAGACACTTGCATTGGGGCACCCACGATCGTGTGCTTTTAAGAGGCACGGCACACATTGTTAAGCTTCGGACTATGAGCTCATGGCAAATGGTATACATCTATTTTTGCATTCGTGCAAATACATTTTATTACCTATCGTTTGTTTACGATACATTTACATATAAGATTTACTTATCGTTTGTTAACGATACAATTACTTATCATTGTTGAATGATACAACTGTTAGAAATCTTGTGTTTCATAACTCGTATTTCTTAACATTGGGTTTAATACCAACTTTTGAACAATTGTTAAACAAACCTATGAACTCACCAACTTTATGTTGACCTTTTAGTATGTATTTCTTAGGTAACCCGCCGCAGTAGGAAGCTATTGGATAGCTCGAGTCGCATTGTTTTCAAACATCACAGGATCTAGATTGCATAGTTTGCTATATTTAGTAACTTTGTAATTCAACTTATATTATGCGAACTCCAAATGTTTTGTACAACTATTGTAAGAAATTTGAATTATATGGAATGTAAGGTTTTCAAACGTCTCATGTAGATGTTGTTTGCTTTAATCTTTGTGTAATGATATTTGATTTGGTCGGCGCCCCCATGACACCTCATGTGTCCGCTGCCACGTGTTTTCGGGGTGCGACAGATTGGTATTAGAGCCTAAGGTTATAGCAAACTAGGATTGCATTAGTGACCTAAACTATGACTGTTAGGGTAGTATTCCTTGTTTGGTATGACTAGTTCAGCAATTTCATCATTTGAATTTAATTTAACATAGCCTGATCAACTATGTACAATTAAAAGAGAATCGATGCAAGACCTGAAACGGTTATAGTGAATGAGAATACGGTAGTAATGTGAACCGAGGATACAACGGGACCAACCCCAATACGTGCTTATGTGCTAGGTTATTATATTTCATATGTAACCTTACGTATACTAAATTCCTTGCCACAGAAAATGGCAACAAATCCCAATGCAACTACACCATCTTCTTCCCGCTCTCGTTCGGGATCACGCAACTCTCGCTTAGGATGGGGAACTACTAGGCCAACACGAGCTAGACCATACCCTCCTCGTAACACTAGTACCTCCACACTCAACCAAGCCAGAGTAGTGACAAAGTTTCTCAAACAACTGATGAGCCGAAGCACAAGCTTTCCTGACAAATGATGCCAAAGTAGTGACAAAGTTTCTCAAACAACTATTCTAGTCGATTTGGAACTCCAAGAGCTATCGTAAGTGATCGTGGGACTCACTTTTGCAACACCAATTTCATAAGGGTAATGCAACAGTATGGCGTCACTCACAAGATGTCCACAGCTTATCATCCACAAACAAATGGACAAGCGGAGATCACAAACAGAGCTTTAAAGAGAATCTAGGAGCAAACAGTCTGAAATCATGGGGATAAGTGGGCTGACAAATTAGATGATGCGTTATGGGCATTCAGAACCGCTTACAAAACACCTTTAGGGACCACACCATATTGTCTAGTTTATGGCAAGGCATGTCACCTACCAGTGGAGTTGGAATACAAAGCATACTGGGCGCTGAAGAACTGCAATCTGGACACTTCTGTAACAGGTTCCCATCGGAGAATGCAACTAAAGGAATTAGCCAAATTAAAAAATCAAGCATACGAAAGCTCCCTGAACTACAAAGACAGAACCAAGAGGATTCTTGATTCCAAACTTAAACTCTCAAGGTTTAAACCAGGAGATAAGGTGCTTCTCTTCAATTCGCGCTTCAAAAAGTTCTCTGGAAAATTCAAGATCAGGTGGACCGGACCATTCACGATCTCAAAAGTATTTCCTTATGGTGCAGTCGAACTCGAATCGCCAGAAGGTAATTTTAAGGTAAAATGTCATCGATTAAAGCATTACATCGAAGACTTCCCAATTCGTGAGGATGTCTTTATCTTCGAACCACCATGAGTCAGCAAGAAAGGTACAAGAGTCGAGCTAAAAGACTCACTAAACAAAGAACTCTTGGGAGGCACCCCAAGCTTATCTTACTTTTTCTGTATTTTTTTCATTTCTTAGTTTATTTTTAATCTAGTTTTTTATCACTGACCTAATATATGTAGGCTTGCGACTTATCAGACAATCAAATAGCTTTATCTGGGATAAGTTTTATACAAAAGCAAAAGTTCAGATGGCATGTCATCTGTACTTTTAGCATTTGTTCACTTTCTATCAGCATTACCTGTTTTATGTTTATTTCAGGATGGACGCTCGGATTGAGACTGAGGATCATGTTGCTGAGAGGCAACCTAGACAGAGGAGACGACACAGACCTAGACAGAGGAGACACCGCAGGCGCAAGAGAGCTTTACCTGCTATCCCTGAGGAGGGACTTGTCGGTGTTCAACTAGAGCACGAGGAGCAGGCCACATCACCTGTAGCCCAGCCTGAGCCACTACAGACTACTCCAGTGATCAGACAGCCATCTACTCTTGAGTATGGCATTACCATGTATGATCCTGCTGCTACTTGGGCCATGTTCCAGACCTTCACTGCACATCATCAGATCCTTTCAGCTTTGTGTGAGATAGCCGGGTTGCCGAGACCTGCAGGACCACCTTTCAGGTTGGGACCAGGCCCAGGACCATCTCGACCACCATGGTCTTTCTTCTCTCATGCTGGATCTTTTGTTGGACCTGCTGCTGGACCAACTACTGGACACCCTACTACTCCTGCTACTGAGCATGCTGCCTTTGGGACCCCTGCATCTATGGACCCAGTTCTTCATGAGCAGCTTTACGCCATGCTTGCTGTTTCGAGCCCAGCTCCTGCACCAGTCTATGACAGGACTGCAGAGGATGAGTTCGATCCTGAGAGTGATGACTTGCTAGATGATGATTATTAGTTTACTTCATCTTTATTTTATCTTTATCTCGTGTTATTACTCTGTACTTTTGTTTTGACTACTGAGACGTGATACTCTGATGAGGTTATGATTACTCCAGAACTAGCTTCATATAGAATGGTTGATCTTAAACTTCTGAAATCATTTGCATCACTTCTGCACGAACCTGGTCCAACTCTAGTAATCATCATTTATAGGGAAGTTCCTTTTCAGTATTTTCATTTCATATACTTACAATGACCCCCATTTCAAACTCTAAGTGTGGGATTAGCAACCCCATTCTTAGAGCATACTTGAAACTAAAAATTGTTCAATAAAATCAATAAAACCCTAAGTGTGCGATTCTCCCAACTTAGTGGCAAAACATTGAGGACAATGTTTATTTTAAGTGTGGGATAGCAATATACCTTACTTCGTATAATGGGCTTAAATTTTTTCAAAAATGTCCTCAATTTTTCAACTTGCACGTACATGAAGCCAATAAGTCATTACTTTACCCTAAACTTTCAAAACAATTTTTGAGTCAAGAATATATGTAAGGCTATGAAATTTTTGAAAATAACTCAAAGGTTAGCAGAAAAAGGTAGAATCGGGTCAGATTCCAACTTTTTCTTAATGAAAGTCTAAGAGGGGCATCACATGACTGGGCAAATATGTAACAACCCCAAAATTAGGACCAATTTAAAATTTTCCTAATTACGTGTTTATTACTTGTATATAATATGAAATAGGATTATATACATTATCTACTTATTATATATATATATATGGATGGAATATATGTATATATACGCGTATACGATTCGTACAAATCGTATAAAACAACAAGTGTACAAACTTGCGGACATTGGTAAAACGATTATTAAATAATGTGAAATTATTTAATTACTTTGACTATTACTTTATATTATGTTTATAATATAACGGAAAACGTACGTTTTGATTAAAACGTTACCGAACTCTCCGAAAACTCGACCAACCGACAAAACAAAACTAAGTTATGTTTTATAACTTGAAAACTAGTATTTTGATGAAATACTTCGACTTAATAATCGGATATTATTTTTATAATTGCTTTACACAACTGCTTTTATGAACACAAGTACCATAAACAATGCTATACGGATTGCATGTGTTAATACACTAATCCACAAAGGCCCTACACATCATAGTTTTGTAGTTTTGGTAAAGCGTGAATATTAGAAATTAGATCTATTTGGGACTGACAATCCCCGTCCGGGTTAGTCGCGCTAACCAGTCAAACGGACGTATTAATATTTGTTCATAACGAGTGTACCGGATTAGACACTTGCATTGGGGCACCCACGATCGTGTGCTTTTAAGAGGCACGGCACACATTGTTAAGCTTCGGACTATGAGCTCATGGCAAATGGTATACATCTATTTTTGCATTCGTGCAAATACATTTTATTACCTATCGTTTGTTTACGATACATTTACATATAAGATTTACTTATCGTTTGTTAACGATACAATTACTTATCATTGTTGAATGATACAACTGTTAGAAATCTTGTGTTTCATAACTCGTGTTTCTTAACATTGGGTTTAATACCAACTTTTGAACAATTGTTAAACAAACCTATGAACTCACCAACTTTATGTTGACCTTTTAGTATGTATTTCTTAGGTAACCCGCCGCAGTAGGAAGCTATTGGATAGCTCGAGTCGCATTGTTTTCAAACATCACAGGATCTAGATTGCATAGTTTGCTATATTTAGTAACTTTGTAATTCAACTTATATTATGCGAACTCCAAATGTTTTGTACAACTATTGTAAGAAATTTGAATTATATGGAATGTAAGGTTTTCAAACGTCTCATGTAGATGTTGTTTGCTTTAATCTTTGTGTAATGATATTTGATTTGGTCGGCGCCCCCATGACACCTCATGTGTCCGCTGCCACGTGTTTTCGGGGTGCGACAGATTGGTATTAGAGCCTAAGGTTATAGCAAACTAGGATTGCATTAGTGACCTAAACTATGACTGTTAGGGTAGTATTCCTTGTTTGGTATGACTAGTTCAGCAATTTCATCATTTGAATTTAATTTAACATAGCCTGATCAACTATGTACAATTAAAAGAGAATCGATGCAAGACCTGAAACGGTTATAGTGAATGAGAATACGGTAGTAATGTGAACCGAGGATACAACGGGACCAACCCCAATACGTGCTTATGTGCTAGGTTATTATATTTCATATGTAACCTTACGTATACTAAATTCCTTGCCACAGAAAATGGCAACAAATCCCAATGCAACTACACCATCTTCTTCCCGCTCTCGTTCGGGATCACGCAACTCTCGCTTAGGATGGGGAACTACTAGGCCAGCACGAGCTAGACCATACCCTCCTCGTAACACTAGTACCTCCACACTCAACCAAGCCAGAGTAGTGACAAAGTTTCTCAAACAACTGATGAGCCGAAGCACAAGCTTTCCTGAAAAATGATGCCAAAGTAGTGACAAAGTTTCTCAAACAACTATTCTAGTCGATTTGGAACTCCAAGAGCTATCGTAAGTGATCGTGGGACTCACTTTTGCAACACCAATTTCATAAGGGTAATGCAACAGTATGGCGTCACTCACAAGATGTCCACAGCTTATCATCCACAAACAAATGGACAAGCGGAGATCACAAACAGAGCTTTAAAGAGAATCTAGGAGCAAACAGTCTGAAATCATGGGGATAAGTGGGCTGACAAATTAGATGATGCGTTATGGGCATTCAGAACCGCTTACAAAACACCTTTAGGGACCACACCATATTGTCTAGTTTATGGCAAGGCATGTCACCTACCAGTGGAGTTGGAATACAAAGCATACTGGGCGCTGAAGAACTGCAATCTGGACACTTCTGTAACAGGTTCCCATCGGAGAATGCAACTAAAGGAATTAGCCAAATTAAAAAATCAAGCATACGAAAGCTCCCTGAACTACAAAGACAGAACCAAGAGGATTCTTGATTCCAAACTTAAACTCTCAAGGTTTAAACCAGGAGATAAGGTGCTTCTCTTCAATTCGCGCTTCAAAAAGTTCTCTGGAAAATTCAAGATCAGGTGGACCGGACCATTCACGATCTCAAAAGTATTTCCTTATGGTGCAGTCGAACTCGAATCGCCAGAAGGTAATTTTAAGGTAAAATGTCATCGATTAAAGCATTACATCGAAGACTTCCCAATTCGTGAGGATGTCTTTATCTTCGAACCACCATGAGTCAGCAAGAAAGGTACAAGAGTCGAGCTAAAAGACTCGCTAAACAAAGAACTCTTGGGAGGCACCCCAAGCTTATCTTACTTTTTCTGTATTTTTTTCATTTCTTAGTTTATTTTTAATCTAGTTTTTTATCACTGACCTAATATATGTAGGCTTGCGACTTATCAGACAATCAAATAGCTTTATCTGGGATAAGTTTTATACAAAAGCAAAAGTTCAGATGGCATGTCATCTGTACTTTTAGCATTTGTTCACTTTCTATCAGCATTACCTGTTTTATGTTTATTTCAGGATGGACGCTCGGATTGAGACTGAGGATCATGTTGCTGAGAGGCAACCTAGACAGAGGAGACGACACAGACCTAGACAGAGGAGACACCGCAGGCGCATGAGAGCTTTACCTGCTATCCCTGAGGAGGGACTTGTCGGTGTTCAACTAGAGCACGAGGAGCAGGCCACATCACCTGTAGCCCAGCCTGAGCCACTACAGACTACTCCAGTGATCAGACAGCCATCTACTCTTGAGTATGGCATTACCATGTATGATCCTGCTGCTACTTGGGCCATGTTCCAGACCTTCACTGCACATCATCAGATCCTTTCAGCTTTGTGTGAGATAGCCGGGTTGCCGAGACCTGCAGGACCACCTTTCAGGTTGGGACCAGGCCCAGGACCATCTCGACCACCATGGTCTTTCTTCTCTCCTGCTGGATCTTTTGTTGGACCTGCTGCTGGACCAACTACTGGACACCCTACTACTCCTGCTACTAAGCATGCTGCCTTTGGGACCCCTGCATCTATGGACCCAGTTCTTCATGAGCAGCTTTACGCCATGCTTGCTGTTTCGAGCCCAGCTCCTGCACCAGTCTATGACAGGACTGCAGAGGATGAGTTCGATCCTGAGAGCGATGACTTGCTAGATGATGATTATTAGTTTACTTCATCTTTATTCTATCTTTATCTCGTGTTATTACTCTGTACTTTTGTTTTGACTACTGAGACGTGATACTCTGATGAGGTTATGATTACTCCAGAACTAGCTTCATATAGAATGGTTGATCTTAAACTTCTGAAATCATTTGCATCACTTCTGCACGAACCTGGTCCAACTCTAGTAATCATCATTTATAGGGAAGTTCCTTTTCAGTATTTTCATTTCATATACTTACAATGACCCCCATTTCAAACTCTAAGTGTGGGATTAGCAACCCCATTCTTAGAGCATACTTGAAACTAAAAATTGTTCAATAAAATCAATAAAACCCTAAGTGTGCGATTCTCCCAACTTAGTGGCAAAACATTGAGGACAATGTTTATTTTAAGTGTGGGATAGCAATATACCTTACTTCGTATAATGGGCTTAAATTTTTTCAAAAATGTCCTCAATTTTTCAACTTGCACGTACATGAAGCCAATAAGTCATTACTTTACCCTAAACTTTCAAAACAATTTTTGAGTCAAGAATATATGTAAGGCTACGAAATTTTTGAAAATAACTCAAAGGTTAGCAGAAAAAGGTAGAATCGGGTCAGATTCCAACTTTTTCTTAATGAAAGTCTAAGAGGGGCATCACATGACTGGGCAAATATGTAACAACCCCAAAATTAGGACCAATTTAAAATTTTCCTAATTACGTGTTTATTACTTGTATATAATATGAAATAGGATTATATACATTATCTACTTATTATATATATATATATATGGATGGAATATATGTATATATACGCGTATACGATTCGTACAAATCGTATAAAACAACAAGTGTACAAACTTGCGGACATTGGTAAAACGATTATTAAATAATGTGAAATTATTTAATTACTTTGACTATTACTTTATATTATGTTTATAATATAACGGAAAACGTACGTTTTGATTAAAACGTTACCGAACTCTCCGAAAACTCGACCAACCGACAAAACAAAACTAAGTTATGTTTTATAACTTGAAAACTAGTATTTTGATGAAATACTTCGACTTAATAATCGGACGTTATTTCGTATCTTACTGAAGCCGAAGTAGCGGGTATAATTGCCCGTAGTGTGGCTCAAGCTCTAGCTACCCGGACTTCAGCCCCTGGTAGCGAAGATACCGCTAATACTGGACCACAACCCAAAACCTGCACCTACAAGGACTTCCAAAACTGCAAACCCTTAAGCTTTGCAGGTACTGAAGGAGCGATCGGTCTGATTCGTTGGACCGAGAAAATCGAATCAGTATTCCTCATCTGCAACTGCAAGGAAGAGGATAAAGTTAAATTCGCCACCAGCACCTTTTCTGACACCGCTCTTACCTGGTGGAACACCTATGCACAGACTGTGAGCGTTGCCGAGGCTTACAAACTACATTGGGATGAACTGAAGCTTATGCTGAGGGACGAGTACTACCCAAGAGATGAGCTGAAACAATTGGAAGTAGAATTCTGGAATCACAAGATGCAGGGTGATGACATCACCGGCTACACCAACCGCTTTCACCAGCTGGCACTTCTCTGCCCAACCATGGTTGATCCGGAGTACAAAAGGATCGAAAAGTACGTTGACGGACTTCCCGAGCGACTACAAGATCTAGTAACTTCGTCCAAACCGGGAACTATTCAGAGCGCCATTCGTATGGCTCATGAGTTAACGGCTAATTCTGTCCGCCGCGGCTCGACTTCAACCCCGTCTGCGAGTAACAAACGTAAATGGGAAGTGAGTCCCCACTCATCCAACCCGACTTCTGACAAAAAGCTTGCAATTGTCAACGTCAATGACTCAAAGGCTTACAAGGGGAGCAAGCCTTACTGCTCCAAATGTAGCCGCCATCATAACGGCTCCTGTCCCTGCACTAAGTGCAAGAAATTCGGGCACCTGGCCCAAGACTGTCGAACCAATTCCACTGGTACTGATACTTCTGCACCCAAAACCTGCTATGAGTGCAATGGTACCGGGCACTTCAGGAAGGATTGCCCTAAGCTGAAACCCCGAACCAACAATACAAGGAGTAGAGCTTATGTAATCAATGCTAGGGAGGATGACCCAAATCCGAGACTCTGTGATTTACTCAACCCGGGTACGCTTATTCTTTGACTACCCGAATCTGTTTTCTCATAAATCTCTCGCTTAATGACTTATGTATAACTGTATTTTATTCTGTGTGTTTTCTTTGATCCTAAGTACACAATAGGATTAGGAAACGACCGACTACTTAAATCCCGACAGCACAATTTGCCTTACACTTTAGATACAGTAACCCAAACTCCCTTCCCAATTATCTCACACTGGTTGAGACCGGGAACTCGTATGCTATTCGTTACTTTAAACAGATAAATTAATATAACTTCACTTACTTGAGGCAAATTCTTAAATAGAACACGTATTTCGTAGGAAATGACAACTCACTCCGTCAACAACCCTACACTGCAAAATGAACTGCTCAGTGAGGAACCAAAAATGTTTCCTTACCTCCTCGAACTCGAGTGTGATACAGAACACTCCGCTGAATCAGCAGCAGCACCTGCCCCTCCTGATGCTCTAACTGCTGCAAAAGCATCAGTTGATGAAACCTTGACTACTGAATCAGTCAACCACCTTAACCAAACTATTGAATCGCTGCAAAAACAACTTACTGAAGCACGGGAAGACATTGATGACCTACGACGAATTGCTTTCCAAAATGACATGCGTATGCGTGAGTACGAGCTACGTTTGATAGCTTTAGAAAACCCTACTTCACCACCAACTTCACAAAGTACTCCTACTGAAGAGGATACCGACACTGACTGTACGTCACCTCCAGCAAAAAGGGTGAAGATTTCTCCCTTCAACTCTGCAGGAAACTACTTGGGAAAGAAACCTTACTGTTCTAAGTGCACTCGGCATCATGAAGGACCGTGTACCTTACCTATCGGTCGATGCAAATCCTACCCTAAAAGTACGAACCCTCCTAAAGCGAAACTCTGCTTCAACTGTGGGAGTGCTGGCCATCTCAAGGCCCAATGCCCACTACCTCCAGACAACAAAAATTAGGGTACGTGAGTATCGAACTACCGATTACTACTTCGAACAAATTTCGGGACGAAATTTTATTAACAAGGGGAGAATGTAACAACCCCAAAATTAGGACCAATTTAAAATTTTCCTAATTACGTGTTTATTACTTGTATATAATATGAAATAGGATTATATACATTATCTACTTATTATATATATATATATATGGATGGAATATATGTATATATACGCGTATACGATTCGTACAAATCGTATAAAACAACAAGTGTACAAACTTGCGGACATTGGTAAAACGATTATTAAATAATGTGAAATTATTTAATTACTTTGACTATTACTTTATATTATGTTTATAATATAACGGAAAACGTACGTTTTGATTAAAACGTTACCGAACTCTCCGAAAACTCGACCAACCGACAAAACAAAACTAAGTTATGTTTTATAACTTGAAAACTAGTATTTTGATGAAATACTTCGACTTAATAATCGGATATTATTTCGTATTTTAAAACGTATATTTAATCGCGTATAAAATCATTTTTACGTTTAAACGACCGGGGAAACAAACACCACACGGAGCGCGTACACGAGGAAACAACATTTGGTGAGATCCACACATGGTGGACCCCACCATGGGCCGGTCAAGGTGAGGGGTGCCAAACCCTCACCCTTTTGAACACTCTCACACTCAAACACAAACACAAACCCACACTCTTTCTCTCTCTCTCTCTCTCTCTCTACGGTTTCTCTCTCTCTCTCTAAAACATCACTCAAAAACACCTAAAAACTACCCTTAAAACACCTCGAAGCTCTATAACCGTTTGGAGAAAGGCGATCACGAGAACGAGGGCTACAAACCTATCTTTTCGGTTTCTCGATTCGACTACTTTGTAAGTTTTCCGGCGACCTCGAAACTTTTCCGATTACATTTATTTTACTTCCATGTTGTTCCCCTAGCTAAATGATGTCCGAATATGTAATTAAAACTCGTTTTTGAACTCGTTAACGAAAAGGTCGGTTTTGGTCATTTTAAAGAAAACGACACCACCAACATTAAAAACGAATACCAATAGTTATTATGAACTCATTATAACATATTAAAACTAGTATAAAAGTTCTAGACCCAACGGAAACCGGAAAATACGTTTTCGGAAACTAAATTTCCGAACAGACCTCTTGTGTCGCATCGGACCAAAACTTCATACGACACAACACTGTGTCGCATGTTATGTCGCACGTTATGTCGCAATGTATGCGACACAACGCTTATGTCGCACTATATGTCGTATTATCTACGACACAAAGTTTACCTATCGCTTGATTGCGACACAACGACTATGTCGTATCGTTATGCCGTACCCTTGTATGCGACACAACTATTGTGTCGCATAAACACCAAACCGAAACAAATCCATACGACACAGACCTTATGTCGCATACGGTCTGCGACACAAGCCTTGTGTCGCAGAAAGCCCAGATCAGAAAACAAAATATATTCTAAGTGTTGGAATCACTTTTCAACTACTAAATCAAATACGATGCTACTTATACCTGAAAATACTATACTTTTGAAAGTATACAACAACACTTGAATACGTACAAGACTGTACAAAACTAACGTGAGATTTCACTCACACACGCACACGAGTTTACACTCGAAATACTTAGGAGATTACACTCCAACGAACTTACACTTGTACATTACACGGGATTACATCCGATACGAACTTACAAGTTCACTCACTAGTTACGTGCTGGATTACACGTTAACTGATACGAACATACACTCGAATACTTACGAGGTTTCACTCGTACCCTTTGGGGTTTAAGCCCATTGGAACTTACGCTAACGATACATGTTGTAATACAAACAAACGATCATACGCGTATACTTTACAAACTGTACAACTACTATGAATACATAATAATAATGGATGGAATTATTATTATACACCGATAACAAACGGACAGTACAACTTTTATACAAACTACGATTTACAAACGATTACAAACTTACAAACAAACTAATGGACATTAACTAGTTTGGGAACAACTAGCGTGGATACTTTACAAGTATTCCATTTACTTACTAAACCTTATGCGTATTAGGACACTAAGGGTTGCTAGTTCGGGATACTACTTGCTTACTTACTGCATTGTCTGCCAGACTCAGGTGAGTCTTACAGCCCCTACTTTACTGTTTTATACTCAGGGGTGAGATGCATTACTGTTTTACATGAACACACAAAACTTACTTGCTGCCATGATTTACTTACTGTATGAGATTACGAATACGTCAACTGCATGAGTTTACGACTAATCCAATGAAATCCTCCTAAACCATAGTTGTTAGTTATGTGATAAGCGCGAGTTTTAGTATATGGATCCATATGGGACTGACAATCCCCGCCCGGGGTAGCAAGCACTACCACGAACCGTTCCTGTAGAAACGGGCGTTTCTTACTCGTTCCGTATGAATGTTTTTGATTACATTCATGAGGGGGTACCTATATTTACTGTACGTTAAGCTTCAACTATGGTGGCTCATGGCAATTGTATCAAACGGTTAGCATAACCTGCAACCACCCACTTATTAAAACTTAAGTAAACGATGAGCATAACCTGTGATCGTTACTTACTGGCTGGCTATGATTTACAAATACTACTTGTGTGTTCAACTGTTTACTTACTTACAAACCTGTGAGATTCACCAACCTTTTTGGTTGACCGTTTTAGTAATGCTTCTCAGGTACACAGCATCAGTAGGGATGCCCAGCAGGATAAGCTTACTTAGCTCGAGTCACATGCATTTACAAGCTTGGAGATTTTATTACATTACTTTTGTACTTACTGTTATGTATTAGAATCTCTAGGAATTTACTTGAACTCGAGCTTGTATTTTGAAACTACTTATGTATTAATGTAATAACTTTTCGAACGTCTCATTTAGAGTCGTTCACTGTATCCTTTGTGCTTGTGATTATTGATTAGTAACACCCAAAACGTCGCTTCCGCAAACTGTTAAATTTGGGGGTGTTACAGATTGGTATCAAAGCCTAAGGTTATAGTGAACTAGGTTGCATTTAGTGGGCCTAGACTATGACCGTTAGGCAGTATTCCTCATTAGGTATAACTGGTTCAGGAATTACAGCATACAAGTTTAATTTAACATAGCCTGATCAACTATGTACAATTAAATGAAGATGATGTGAGTTCTGAAAGGGGTTATGTTGAACCGGAATGCATTAGCTGACTCTGACCTCGAGAGAACCGGGACTTTTATGTGATTGTGCTAGACACGAACTAGGCGGTTATGTGATATATATATATATATATACATAGGCCTCTTTCCCCGATACGATACTCTCTCGACTACTACGAAATCAATATTCTTTAAAATTTCATCGAACAAACGACAACTCGATTCTCGTCATTCTGTCCTTATTTAACTTTTATGAATTCACGAATACCGACATACGTCCGAAGATCTCCACACCATTATAACCGACAACCATAGTTACTCGAACATCCTTCGATATGAAGATCGAGACCTTGTTTTCATTTGCTATTCCTATCTAATTCTACGTTTAAAACATTCTACAATGTACACTACTGTACCGTTAGGTGTAACTTAATAAAACCATTTTCAACTCAAGTCTCCGTCAGACTTCGAGATTTTCAACCGACTTTTGCCATCAAAAAAAAAAAAAATTTATAACAAACGTGTATTTTTACCAAACTTGTTACAAAATTTCTCACAAAAATGTTTTATAAAATTTTCAAAAACTTCAAAACCATATAAACTTATTTATAGTACACAACTTTAAACAACCTTCAAACTTTGGCATATTTTCTCTAAACTTACTAAAACCATCACAATCATAATTCTTGTTCAAACCTTCAAATGTTCTTAAATTGTTGTTTCAAGGAACATGCCTCCTCGACGACAAATCACTCTTACTGAAGCCGAAGTAGCGGGTATAATTGCCCGTAGTGTGGCTCAAGCTCTAGCTACCCGGACTTCAGCCCCTGGTAGCGAAGATACCGCTAATACTGGACCACAACCCAAAACCTGCACCTACAAGGACTTCCAAAACTGCAAACCCTTAAGCTTTGCAGGTACTGAAGGAGCGATCGGTCTGATTCGTTGGACCGAGAAAATCGAATCAGTATTCCTCATCTGCAACTGCAAGGAAGAGGATAAAGTTAAATTCGCCACCAGCACCTTTTCTGACACCGCTCTTACCTGGTGGAACACCTATGCACAAACTGTGAGCGTTGCCGAGGCTTACAAACTACATTGGGATGAACTGAAGCTTATGCTGAGGGACGAGTACTGCCCAAGAGATGAGCTGAAACAATTGGAAGTAGAATTCTGGAATCACAAGATGCAGGGTGATGACATCACCGGCTACACCAACCGCTTTCACCAGCTGGCACTTCTCTGCCCAACCATGGTTGATCCGGAGTACAAAAGGATCGAAAAGTACGTTGACGGACTTCCCGAGCGACTACAAGATCTAGTAACTTCGTCCAAACCGGGAACTATTCAGAGCGCCATTCGTATGGCTCATGAGTTAACGGCTAATTCTGTCCGCCGCGGCTCGACTTCAACCCCGTCTGCGAGTAACAAACGTAAATGGGAAGTGAGTCCCCACTCATCCAACCCGACTTCTGACAAAAAGCTTGCAATTGTCAACGTCAATGACTCAAAGGCTTACAAGGGGAGCAAGCCTTACTGCTCCAAATGTAGCCGCCATCATAACGGCTCCTGTCCCTGCACTAAGTGCAAGAAATTCGGGCACCTGGCCCAAGACTGTCGAACCAATTCCACTGGTACTGATACTTCTGCACCCAAAACCTGCTATGAGTGCAATGGTACCGGGCACTTCAGGAAGGATTGCCCTAAGCTGAAACCCCGAACCAACAATACAAGGAGTAGAGCTTATGTAATCAATGCTAGGGAGGATGACCCAAATCCGAGACTCTGTGATTTACTCAACCCGGGTACGCTTATTCTTTGACTACCCGAATCTGTTTTCTCATAAATCTCTCGCTTAATGACTTATGTATAACTGTATTTTATTCTGTGTGTTTTCTTTGATCCTAAGTACACAATAGGATTAGGAAACGACCGACTACTTAAATCCCGACAGCACAATTTGCCTTACACTTTAGATACAGTAACCCAAACTCCCTTCCCAATTATCTCACACTGGTTGAGACCGGGAACTCGTATGCTATTCGTTACTTTAAACAGATAAATTAATATAACTTCACTTACTTGAGGCAAATTCTTAAATAGAACACGTATTTCGTAGGAAATGACAACTCACTCCGTCAACAACCCTACACTGCAAAATGAACTGCTCAGTGAGGAACCAAAAATGTTTCCTTACCTCCTCGAACTCGAGTGTGATACAGAACACTCCGCTGAATCAGCAGCAGCACCTGCCCCTCCTGATGCTCTAACTGCTGCAAAAGCATCAGTTGATGAAACCTTGACTACTAAATCAGTCAACCACCTTAACCAAACTATTGAATCGCTGCAAAAACAACTTACTGAAGCACGGGAAGACATTGATGACCTATGACGAATTGCTTTCCAAAATGACATGCGTATGCGTGAGTACGAGCTACGTTTGATAGCTTTAGAAAACCCTACTTCACCACCAACTTCACAAAGTACTCCTACTGAAGAGGATACCGACACTGACTGTACGTCACCTCCAGCAAAAAGGGTGAAGATTTCTCCCTTCAACTCTGCAGGAAACTACTTGGGAAAGAAACCTTACTGTTCTAAGTGCACTCGGCATCATGAAGGACCGTGTACCTTACCTATCGGTCGATGCAAATCCTACCCTAAAAGTACGAACCCTCCTAAAGCGAAACTCTGCTTCAACTGTGGGAGTGCTGGCCATCTCAAGGCCCAATGCCCACTACCTCCAGACAACAAAAATTAGGGTACGTGAGTATCGAACTACCGGTTACTACTTCGAACAAATTTCGGGACGAAATTTTATTAACAAGGGGAGAATGTAACAACCCCAAAATTAGGACCAATTTAAAATTTTCCTAATTACGTGTTTATTACTTGTATATAATATGAAATAGGATTATATACATTATCTACTTATTATATATATATATATATGGATGGAATATATGTATATATACGCGTATACGATTCGTACAAATCGTATAAAACAACAAGTGTACAAACTTGCGGACATTGGTAAAACGATTATTAAATAATGTGAAATTATTTAATTACTTTGACTATTACTTTATATTATGTTTATAATATAACGGAAAACGTACGTTTTGATTAAAACGTTACCGAACTCTCCGAAAACTCGACCAACCGACAAAACAAAACTAAGTTATGTTTTATAACTTGAAAACTAGTATTTTGATGAAATACTTCGACTTAATAATCGGATATTATTTCGTATTTTAAAACGTATATTTAATCGCGTATAAAATCATTTTTACGTTTAAACGACCGGGGAAACAAACACCACACGGAGCGCGTACACGAGGAAACAACATTTGGTGAGATCCACACATGGTGGACCCCACCATGGGCCGGTCAAGGTGAGGGGTGCCAAACCCTCACCCTTTTGAACACTCTCACACTCAAACACAAACACAAACCCACACTCTTTCTCTCTCTCTCTCTCTCTCTCTACGGTTTCTCTCTCTCTCTCTAAAACATCACTCAAAAACACCTAAAAACTACCCTTAAAACACCTCGAAGCTCTATAACCGTTTGGAGAAAGGCGATCACGAGAACGAGGGCTACAAACCTATCTTTTCGGTTTCTCGATTCGACTACTTTGTAAGTTTTCCGGCGACCTCGAAACTTTTCCGATTACATTTATTTTACTTCCATGTTGTTCCCCTAGCTAAATGATGTCCGAATATGTAATTAAAACTCGTTTTTGAACTCGTTAACGAAAAGGTCGGTTTTGGTCATTTTAAAGAAAACGACACCACCAACATTAAAAACGAATACCAATAGTTATTATGAACTCATTATAACATATTAAAACTAGTATAAAAGTTCTAGACCCAACGGAAACCGGAAAATACATTTTCGGAAACTAAATTTCCGAACAGACCTCTTGTGTCGCATCGGACCAAAACTTCATACGACACAACACTGTGTCGCATGTTATGTCGCACGTTATGTCGCAATGTATGCGACACAACGCTTATGTCGCACTATATGTCGTATTATCTACGACACAAAGTTTACCTATCGCTTGATTGCGACACAACGACTATGTCGTATCGTTATGCCGTACCCTTGTATGCGACACAACTATTGTGTCGCATAAACACCAAACCGAAACAAATCCATACGACACAGACCTTATGTCGCATACGGTCTGCGACACAAGCCTTGTGTCGCAGAAAGCCCAGATCAGAAAACAAAATATATTCTAAGTGTTGGAATCACTTTTCAACTACTAAATCAAATACGATGCTACTTATACCTGAAAATACTATACTTTTGAAAGTATACAACAACACTTGAATACGTACAAGACTGTACAAAACTAACGTGAGATTTCACTCACACACGCACACGAGTTTACACTCGAAATACTTAGGAGATTACACTCAAACGAACTTACACTTGTACATTACACGGGATTACATCCGATACGAACTTACAAGTTCACTCACTAGTTACGTGCTGGATTACACGGTAACTGATACGAACATACACTCGAATACTTACGAGGTTTCACTCGTACCCTTTGGGGTTTAAGCCCATTGGAACTTACGCTAACGATACATGTTGTAATACAAACAAACGATCATACGCGTATACTTTACAAACTGTACAACTACTATGAATACATAATAATAATGGATGGAATTATTATTATACACCGATAACAAACGGACAGTACAACTTTTATACAAACTACGATTTACAAACGATTACAAACTTACAAACAAACTAATGGACATTAACTAGTTTGGGAACAACTAGCGTGGATACTTTACAAGTATTCCATTTACTTACTAAACCTTATGCGTATTAGGACACTAAGGGTTGCTAGTTCGGGATACTACTTGCTTACTTACTGCATTGTCTGCCAGACTCAGGTGAGTCTTACAGCCCCTACTTTACTGTTTTATACTCAGGGGTGAGATGCATTATTGTTTTACATGAACACACAAAACTTACTTGCTGCCATGATTTACTTACTGTATGAGATTACGAATACGTCAACTGCATGAGTTTACGACTAATCCAATGAAATCCTCCTAAACCATAGTTGTTAGTTATGTGATAAGCGCGAGTTTTAGTATATGGATCCATATGGGACTGACAATCCCCGCCCGGGGTAGCAAGCACTACCACGAACCGTTCCTGTAGAAACGAGCGTTTCTTACTCGTTCCGTATGAATGTTTTGGATTACATTCATGAGGGGGTACCTATATTTACTGTACGTTAAGCTTCAACTATGGTGGCTCATGGCAATTGTATCAAACGGTTAGCATAACCTGCAACCACCCACTTATTAAAACTTAAGTAAACGATGAGCATAACCTGTGATCGTTACTTACTGGCTGGCTATGATTTACAAATACTACTTGTGTGTTCAACTGTTTACTTACTTACAAACCTGTGAGATTCACCAACCTTTTTGGTTGACCGTTTTAGTAATGCTTCTCAGGTACACAGCATCAGTAGGGATGCCCAGCAGGATAAGCTTACTTAGCTCGAGTCACATGCATTTACAAGCTTGGAGATTTTATTACATTACTTTTGTACTTACTGTTATGTATTAGAATCTCTAGGAATTTACTTGAACTCGAGCTTGTATTTTGAAACTACTTATGTATTAATGTAATAACTTTTCGAACGTCTCATTTAGAGTCGTTCACTGTATCCTTTGTGCTTGTGATTATTGATTAGTAACACCCAAAACGTCGCTTCCGCAAACTGTTAAATTTGGGGGTGTTACAACATACAACCCTATAAACTTGCGGCGAGGTAACTTGAGCCTAATAGCGTTCATTTTTAATGCTTCACTTTTCGTTTGTTGTGTGTGACCGGTGCATGCATTTTGAATTAGAATTTGCTCCTCACATGCGTTTCGAGACCATATTGACAGGTGCCATACGTGGCATAGGTGCAATTAGATGACCTGGACATCTTTAGTAATAACCCATTTTCTCATATCTTTTCGAGCCAACCCTTTCCGACACTTTTAGTGTTGAAGATCCCTTAGAAAACCCTGTTGAGCCTAAGCCTATTCATTTCTTTCAAAACCCTAAAACCACTTTTTCACCCAAAACTCACCATCAAAACGTCTTGATAAAAGAAATTTCTGGGGAAGTGAGAAACCGCTATTTGGATGTCCTTAGCCACTCGGGCAATTGTTCTCTCAAGTCATAAATTCCTGGTGACGAATTCCAAAAAAAGAATATTAAAAATCACCTGAAGTTCCCAAAATAATCATTCATGGAGCTATTGAAATTATCTTGAAGAAACTGCAAAAGTAAAAAGAGGATGGGGCATCTAAAAAAGCAAATGTAAGAAAAGAAGAAAAAGAAAATAAAAATAGAAAAAAGATGCCTCAAGAAAACAACAAAAAGAAAGAATAAAAGATCTAAGGAAGTTCAAGGATCCCCAAAAAAGAAGAAATTCTTGGTGGATTCCCCTTTCTATAGGATTCAGTAAAAAAAAAGTTTCTCACAACCTTAAGAGTTTCCGGAGTCAATATCAGTCCTTCCAAAAATACCCATATCACCATACCTTACCCTTTTCAAAATATTCCCTTTTCACCCCCAAAAATACAACCCAATCAAATGTCCTGGGATAATTAGTGTCGTCCCTGTCTAAGTGGTGGAGATTCGATTCTCGATCAAGCCTATGACAATGAATGTTGCACGACTGGTATTACGAACGATTTCGTTTGATCTAGATTAATAGGAAACCCGATACACTTGTGTGAATTGAGTGACCACCTGGTGAGGAATCGCCCAGTCATGTATATTCCAAATCACGAGAATTGAAAGCATGCTTAAGTTGATCATTCTGAAAAGTTGGATACGCCATGTGCATACCTCATATGTTACACCCAATGGATTATTTGAGTATATTCGTGTTTTTACTTATATTTGCGATTCCCTCAAAAACTTCTTTTTATAAAAAGTGTCTGGGTATAGTTGACTGGTGGAATTGCTTGAGGACAAGCAAAAATCTAAGTGTGGGATATTTGATGTAGCGCAAAAAGTCACGTTTTTACCTCCATTATTGATATGACCTAAAAAGTCATGTTTTTAAGTACATATTTCCGCACTTTTTGGACTATTCTTTGGGGAAAACATTTCCAAACCATTATTATTTACTAAAAATCACCAAGGTAGTCTACACATAGACGTTGCTGCAAAAATCGGTTAAAACGTCCAAATAACACGCAAACCGAGGCAAAACTATCACCTTAAATATTTCGTTCTTAATTATCCTATGTAATTAGATCTTAATTCATATTTTATGATTCCATAGGAAAATACAAGACCAGAGATGAAAGAATCAGAAGAAACGGACAAAGAACTAAGAAGATGTGCAGTCTAGAAGTCCGCCGATCGTCATCCGGAACATGCAAAAGTTAAATATCTCCAAATTTGGAAAACTTAGTGTCATTATAAGTGTAACGGAAAAACGAATCCAACAGCGCAAGAATCAAGCAAAACGGACTTAAAACGAAGAAGATACGGACGAACCAAGCAACCGAGAAGTCAGCGGAAGGCAAATGGAGCACCAACCCCGCCTAGGTAGCGTATACGGTACCCTAGGGGCGGTATACGGTACCCTAGGTACCATTTAAGTGGTATTTTTCCTAGTAAATGGTACTTGAGGTGCCATTTGAACCCCCCTGTTGCTTGCTCGCCTCGTGTAACACTTTGATGCTTGTTCTTGATGCTTAAAGACTTGTACCATGGCCACCTCCATTCTCCTATAAATAGAGGCTCAAGTTTCTCATTTCAACACACCTCTCATTCTCATTTCTTCTCTCTCTCTCTAGAAATACTCTCTCTCTCTTTAGGTTTTCTTTAGTTTCTCTCTCTAGGTTCTCTATTTAGTCTTTCTCTCTAGTTTCTTGTTAGGGTTTTAAACCCTTGGACTAGTGAGATGATTAGGGAGGAAAACCTTTCCTTTTCTATTAGATTAGTTATGTAGTTAATTAGTAGAGGCTAGCTTATGTAATGCTTGGATATTAATGAAGAAATACAAGTGTTATTCTGCTCGCAATTCTTATCGGTATTTTCTATCCTTTCTATTATTAATTTGTCATATTGTTCTTGTTTGATATATGTGATTTATTAATATTAGAAATGTTTATTGCTATGCATTGTGAGTAGTGTGCTTGTATGTTTGCCATGATTTAGCTACTAGTAATGATGTTACTTTAAATATATGTTGTTAATTGGGAAAATATCATTACGAAACAACGGAGGTAACGTTATACGGCTTTCATTTGTATAGCGCCGGAAACATCACTAATGTGTGAAGTACGGAACGTGGAAGCTATGAAAGTCGTGGGCACAATCCGTTGTGGAATAATGTTCCCGACTATTATATATTACGATTGAAAACTCGTGGTGTTGTTTAACTATACATTTATGATTTCAAACTAAACTATCGCCTTTCCTCCAATAAACGTGGTTAGAACCTTTATGACAAAGGAGTCATGAACCATTGATCAAACGGTCACTACCTATCTATATTTTCCCAAACAAACATGGTCTGATTTTGAAGCTGTGGAAATACTGCCTAACCTATCGTATAGTACACCGTGAATCAATTAGGGATTTATTGGTTTAGAATGATAATGTGAACGGGTTGTTTAGCTATCATAGATGGTTTTACTGTAATACAAGCTTAGATATATTGAGATCAGATGGCCGTAAAGTATGTAATATATGAAACGCCATAAAACGACTGAGTATCCGGTATAGCGTTGGAAACACCTCTGATGGAGTACAAACACGTGGAAACCATGGAAAGGTCGTAGGCTGAATACTGTATTGCATCCTGGAATAGTCTGTGATCCAGGAAATACCGTAATACGGGTAAATACACTGTATAGCGTTGGAAACACCTTTGGTGGAGTACAAATACATAGAAGCTGTGGAAAACCCTGTTGGTACAAATACATAGCCGAACATCTCTGAACTCAATCACAACCATTAATGTATAAGTTAGCAGTCACCACCTGTCTTAAATCTTAAATGCCTTGCCTAGCTTAGATCTCTTGCTAGTGTTAAAGGCAGTCCGATCTGACCAGAATCTTGATAGCCTGGTACTAAGTGACATACTGGTTGGTTAACCAGATCAGTAGGGGTGCTAGTGTTCACACTACAAGGTTTCTACGTGAAAGCAAGACACAAACCTTTAAAAGACATTTTCAAACTAAAACATTATCACAACTATTCTAAGTCATGGTGAACCACGTTTTCATTATCCTTAAGTGTTATATATGCTAGTCTCCCTTTAGTTTTATGCTTTATTAGTTTTAGTAATTTAGTTTAATTAGATATAAAAACCAAAACAAAAACCCTTCCAACTTATCAAAACCCCAGCTTAAATACCGACTTATCGGAACTAGCTCTGTTTCAATTCTGCCATCGTGAGGAATGACCCTGGATCATCCTTACCGCTTAATCGTATCAGGTATTCATACCAGTTCCAGTAGGTAGTATGGAGGATTAGGCTCCCCCCGACTGTTATAAATTTTAAAACTACCCTGCCGTGTATCTCGGTGGCCGGACCAACGACCGGAGTAAAATCCGACCGACCGCTGGGGTTACCACAATTATTCACCCCATATTTAGGCCTTTTATAGCAAAAACATTCTTAAAACATCATTATTCATCACATTTTGTTATAAAGGTGAAAACTTGATAGACTTTCCAAAACTATACCAAAAGGGCTGAAAATACGTTGAAATGGGCACCAAATTGAGCCATACCTTTTATCTACTCTAAACTCCATACCAAGACCTTACAATTGCCTTATTTTGTAGCAATGGCGATTACGAGAACATGGATATAAAAATTGTTCAAGATGGATCAAGGATGAGAAAGTTATGCAAGAAACAACACAACCGAAGACTATGAGATGTATTCTGAACACGCCTGGGCTACACACATCCAATTTCTACCAAATTGGCATCATTAGAAGCGTAACGGAATTACGAGACATAGGTGAATGAATCAAGTCAAACGGACGCGAAACAAAGAAGATATGGACTTACGAAGCAACGCGAAAAGTTGAAAACAGCACACGAGGCAGCACACGGCCACCCCACAGCCATGTACGGCCTGGGCATAGCCGTGTACGGCCCTATTGCGTCACGCACCGGTTGTTGGAATTTCTAATGGTGACGTGGCACAGCAGTGTGTTTTAAAATTTATAAGGCTGGGGCCTAGGGTTACTTATTATGCTAATCAAAGGGGCTAGCAAAGGACAAGTATGACCTAGGATCGTTCTTCAAAACGCAACAAATTGAAACTAGGGGTTTTAGAAACTTTTATGCGTTTAACTAGGTTTGAAAGAGTTGGTTTTGGTTATGGGTTTCCTAAACTAAACTAAATTAAATTAAAAGGTGGAGGTTACTTCGGGCGTTCAGCAATTAAAGCGATTGTCTACTATGACGTGGTTTAAAATTTGTTAAATATAGAGAGTTCTAATGAAGATAAGTTCGTAAGTTGATGTGAGCTATTACTACAATACTTCTATCGGACTAACGCGGAGGTGTCCACAATCAGGCAAATAGAATGTCACGTGGATTGCAAAAGATATTAAAGTATACACCGAAAGTTCTCTCAAATGTACACGCACGTTATCCGGCAGTTAACCTCGAATCCTATTCCCCAATCTCGGTCGTCAGAGATGTCCGAATTATGGCATAGTTTGTTGAATAAACAATCTTATGAACGAGGGTTATCCTCACCGGAATAAGTTGGGCTAACTGGTCTAGGCGGCCGGATAACATGTCATCACTTATTCGTACGAGTTATCAACATTACTCAGGGATGCAACAAAACAGGGATGATTTATGCCACAAATAGAAACCTAAGTAATACGTTTGTTATTCGATTCATAATACTACTACCTTCGGTCTTTCTTGACTTCCATACATTTGTACTCCGCCGTAAGCGTTTCCAGTACTATATCAAAGAACAGTCGAATAGGGGCTGTCATATTATTTCACGATAATTAATGCCATTTATATTCCACTATTATGATGATCCTAAGGCAACAATCAAACAAGAACATGCAATAAGACGATCAAAGCAACAGTTCAACATAAGCATTCAAAAGTATTATCTAAGCCGAGGATATTCCGAAAGTTGTCTAAAAAATATCGTCTATATTAATTTAATCTTACTCTACCTCTATTCCCATATTTCGTGTCACTTGGATCCTATTTTGGTCTAGAGAACACCGGCCATGCTGAGCTCAATGATTCAATCTAACATAGTATAAGTAAGTGACCCGTACCCTATGAGTTAGCTAAGTTCATTTTTGGATAAGGTTTTAGTCACAACATGAGTTGGTCAGATAAACGATAAAGATTTAATTCCTATATCTATTTGTAATGTAAACCATCCGCAATCTCATAACATACCACATAGTCACATATTCAATACTTCCTAAACGACTATCATAGCAGACAATTGAGTTATTTAGCTAATCATCGCAATTCTAGCATGAATATTTAAATTTGTTAAAGAAAAAAAACAACAACCATATTTAAATACGAGAGATAGATTAACACCTGGGAAGGGATACAAATAACTCGTAGCTAAAATATGCGTCCCGGAGCACCTCCGTATAAATCTTCCTTGACTAGTTAATTAGCTAGTCTAATTAACTTGGAAGAATTACAATTAAAATTACAAAGAAATAAAGATATAGAAATGTGTGTTTTCCAAAGTGTGGAATGTATATGGTGCATTTTCAAATAAAACCCATGGCTCCTATTTATAGGAGAGTTTTGGTGCATGTTAGCAAGTGGAAGCTCACAATTGCAAAAGGTGGAAAAGGTGGTGGCACCGGGTATGTGCAAGTGGTGGCACGAGGTACGTAAAGTTGTGGAAAGGTCTAGCACGTGGTACATAAAGTTGTGGAAAGGTCTAGCACCGGGTACACGCAAGGACCAAATAGCGGGAACCGGATGGGGGGTGGCAGCAGCCGGCGGCTGGCAGCCGGCAGCCTGGTGGCTGGCCGGCGGTGGCTAGCTGCCACCCGTCCCGGTTCGTCGCCCGTTGCCTCGTTGTTCATTTCGCGCGTATCTTCTTCGTTATGCGTCCGTTTGGGTCGATTCTTTTTTTGTTGGATTCGTAATTCAAAATCGAAGACTTTGATGAAAACATATCCCAAAAATATGTCTCTGAACTTTAGATGTGTCGTACGAATCGTTTGGATCTTCCGGCGTACGTAGAATCTTCATTCTCTAGTGTATTGGGTTTCCTAACTTCTAATTCACTCAGGGGCCAGTCATGTAGCTCTTCCGTTGTCATAAGCTTGAACGAGAATCAAATCTACAATACTTAAACGAGGACGGTGCTAATTATCCCTAGACATTCGCGTTTGGGTGAAGATGGTGTATGGGATAAGGGTTTTTGTACGTGGTTTAATTGGGAGTTTAATATAGCCTAAGAGTTGTCTGTGATGACTTGTCTTTGATGTTTTAGATGATACCTCTTTTTGGATTTCTCTCTTTGAGAGCCTTCTTTTCGTAGCTTTTTCTTCTTTGAAGAACCTTTCCCTCGGCTTTAAATGATCCTTGTGTTTTTAGCTCTTTGATTTCTTTGGCAGCTTTGTTTGTGCTTTCTTTGGAGTCCTTTCATGGATGATATTCTTTTTCCTTTGGGGATTCCTTCTAGAAGTATGTTTCTTGTAGTGATTTTGCTGACAGAACAGAAACTTAGGCTATGGCCAAGAGATGTAAAGAATGGGTTGGTTTTTGAAGTGAGTATTTGAAATGAAAAGGCTAAGGCTCGATGGGTTTTCTAAATGATCTTCAATGCCGAAAATGGGCATTGGTCGGGTTAGGCTTGAAAACGGGGGTTTTACGAGAGGGTTTTATCCTATGGAATGTCAAGATCCTCTAATTGCACCTTAATCACGTATGACGCTCATTTTTGTAATTTCGAAATGTATTCTCCGAACAAGTTCTAACTCAAGAAGGCATACATCGGCACACTCACAATCGAAAATTGAAGCATTAAAGGTGAATGCTTTTATATGGCTCAAGATTCCTCACTCATTTTGGGTAGTTTTGTGCCTAGTCATGCGATCGCTTGTTTTGAAACTTAGTTTGAAAGTTATCAAAGAGTTTTGCTCATCATAGTCGTTTTGCCAAACCTTTTGAATTTTTATTGACCGAAAATACCCTTTTTGGGCTTTCCATGATTCAAAAATTTTGCTGAAAATCTGAGTTTTGCTTAAAAAGTTTGATCAAAAGTTCATGTTGCAATACAGTAGTCAATACTACTGCTATCCCACACTTAAAAGAACATTGTCCCTAATGTTCTACTTCTAAGTTAGGCCAATCCCACACTTAGATTTTTGAATAAGGGTTAATATTTTCGAAGTCATTCTCTATTTGTGAGTAGTAATCCCACACTTGGAGTTTTACTTAGAATTTTAGTGTGTTTAATCAAGCAAAATAAGGTTAGAAGAGATACTTCCTTATGCTGCTTGCGTTGCCACTGGATTTTATGGATCAGATTCAAGTGTGTGAATTCGATGGAAATGGACCAGGCTCATTAAAAATGAACTTGTTCCACAAATTCTACTTCGAATTCTGCATAGTACACATCCTTCAGAAAACACAAATGTTAACACAAGTTAATACTAAACATAAATAATAATAACTAAAAGTAGCTAATCCGTGTCAGCATAGAGCGCCTCCCAATCGGTGAAGTCATCATCCATAAAGATCGTGTTCTCAACGATCGATGTAGGTGATGATGACTCCTAAATGGTATAGACCGGAGATGCCGTGTGTTGTGCTCACACCGTGTCGTTGTTTTTCAATTAATGATGCGAGCGCAGCAGGGGTTTTAAATTTATATTTTGCGGGGCTTAAATTAACCGTACTACCTACTTGATTAGTAAGCGGTAAGTATAATCTAAGATCGTTCTATGAATCCAAACGTGTGGTCGATTAAAGTTGACACTTTCAGTAGGGAAGTATTTAGGATGGCATAAAGTAGGTGTTTTGGTCAAAAATTACTAAAAGCAATTAAGTGA
This sequence comes from Helichrysum umbraculigerum, assembly GCA_949592205.1. Classification (NCBI taxonomy): domain Eukaryota; kingdom Viridiplantae; phylum Streptophyta; class Magnoliopsida; order Asterales; family Asteraceae; genus Helichrysum; species Helichrysum umbraculigerum. Next base: position 66,821,736 of record CATIUR010000003.1, read on the forward strand.
TCAAAATTAGTTTATGAGGTCAGGTGTATAAATTACTCTCAAGATAATTACGTAGAAACACGATTATCTCTATTAGTAAGTAAATATTTTGCGTTTAAAAAAAAAATTAATTTGATCCGTGGATCCTCGTTGAATAAACGTTTATGTATCAAAGCTTTACTAACAGACTAAGGATGATTGCAATTTGATAGCGAAAATGTAACTAAAATGTAATTGAAGCAAAATTAATGACAATTAAGCAAAAACGACACGATGATATACGAGGAAAGCCCTTGATCAAGGTTGATCGTCGGCACAAAACCTCGGGAAGGATCAAACGATCCTTGCTTTGTTAATCTTAATAAAATAAAAGTAATGAATTACAAAGTAAGAGCACAAGGATGATCGGCTAAATGAATGTGTGTGAATTTAGCTAAGTGTTAGTGAAGTAATCGTAAAATGAAGAAATAGCAGAGTGTATTCGTGATTTGAAGGTATGAGTAGTGAATTGTGATTAACCTAATCGATCACCCAAGCCTCGTTTAAATAGTAAGAGCCTATAACAATAATCCCGAAATATCAGGGATCCTCCGAGGTATGATGAAGATCACCAACGTCTCTTTTGACTCTATTTTGCATGTGCACAAGACTTCGTCTTCTCCAAACCATATTAAAGCCTTGCCACATAATCCGGAGCATATCTGATTAACGCGTTTCTCCCAAGACCTGGTCAACACTTAAGAAAAATAAACACGTTAATCAACTCATGATCCTGAACTAATACAGGTCCAGGATCCTGAGTTATGCGTACTCCAGAATATACTTAGGATCCTCACTTAAGGATCCTCCTCATTCAGTATCCTGCAAGAATATGTTAGACAAATATATCCTGACTAGGATCCTGTAAGATAAATAACCAGAATATATCCAGGATCCTTAATAATATCAGTGATCCTGAAAACAGACTTATAAATCACCATTATCCTAAGGTACGAATATAAAATATGAACGACTTTCATACCTGCAAAGTGTACTTATGATGCTAATAAGGATCCTGCAAAGGTTAGTAAAAATCTAGCCACAACAATTGCCCCTGAAGTTATAACGCTTTTTAGGATCCTAAAACGTTATAACTTCCCAAGTTAACCGCTTAAATCGTGTTAGGTAGTTGCACGGATAACTGTGCCCGGATACTTATAGCTATCCTAACGCACATCATATCACATTTAACCTCCATTCCGTTCTCTTCTCCACACGTTTTCAGGTATCACCTTTCTCTATTCTCTTTCGTTTTTTGTTAATTATGAAACCTATAACTAGAAGTGACCTTCCTGAATTTACTGATCAGAAAATGATCTCCGAACCTTTTCCATCTTCATTATCCGGTCCCGACTTAGAAAAACTTAAGAGCGCCTTTCCTAAAAACGCCATTTTCCGACCTCATGATCCTAGTCTCCATGCTGATCATCGATCGGATCGATGGATATGTTTCCCAGAATTTCCCTTTACTCTAGGACTAAGATACCCATTCCCGGAGATTTTTAGCGATTTCTTCGGCATGACTGGATTATGCTATTCACAAACAATGCCTATGATTTGGCGCACCCTGTTCGTCATTCATTCCGTCAATGAATCTCATCATACTCATCTTGGAATTCCTGAAGTAGCCCAAACCTACCATCTTCGATCACACAGTTCAAATTACTCTCTCTTTAAAATCAAGCCCAAACGTAAACATCTCGTTCTTTGCGCCACTCAAAACAATCCCAACTGGAAAGAGAGATTCTTCTTCGTTGATCGTAGATCCCTTCCTGACGAAGAATTGATCTCCACTTTTTGGCTCACAAAGGGTAGGGTTGAAATTACCTTAGGAAACAATTTCACATGTATCTTTATCTCTAATTTGTTCAGTTTCTCTTGCAGCTACCTTTGAAAATTTAGCTCCTCCCCTTTTTGATACAGAGGAGTTGATTCAAAATTTCCTTCAAATTCCCGAGAGTGTCAGAACATTTTCACCTCCTTCTTTATCAGAAATCATGAAGACCGAGAAAACTACTCCTACTTCAACATGTAAATTTCAAATCCCCTTCTCGGAAATACTTATCTCATATTTATACGACAATTTTTCTCTTTCTTAAGCAACATCTTATTTCTCCTTATCGGACATTGATGATGAGGATACACCGATCAAAGTGGAGAAATCAGCCCCTGAACCTAGCAAGGCAAAAAACCCTAATCCACGAACCAGGTCAACCGTCAAGAAAAGGAAAGCTGTTATCTCTGAGGATCCTGATGTACCCATTCTGAACTTCGAGCAGGTATATTCCATTTAGCCTATTTAACTCCACAATCAAATTCCTTTTCCTGCACATTTATTAACATTTGTTCTATCCAGGCTATGGAACAAGCCATAACACGTTATAAAGAAAAAGAAGAGACGATTGAGAGTATGAAGAAATCTGCCGCTGTTGCTGCGGAATCTGCTGCTCAAAAGATAACCTCCTTGAGGAAAGAGGTAAAGGATGCCGAAGCTTATGTCGCTCAAAAGGATATGGATGCTCAGAAAAGAATTGATGAAGAGGGGGAGGTCATGATTGCTGCTGTTAAGAAGGACACCACTGCTGCTGTACTTAAGGCTAGCATCCTCATGGCATCTGAAGCTAGTGCCAGGGGTTTGGACATATCTTTCTGGAACCTTGAAGCTTGGCAAGATAAGTTGGCAAAGCTAAAAAGTGAGAATCCAAAAATGGGGGACCTTTTGGATGGTAGTAGTGGCAAAGCTCTCAAAGCTTCTAAGGTGTCTCCTCAAAAAACAGCAATCCAAGTTGATGACGTGGAGATGGATGATCCTGAGCTAGCGAAGGAGACTCCGAAGGAACCCATACCAGCAGAAGAAAGCAACATAGTGGGCGAGGAAGGCATATGACTAGCCGGAGCCCAGTCTTCATTTTAATGTTTAGTTTTTAAGGATTGTGATTGTACTTAAACAATTTCATTTGGGGAGAGGTTGACTCGGTGCAGTCAACCATGGTTGTTTTTTGAATGTGGTTTGTGTTGGCCACAAGACATTTTAAATTTCCTGCACCTTTGAACGTTAATTCGGGATGAGCAATCCTGAATTCTTTTGATGTCAATAATATTAGGATATTACAAATGCCTTGTGCCTTTAAGATACTGAGGAGATTCCCTCAATGTAGAAATTTGCTTTGAAAATAATTCAGAAACAGGATCCTGAGGAGATTCCCTCAGGACACATCCAGGATATTGAGAAGATTCTCTCAATATATAGTCGGCTCCATAGACTTCAAGGATCCTGAACAGGATCTGAAATAATCTTAAGTTTAGGATCCTCAGATTCAAGGATTCTTAATTGGATTTGACATAATCTCAAGTTTAGGATCTTGAGATTCCAGGATCTTAAAACACTTTGCAGATTCCTGTAACACGAAAATGTTTTTAAATTTGTCAAACAATTGTGAAAACAATTTATTTTCGAAAAAATGTTGTAATCTTTTAAAGAGATTTCGTGATCCTTAGATCAAAACGGTTTTGACAATCATGAAAACATTAGAGCTAATAAAATCGTTTATTAGACTTAACCAACGAAAATTTGATAATGTGAAAACATTATAACCATTAGGTAGTTTATGCAAACTATAAAAGTGACATGTAAATGCCAAATCGTTGGGTAATGTGAAAACATTACAAACCATGCGTATTACGTAATGAGAAGTCATTACAAGCCTTATGTACTTGGGCTACGCCATTTGAGACATGAAAATGACTAACCAATTGAGTAATGTGAAAACATTACAAACCTTAGAGTGACGTGAAAACGACACAAACCTTAGATCGATATGTATAGTGCACATCAGTATCGACATTCGTTAGCGCTTGATCTATAGGCCAATGGAAATGAAGTTGTCGAGTACCAGAGGCATCACCGATTCCCTAACCGTGGCACTATAATCAAACATCGTGCGCTCCTGGCGAGGTGTCAAAACCCTTTTCGTAGAGAGGTGTTTATCCGTACGGAAACCTCTAAACCTTAGAGGATCGCTGGGATCCTTAACGGAGGAGAGGTGGCCAACCCCTAATCTTCATTCCATGATCCTTAAGTATATGAACTACAACAAATACAAGATCTTGGGTAAAGGTGGGTGTTAGTTTGCCTAACACCCCTCCGATGCTTAAGTCAGTACAGTATTCAATGAGAATAGTATTAATAATGAAAAACTTTCATGCATATATTAATATATGATCATAATACACACATACATATATATATATATTAAAGAATAAAATCAATGAAAAGTTTAGGATCATAGGAGTACCTTATATGTTGAACAGAAATATTCAACTTACATGTTTGTCCCTAACCTTGGATCTTACGGCACCGAGTCAATCTAATCGCTAGCGGAAATAACAATTAGATCACTAACCAATCACACGAATAATCAAACACAAAGAATACGAATCAAAACGTTGTTTATTCGATTATAGTCAATCAGATTACAGAGATTTCGACTAATGGTGTTTAGGGTTTCGTCAACCCTAAAACAGAAAACATAAAACGAATTTATACTAAATCTGGCACCTGCGACGTCGCACGCCCAAGCCCATGCGACGTAGACTACGTCGCAGGCCCAAAACCTGACGTCGCACCTGCGACGTTACACGCTACGTCGCAGGAGTCAGGAATGCTAATTCTAATTACAAACTACGAGCTAGACCAGCTGACAGACACTAAACATGTACTAACAAACTCCCCCGTGTCTTCAGCTTGGTCTTCAAAAATCTTCTTTAAACCCAGCCCGCAGGAAACTGGCCATCAGCATGAATTCCATTAGCCACACAAACAGTAACAACATTGTAAAACTGCTGTGCTAAACGTCTGTTGAATTCATTCTTCTGACCAACACGAATCCGATTATCATAGAGTTTTCTTAAATCTTTTTCATGAAAATTAATCAAACTCATCGGATCATATAGTCTAAACGTTGCTTGCTTCAAATTCCATATACCTCCAACTTCTGGCCACGGTTCAGAATCTGGTACGAAAGTAATAACCGCTTCACCAGTCTGTGGATCAAGTTCCCATTTTACAAGTCTTCTCAAAAAATAATAAGGAACTGATTCCAGAGGTATCTCAGTCAAACATTTAGCAGGCGAATAGTGAACTTTAACCAAAGGCTTCCTGGTGACTGGATCAATCTTTTTCTTCCACGTATACCGAGTTCCCAACGTCGGCTTCAATTTCGAATATGTCTTCGATAACACTTCCCGACGTAAATTTCTCTGAATGAACTCAGCATAATCATTCTCGAAAGGATTAATCAATTTAAGCTGAGCTAATCGATTAATCTCTCCTTTTGGCAACGTGCTCAATCTATCAAAACGCATTCTGAAATACTGAACTCCATCTTCTCTCTTAATCATGAAAAGATTCCTCTGACACTTCCAGCTTTTAATAACACCGGTATAATTTCGACTAACCCGGTACACTTGACATTTAACTGGAATAGGAACTGGATTTCGTCCCTTAGGCCACCATTTCTTATTTCTCTCTCTCTTTTCTTCAGCAGTTAACTTCTTCGCTGCTTAGTCCGGTGCCTGTGTCTCTGAAGCTGGAGTTGCAGCAGAACTTGATTCTCCATGTTGAGCTTTATCAGGACTCTCGTCTTCACTTGAATCAGATTCAATAATTGGTGCACCATCATAAGCTTCCCCAGATTGTGCATCATCATACGTTTCATCTGCATTCAACTGTTCTTCTTCAATCGAGACATCCTCGTTCATCTCAAAAACATTCTCTGTTTCTTCCTCAGAGCCAACTCCACTGGCCATCCTCTGAATAAATGATAAGTCAGCGAATGAGTAATCAACTGCCAGCGGTCTCGGTTGCCCTGGAATATCATCAACACAGAAATAATCCAAAAGAGAAATATTTTCATTAACATTTTCAATTACAGGGTTGGGATTTACAGACGCAGGTTCACTTGACTCTAAAGTGGGTATCCCAGACCCAGACTCCCCCGAGGCAAGTAACCTGCCTTCCAAAACATTAACCCGAAGCTTCGTTTCCTCAAGCTCCTTAGATTGGACCTCGATCAACGCAGCTTGTTCAGCAATCTTCTCGTCTTGAGCCTCCAGCTTTTGCTTCATCTGCTGCATATCTTCCATTATCTTTTGCATGAAAGCTGGAGTCGGTTGAATCTCAAAAGCATCCTGTTGCTGTGGATTGACTGGAGCTCGTGTTGACGAAGAGCGACGAACACGACGACTCGGTCGATAAGTCTCATCAGCAGGATCATCACCGTCACGTGTACGTTTTCCCTTATCCCTTGGAGGTACATACTTGCGTCCTGCCCGGATCCGACGCTGAATTCTTAGATATCTGAATGAATCGGAAAGCCTGATACGTTCCATCTCAGAGGGATGCGGAACAGTACCATCCGAATGCTCAGGCGTCGGTCCCCCATCCTGAGGACCTACATTGGCCGGTTCTTCGGAATCAGAACTCTCGACCGTGTCGTGAGATGCTGGATTGTCCGAATCCACATGCCCGAACTGCTCAATGTTCTCCAAAATAGCCTCCACATGCTCCCCCGCAGCTTGAACAGGAACGTTCATGAGTGGTTGCTGCGGTTGCTGTGGTGCTGGAACATCCATATACTGAGGATCTGGGGGCGGTACATAATTTTCATCCACAATAGCACCGAATAAAGGAACATCCCTTGGTGCCTCGACCCCTTTCTCATACCCTGCACAAATAGTGAAAATCCGACTCATCATCGGTGAAATCTTCAGTGGATGATCGATATCACCCTGTGCCTGAAGCTCCGGATGATGACGATTGATGTGCAACTGTACAAATCTTGGATATAAAATCCATTTCTGATCCCCGGCATTCGCATTATCAACCATAGCCCTGAAGATAAATACCGAGAAGTTGAACGGCTTGTTATATACCAACGCTAACATAGCAGAAGCCAGACTTCGGCTCATCCCATCCGTTCCACCTTTCCTATTCCCCAAGCAAACAATAATCACATGCATCAAATATCTCCAGACGCGTGTGAGATTCGCTTTTCTATACTGATCAGAGGGAATCCCGGGATATCCTATCCGTTGCATAGCTCCGGTAACTAAAATATGATCAAAACCGACATGCATATCCGGTTGATCATTCAGCTGTAAAAGTTCCCGAATGCTCTGTTCTGTAATAATGATCTCCGTACCCAGAACGGTAGAGACCAATCGTCTAACGTCGTTTTCAGTAACGACAGTTGCGTTTCTCCAAAAAGGGTTGATCAGATTTCCAAACGCCATAGTGTTATCGGAAATGGCGTGGAATACCCTTGAACGTCTCAAAAACGCGATCATCTGACGATACGGTGCAGCTTTATCAGAAGTGTCAGTAAGGAAAGCAGCCGTATTATGACGAGCTTCAAAAATCAAAGCCATATCTGCAAAAACAGAAACAGATTGCAACTCGAAAAAGATTAGAAAAATAATGTTACATTTTTACAAACTTTTTCAAATTCCCTGGAACTAGCGACGTAACCCCGTACGTCGCATTAACACAGAGCGACGTAGAACTGTACGTCGCTAAAATTCAAAATAAATTGAAAAGCGACGTAAGGCCTGACGTCGCATAAAATTCGAGCGACGTCAAGGGGGACGTCGCATTTTGCAATTTATTGTGAATTTAATCACTTTAATTAAAACAGCGACGTAGAGTGGTACGTCGCATCGGACGTCGCAGTGAAAGCGACGTAGGGAAGGGCGACGTAGGAAATTAATAATAATTAAATAAAGCGACGTAGGCCACGACGTCGCAGCGTACGTCGCACTGACGAACAGGCGTCCCCAACCCAGAAACCCTAACCCTCGAATTTAGGGGTTTTCAAAATCAAACGCACTACAAGGTGCGGCTAACGATGGTGATCACGAAAACATGATTTATAACCAGTAAATTACACGATAGACCATCTAATATATCCGAAACCCGAAACCCTTTTAACCCGTAATACATACATAGCCATTAAACATAATATACACGGTTAAAAATGGTAAAATCGGTACCTAAGTGTGCGGAATAACGAGTAGATCAAAACTACGTAAGTGAATCGGAATGAAAACAGCTACAAATCACGAAAATTGCTCGAAAATTGCTACGTCGCAAATCGCCACTGGTACGTCGCAGGCTACATCGCACGTGAATAGTGAATAGTGTGACGTGTTACGTCGCAGTTGAGACTATATATAGTCTAACCCTTCATGCGACGTAGACTGGGACGTCGCAGGCGACGTAGAGTGGGACGTCGCATAAAATTTTTGATCCAATTTTGAAATTTTTCAAACCGTTTACTCGTTATTTTAGCAAATAATATCCAAATAACTCGTGACTTGGGAAAAATAACGCAGAATAAAAATAAAGCATAAAACTAAAAATTCTTTTTGGTATTTTCTTTAATTTTACAAAAAGTAAAAAATTAACAAAATAAAATAACTAACACTCTATTTTTGGTGACGGAGTTGAGTTGTCTGATTAGGGATCATATCGGAATAACATGCATTTATTAGGAATAGTAAGTGTTATTTCGATCATCAGTATATTTGTCCACTTTAAATTTACGTGGCACATTTAAAACACCTTTTATAAAAATTATTTCAAGACAATTATTGGTATTGTTTGTCCACCTAAACACGTTACATCCGTGTCTGTGAGTTAAACTTTTATTGTGAGTATGAATATTAATTTTGAGAGACCTATTATATGATATACTGATAAACTTCAGTAAAACAAACACTGCATATTCACACAAGGTAGAGATTACAAGACCAAGTTTATCTCGGTTTTCTCGTAACATACACTTGATATTTATATTTAGGCATACATCAAACCGACTATGAAGATACTAGTGGCCCCAGATCTGTACAAAGTACAACAGAGGGTCCCTTAGTATGAACATAACAAGTTTCAGACTATTTGCATAACTAATGGATTCAGGTCTGTACGTGAGTACAACAATAGTCACCATTAGTTAGGCGAATAATCATATTATCACTATATGCCCATTTTACATTTACATAATTATGACAGTGTATGATAGTACTTCCATTTATCAATTAAGACTTATGTCATACATCATATAACATTTTTCTCAAAGTAATAGACAAGTATTTAAATTACTTCTTAATATCTCAGAGACCGGTGTGTACCATGCCTACCAATACATCGTATGATGAAGATAATTAAGATAAAAACTGTTTTAAGTGTGTCAGATAAACCTACTGACACATCCAAGATAAACCTTAAAATTCCATTTTGTGCATGTCACCCGATGTACTATCATATCCCAAGTTGTTTACAGACACAACTTCAACGTCTATTTTAAAAATGTAGCAACCTTGCGTTTTCTTTAATACTAAAGAGTATAAAGAGTGGCTGTTGGGATTTTTTTTTTTTTTTTTTTTTTAAATTGAATTTAAAAACTTAAAAATCCAAGTCACAAATCATTTCTTTGACTGAAAGAACCTTAAACCTATCAGATTGACCAGTTCAATAAAACGTGATCGCAAAAAGGCTTTTGTGAAAAGGTCCGCACACTGCTTAAGGGTCTCTATATGTACGACATCTATAAGGTGTTTCTCAAAGCAATCCCGTATAAAGTGGAACCTAAGTTCAATATGTTTGGTCTTAGAGTGCTGTACGGGATTGTGTGTTATAGATATAGCAGCTGTATTATCAATGTAAATAGGAGTCATAGAGAGATTGAACCCGTAATCACGCAGCTGATGCTGAATCCAGAGAACTTGAGAACAGCAACTTGCAGCAGCAACATACTCGGCTTCAGCTGTGGAAATAGCAACCGCAGTCTGCTTTTTGCACTGCCAAGAAACTAAGCGCGATCCAAGGAACTGACATCCTCCAGTAGTTGACTTCATATCTATCTTGCAGCCACCAAGATCCGAATCCGAATAGGCAGTTAACTCGAAGTTTTTCTCGTTGGAATACCATAGACCCAGAGATGGCCTAAAAGCGAGATATCCAAAAATGCGTTTTACTGCCTTCATATGAGACACCTTCGGATTTGCTTGAAATCGTGAGCAGAGAGAAACAGCAAACACTATATCTGGTCTTGAGGCAGTCAGGTACATGAGAGAGCCTATCATTGAGCGATAGTCTTTCTCCTTGCAATCTTCATCGTCCTCATTAGGTCCAAGATTGTGTCTTGCTTCAATTGGAGTGCCGTAGTGTTTACAGTTGAGCAATTCATATCTCTTTAACATGTCAGTGACATATTTTGACTGGTGGATATAAATTCGATTGTCAGATTGCTCAACCTGTAGTCCCAGAAAGAACGTAAGTTCCCCCATAGCACTCATTTCAAACTCAGATTTCATCAGTCTTTCAAAATCCTTGCACAACTGATCATTAGTTGATCCAAAGATTATGTCGTCCACATAGACCTGCACAAGTAACAAATCCGCTCCTTCCCGTTTGATGAAAAGCGTGCTATCAATCTGTCCTCTGTCAAAACCATTCTTCAGCAAGTACTTGGCAAGTCGCTCATACAAAAGTCGAGGAGATTGATGAAGACCATACAAAGCTTTCTTCAGTTTGCAAACATGATTAGGATGCTTTGGGTCTTCAAAACCAGGAGGCTGACACACATAAATCACTGCGTCGACATCTCCGTATAGAAAAGCACACTTTACGTCAAGTTGATACACGCGGAATCCTTTAAATGAAGCATAGGCTAGAAAAATCCGAATAGATTCCAAACGAGCAACAGGAGCGAAAACTTCATCATAGTCAATACCTTCTAATTGACTATATCCTTGAACTACTAGACGGGCTTTATTTCGAATAACAGCCCCACGATCATCCATTTTGTTATGGAAAACCCAACGAGTACCCGTCAAGTGAGCACCCTTGGGTAGAGGAACAATTTCCCAAACATTCATCTTGTTTATTTGCTGTAGTTCCTCCTGCATAGCCTCGACCCAAGATGGATCCTTTAAGGCTTGTTCAACCTTTTTAGGTTCAATTTGAGACAAATGACATGAATCGATATGAGCTATAAGTCCCAAAAGTTGCTGAGCTGAAGTCTGCTTTGCTTGCTGTCGTGTTTGAACAGATGCATGAGGATCACCAATGATATTATCAATGGGGTGATCCTTATGTATACGAGTTTCTGGTATGGCACCTGGCACAAGATCCACACCCAGATTGTTCAAATCTCCCTCAGTTTCAGGAGTAGCAGCAGACTCAGGAGAGGCTAACTCTTCTTCTTCTACTTCATCTTCATGAGAAAATAAGTGAGAGTAGGCCATTGTTTCCTCCATTTCATCTTCTTCTTGAGGTTCCTCTAAAGGAGGCATGTTTGGATCATATTGAAGCTCCTTTGTGTAGGTATAAACTGTTTTAGAAGGAGCAGCCGAAGATGATGGAGTAGGAGATGGTGTTGATGGTGGTGATTTGGTAGTTGTTTGTGGTTGTGTGGGTGGTTGTGTGGGTGGTGGTGAAGGTGTAGGTGTAGTTTGTGGAGGTGTAGGATTAGTCGGTGGAGGTGCGGGTGTTGCATTGGGATTTGGGTTGGATGATTTATTATTAACAGGTGTATCTTGAGTAAGATCAAGCTCATGAAGTATAGAAACCAATTCTTCCGTTTCATCTTCTTCCGGAATATTGAAAGAGTTGAAGAGGTTTCCATAGTTGAAAAACCAATCCGGACCCGTTCCTTGAGGAGGTTCCGTATACCTTAAACATTTCACTTCAAAATGCTCCTCAATCTGATTCGTTGATTTGTTAAAGACTCTTTTGTTCGGAGAGTTGACTGAATATCCAAGAAAAATCCCTTCAACAGCTTTATCACCAAACTTAGAGACCTTATCTTTTGTTATCATGATCAGGCATGGACACCCAAATGGTTCTAGGAACTGCAGATTTGGCTTACGGTTATTGAAAAGTTCATAACACGTCTTGTTCTTTTTCTTAACCGTGAGTACTCTGTTGAGAACATAACAGGCAGTATTAACTGCCTCAGCCCAGAAGATGATTGGTAACTTGGAGTCAGCTAACATAGTCCGAGCTGTCTCGATAATTGTCCTGTTCTTTCTTTCTGCAACTCCATTCTGTTGTGGAGTCCTCGGAGCACTAAATTGATGCTCAATACCTCTTGTAGCACAAAACAATTCGAGAGTTGAGTTCTTGAATTCAGTTCCATTATCGCTTCGTATCCTTTTCACCTTCAAGTTGCACAGATTTGCCAACTTGTCCAACAAATACACCAGAATCTCAGGAGTTTCCCCTTTTGTGGTCAAAAAATAAACCCACGAAAACCTTGAGTAGTCATCAGTAACTACCAAGCAGTAAGACCGACCACCAATGCTCTTTGTAGAAACTGGACCAAAAAGATCCATATGTAGTAGTTCCAATGGAGCATTTATAGAATTCACCTGCTTAGACTTATGAGACTTCTTACGTAGCTTTCCTTTTTGGCAGGAGATACAGTCATCCTTTAGAGCAAATGACTGTTTCGGAACTCCTAGCACTAGATCATTTTTAGTCAAGAAATTCATTTTTCAGAAATGAATATGTCCCATTCGTCTGTGCCAAAGCAGTGATTCCTTTTCAGAAGCCTTAGACAAGAGACACGTATATTCGTTCGAGGTCTCAACAGTTCTCATGTTCAAAATGTATGTGTCATTCTTTCTTGGTGCTCTCAGTAACACCCATTCTTCCGGAATGACATACCCAGGCTTCAGTATCACACACTCTGTCTTTGTGAACGCAGTTGTATAATCCTTATCACAGACCTGTGAAACACTTAGCAAGTTGTGCGTAAGCTGTTCCACGTAGTTCACATTTTCAAAACTAACATTGCCGTTAGTTAACGTTCCTCTTCCAGAAATGGTTCCCCCAGTATCTCCAGCAAAAGCAACATATCCTCCTGCGTATGGTTTAATATCCACACGAAGAGATACATCGCCTGTCATATGTCGCGAGCAGCCGCTATCCAAATACCATTCACTATCTTTAACGCGTTCTGACTGCTGCAACACACAAACGAAGGAGATTAGTGAGAAACGGTGACCCAAGCCTTTACAGACTTAGGTCGACAGTGGTCATCAACAATAATCACGTCAGATAGGATTTTATCTTTAAACAAATTAGAATTTTTATCTGATGTGTTATTGTTGACGACTGAAGAGTCAACATCAGACTCTTTACGTTTCCAAACTTTTGAAGATTCGGAATTGATATTAGAAGTAATGTTGGGCTTTTGAATTGGCAAAGGTTTTTGCTCAACATTACTTGGTTTCGAAACAGGCTTCAAAATAGGCTTGGGAGAGGTAGAGTAACGCCTAGGTGGAGATTTTGAAAAAGAATTTCTGTAAACAGATGTCCTAGGCATCTCTCTCCCATAGCGCTGATTTGACAGCTTTGGACATTCACGAATTAAATGTCCTTGTTTCTTGCAGTAGAAACAAGAACGAGTCTCAACAAACGGTTGAGGCTGAGGAATTACCACAGGAGGTGGAGAAACATTTCTAGAACATGAACAATGCGTACATGTTTTAGAAAGTGTTTGTTTTGGTTGAGAGGTTGAAGTTGAAGGTTTATCATACGAAACTCTTTCATTTACTATTTTATTTTGCAAAATCTTTACAGTCACCTGTAAAGTTTGTTGTTTCGAATTAAAAACCTTGGCTTTTCCCTTATTTGGTTGAACCTTAATTTCAGGCTCAATCTTTGAAATCACTTTTTCAGGTTTAACCACAACCTTCTTAACCTCAGGATACTCCTGATCCGTAATGTCCTCAATCTCAACAATCTCCTCAATAATAACAGGAGATTCATTCTTTAACTCAACACTCTCCTCAACACTAACAGGAGATTCATGCACAGACTTAACAAACGTTGGCAAGGGGTACTCTGGCCGCTTGGTTTTCTCCTTTGCCGGTTTGTTATGTTTGGTCTCTTTAGCATCTTTAGCTTTTAAACCATAAAGCTTGGACCAATCAACTGGAATCTCTTCAAAGCCTTCCTTAACAGGCAGGGGACAGTGAGTAGTAGGAGGAGGGACTGAGTTGTATCCCAATCCCTCATTCTTCTTCCCTTTAGTACCATGCTTGCTAAGAATTTCATTAAAAACAACCGTTGAGGAATTTGAACCTAAGATTTTACTCTTATAATTCTCATACTCAGCTTTTAAATCTGTAAGTTCTTTATTTAGTAATTCAATTTCAACAAGATAGCTTTTAATGGCATCTTCTTGACTAAAAACCTTAGATTTATATTTCTGAGTATCTAACCGATGAGCCTCAAGATGTTTTTCATAAAGTTTCTCATTAGCTTTTAAGAAATTATTTGACTCGGTTAGTTTTTCATTCTTTTTCCTCAACTCTACAGTTTCGTTCTGAAATGCCTTTAGAGATTCAGTTAACTTAATACATGAGATACAATTTAATGGTTCATCATGTACCTCACTCACAATGTGAGCCATCAGACACTGTTGGTAATGCTGGGAGACAGGCGTCCAATCTTGACTTGTAGGCTCAAAGGCAATCAGGGCATTATCAGCAATCCCTTTCTTAGAAACTTCCATTTCTTTGGCCTTTGGAGGAGTAGATGGTGTTGTGAATCCCGATGCTGGCATTTTGGGTTTCTCGCACTCTCTGGCGAAGTGACCCAAATTTTGACAATTGTAACATCGGACCTTACTCTTGTCAAATCCGAAGCCAGTCTTTCCATCACCTTCCAAACTTTTACGCCCTGTCCTCTGCAAGAACTTTTGAATTCTTCTGGTGATCATCGCCACATTCCAAGTTAAATCCATTTGCTCCAGATCATCTTCATCAAGCTGAGCATAGTCTTCCTTAGTCAGCTCCAAAGTAAGATTCGGTTGAGTAACCAAATCCTTGTATGAGCTTAAGAAAGCTGTGTAAATGGCAGCTTGCTCCTGAATAGCAGGTGAGACTTGAACCTGTTGTTGATTTGAAGAAGGTCCAGTCATGAAAACAGAATGAATCCCATCGGAAGCAGAAGAAGAAGTTGATGGAGCATTTGTATTTGTCACGAAGGCGACTCCAGATCCATAAGTCTTTCCAGAGTTGATCTGAACACCATACACACTAGGATTCTGAACAGCAGCACCAGACCTAGTTTCTTTCTTCTTAATCTCCATCGCGTGAGCTTGAAGATCCCCTATCAGCGTATCCAAAGACATGTTTGCAAGTTCTTCATTTTCCTTTAAAAATTGAACTTTAACATCCCAAGAACTTGGCAACACATCCAGTAGCTTCTTATTTACTTCAATTGAAGGAAAAGTATAACTCCCTTCAAACAACTCACCAACTAACCGTGAGTACCTAGTGAATAACGAAGTCGTGTCTTCATTTGGAAGGATGTCAAAGATATCGTACTGTTTCTTAATCAGTTCGAGCTTGGCTTCCTTGTACTTATAATTTCCTCCACAACGAGTTTCAATTGCCTTCCACAGATCAAAGGCTGTTTCATGAGTTCTGAAAAGCCAAAGAACATCCTTGGTTAGACACATTTTAATCATTGAAAAAGATTTTCTTTCAGTATCAAAATCTTTCTTCTCCTCGGTAGACATCGCTTAATAGGTCTTAGCAGGACGAATATTACGGTATTCTCCTTCAGCTAATGGAGGTACATAACGTTCGCGTAATGGTCCCCATAATTCTGGACAATGAAAATCAATGTATTGTTCAACTCGGTCTCTCCAGTATACATAATCCATGTCCGCAGTAAATAATGGAGGTTTATTACTTGAACCTATGTCATTACTTTGTTTAATCATTTCTCTTAGACCTCTAATATCCTCTTTATCAGCTGCCATTGTAATTACTTAATCGAAAAACAAACTTCTGATCTTAGCGACGTAGGTGAGTACGTCGCACCAAGATTATGCGACGTTGATAGGTACGTCGCAAAAGCAAAGGATTCAATTAAGAATCAGAAATATGCGACGTTGAGAGGTACGTCGCAGATGACGTCGCAGAGGACGTCGCAGAATCACACTATGCGACGTAGAGAGGTACGTCGCAGATGACGTCGCAGAGGACGTCGCACAGACTAATTAAAGTCCAAATTACTACGTCGCACACGACGTCGCAGCTGACGTCGCAATGGTACGTCGCAAAACGCGCTGAGCAGCGGCCACAAACCCTAAAAACGAATTTTTAACCCTAAAAACCAAAACCACGAATGCCGAACGACAGAAACCTTCAATTATCCCAGTAATACTGATCGAAAACCTGTAAAAACACAAAACAAACGTGATAAACACAAAAACACACGAATATCACGTCCTTTTAAATCCCAAACTCGATCCGAATCGCCAAAACGAGCACTTTCTGCTCTGATACCAGTTGTTTGTCCCTAACCTTGGATCTTACGGCACCGAGTCAATCTAATCGCTAGCGGAAATAACAATTAGATCACTAACCAATCACACGAATAATCAAACACAAAGAATACGAATCAAAACGTTGTTTATTCG
This sequence comes from Helichrysum umbraculigerum, assembly GCA_949592205.1. Taxonomy (NCBI): domain Eukaryota; kingdom Viridiplantae; phylum Streptophyta; class Magnoliopsida; order Asterales; family Asteraceae; genus Helichrysum; species Helichrysum umbraculigerum. The sequence continues at coordinate 66,838,259 of CATIUR010000003.1, forward strand.
ATTATAGTCAATCGGATTACAGAGATTTCGACTAATGGTGTTTAGGGTTTCGTCAACCCTAAAACAGAAAACATAAAACGAATTTATACAAAATCTGGCACCTGCGACGTCGCACGCTACGTCGCAGGCCCAAGCCCATGCGACGTAGACTACGTCGCAGGCCCAAAACCTGACGTCGCACCTGCGACGTTACACGCTACGTCGCAGGAGTCAGGAATGCTAATTCTAATTACAAACTATGAGCTAGACCAACTGACAGACACTAAACATGTACTAACATTACACATGATAGAGTTTCAAATGAATGGCATTCCAGGATCTTGGAAGTAATTCTCCATCCATATTGGCCAACCAGTATGCCCCCTTTCCAGCATCCGAATCTATCAAGTACGGACCTTCCCACCTTGGTGCTAGCTTTCCTTCCTCAGGATTCTTAGTATTTTGAAATACTTTTCTCAATACCAAATCTCCAACTCGAAACCTTCTTATCCTAACATTTTTGTTGTAGGATCTTGAAATCCTCTGTTGGTATGCTGCAATCCTGAATTTAGCACGATCCCTCAATTCATCCACAGTGTCTAGATCCTGAATCAATGCTTCCTTGTTTGCTTCCAAAGTCTGCATCCGGGATCTTGCCGTAGGGATCACCATTTCTGTCGGGATCACAGCCTCAGATCTAAACACCAAAGCAAAAGGAGTTTGCTTAGTTGCCTCCTTTTCTGTGGTCCTATCAGCCCATAGAACAAAAGGCAACTCTTCAGCCCATCTCCCTTTCTTAGCATCTAGCCTCTTCTTAAGATTATTGATTATGATCTTGTTGCAAGATTCTGCTTGTCCATTAGCTTGAGGATGGACTGGTGTTGAAGTTATCATTTTGATTCCCCAACTTTCACAAAACTTGGTTGTTCTTCTTCTAATAAATTAAGATCCATTGTCACATACTATTTCTGCCGGGATCCCAAACCTTGTGAGGATATTTCTCTTGATGAATGAAATAACATCCTTTTCCTTCACTTGAACAAATGCTTCAGCTTCAATCCATTTTGAGAAATAATCCATCATTGCAAGCATAAACACTTTTTCTCCTGGAGCAACTGGTAGTTTTCCAACAATATCCATTCCCCATTTCATAAACGCCCATGGTGTGATAATTGGATGCATCGGTTCTACTGGCTGATGATGGATGTTCCCGTGTCTTTGACAAGCATCACATTTGCGAGCAAAATCCATGGAATCCTTCTTCATTGTAGGCCAGAAGTATCCTGTCCTTAAAGCTTTTGAAAATAACGCTCTCCCCCCAGAATGATTCCCACAATCACCTTCATGTATATCCTTTAGGACTGCTTTTGCTTCAGGATCCTCAAGGCATCGCAATAATGGTCCTGCAAGTGATTTTTTATACAATATACCATTCTCAATAGTAAAACGAGATACCTTTGACCTGAAAGCTTTGGGATTGTTTTCGTCCTTAGGGATCACATCATGTTGTAAATATTCCATGATTGGTCGCGTCCATGATCCTGACTTGCCCCAAGAACCTGATGCATTCAGATTATCTCCAGACTGAGGATCCTCAACATCACATACTTGTTCCTCGTTGTGATCCTTATCAGCGATGGCGGGCGCTGCAATATGTATAATTGGTATTTTGACATCTGGTGGGATCTTTAAGCTTGACCCCAGATTCGCCAAAGCATCCGCTTCAGTCTTATCCTCACGTGGTACCTGTTGGATGTCGAAGATCTCGAAGCTACCTGCAAGATCCTTAACAATCTCTAAATACGCAGCTAATCTATCTACTTTTACGGTATAAGATCCATTATAGTGATTAGCAATTAACAATGAGTCAACATACACGTTCAATTATTTTATCCCAATATCCTTAGCTAATTGTAATCCCGCAATTAATGCTTCATATTCTGCCTCATTATTTGTAGCTTGGAACTTACATCTTATGGCTTAAGGCATGATATCACCTTGCGGTGACTTTAATTCAATTCCTAATCCAGTTCCTCTTACGTTAGAAGCACCATCAGTATATAATGTCCATCTTTCACTTATTTGGTTTAGTTCTTGTACTTCTAAATCCACTTCATTTTGAAGATCACTAGTAAAGTCAGCAATAAAATCTGCTAGGGCTTGAGATTTAATTGCGTTCCTAGGCTCATAGATCAGATTATAAGCATTTAATTTTACAGACCATTTAGCTAAACGTCCTGACATTTCTGATTTTCTCAAAACGTTTTTAATAGGGTAATTAGTTCTTACATGTATGGGGTGTGTCTCAAAATAATGCCTAAGTTTAGTTGATGCCATGACTAATGCAAGTATAAGTTTTTCGAGATGAGAATACCTGGTTTCAGCATCTAATAGGCTTTTACTTACATAGTAAACTGGATGTTGTTGTCCTTCATGATCCTTCACTAGCACCGCACTTACAGCACTTCGTGATACTGATAAATAGAGAAACAGCGGTTCCCCATTCTCAGTCTTCATCAATAAAGGAGCTGTTGACAAGTAATCCTTTAGCTCTTGAAACGCAGCTTCGTGCTTTTCTCCCCATTCGAACTTTATATTCTTCTTCAGGATATCATAGAATTCCTTGCACCTATCTAAGGATCTTGAAATAAAACGGTTCAGAGCTGCTATCCTTCCCGTTAATCTTTGTATATCCTTTGGGCTTGATGGAGACTTTAGATTTAGAATAGCTTTGATCTGTTCTGGGCTAGCTTCTATTCCTCTCTTGGTTACCATATATCCCAAGAACTTTCCTGTCCCCACTCCAAAGTGGCATTTTGCAGGATTAAGCTTCATGTTGTAGTGATCCAGGATGTCAAAGGCCACCTTGAGATCCAGAAGATGATCCTCAGCTTTCTTTGACTTTTCTACCATATCGTCAATGTACACTTCCATTGTGCTTCCCAATTGGTCTTTGAACATCATATTGACTAGCCTTTGATACGTTGCACCTGCATTTTTAAGACCAAAGGGCATGGCAATATAACAATATATACCTGTGGGGGTGATGAAGGCTGTGTCTTCCTGGTCTGAAGGTTCCACCTGAATTTGTTGAAATCCTGATGAAGCATCCATAAAGGTTAGGATCTCATGCCCAGCTGTAGCATCCACCATTGAATCTATATGAGGCAACGGAAAAGGATCCTTCGGGCAGGCCTTGTTGAGATCCGTATAGTCCACACATACTCTCCATTTCCCATTCTTCTTTTGTACCACCACCACGTTTGCCAACCATCTTGGAAACTTTACTTCCCTTATCATACCAGCAGCAAGTAACCTTTCAACATCTGCCTGGATAATAGCATTCCTTTCCGGTGCGAACTTTCTTCTCTTTTGTTGGACCGGCCTGAAGCTATTATCAATTCCAAGTTTATGAGTTATAACATCCTTAGATATACCTGTCATGTCCTCTGGTTTCCAGGCAAAAGTTGATCTCCTCTGATTCAAGAATTTCATCAGATCCTGTTCAAGATCCTCTGGGATGCTTGATCCTATAAGCACCTTTTCTTCAGGATCCTTCGAGCTCAGCGGCACTTCTTTGACGTCCTGCTCCTTCGTATCCAGGACATCCCATGCCCTGCTCTTTAATTGCTATGCTGACGGAGGCTTGGTAGCAGGTTTCATCGATGTTGTATAGCAATCCTTTGCTTCTTGTTGGTCACTACTGATCTTGACCACTCCCCATGGAGTTGGTATTTTGACGCATTGATGATATGTTGAGGGTACTGCCTTCATATCATGCAACCAGGGTCTCCCTAGGATAATGTTAAAGCTTGACAGACAATCCATAACGCAAAACTTTTGAATGGAGTTCACCCCCTCAATGTAGATCGGCAACTTGATATCACCAACTGTGTTCTTTACTTCTCCACTGAATCCTACCAACACAGTGGATCTTGAGGTGATTCCCGACTCTGGAATACCCATTCTTTTCAAAGTTTCTAGACGGATGATGTTGACTGAGCTTCCTCCATCTATCAGGATCATTCGCACGAAATGATTGGCAACATAAAGAGTAATAACCAAACCATCATGATGAGGATCCTGAACATCTTCTAAATCGTCCTCATCAAACGCTATTATCCTTTCGTCTTTCTTCATGGAAGTTCTTGTAGATTTATATGGTTTATCTGACTTGGACTCCCTTGCGTGCCTCTTAGCTGCGGAATAAGAAGTACCACATATGTCAGAACCACCAGAAATAAAATTGATTACCTTGGCATCTGAAGGTGGGGATCCTGCTCTGGTAAGGATCCTGCGATTATCCTGAGGCTCAGGATCCTGAACTCTGTCATGATCCTTCGCGTGATCCTTCTTTTTTCCAAGCAGATCCTTCAAGTATCCTTTGTTGATCAAATGACTGATCTCTTTCCGGAGAGCTATGCAATTCTCAGTTGTGTGGCCGAAATCCTCATGGTAAGCACACCACTTAGTCTTATCCTTCCACGCGTAGGGTTTATCGTTCTTATTTGGCCATCTTGCCTTGTCCCCTAGATCCTGCATGGCACACAATATATCTGTTGTATCCACAGAAAAATTATAATCAGTTATTTTAGAATATTCTTCGTCATCTTCATCAATAGCATTCACACGACGATCCTCATTTCTGGAATAAGGTTTATTCCTGTTTGATCTGAATGAAGATGAGTCTGATTTCCTGTTGGGTCTATCATATGCTGATTGAGTGTCCACTCTCTTCTGTATCATCGCGTCCTCTTCCAATCTGATGAACCTCAAAGCTCTATTTCTGACTTCATCAAGGTTCCTGCAAGGATTCATAACAAGATCCTCATAAAATGGGGAATCCCTTTTGATCCCCATCTTAAAGGCTTGTACAGCAGTAGGCATATCCAAATTGGGTATGTTCAAGGATTCTCTCCTGAACCTTCCTACAAAATCTCGAAGAGACTCATTAGCTTTTTGGACAATTCTATATAAATCAGTAGTTAGTTTTTCAAATGTTCTACTGCAGGAGAATTGATTATTAAATAAATTAACCAAATGTGCAAATGAAGTAATAGAGTAGAGAGGAACATTCAATAGCCATTTTAGTGCGGATCCTGTGAGAGTGGAGCCAAAGCCCTTGCATAAGCATGCTTCCTTAAGGTCAGAAGGAATTGGGATGATTTCCATCCTCTCCCTATATTGTGCAATGTGCTCCTCAGGATCCGTCGTCCCATCATATAACTTCATATTGGGTGTTTGGAATCTCTTCGGGATCTCAGCATCACAAATAGGTGGTGCAAATCTTGAGATCCTGTGTGATGTTGGAGCAACTTCTGGAATTGGTTGCACAACTCCGGGGACGCTTGATATCATATCCTTTAACTTCTGTATTTCTCTCGCCATTATAGGGCTAACTCCAGGATCCTGAAAGTTGTTAGTCCCAACAGTGTTATTAAAAGTAAGATTATTGAACATATTACCACCATCAGGAGTTCTGTATGAGGATCCTGGATCAGACCGTAGACCCCTTGACGTAGAAACTCCAGTATCATAGATTGGATCTGGGATCCTAGCGCTCCCTTGCATGGAAACAAAGTCTCCTTGATGTTCCATGGATGAAGGAGTGCCAAAATCAAGGATCCTGCTTCGGATAGGAGTAGTGACTTGAGAAATTGGAACATTGCTCCTAGCTCTCATGTCCTCCACATCCTTTCTCAGGATTTCGTTGCTTCTCTCCACTCGTTGAAGCTGCTCTTTTACCTGCGTAAACATAGACATGATATCCCGGTTAGCAATCATAACAGGGTCTGGATCCACTAAGAATCCAGCCCCCAAAGATGTGGATCCAGCCGATGGTAGCCTTGTATAGACATTCTGTGGCTGTTGCTGAGATGAAGTGAGAGGTGGAGTAGGAGGGAGAGTGGTTCTAGCAGAAGATGATGATGGCATGGTAGATGATGTAGATCGTCCTTGGCTCGGCATTTTCGACAGAAATCTTTGAAAAAGATGACTCAACAAGGATCTTAACAAAAGTTTGATTAAGAAAAACACCAATTGCCCCACGGTGGGCGCCAAATTGTTTTGGTCAAAAATTGCTAAAAGTAATTAAGTGATCAAAATTAGTTTGTGAGGTCAGGTGTATAAATTACTCTCAAGATAATTACGTAGAAACACGATTATCTCTATTAGTAAGTAAATATTTTGGGTTTAAAAAAAAAGATTAATTTGATCCGTGGATCCTCGTTGAATAAACGTTTATGTATCAAAGCTTTACTAACAGACTAAGGATGATTGCAATTTGATAGCGAAAATGTAAGTAAAATGTAATTGAAGCAAAATTAATGACAATTAAGCAAAAACGACACGATGATATACGAGGAAAGCCCTTGATCAAGGTTGATCGCCAGCACAAAACCTCGGGAAGGATCAAACGATCCTTGCCTTTGTTAATCTTATTAAAATAAAAGTAATGAATTACAAAGTAAGAGCACAAGGATGATCGGCTAAATGAATGTGTGTGAATTTAGCTAAGTGTTAGTGAAATAATCGTAAAATGAAGAAATAGCAGAGTGTATTCGTGATTTGCAGGTGTGAGTAGTGAATTGTGATTAACCTAATCGATCACCCAAGCCTCGTTTAAATAGTAAGAGCGTATAACAATAATCCTGAAATATCAGGGATCCTCCGAGGTATGATGAAGACCACCAACGTCTCTTTTGACTTTATTTTGCACGTGCACAAGACTTCGTCTTCTCCAAATCGTATTAAAGCCTTGCCACATAATCCGGAGCATATCTCATTAACGCGTTTCTCCCAAGACCTGGTCAACACTTAAGAAAAATAAACACGTTAATCAACTCATGATCCTGAACTAATACAGGTCCAGGATCCTGAGTTATGCGTACTCCAGAATATACTTAGGATCCTCACTTAAGGATCCTCCTCATTCAGTATCCTGCAAGAATATGTTAGACAAATATATCCTGACTAGGATCCTGTAAGATAAATAACCAGAATATATCCAGGATCCTTAATAATATCAGTGATCCTGAAAACAGACTTATAAATCACCATTATCCTAAGGTACGAATATAAAATATGAATGACTTTCATACCTGCAAAGTGTACTTATGATGCTAATAAGGATCCTGCAAAGGTTAGTAAAAATCTAGCCACAACAGTAGGTAGGTTTTGGATTTAAAGACGGATAATTAAAATGCAAGAAAGTAAATTGCAGGAAAGCAGATAAAGATAAAGATGTGATTGCTGGGATTTCGATAATTAATATTTCAGGATGACAGAACAAATAGGGTTGATACTAAATGTGGCAGTTAAACTACTAGGTGTAAACTCTAGAACCCTACCAACTCAGTTTCCAATTGGCATGTCACTTGGAACTAGGTTATCGTGATTCTGATCAGAGCAATACGTAAACTTCCAATACTCATCTAGTTGAAAGATGAGCAACCTATTTTGGTGTTATACCGAGGTGCATGAATCAGTAGCGTATCGTCTCATAGGTCTGACCGTTCTTAACCCCTAAGGTAGTTTACTACTCTAGTAGCACGAAGATTAATAGCTTTGTATGTTTAGACCGCCGATTATGTAAGACTTAGTGTTTTATGAACTCTAGGTAACTAGTTTTATGAACTCTAGGTAACTAGGACTTTGTTCTATTCCCTAAGTCTCGTCTTTGTTTAATTAAGTTCTAATTACTTCGACTTATGATTTAAGTTCTCCTTTTCAAACAGTTATACATCTCCAGAATATCCGCAGTTTGATAAAACGTGTTTCATATGAGGACCATGCCTTTCAATAATAGACAGTGTACTTTACATGAGATTTCCATTGCTTCTTATATCCAACACGCGGTCAAGAGTAATTGACAGTGAAAGTGACACTCTAACTAATTAAATGTAAAACAGTGCAGAAAAGTTAACCTAATATATACAACGAGTGATTTCATTGTGTCTTACTTATTGCATGTCATGGGCACAGATAACTACTTACCATAATTAAGGTTGATCAGTTCCTAATTACTAGGTTGCAGTCACGTGGATAACTGGAAAGGGTGCTCCATAAATTAAACTAATAAAGTATTAATAGTACAAGGGTTATTATCTCCTATTTTATCTGAACGTATTTTACGAACATTATTTTATAATGCATTGATTCTCGTAGGATACACCAGTTAGTTGTATAGTTGTATTATCCTTTAAGAGTTCCAACTTTTGAACCAGAGCTGATTCCAATGATATAACTACCTTCGGTCGTTTATCGGCTTCCGTACGTTTGTACTTTGCATGAAGCATTTCCAGCACTATACCGAATAAACAGTTGAATAGGGGCCGTTATATCATTTTACGATTATCGTGCATTGATTGTGTAATGACATCCTTACTTATAATTATCTACATCATCAGCAATCACAATAATAAACTACTCGCAAATCATGGCAACAAATAAATCACATACCAGGCAATAATACATATTCAAAATATGAAATGAGACAAGTATAATAAAAGTTTAGATATCACCCGCAATTAAATGCGTAGCAGCGTATTATTATAATTGACAAACTCTTTCACACGTACAAAGATTGATCTCCGAATCTCTAGCGTTCGCCCTAGCTTCTACGTTAGTCCGTGGACTAATTACAATATTCCTAGAATGAGAAAGACTAAAAGACTACGAAAGATTTTCTAGTGAGAAAGAAAGAGTGAAATATGCTAGAATGTGTGCATATATGGTGTGTTTTTCAAATGAACCTAAGCCTCCTATTTATAGGTGAGCTTTATCTCACATTAGCACCAAGAGGTGCATGTTAAAAAAAGATGGCCAAAAGGGTGCACCAGGTACCGTACAACACGAAAAGTAGGCGAACCGGGTACTGTACAACACGAAAAGTAGGCGCACCAGGTACCAAAAGTTACCAAAAATGGAAACCGAGATGGGGTTAGGGTGGCCGGCGCCGCCCATGGTGTGGCCGGCGGCGGCTGGTGGGTGGCCCGCGGCGGCTGGCCCACCCCCACCCCGTTTCGCTGTTTTTTGCTTCGTTTCTCGATTCGTGCGTGTTTTCTTCGTTATGCGTCCGTTTGCGTCAATTCTTTTTTTTTTTGGATTCGTAATTCAAAAATGAAGATTTTGACATAGGATAGGCGCTGAGATGAGGTTCCTAGCTCCAGATATTGCGTGCGAATCATTTGGATCTTCCGACGGGCGTAGAATCTTCATTCTTTATCCGTTTCAGTTGATTCTTCTTCTGTTGGATTCGTATTTTGAAAAAGGACATCTTGGATAGAATGGATGTTGGTGAAGGGCATTTTAGTCTTGAAATCTTGTTTTGATGTCTTGAATCTTCAAACGTGTGTGGAATCTTCGTTTCTCATCCGTTTTGCTTCATTTTCATCGTGCAACCTTGTTTTGACCATCTTGGCATAATGTTATTGATTTGTACTGTATTTGAATTAAAATGCCAAGAATCGTTCCAGAATTAGAGAGATATCGGTAGTAAAAACATGACTTTTTACGCGATATCAAGTGTCCCACACTTAGAACTTTGCTTGTCCTCAAGCAAACTCATTCATAAAAACTTCTGGAAGGATTCTAATTGCATCATTTGCTAGAAATACTATTTTCAGAAAATATAAAATTATGGTTATGAAAGAGTTTTTCACTGGAAACTAAGGGTTTATAGAACTTGATACCTTCCTCGGGCAACTTATAAGGTGATCATGACTAGGCAATCCTCACAAGTGGGTCAGTCAAATCGCTCAAGTGTTTAGGGCTTCCTACTTACTAGTGTCAATCACTCCGATAGCCAGTCATGCAGCATTCTCGTCATAGGCTTGATCGAGAATCAAATCTCCATCACTTTTGATGAAGATGATACTAACCTTTCGAGATATCTTGGAAGGAATCGGGTTTTTGGGTTGAAGAAGGTAAGTGGTGAGGGATGTGATGGTTTCCTTGTATTTTCTTGAAGCTTTTCTTTGGAATTCCTTAGGTTTTTGAAAGGACTACATAGCCTTTCTTCTTTGGATTCTTCCTTTTTCTTGGCCCTTTTCATGATTGTGTCGGCGTGATTCTTTCGATTTCTTTTCTTTTATTCTGCCGATCTTAATAATGTACTTCGTGGCCTGGAAGGATTTTAATGATTTGGGTTATGTTGGCTTTTCTTGCAAAGGTCTTAGGAATTCGGGAGTGTCTCTGAAGGTTTTGCGGGTTGATGAGACTTCTGTAGGTTCGGGATAAATGACAGGAGATCTTTATTGGGTGTAAAGAGTGGGTGTTGAGTGGGTGAATGTTTGATGGTGGAAAGGTGTTTTTGGATTCCTTGTGAGCTATCAAGATAGGTTGTACCTATGCCATGTGTGGCACTCATCGATGTGATCTCGAAATGCATTACAAGAGCAAGTTCTAATTCAAATGCATACATCGGCACACACATGAAATGAAAAGTGAAGCATTAAAGATGAATGATAATTATGGGCTCAATTCTCACGAATCGAATGTTTTGGTTAGTATGTGCCTAGCCATGTGTTGCCTTTTTCGTCCGTATCTTATTCTAAAACAGTTTTGTTTCTTTGTTAAAACTCGTTTCTCGCTGTAATTCACAGTTTTGAAAGATAGGATTTCTAAAGAGATGTTTTTGAATCCGAAAAATTTGAATTTTTTTCCATTTTTAGCCTTTTGATGAAAATATTGTTTGGCTTACGGACAAGAGGTAAAACTTGCGGTTGTAGACTGAATATCCCACACTTAGAGAAACATTATCCCTAATGTTCGAATCTATTTGTTGAACACCCCTTGACGAAGTATCCCACACTTAGAGATTCTACTTATCTTTGGGTTGTTTCATAAGTGTTGTGTGGTATTATGGATCCCACACTTAGTGTTGGAATATCGGGTGAGATAATCGAAGCTTTAAACGGATAGAGGGTTTTGGAACGGTGTACCACTTTTGCTGTATGCGTTGTTTACTGATTGCCAGGAGTTTGCTAGTCTGCGGCTTGTAGCTTTTGGCTCCAGAATTCTCCACCGTGGGGGTCTACTGCTTCCTTTGATCCGGTCTTCGATAAATAGTCGTTTGATCAAACAAACAATCCATTCAACAATCAAATAAAAGCTGCTAATAAGAAAAATAAAGTGAAAGCATAATAAAATAGTAAATAGATAGATGTGATGTCGAAGCATCAATCGTACATCAATACAGACAATAATAATATAGTAAATAGAGTTTTGGTAGAAAGTAGAGAGAAGTCAGAAAGTGGAGCAATCCATTGCTCTGCCGATGATCATACTGCTGCAGTAGATATGGTAGGTCCAGGAGAAGTCTCGTCTGATGAGGAGTCATCATGCTGATCGTTGGTTCCTTCGTTAGATGCATCATGGATGGCTTCTGCGTCTGGCATGCCGATTGTAAAAGCTCCTTGATCTACTAGCTGATCGATTAGTGGCCCGGATGGTATTTCGAAGCTGTCGAATGGGAACATGGCTGATCCTTGGTGTGTGTTGTCTTGGAAGAGATCTGTTTGTCTGTGAGATGAGACCGGCATAGGTATAGTAGCTGAATGGATGGTATGTCTGCCAGTCCTGGGGCTCTGAATTGTGACAGTCCGTGCAGATACTCTAGATGTTCTGCTGCCTCTTGATGTATGTACTCTAAATGACCCAACAACTGACGGAATAGTCTGTCTAGTGACTGGGACCTGTACTGGAGGTGGCTGTGGTCTAGGAATGATGATCCGAGGTGGTATAACATGCCCACGGCCTGGCGGTGGTCGAGGTGCTGGAGTAGGGACTACAGGTGGATACATATGTGGTGGTGCACGGCCCATCCCACATGGTAAGTGTGGTAGTGGAGTCATGGGCATCCCAGCTGCCTGCTGTCTCATGGCTGTATAGATCCTAATATGCATCTGCATAGACCAAAACCACTAATCTGGACCTGGAGGTGCCCCGTAGTGGTAGATGTATGCGGGCACTCGCGGTCTTGGGGCAGGAGTAGAAGGTCCTGTCCTAGTATGTGGTGGCACCACTGGTGGTGGTTGTGGGATGTCATCATTATCATCATCATCCTTATCATCGTTATCCTCGTCATCAGTATCATCGTCATCCGTATTTGAATCACTAGGTCCTTGCTGGCGTTTCCTTTTCTTTGTTTCCTTTGGCAGAATCAGGTCTGGTATCAATGTGTCAACACTGTCAGGATCTGCTGCTCGTGCTTTGATGTAAACAGCACCATCTTTCGTGATCCGGAGTATTTCCATACTCCTAAGAAACTGGTAGTCGAGTGGCTTAGAGCTCCATCCTGATTTAAATTTCTCGACATCCGATGTCCGAAGTAATCCCATCTTTCGGATCAATCTGGTAATTACTGAGCCCAAGTACGATCTTTTCTTTCCAAAGCCTTTTTCTTCTAAAAGTAGCTGAGCAACTAAATAAGCAACCTGTATGTTTCTCTTGTCGAGAATACATGCCATAAGAGCGACATCAAATCCAGAAAATCGACCGCTAGTCGTATGTTTCCCGTCAAATGAACAAGCTATGAGCTTGTGCAGGATCTGTAGGACTGGGTCTCTGAGTCGGGTTTTAATACCCGAGAAGTATGGTGCAGGTGACCATTGACTCCATGCTTCAGTGTGTGTTGTCGCGATGGAAACAGAGGTGGCTCCAATGATGAATAGAGGTGATTGTATATCTTCTGGTGTGTACAAATCTAGGTAGAGCGAGAACTGGGTGAGTGATAAAGTGTGCGGGCTGCCCATGTACTGAAATGAGATCGAACATTCTTCAATTCTCTCCTTCTTCTGAAATTTGAAGGTGGCCATAAATTCAGTAAACATCTCCACATATACTGGCTCATCAATACTGAATAATCTCTTAAATGATTCAAACTGCTGCCCATCAACTGTATAAGTAAGTATGCTTTCGAGTCTTTGCTTAAACCCTAATGCTTGCATAATATTCCAGTCAATGTGCCTGAGACAACCAAACTTCTTGTCTCTTCGAATACGTGCCATCTTGTCGTAAGCTGGTGTGGCACTCAGGTATGCTAAGGATCCTGCAAGGGGTCGTGCTGGGTTTAATTTCTTCTTTCGTGCCATTGTACCTGAGAACATTTAAAGTAATGGATCCTTTGAGAAAGAGAAATTCAAAGCACGCTCCGAAGAATTTCGAAGTGGGGGCTTAAATTTCTAGACAATCTAAAGATTACATTAAACGTAAAATGCTCTCATGCAGCAAATAGTAAATTATTTATCAAGGCAATATCGTCACTTAGAAAAATATAGTCATGGGATGGCAGTTGTCTTATTGTGAAGTACTGTTATTTACAAAGTTTGGTGCAAACCAAGTTGGAAACGATAGGAATTCACAATTCATGGTAATATCATTATCGGTAGGGTTTGACTTTAAGAGTGCAAGCTGAAGTAAGGTTTTTGAATAAAGTAGTTTGTCTTAAAAATTCAATACTTCAGGTTGACTTTTCAGGTCAAAGCTTTCTTCAAGTGATATTTTCAAATGTCCGCATGCCATAATTTTAACCTATGCATGCATGCATGTTCTAAGTCATTTTAAGCATTCCCTAATTGGTAAACAAACTAGGTTGTGCACAAAAAGTTATCATGCCCATGTACTTGGTGTGGTCCAAGACTTCATATTCAAAGATGATGGTTCTCTAGTTAAATTGCCTAGTTTGACTAGTCAAGTAAGTACAAGTGTGGGCATGTAATTTTCAACCTATCATATTAATCATGCAAGCTAGCCAACTTGTTAATGACTTTCAAAAGTCAAACTTACTAACCCTAATTTGTTCACATAGAGCGATTAACATAGAGTGATTATGCAAAACACCATAATTACTAAGACACTTAACATACTAACACTTAGTCAAGCAAAGTTCTAGACTAAATCAATTGATCAAAGTTATTTCTATTGAAACAGTCAAACATATGGGAATTCGCATGGGTAAGTGGTAGGAACATGTAGTGTAACACCCTCAATTTTCGGTTTGCGAAAGTGATCGGGTCGGGTGTTACCAAAATTAATATCACAGCACAAGATACATAATGAACGACTCTAAATGAGACGTTTGAAAATAATTATACATTTACCAAATAGAACGTTTACAACGTTATAAGTTTATTAGAAATTTCAAATACATAATTTGAAAATACAAAAGTAAATGCAGAGTTGTCCCAAATGTTTGAAATCATGCGACTCGAGCTAGCATAATCTTGTAGTAATCCCTAATCCTGCTGGGCACCTGAGAACACATGCTAAAACAGGCCAGCTATAAAGCTGGTGAGTTCATAGGTTTGTTAGTTGAAAACATAAAGTATAAATTTTGTATGTTTTGAGAAGTTGTTCAGAATCCACGATTCTGATTTGTAGCAAATTGTAGATGTAATTACCAATGTGTAATTCGAAAGTTTAGGTATCTAATACCTAATCAATTGTAGTTCGTACCTAAGTACACAATAATTGAGGCATACCGAGCCTGAATACCTATCTGGTATGAGTAAGTGTATAACGGGAGGCAATACCTGCCTAAGTTGTAACCAAATAACTGTATGACCACGTCATATGATAGTAAGTAACTGTAGTCCCGCAGAACTATGATTTAATATATGAGGTGTTGCATCCAGCAACAAATGTTTGTAGATCCGCAGATCTATGTTTGAATGTTTAGCGTGTCCGTTTACCCGATTAGCATAAGCTAACCCGGACATGAATTGAGCTAACGGCCTCGCGTGGCAGCACCACCGATCCGTTAACTTATTGTGAATCCCGAGTATAACTCGCTGATCCATTGATTGAAGTTTCGTCCACTGCAATACCGTGGTTTCGTTTTGTGCCCACTTTACCGTGGCATCGTTTGGTGCCCGCTGCAATACCGCGGCATCGTTTTTGGAATTGCTCGCAGCAATTTGTGATTGAGCCGGCAGTACAACGACATGCCCGACTAAGTTGTTTGAGAGCCAGCAGTACTCGACATGCCTGACTAAGTAGATCGTATAATAGTATGTAGATATTCATCAGGTGACACCCCCACGGTTGGATTACATCCTGGGCCGGGGGACCATCCCTGGTTGGATTACATCCTGAGCCAGAGTCGTCACCAGTTGAGTCGTATAGATATAAGAAGTCTGTACTAACTTGTAATAATATTGTATACTCCTAGCCTAAAGCCTAGCAAGTATATATATACGGAGTCTTGGGAAAATGTTCACTTAAGTTCAGTTCCCATTCTAATGATAATGGAGTGTGTCGACAGTTTTAGTTCTTAAAGAATAACTAAACTTGTAACAGTACAGATGTTATTCAGTGTAGGTAGAACTAACTAGTTCTAATGTATTCAATGATATTGTCCCGTGACAATATGGCCAAAAGATTGTGATAACTAAATCAAGTTATGTGTTGGTAATCGTTTTTCCAACGACCTAACCGGGTACGATTGTAACCTATATAGGTTAAGTATTGATATTGTTCTAAAACAACGTTGCGGGTGTAATTCCTAAGTATTACACATTTCGTATTACATACAGTAATATAAATAGTTGTAAATTATAAACGATTGTTAATATGATTTGAATACAGCAATTGAGCATGTGTTTCACCCCGAAAATAGTAAAACAGTTGAAAGAGTGGGGCTATGAAACTCACCTGTGAGTTGTTAGCGATACGATGATACGCGCGTCGTCCGAATGGTAACCTTCTAGTGTCCTAAACACGTGAGGTTATATAAGTATGAGACAAATCAGTTTGTCTAAGCGAGTTGTTCATGTATGCATTTGTTGTTGAAGTCTGGGAATGGTGTACGGGGGTCCGGGGGCTGCGCCCCTGGTAGCGGGGTCCAAGGGGTGGCAACCCCTGGCGGGGTCCAAGGGGCAGAGCCCCTGGCTGGGGTCGAGCTGCCAGGTCAGCTTGGAAAATTTTTATTTCTACTTCTTTGCTTTAAAGAAAACGCATTCGAAATCCAAATTCGGGTAAAATCGAGTGGTAAAATTTGGTTGTCAATACTTAGTGAAAAACATAGGTTTTTAAGGTTCTGCGACATCAGATGCGACGTCAGATGCGACGTCAGATGCGACGTAGATTCCTGCGTCGCTATGTGCGACATTCGCAAGTCAATGCGACGTAAAAGCTTGCGTCGCTAAATGCGACGTTGAGGTTTTGTGCGACGTTGGCTGCGACGTAAACTGCGACGTCGCAGCACTGTTTTTGGTCCCTGCGACGTAACGGACTGATCGCCGGAGTTTGAGCCGAAAACGAGTTTTCCGGCCTCCGTTGAGTCCGATTCTTTTACCCAACCCATAATTTAGTATTTTAAGCTTATCTAAACCGCAAACAAGCAAAATAACAAAATTTTGAGAGATTTCGAGAATTGTCGGAAACTTACAAATCCGCGCAAGGAGAATCCGAAAAGATAGGATTGTAGATCGTTACGTGGTGATCGTTTTTCCCTAAAGGAGCTTCGCGATTGGAGGTCGTTTGACGGTGGTTTTTGGCGGATTATGGTGGTGGTGGTGTGGTGGTAGGTTGTAGAGAGAGAGAGATGAGAGAAAAGTTGAGAGGAGAGAGAGTGTGAAATGTGGTGAATGAGAAAGAATGAGGAGGGGATTTGGGTTTTTGTTAAAACTCAGATCCCTAACTCGCAAACTGTGATCTCCAACCACAGTACATAATACCCGTGTTTGTGTACTCGATCGTAATATAAATTTAATATTTTAAATTTATAATTTTGTTTATATTATTTCGAAATGATTTTGAATAAAAATATTTTACTTGAATTACAAAAATGTAATTTGGTTATAATTGTTTATAAAAATACAATAATTTAAAGTTTAAATCCGGAGTGAAAATTGATTTATTTTATTTTTTATTTTTTTACTAGGTGTTACATGTAGTACCTAAGCATTTAATCAAGAAAAGCTCTATTTCCTAGTTACTAGCTTAGCTAACTTCAAGAAACAAGCTCTTTCAAGTTCAAAGTGGGTTTTGTGATCATACCTTGCTTTTAGTGAATGAAATGCAAAAACGAAAGTACAACCGCAAAGTATATGCAACAAGGAGCTCGAAAGGACAAGAGATTATGTAATTTGGTGGAGTTTTGATGGTGGATTCATGGTGGTCATGGCATGGCCGATTTTTTTTGAGGGAGGAGGGAGGAAGATGAAGTTTGTTAGATGATTTGAATTATGGGGAGTTAAGGAGGTTCATAGTGGTCCTTTAGGGTACATGTACTCACCCTAAGTACTATGGTACTCATATGGTCCCTAAGGTAAATTGAATGTCAAGTATTAATGTCTTGGATTATTTTCCAATGTCCCACTAATAATGATGAGGAATCTTAAATGTGTTACTTGTAACTAGTTACTTGTTAGTCTCTTGTTACGTTGTAAATAATTCAAGAAACGCGCAAATTTTTGCGGAACAATCAAAATCAACTTTAAACATTAAACTTGCGCTATTTTTGGTGTTTAAAAATCTTTGTCTGACGCGGGTTTATAGAATGTACTACTGTTTCGGCAGAATGCTAAAAAGGTGTACGTTCTTTTAGACGTGCGTGCGTTTTTAGACAATAATTAAGAAACGTTTTCTTGTTAAAGGGAACTTTTAAAAATTTATTATATATGTATTAAAATATGCTCATTTAAAGTCGCGAGCCTTGACCGTTTTGGGAAGGAATTGCTTTAAGATTCGCTCCGCTTCCTCCATAGGGAAAGGGTCGAGATTTGCTCCCTTAATTGAACATTTTTCGGTACAAAACATTTTGATAGCTCCCAGATGTCATTGTAAACTAGAAAATGACGATCCTCTAAACCTCCTAGGATCTCTCGTTCCTCATACCCTAAATTGACAAGATCATCAATCAACTTACTATACGCCTTCCTTATCTTCTTGGGATTCGATAGACCGTCGCGTTCTCCTTTGTTTTTGTAGTTCAGATTGTGAGTAAGTTTATTCATAGCTTCCATAAACGCATTCTCTTCCGGTGAATCAGGTTCTCCGGTTGTAAGTTTAACTAGCTTATAGAGTTCACTAATTTCGGCTTTTTGTGTGGAAGTGAAGGGGTATTTGGTGAAGGTGAAGATTCGAACAAGCTTGACATGAAGGTCTTTTCTTTTTTCAAAGAAGTTTGTGTCGATTCTTTCCTTTGTGGAATTAGGGAAAGCTTCTCGCAATTTTGAGATTAGGTAAGAGGCGGGGTCAACAAGGAACGGAATTTTACCAAGGAATGTGATAGGAATCATCGGGTTTTGTTCTATCCAGAACTCAAGTTTGTTGATCATTGTGACGACATTGTGATTTATTAATATCATAGATATTGGAAGATAATCCATGTCGGCAAATGATTCGAAGAGAAGATCTAAATCTTCTACAAACTTCAGTTCTTGGTCCTCGAAATTTGTGGAGGGGCTTTCGCATTCTTGATTTGATAGACGAAGAAGAAGGTTTACTTGCTTTTCTAATCCAGCAATCGTTTCTCGTTGGTTGAAGGAAAACGGAAGATTGGCATAGGTCAATTGCATGACGAATGCTTTATAGACGTCCGCCCTTCGGGAAGGATCGAGAGAAGCACCAAGGTGGCGTTCTTTAAAACAAGGTTGTTCTATTTCGACGGATGGAACCTTATCCACCACTCGGTATATGGTGTATTTAGGTTCGTATGAAGAGAATGGAAAGATACCGTCATTGTGAGAATCGGATATAGTTTGGGCATATACCGATATCTCAGGAATGAGGGTAATTTGGTCACACGTTTTCGGAGTCTTTACTTCATAATTTTTTCTGGAAGATAATTGGAGTGGACAGAATTTGACACTTTAGGCATTTGCAAAGTTGGAGAGTGATCTTCTGGAGATGATGCCAGATCAGGTAGCTGATCCGTGACATCAAAGTCCAGGAAATGGTTTGGAATGGAATGTGGGATCCTAAATTCTTCTAGGGAAGCATATAATTCATCCTTTGAAGTACCTGTGACAACCGTCACCAAACCGTAATCATAGTTCAAGCCGTAAGAACTCATTTTTGTGTTAAGACTCATCTTATGGACTTCATTAAATCAAAGTATTCATTTTCGAAAAACGAATCCAATGTAAAAAGAATCATCGCAATCAGACATGTAACGAAGAAGATACGAGGCTAAATGCAAATGCGTTAATTATGCGAAACGATATGATTTATTTAAACTACGCGAAATACGAAAATAATTTGATTGGGATCGCTTATTCTTAAATTGTGTGACCCGAGTTTTCTTGTATGTCTTCATTGTTTGGCCCAACAATCGACCAAAAACCTCTCCCTTTTGGTGAATTATTCAGCCCAACCCAACCCTAGAACTATAAAAAGTATTCTAAAACATAACCCTAACATTTTTTATCACAAAAATTGTCCATGTTGCTGTCCCAAAATTTCAGTCACGAAGATAGGCCGATTTGACCCATTTTCATTCATTTTCAGGGTTCGGCCAAAACTACAAAGTTGTAGATCTCGAAGTTTTACATTGAAAACTCAAGATTCGGCCTCTGAAACACTCTAGATTATTTTATAAAAATTATTTCGTAAACTGCTGCTGTTGGTGACGAATTTTCAGAAACTTTGGTAAGTTTTCGATCCTATAACTCTTGTATATGTTTGATCAATCTACGAAAATGAATTATAAGAGTGCATATCCTCATTATTCACAGATTATAAGGTATTCCTATCGTACGGGTTCTCGTTGTCGGTATATATTCTTTCCGAATCATTCAATTAAACATATTCGATTGTTTCGTATTATCGGTTTTGTTTCGGTTCGATTCCATTGTATTCCTAGTGATTAAATCGTTAGGGTATAATTAAAATCAGTTAATAAGTTGTTGGAAATGAGTTATATGATTATGTATGCGGTTTGGGTTGTTTAGACAAGCGATTAGGGTTAGTTACTCATAAACCCTAAATCTGGACAGATTTGTTTATCAGTTTGAGAAGGTTATAACTTGGTCATTTTGGGATGGATTATTATGAATCTTGAGTCTAAACATAAGTATTAAGAGTCTATTTTCAAATGGCATTGATTTCGTGTTCATACGATAAGTACAAGTCGGTCAAAATGATTTTATGAGTTTAGATGTCAATTCTGAGTTTTCGGTTCCTGATTTTGAGTAACTTGTGGATTTTTGAAACGTATTTTAACCTAAGAATTTAGTCTTGAAATTTTTACTGGATTAACTTTAAAGTGTCAAATAGTTTCTGTAAAAATATCATATTCTTTGTAAGTTTTTAAATATTTTAAATAAATTATAACTTTTGTGAAGTCAGAAAGTGTTGTTGGTTTAGAAGAGTTCATTTTGATGAATTTTTAAAAATAGTAAACTATTGAAATAAGTTCCGGAAAAATTACAGGATGTTCTTAACGCCATGAAATGTCACTGGTAAAATTTGTAGAGTCAAATGATTTCATTAAGTCATGTTTAAAAATTCGTGAAGTGGTATAAAATTCTGGACAGAATCTGAATTTCATAATGGGGTTTATTTTTGTAAAGACACATGAGGTTTGGTTGTGAAGAAACTTAGTAGAGGTGATTTGGACTTGGGATACAATGGAAGGACATAGATATGTCTAGGTTGTAACCAGTATACGTATATATTCATTTGTAGATTGGCAAAGTTGTTTGGTGGATTCATTTAAGGGCGATACTTACTTTGGTGTTCAAGGTGAGTTTTCGTGGCCCCATTTTCTTTACATATTTTTACATTGGGGGAAAAGTATGCTCACATGTTTTATCAATTGTTTTATGATGTGAAACGTATTCATTTTCATTTTGGACATATGCTTGAAATGTGCTACATTATGTGAGATTATGTGCTTTATTTGAGATCATTGAGAACATTGAGAACATTGGTGGCTATTCGTCTTGCTCCGTTGGGGGTATTGACAACACGCCGGTTGAGAACATTGAGATCATTGAGGCTATTCGTCTTGCTCCGTTGGGGGTATTGACAACACGCCGACTATTGCTATTCGTCTTACTCCGTGGGGGTAATGAAAACATGCATTATTGTTTGTTGAGGACATTTGGATCAATTGATATTAACGGTCATATCCTCTTGAGGGTATTGACTAGATATATCAAGTATCTTGGAAACTTATTATTTACACTAATTTCACTTTTATATGTGTCTTTTCATTGCATTGTCCTAACTTATTATTATCACAGCAAAATGTTTATTTTTCTGGTGTCTGGTTTCAAACCTACGAAACTCACCAACATTCGTGTTGACGTTTTCGAGCATATCTTTTCAGGTTATACTAGTGGACTTAAAGCAGTGGACAAGAGAACTTAGTGGACCTTTAGGGTTGCATTAAGAGTTATTCAAGACTTGTGTTACATCATTAAGGTTGTTTGTGAAGGCTTGTTTTGCCTTAACATTGTATAGTACGTTTGTTTGTAAGCTTTTGAATTCATTGTTGAAATGTATGCACGACATGAACCGTTATTCATGTTATTGGCATCATGACACATTGGATATTGTATTTCATATAGAATTCTTTATAATGATGTGTTATGGTCCTATCACCGTTATACCCCATTGTTTCCGCTTTAGACGGGGTGTGACAGATTGGTATTAGAGCCATTGTTTATAGAGATCTAGGTGGATTGGCCTAGACTATAAATAAGGAACCCACATATAGAACATGAGTTAGGAAGTTATGTGTGCATACAATTCCGTGAAGCTAGTTGTAGCTAGTGTCGATCATTCATCTTAACCATTTCAAGTAAGAAGGACGTTGTAAGCGTTTCTTCATCATCTTATGACTCTTTATGTGATTCGTCTACATGTTGCTTAGGATTCCATAACTATCTGATCTCTTTCCGTAAATACAAAGCTTATTGTGATACAAAGACTTAGAAGATAAGTATGTGTATGAAGGAATACTTTCACAATGACGGCTGCAGACGTAATTGACAAAGGTATTCTTACATATGTGTGTTTATCCGACCATATCTGCGTGTCCAATGTGCTATCTTCATGTCATATGGGAATAAAATCCCAACTATATTCCTTACCGAATTATTCTTATGTTTGTGAGCCTGGTGCATTGATGCCTAGACAAACTCCAAAGTATTCATTCTATTCTAAACTCATATGAATTCGAAATTATAGCAAGCATACTATTAAGACTCATTACCCGTAAATTTTACTCGTGGAGGAGAAACACTCGGTGGTGGTCATACAAGTGATAGTGGTGATTGAACTGGTGGTTGAACTGGAGGAATTTGTTGTATTGAAGGCAAGAACTCCAATCTTGTTGCGATCATTGCACGACAGAAGTGGGCCTTAATATTCAAAGTTGCCATGCAAGTTAGTATCAGCATATTGAAGCATGGTAGAGCTAACGACACCGAAGGCGAAAATGGAATTAATAATCGAGAATTCAAATGATGGGAGTGGTGATGGCGCGAAAAATAAATAAACAAATAAATAAATAAATAAATAAATAAATAATATTAATAATAAAATAAATAAATAGATAAATAAATAAAATAAATAAAGGGACTATTTAAGGAGAATTATTCTTTCAATAATGAAATGAAGAAGTTAGTGAACAAGTTTTGAAATTTCTCTACGAGGAGAGTTAAGCATGCAACATATATCTGACAATTTCATTAGTTGGCAAGATTAGACCTCATCGCGTGGCACTCGAAGCTAAGAAAATTGAGAAATACACCAACAACTTTGTTCTGGAGACTCGCGGGATGGTAGAAGTGACTGAGCCTCCTACCATCCAAGGCGCAATACTAATGGGCGGATTGTTAATCAATGAGATCAATAAGGCAGGGAATGTAGAAACAATACCAAGAATGAGAGGGTATTCAAAAAAAAAAAAAAAAAAAAAAAAAAAAAAAAAAACTGGTAGATACTAACAAATGAAGAGAAGGTTACACTGGTTCACATTCCTTGTGTAAGGTGTAACTACTATCATCACACATCTGCATCATGTTGTGTTTATTCAAACTGCAACTTAAGAGGTCATTTTACAATTAAATGTTGGATGACAGCTCGTCAAGTGGCACCAATCAACACAGTAGGAAACTCGATGGCTTGTTTTGAGTGGGAGACTTTGAAATAATTTTGTTAATGGAAGCACATAGAGACTAAAAGACATTATATAAGGGTGTACTTTAGTGCTAGAAGATTATTCTTTTAGCATTGATATGTTGCCCTTTGGACTCAGGAGTTTTTGTATTGTTGTGGGAATGGATTAGTTGACGAAATTTAGGTAGAAAATTGTATGTTTGAGAAAGTATTTCGTATACCACTTAAATGGAGGTGTAATACCCGAGATTTTCATAGAACACTTTAATGACGAAAAGAAACAACTCATGAGCGTAAATGCTAATAAGTTAAAAACTCCAAAACATTATGTTATTAACGATTCCCTCGAGGTCTTCCCGGAAAGACTTAGAAGGACTATATCCCTCTGTACTCGTAACGTTTTGTATTGATCTTATTCTTTGAGCAACCCTAGTTGTAAAAGCTCCAAATCGCTTAACACTAATTGGAATGCAAAAGTTATTTAATTCACTTTGAGATGCTCCAAGACAAGGGTTTTATTCGCCCTAGTCTTTTTCCTTTGGGAGCACCTGTTTTATTTATCAAAAGAAAGATGGTTCTTTTCATTTGTGCATTGAGTATTGTGACAAATTTACGATCAAGGATCGTTGTCCTCTTTCAAGGGTAGATGATTCATTTGATCGATTTCAAGGTGTTCAGTGGTTCAATAAAAAAATCAATCTTCATTCTGGTTACCATCAATTGAGGGTACCTGAATCAGATATACCTAAGATTGCGTTTAGTACTCGTTACGAACATTTCAAATTTCTCGTTATGTCTCTCGATCTTACTAATGCGACTATAGCATTCCTATATTTAACGAATGCATACGTAAGCCGCATCTCGATGAATTTATCATACTTTTTCATTTACGACGTTCTAATTTATTCTAAAACTAAGAAGGAGCATGAAGTTCCTTCAATACTAATCCTGGAGCTTCTTTTGAAAGAAAAGACCTATGCAATATATTCAGAGTTTGAAATTTGACTACAAGAGGTTTGTTTTGCTTGGGCACGTTGTGAACAAGAAAGTTATTCTGGTGAATTTTAGCAAAATAGAAGCTGTAAAGGGATGGAAAGCTATCATGAAGGTTCGTAAAGCATTTGGGATTCACAGGTTATTATAGACATTTTATCGAGAGTTTTTCCAAGGATCGCTCTACTACTCACATATATATAAAAAGTTTGTTTGGGGTAGGAACTAAGAAGAATCTTTTCAAACAGTGAAGGATGCCTTGTGTAATGCATTAATCCGGACTATTCGCGATGGATCGGAGGATTTTGTTGTGTATTGGGATGCATCAAAACCGAGGTTTAAGTTGTGTTTTAATTAAATGGGAAATGTAATCGTATTCGTCTCTCGACAACTCAAGATACATAAGCATTACTATATTACCCACGATTTGGAACTTGGAGCGGTAGCATTCGTACATATGTGTTGAAGACACTACTTGTATGAAATGAAGAACGTTATTCATACCGATCATAAGAGCTTTTAACACCCCTATGTTCAAAAGAAGTTGAATACGAGGCAAATGAGGAAGCTCGAATTATTTAGTGGTTACAATTGTGAAATTTGATTCTATCCGGGGAAGACGGATGTGTTGCAGATGTTTTGAGTAGGAAGGAAAGAGTAAGCCAAGGTGAGTGCAAGTCAAAGTTTGACGATACACTCTGGCATTAAGGATAAGATGTTCAAAATTCAAGATGAAGCGTTAAGGATACTCATAAACAAAACAAAAAGTTGCGCGGGTTAGACAAACATTTGGAACAAAAAGTGGACAAGATGTTACATCATGGAAAAGATTATGGATTCCTTTGCTAGGTGGTCTATGGACACAAGTAATGGACAGAGTACATAAGTCAAAATATTTCATACATCGGGAGTTAGTAAGAAGTAGCATGATATCATGGATTTGTATTGGTGTCTCAGAATGAAGAAGGACATCATTAACTACATTCGTCAATATGTCAATGCATGATATGTTTGAAGTTCAAGGCTGAATACTCGAGACTCTCAGGTCTATTACAGCGACCGGAGCGTCCCGAATAGAAAGGGGAAAACATAACCAAGGATTTCTTCATGAAGTTTTCTAGAACTAATAGTGGACGCGATTCAATTTGGGTAGTTGTGGATAAAATGACTAAGTCAGCTCATTTCTTAGCTATCTGCGAGGACTACTGGGTGGAGAAATTGGCGAGGTTGTTTATTAATGAAGTAGTATCAAGGCATGGAGTGTTTGTATCAATTATACCTGATTTTGAAGGTTATTTTTACTTTACATTTTCGGCAAATGTTTCGGAAAACTGTGGGAACGTGTTTTGATATGAGGATGATTTATTATTCTCGTACTGATGGACGGAGTGAGCAAACCAATCATACCTTTAAGAATATACTTAACTTATGTTATCAATTTTGGTAGAAGTTGTGATACTCGCTTACCACTAATCGAGTTATCGTACAACACATTTATCATGATTGGTATTCAATGTGCGCTATTTCAAGTACGTCAGGAGTCTAGGGAATTGTTCATTGTAGTGTGGGCTGAAGTGGGATTAAAGTCAGTTGATTGGATTGAAATAGTCCATGAAGCTATTTACAAGATCGTTCAAATCAATGAGGTTGGAAACAGTGCGTGATAGGCAAATGAGTTGCATAAACAAACATCGATAGCAGTTAAAGTTTTGTGTGGGAATCATATATTGTTTAAAGTGTTACTTTGGGAAGTTTGAAATATTAGCATATGTGTTTGTTGGACCGTTCGAAATAGTTGAACGTATAGGTCCAATAACATATCGATTGAAAGTTGTCACAAGAGTGAAGTGGTGTTCACGAGGTATTCCATGTTTCAAATCTATGAAAGTGTTGACTGATAAATTCTTACACGTATTTTTTGAAGGAATTTACAGGGAACCACAGATAACATTGGGTAGAGAAACTGGTAGAAACCATGGATTGAGAGGTCAAAATCTCGAAGCACAGAAAGATTTAAATTTATCATTTCCCGATCGAACGCTTGGCGGGGACCCGAATTTACTTGCGAACGAAAAGATCAAATCAATCTTAATTTTATGTACTTATTCAGTGATCTTGTTGACAGTATAGCTCCGACTGAATTTCGGGACGAAATTATCTCAACTAGGGGATACTGTGACAACCGTCACCAAACCGTAATCATAGTTCAAGCCGTAAGAACTCATTTTTGTGTTAAGACTCATCTTATGGACTTCATTAAATCAAAGTATTCATTTTCGAAAAACGAATCCAATGTAAAAAGAATCATCGCAATCAGACATGTAACGAAGAAGATACGAGGCTAAATGCAAATGCGTTAATTATGCGAAACGATATGATTTATTTAAACTACGCGAAATACGAAAATAATTTGATTGGGATCGCTTATTCTTAAATTGTGTGACCCGAGTTTTCTTGTGTGTCTTCGTTGTTTGGCCCAACAATCGACCAAAAACTCCTCCCTTTTGGTGAATCATTCGGCCCAAACCCAACCCTAGAACTATAAAAAGTATTCTAAAACATAACCCTAACATTTTTTTATCACAAAAATCGTCCATGTTGCTGTCCCAAAATTTCAGTCACGAAGATAGGCCGATTTGACCCATTTGCGTTCATTTTCAGGCTTCGGCCAAAACTACAAAGTTGTAGATCTCGAAGTTTTACCTTAAAATGTCTTGTTTCGGCCTCTGAAACACTCTAGATTATTTTATAAAAATTATTTTGTAAACTACTGCTGTTGGTGACGAATTTTCAGAAACTTTGGTAAGTTTTCGATCCTATAACTCTTGTATACGTTTGATCAATCTACGAAAATGAATTATAAGAGTGCATATCCTCATTATACATATTCTAAGGTATTCCTATCGTACGGGTTCTCGTTGTCGGTATATATTCTTTCCGAATCATTCAATTAAACATATTCGATTGTTTCGTATTATCGGTTTTGTTTCGGTTCGATTCCATTGTATTCCTAGTAATTAAATCGTTAGGGTATAATTAAAATCAGTTAATAAGTTGTTGGAAATGAGTTATATGATTATGTTTGCGGTTTGGGTTGTTTAGACAAGCGATTAGGGTTAGTTACTCATAAACCCTAAATCTGGACAGATTTGTTTATCAGTTTGAGAAGGTTATAACTTGGTCATTTTGGGATGGATTATTATGAATCTTGAGTCTAAACATAAGTATTAAGAGTCTATTTTCAAATGGCATTGATTTCGTGTTCATACGATAAGTACAAGTCGGTCAAAATGATTTTATGAGTTTAGATGTCAATTCTGAGTTTTCGGTTCCTGATTTTGAGTAACTTGTGGATTTTTGAAACGTATTTTAACCTAAGAATTTAGTCTTGAAATTTTTACTGGATTAACTTTAAAGTGTCAAATAGTTTCTGTAAAAATATCATATTCTTTGTAAGTTTTTAAATATTTTAAATAAATTATAACTTTTGTGAAGTCAGAAAGTGTTGTTGGTTTAGAAGAGTTCATTTTGATGAATTTTTAAAAATAGTAAACTACTGAAATAAGTTCCGGAAAAATTACAGGATGTTCTTAACGCCATGAAATGTCACTGGTAAAATTTGTAGAGTCAAATGATTTCATTAAGTCATGTTTAAAAATTCGTGAAGTGGTATAAAATTCTGGACAGAATCTGAATTTCATAATGGGGTTTATTTTTGTAAAGACACATGAGGTTTGGTTGTGAAGAAACTTAGTAGAGGTGATTTGGACTTGGGATACAATGGAAGGACATAGATATGTCTAGGTTGTAACCATTATACGTATATATTCATTTGTAGATTGGCAAAGTTGTTTGGTGGATTCATTTAAGGGCGATACTTACTTTGGTGTTCAAGGTGAGTTTTCGTGGCCCCATTTTCTTTACATATTTTTACATTGGGGGAAAAGTATGCTCACATGTTTTATCAATTGTTTTATGATGTGAAACGTATTCATTTTCATTTTGGACATATGCTTGAAATGTGCTACATTATGTGAGATTATGTGCTTTATTTGAGATCATTGAGAACATTGAGAACATTGGTGGCTATTCGTCTTGCTCCGTTGGGGGTATTGACAACACGCCGGTTGAGAACATTGAGATCATTGAGGCTATTCGTCTTGCTCCGTTGGGGGTATTGACAACACGCCGACTATTGCTATTCGTCTTACTCCGTGGGGGTAATGAAAACATGCATTATTGTTTGTTGAGGACATTTGGATCAATTGATATTAACGGTCATATCCTCTTGAGGGTATTGACTAGATATATCAAGTATCTTGGAAACTTATTATTTACACTAATTTCACTTTTATATGTGTCTTTTCATTGCATTGTCCTAACTTATTATTATCACAGCAAAATGTTTATTTTTCTGGTGTCTGGTTTCAAACCTACGAAACTCACCAACATTCGTGTTGACGTTTTCGAGCATATCTTTTCAGGTTATACTAGTGGACTTAAAGCAGTGGACAAGAGAACTTAGTGGACCTTTAGGGTTGCATTAAGAGTTATTCAAGACTTGTGTTATATCATTAAGGTTGTTTGTGAAGGCTTGTTTTGCCTTAACATTGTATAGTACGTTTGTTTGTAAGCTTTTGAATTCATTGTTGAAATGTATGCACGACATGAACCGTTATTCATGTTATTGGCATCATGACACATTGGATATTGTATTTCATATAGAATTCTTTATAATGATGTGTTATGGTCCTATCACCGTTATACCCCGTTGTTTCCGCTTTAGACGGGGTGTGACAGATTGGTATTAGAGCCATTGTTTATAGAGATCTAGGTGGATTGGCCTAGACTATAAATAAGGAACCCACATATAGAACATGAGTTAGGAAGTTATGTGTGCATACAATTCCGTGAAGCTAGTTGTAGCTAGTGTCGATCATTCATCTTAACCATTTCAAGTAAGAAGGACGTTGTAAGCGTTTCTTCATCATCTTATGACTCTTTATGTGATTCGTCTACATGTTGCTTAGGATTCCATAACTATCTGATCTCTTTCCGTAAATACAAAGCTTATTGTGATACAAAGACTTAGAAGATAAGTATGTGTATGAAGGAATACTTTCACAATGACGGCTGCAGACGTAATTGACAAAGGTATTCTTACATATGTGTGTTTATCCGACCATATCTGCGTGTCCAATGTGCTATCTTCGTGTCATATGGGAATAAAATCCCAACTATATTCCTTACCGAATTATTCTTATGTTTGTGAGCCTGGTGCATTGATGCCTAGACAAACTCCAAAGTATTCATTCTATTCTAAACTCATATGAATTCGAAATTATAGCAAGCATACTATTAAGACTCATTACCCGTAAATTTTACTCGTGGAGGAGAAACACTCGGTGGTGGTCATACAAGTGATAGTGGTGATTGAACTGGTGGTTGAACTGGAGGAATTTGTTGTATTGAAGGCAAGAACTCCAATCTTGTTGCGATCATTGCACGACAGAAGTGGGCCTTAATATTCAAAGTTGCCATGCAAGTTAGTATCAGCATATTGAAGCATGGTAGAGCTAACGACACCGAAGGCGAAAATGGAATTAATAATCGAGAATTCAAATGATGGGAGTGGTGATGGCGCGAAAAATAAATAAACAAATAAATAAATAAATAAATAAATAAATAATATTAATAATAAAATAAATAAATAGATAAATAAATAAAATAAATAAAGGGACTATTTAAGGAGAATTATTCTTTCAATAATGAAATGAAGAAGTTAGTGAACAAGTTTTGAAATTTCTCTACGAGGAGAGTTAAGCATGCAACATATATCTGACAATTTCATTAGTTGGCAAGATTAGACCTCATCGCGTGGCACTCGAAGCTAAGAAAATTGAGAAATACACCAACAACTTTGTTCTGGAGACTCGCGGGATGGTAGAAGTGACTGAGCCTCCTACCATCCAAGGCGCAATACTAATGGGCGGATTGTTAATCAATGAGATCAATAAGGCAGGGAATGTAGAAACAATACCAAGAATGAGAGGGTATTCAAAAAAAAAAAAAAAAAAAAAAAAAAAAAAAACTGGTAGATACTAACAAATGAAGAGAAGGTTACACTGGTTCACATTCCTTGTGTAAGGTGTAACTACTATCATCACACATCTGCATCATGTTGTGTTTATTCAAACTGCAACTTAAGAGGTCATTTTACAATTAAATGTTGGATGACAGCTCGTCAAGTGGCACCAATCAACACAGTAGGAAACTCGATGGCTTGTTTTGAGTGGGAGACTTTGAAATAATTTTGTTAATGGAAGCACATAGAGACTAAAAGACATTATATAAGGGTGTACTTTAGTGCTAGAAGAGTATTCTTTTAGCATTGATATGTTGCCCTTTGGACTCAGGAGTTTTTGTATTGTTGTGGGAATGGATTAGTTGACGAAATTTAGGTAGAAAATTGTATGTTTGAGAAAGTATTTCGTATACCACTTCAATGAGGTGTAATACCCGAGATTTTCATAGAACACTTTAATGACGAAAAGAAACAACTCATGAGCGTAAATGCTAATAAGTTAAAAACTCCAAAACATTATGTTATTAACGATTCCCTCGAGGTCTTCCCGGAAAGACTTAGAAGGACTATATCCCTCTGTACTCGTAACGTTTTGTATTGATCTTATTCTTTGAGCAACCCTAGTTGTAAAAGCTCCAAATCGCTTAACACTAATTGGAATGCAAAAGTTATTTAATTCACTTTGAGATGCTCCAAGACAAGGGTTTTATTCGCCCTAGTCTTTTTCCTTTGGGAGCACCTGTTTTATTTATCAAAAGAAAGATGGTTCTTTTCATTTGTGCATTGAGTATTGTGACAAATTTACGATCAAGGATCGTTGTCCTCTTTCAAGGGTAGATGATTCATTTGATCGATTTCAAGGTGTTCAGTGGTTCAATAAAAAAATCAATCTTCATTCTGGTTACCATCAATTGAGGGTACCTGAATCAGATATACCTAAGATTGCGTTTAGTACTCGTTACGAACATTTCAAATTTCTCGTTATGTCTCTCGATCTTACTAATGCGACTATAGCATTCCTATATTTAACGAACGCATACGTAAGCCGCATCTCGATGAATTTATCATACTTTTTCATTTACGACGTTCTAATTTATTCTAAAACTAAGAAGGAGCATGAAGTTCCTTCAATACTAATCCTGGAGCTTCTTTTGAAAGAAAAGACCTATGCAATATATTCAGAGTTTGAAATTTGACTACAAGAGGTTTGTTTTGCTTGGGCACGTTGTGAACAAGAAAGTTATTCTGGTGAATTTTAGCAAAATAGAAGCTGTAAAGGGATGGAAAGCTATCATGAAGGTTCGTAAAGCATTTGGGATTCACAGGTTATTATAGACATTTTATCGAGAGTTTTTCCAAGGATCGCTCTACTACTCACATATATATAAAAAGTTTGTTTGGGGTAGGAACTAAGAAGAATCTTTTCAAACAGTGAAGGATGCCTTGTGTAATGCATTAATCCGGACTATTCGCGATGGATCGGAGGATTTCGTTGTGTATTGGGATGCATCAAAACCGAGGTTTAAGTTGTGTTTTAATTAAATGGGAAATGTAATCGTATTCGTCTCTCGACAACTCAAGATACATAAGCATTACTATATTACCCACGATTTGGAACTTGGAGCGGTAGCATTCGTACATATGTGTTGAAGACACTACTTGTATGAAATGAAGAACGTTATTCATACCGATCATAAGAGCTTTTAACACCCCTATGTTCAAAAGAAGTTGAATACGAGGCAAATGAGGAAGCTCGAATTATTTAGTGGTTACAATTGTGAAATTTGATTCTATCCGGGGAAGACGGATGTGTTGCAGATGTTTTGAGTAGGAAGGAAAGAGTAAGCCAAGGTGAGTGCAAGTCTGTAACACCCCCAGATTTGATGATTTGCGGAAGCTTGATTTGGGTGTTACTAATCAATAACAAAGCACAAAGATAAATAGCAAACGACTCTATATGCGTCGTTTTAACAAAATATATTGATAACTGAAATGTTTACAACGTTTAAAGCTTTACATAGCTCGAGTTAAATAAAATGAGATTTCAGTACATAAGTACTTATACAAAATATACTAATGCAAGAAAATCTCAATCGTCTGTATGCTGACTCGAGCTAAATCCTGAAGCAGAAACATCCTACTGCTGGGTACCTGCGATATATGCTAAAAGGTCAGCTATAAAGCTGGTGAGCTCACAGGTTTGAAATCAAGTAATATTGTATGAACCGCAAGATTTAAATAATGAATTGCATCCAGCAATTAAATAATGAATTGCATCCAGCAATTAAATAATGAATTGCATCCAGCAATTTAATGATAATCATCGTGTATACAGCCATGAGCACATAGTTGAGCTTAACTCGAGGGCCGGGTCCCCTATAGAGAATTCCGGGCGAGGTGCCTCCACGAATGCCTAATCAACATTCGTCTTCCCAAATATTAGTACGTCCGTTTACCCGGTTAGTGCTTGCTAACCCGAACGAGGAGGGTCAATCCTATATGGTACCATATACTAATATTCACGCTACAACGTATTAACAACTATGCTGACGGAGGACTTTAAAATGATTAGTTTCGAAAAACTCATGTAGTATATGAAAAGTTGGTACTTGCGTTCACATGTTAAAAGTTGAGCAGTCTATCACACCCCTGAGTAAAACAGTAAAAGAGGGGCTATGAGACTCACCTGAGTCTGTAAGCGTTTAAACAAACGTAAGTTGATTAGCCGAAATGAAGTCCAAAGACTTGTAACCTGAGGGTGTCCACGACACGCGATGGTTATAATATGATTGGGTATCTCAAAAGATCACCCCAGTAGTTGTTCATCCAACTATAATGTCCAAATCTCCACTATTTGGTTGATAAGTTTAAGTGTTTGAAAAGTGTACAGCCCGTTGGTGACGAGTTTGAAATAATAATCTTTAAGTATTATTATCAAGTTATCGATGTTTTGCACTTACAAAAGTGTCCCCAAGTGTTTTGGAAGTCGTATCGTATAAGGATTTGAGGTTGTAAAAGTTCGACACTTAGTGAAATTAAAGTTTGAAAACCTGCTGTTTTATGCGACGTTGGGTGCGACGTCGCAGGTAGGATTGGGACGTTGAGCATGACGTCGCTAAAGGCGACGTTTCGCAATTTAATGCGACGTAGGGTGCTGCGTCGCTAATGCGACGTAGGTGATTTCTGCGACGTAGGGGTTTACGTCGCTAAATGCGACGTAGTGAGGTATTGGCGACGTTAAGGGTGACGTCGCTATATGCGACGTCGAAATTTAATGCGACGTTGCGACTGACGTCGCACCATGCGACGTCACGAAGGGTTTTGCGACGTAGAAGCTGACGTCGCATAATTTCTGGGCCAAATGCGACGTAGCGGTCTGTTGGCCGGAAAATGTGTCGAAAACGAGTTTTTCGGTTTCCGTTCGGTCCAAAACTTTTACCCAACCCTTATAGGGACATTATAAGTTGTTACAAACTACTAGAAAGTGAAAACACTTAAAAACGAGAGATTTCGGGATTTGTCGGAAACTTACAAATTGTCGGATGAGAAATCCGAAAAGATAGGATGATAGATCGTGTCGCGGTGATCGTTTTCTTCCAAAGTGATAATGAGATCCAAGGTCGTTTGATGTTGCTATTTGCGATTTTTAGTGAGTTTTGGTGATGAAAGTTTGAGAGAAAAAGATGAAGGAGAGAGAGAGGAAAGGAAATAAATGAAAGGAAAGAGGAGGTGGAGGTGGGGTTATCCCCATTTCCAGTTTTTCGCCCCGCGTTCCGTGTGGTGTTCGTTTGCTCCGTTGTTTAGACGTTAAATAATTATTTTACGTTTTAATTATAAGTTTTAGATTACGAATTTTTACGCGATAGTTTGTTTAATTATTTTACTAATCACTTTATTTTGAGTTATAAGTTGTAATTTATTTTATTTGGTTTGCGCGTTTTACGTTTTAAATTATGTAATTCCTGATTGTACGATACGAAATATTATAATAATAATATTTTTGACATAAACCGTTATTTAATAAAATTTTGTCACCAACGTCCATATAAAATAGAATCGGAATACATCCGATTTAAATTGCGTACGATTTAATCAAATCGCATTTTCGTATATATTCAACAATATATATAATTCGATACATTAATTAGCCTAACAAGGAACTAATTACATGTATTAACATATGATTAGGCACTAATTACTAGTCCTAATTTGGCGGGTGTTACATTCTCCCCCTGTTAGAAGAATTTCGTCCCGAAATTTAGCTCGAGGTCGTGTTCGATGTAGAATCAGTGAAAAGTTGAGGATATTTGAGTCGCATTTGGTCTTCCCGTTCCCAGGTGAATTCCGGACCACGCCGCGAATTCCATCTGACCTTGACGATGGAAATACGACTTTGTTTCAGTTGTTTGACCTCACGGTCCATAATTTCAGCGGGTTCCTCAACGAAATGAAGTTTATCGTCAACACGAATTTCATCTAATGGAATAATAAGTGTCTCATCAGACAGACACTTCTTCAGATTTGAAACATGAAAAGTCGGGTGCACGCTGCTAATTTCGGATGGCAGCTGCAATCGATAAGCTACGGGGCCAATCCGTTCAAGGATCTCAAAAGGCCCGATGTACCGGGGATTCAACTTCCGGCATTTGCCAAAACGGATGACGCCTTTCCAAGGCGATACTTTCAAGAGTACTCGATCCCCAACTTGGAACTCGAGTGGTTTGCGTCTCACGTCAGCATAACTTTTCTGACGATCACGTGCGGCTTTGAGTCTGTTTTGGATTTCCACAATTTTCTCAGTGGTGGCGTGAATGAGTTCAGGACCAGTGAGTTGACTATCTCCCACTTCAGTCCAACAGATCGGTGATCGGCACTTACGACCGTACAGTGCCTCAAATGGTGCAGCCTTAATGCTGGCATGATAACTGTTATTGTACGAAAATTCGCACAACGGTAGATGTTTTTCCCAGTTTGTACCGAAATCAACTACGCAAGCGCGTAGCATATCTTCCAAGGTTTGAATGGTTCGTTCACTTTGGCCGTCTGTTTGAGGATGGTACGCGGTACTCATATCGAGACGGGTACCCAATGCTTTTTGAAGTGATTGCCAAAAGTGAGAAGTGAAACGGGCATCTCTGTCAGAGATGATCGAGATTGGAACACCATGATGAGAAATGATTTCCTTGATGTAAATTTGTGTAAGGCGTTCCATTTTATCGTTTTCTTTGATTGCCAGGAAATGAGCAGATTTGGTGAGACGATCAACGATCACCCAAATGGTATCGCAACCGTTCGATGACTTGGGTAGTTTGGTTATGAATTCCATGGCAATTTGATCCCATTTCCATTCAGGAATTTCAGGTTGTTGAAGTAAACCAGGAGGTTTCTGATGTTCGGTTTTGACTTTCGAGCAAGTAAGACACTTGCTGACATAAGTGGCGATTTCGGCTTTCATGTTTGGCCACCAATAAAATTCCTTGATACCGTGGTACATCTTATCGGATCCGGGATGAATAGAATATTTAGACTTGTGAGCCTCGTCCATCACCAAGTCTCTTAGGTTCCCAAAACTGGGCAACCAGATTCGGTTTGAGAAGTACCTAATCCCGTTAGGTTTGATTTCAAATTGTTTGTCAATGCCCCGCAAGGCTTCATTTTTGATGTTTTCAGCTTTCAGGGCTTCGATCTGAGCTGTATGAATTTGAATGGTAAGATCGTTATGAATGGTCATACTGAGGGCTCGGACTCGAAGTGGTTTTGGTCGTTCCTTTCGACTGAGGGCATCGGCTACAACATTAGCCTTCCCTGGATGGTACTTGATCTCGCAATCGTAATCGGTAAGCAACTCGACCAATCGACGTTGCCTCATATTGAGATCCTTCTGATCGAAGATATGTTAGAGACTTTTATGATCGGTAAAGATTGTGCACTTAGTGCCGTAGAGATAATGTCTCCAGATTTTGAGAGCAAAAACGACAGCTCCAAGTTCGAGGTCATGAGTGGTGTAGTTCTTTTCGTGAATTTTCAGCTGTCGTGAGGCATAAGCAATGACTTTATCTCGTTGCATCAACACGCAACCAAGACCTTGGTGAGAAGCATCGCAGTATACCACGAAGTCATCGGTGCCTTCGGGTAAGGATAGGATCGGAGCACTGCAAAGCTTTTGTTTCAGAAGTTGAAATGCTGACTCTTGTTTCTCGGTCCAATCGAACCTTTTATCCTTCTGAGTCAGTACCGTGAGTGGTTGAGCTATTTTAGAGAAATTTTCGATAAATCGCCGATAGTACCCAGCAAGACCCAAGAATTGTCGTACTTCAGTTGCAGAGGTGGGTGCTTGCCAGTCTTTGATAGCCTCGATTTTTGATGGGTCCACGTGAATTCCCTGACTGTCGATCACGTGACCAAGAAATTGAACGGTTTGGATCCAGAACTCACACTTAGAGAATTTAGCATAAAGCTCCTCGTGTCTAAGTAGTTCAAGGATGGTTCTGAGGTGTTGCGCATGTTCTTGCTCGTTGCGCGAGTAAATGAGTATGTCATCGATAAAGACAATGACAAACTTATCGAGGTAAGGTTTGCACACCCGGTTCATGAGGTCCATGAATACAGCCGGTGCGTTGGTTAGACCAAAGGGCATCACTTGGAATTCGTAGTGCCCGTAACGAGTTCTGAAAGCAGTTTTTGGAATATCGGTGTCGCGAACTCGTAACTGATGATAACCTGATCGCAGATCGATTTTTGAGTAGAAACTTGAACCCTGAAGTTGGTCGAATAGATCATCAATGCGAGGAAGTGGATAACGGTTCTTGATGGTCAATTTATTCAATTCTCGATAGTCGATGCACATTCGGAATGAACCGTCCTTCTTTTTGACAAATAAGACCGGAGCTCCCCAAGGTGAAGAACTCGGTCTAATGAATCCTCGATCCAGCAGTTCCTGTAACTGAGAGGACAACTCCTGAAGTTCGGATGGGGCTAAACGGTATGGTGCGCGGGCCACCGGTGCGGCACCCGGCACGAGATCGATTGAGAACTCAACCTGTCTAGACGGAGGTAGACCAGGTAGTTCTTCCGGAAAGACTTCGGGAAAGTCTCTAACAATCGGCACATCCTCAAGTCGTTTCTCCTCCGACTTCTTCTCGGTGATGTGTGCGAGTATGGCAGTGTAACCCTTTCTCAAAAATTTTCGGGTTTTTAAGCAGGAGATTATATTGAGTCCCGTCCCACCGGTCTCCCCCTGTATGATCAAGGTTCCACCGACGGCGAGTGGGATACGGACGATCTTATCGTGACAAATGATTTCAGCTCGATGTTTGGACAACCAGTCCATTCCAATAATGACGTCGAAACTTCCGATTTCAATGGGTATAAGGTCGATCGAAAAGATTTCGTCAGCTAGGTTTAAAGTGCAATTAGGTATCACACTGGTGGTTTCTACAAGTTTTCCATTGGCTAGCTCTACAGTGTACTTAACATCTAAGGCAACAGGAGTGATGTCAAGTAATGGGCAAAAATCATCGGAGATAAAGCTTCTATCAGCACCAGTATCAAATAGAACAGAAGCAGTTAAGTTGTTGAGGAGGAACATACCCGAGACCACATTCGGGTCCTGGCGGGCGTCCCCAGATTTGATGACGAAAGCTCTGCTGCGAGTGTTGTTGTTGTTGTTGTTGTTGCGGTTGTTGTTGTTGTTGTTCTTCAGTTTTGGGCACGAGTCCCTGAAATGCCCAGGTTTCCCACACTCAAAGCATACTTTGGGTGGTCTGGTGTTGTTGTTGGAATTGTTGTTGGCAGGTGAGCGGCAATCTTTGGTGAGGTGGCCGTACCTCTTGCAGTTGTTGCAAAAGGGACCACAGGAACCCTCATGGTGACGGCTGCACTTGGGACAATATGGTTTGCTCCCCGTGTAACCCCGGATGATGTCAGTGGTGGTGTTGTAAGCTTTGATGGTGTCGGGTTTCTTGTTTTGTTGGTTGGAGTGGTTGTTGTGGTAGTCAGACCACTTGCGTTTGTTGTTTTGGGAGGATGAAGTGGGTGGTTCAGAATCTTGGCTCATAGACATCAGGTCTTGGGCCAATGAGATTGCACTGTCAATGGTGGTTGGTTTTGAAGAGATGACGTGTCCCCGAACAAAATCAGGGAGACCAAGGGCGTACTTCCTGATTTTATCAGGTTCAGTGCTTACCATAGCTGGGCGGAGAGCAGCTAGTTGTTGAAACCTGGTGGTATAACCATCGATGTCACCACCCTGAACCTTTAAGTTCCAGAACTCCTCATCCAGCTTTTGGAGTTTGGCGATAGAGCAGTACTTGGCAGTGAGTTTGGCTTTCAATTCCTCCCAAGTGATTTGGTAGGCAATGTCAGCACCCACTGATTGGGTATATGAATTCCACCAAGAGTGGGCATCATCTTCAAGAGAGCAGGTGGCGAAGTTTACTTTGTCGTTCTCCGCGCATTTGCTGACACGGAAAACAGTTTCCATTTTCTCGAACCATCTGATTAGTCCGATGGCTCCTTCAGAACCCTTGAAACTCGAGGGTTTGCAGCTCTGAAAGTCCTTGTAAGAACAAGGTTTGGTGGTAGAGGTTCCAGCGGTATCGCTGTTTCTTGTGGAGTTTGGTGGGGTATTCCGAGCTAAGGCTTCAGTAACAGCCTGGGTTATGAGTGACGTAATCTGAGCATCAGTGTAAGGTCTGGTCTTTGGCGGCATGATTCTTCAATAAAAGAAATGAAGATACATGAGATTTTGCAAGAAAGTTGTATTTATCTCAGATGTACATGTATAAAAGCAGTAATACATAACATCAACAGGGATAATGGCAATTAATATGAGTCGAAAACAGTAAGAATACTTGATAAATGATACGAGTTCAAAGGTTACATCCTACCGATGTATTACAAAAGATGTCGGGAATTGTTACATCCGACCGAATTATAGAATAGCGCGTAGATAGTTACTAGATTACAGGGTAGATTACAAGACAAAGACTACACTAGTCTTAACGTAGATTAATTTGTTCCATCATCGTGACAAGACGGTCCACAGTGTTTGCAAGCCTGCTAGCTTGTCGGGCGTTGTCTTCTGCTAGTGCAAGTCGTTGTGTTAGTCCACGCGCATATTCTTCTGCCTCAAGTGAGCGTTGCACACATTCATCCATCCTTTGTTGCAGAAGGGCATTTTCCACCCTTATTTCTATTATTTGATTACGAAGGATATCCATGTTGTTGTTAGTGGTTTCAAGATCGTCGGAGACTTGTTCTATGCGTTCGAGGGATGTAAGTCTCCAGTTTTCGTTTGTTTCCTGCAACACGACATCCATGGTGCGAAGTCGTCGCTCGTGTTGATTCACCCTAGCGGCTAGAGCCGGCAAGGTGGAGTGAGTGGAGTACGGGCCAGCTCGAGGCAACCTGGAGTTCCTCCTTGCTACCCTTGGGTTCTGCGACCCAGATTGAGAACGAGATGAATTTGATGGTGTGTTTGCCATTTCTGAGACAAAGCGTTAGTAAGATTGAGGCCTATATTCATATAGTTCCTATATAATATAGCCTATTGAGTGTCTAGTATAAACATGTTTAAGTCTCGGTTCTCTCGAGGTCAGAGTCTTCTATTGTATCCTGTTCAGCCATAACTACTTTCAGATCTTACATCATCTTTGCTTAATTGTACATACTTGATCAGGCTATGTTAAATTAAACTCGTATGCTGTAATCCCTGAACCAGTCATACCTAATAAGGAATACTGCCTAATGGTCATAGTCTAGGCTCACTAATGCAACCTAGTTCACTAAAACCTTAGGCTCTGATACCAATCTGTAACACCCCCAGATTTGATGATTTGCGGAAGCTTGATTTGGGTGTTACTAATCAATAACAAAGCACAAAGATAAATAGCAAACGACTCTATATGCGTCGTTTTAACAAAATATATTGATAACTGAAATGTTTACAACGTTTAAAGCTTTACATAGCTCGAGTTAAATAAAATGAGATTTCAGTACATAAGTACTTATACAAAATATACTAATGCAAGAAAATCTCAATCGTCTGTATGCTGACTCGAGCTAAATCCTGAAGCAGAAACATCCTACTGCTGGGTACCTGCGATATATGCTAAAAGGTCAGCTATAAAGCTGGTGAGCTCACAGGTTTGAAATCAAGTAATATTGTATGAACCGCAAGATTTAAATAATGAATTGCATCCAGCAATTAAATAATGAATTGCATCCAGCAATTAAATAATGAATTGCATCCAGCAATTTAATGATAATCATCGTGTATACAGCCATGAGCACATAGTTGAGCTTAACTCGAGGGCCGGGTCCCCTATAGAGAATTCCGGGCGAGGTGCCTCCACGAATGCCTAATCAACATTCGTCTTCCCAAATATTAGTACGTCCGTTTACCCGGTTAGTGCTTGCTAACCCGAACGAGGAGGGTCAATCCTATATGGTACCATATACTAATATTCACGCTACAACGTATTAACAACTATGCTGACGGAGGACTTTAAAATGATTAGTTTCGAAAAACTCATGTAGTATATGAAAAGTTGGTACTTGCGTTCACATGTTAAAAGTTGAGCAATCTATCACACCCCTGAGTAAAACAGTAAAAGAGGGGCTATGAGACTCACCTGAGTCTGTAAGCGTTTAAACAAACGTAAGTTGATTAGCCGAAATGAAGTCCAAAGACTTGTAACCTGAGGGTGTCCACGACACGCGATGGTTATAATATGATTGGGTATCTCAAAAGATCACCCCAGTAGTTGTTCATCCAACTATAATGTCCAAATCTCCACTATTTGGTTGATAAGTTTAAGTGTTTGAAAAGTGTACAGCCCGTTGGTGACGAGTTTGAAATAATAATCTTTAAGTATTATTATCAAGTTATCGATGTTTTGCACTTACAAAAGTGTCCCCAAGTGTTTTGGAAGTCGTATCGTATAAGGATTTGAGGTTGTAAAAGTTCGACACTTAGTGAAATTAAAGTTTGAAAACCTGCTGTTTTATGCGACGTTGGGTGCGACGTCGCAGGTAGGATTGGGACGTTGAGCATGACGTCGCTAAAGGCGACGTTTCGCAATTTAATGCGACGTAGGGTGCTGCGTCGCTAATGCGACGTAGGTGATTTCTGCGACGTAGGGGTTTACGTCGCTAAATGCGACGTAGTGAGGTATTGGCGACGTTAAGGGTGACGTCGCTATATGCGACGTCGAAATTTAATGCGACGTTGCGACTGACGTCGCACCATGCGACGTCACGAAGGGTTTTGCGACGTAGAAGCTGACGTCGCATAATTTCTGGGCCAAATGCGACGTAGCGGTCTGTTGGCCGGAAAATGTGTCAAAAACGAGTTTTTCAGTTTCCGTTCGGTCCAAAACTTTTACCCAACCCTTATAGGGACATTATAAGTTGTTACAAACTACTAGAAAGTGAAAACACTTAAAAACGAGAGATTTCGGGATTTGTCGGAAACTTACAAATTGTCGGATGAGAAATCCGAAAAGATAGGATGATAGATCGTGTCACGGTGATCGTTTTCTTCCAAAGTGATAATGAGATCCAAGGTCGTTTGATGTTGCTATTTGCGATTTTTAGTGAGTTTTGGTGATGAAAGTTTGAGAGAAAAAGATGAAGGAGAGAGAGAGGAAAGGAAATAAATGAAAGGAAAGAGGAGGTGGAGGTGGGGTTATCCCCATTTCCAGTTTTTCGCCCCGCGTTCCGTGTGGTGTTCGTTTGCTCCGTTGTTTAGACGTTAAATAATTATTTTACGTTTTAATTATAAGTTTTAGATTACGAATTTTTACGCGATAGTTTGTTTAATTATTTTACTAATCACTTTATTTTGAGTTATAAGTTGTAATTTATTTTATTTGGTTTGCGCGTTTTACGTTTTAAATTATGTAATTCCTGATTGTACGATACGAAATATTATAATAATAATATTTTTGACATAAACCGTTATTTAATAAAATTTTGTCACCAACGTCCATATAAAATAGAATCGGAATACATCCGATTTAAATTGCGTACGATTTAATCAAATCGCATTTTCGTATATATTCAACAATATATATAATTCGATACATTAATTAGCCTAACAAGGAACTAATTACATGTATTAACATATGATTAGGCACTAATTACTAGTCCTAATTTGGCGGGTGTTACAAAGTCAAAGTTTGACGATACACTCTGGCATTAAGGATAAGATGTTCAAAATTCAAGATGAAGCGTTAAGGATACTCATAAACAAAACAAAAAGTTGCGCGGGTTAGACAAACATTTGGAACAAAAAGTGGACAAGATGTTACATCATGGAAAAGATTATGGATTCCTTTGCTAGGTGGTCTATGGACACAAGTAATGGACAGAGTACATAAGTCAAAATATTTCATACATCGGGAGTTAGTAAGAAGTAGCATGATATCATGGATTTGTATTGGTGTCTCAGAATGAAGAAGGACATCATTAACTACATTCGTCAATATGTCAATGCATGATATGTTTGAAGTTCAAGGCTGAATACTCGAGACTCTCAGGTCTATTACAGCGACCGGAGCGTCCCGAATAGAAAGGGGAAAACATAACCAAGGATTTCTTCATGAAGTTTTCTAGAACTAATAGTGGACGCGATTCAATTTGGGTAGTTGTGGATAAAATGACTAAGTCAGCTCATTTCTTAGCTATCTGCGAGGACTACTGGGTGGAGAAATTGGCGAGGTTGTTTATTAATGAAGTAGTATCAAGGCATGGAGTGTTTGTATCAATTATACCTGATTTTGAAGGTTATTTTTACTTTACATTTTCGGCAAATGTTTCGGAAAACTGTGGGAACGTGTTTTGATATGAGGATGATTTATTATTCTCGTACTGATGGACGGAGTGAGCAAACCAATCATACCTTTAAGAATATACTTAACTTGTGTTATCAATTTTGGTAGAAGTTGTGATACTCGCTTACCACTAATCGAGTTATCGTACAACACATTTATCATGATTGGTATTCAATGTGCGCTATTTCAAGTACGTCAGGAGTCTAGGGAATTGTTCATTGTAGTGTGGGCTGAAGTGGGATTAAAGTCAGTTGATTGGATTGAAATAGTCCATGAAGCTATTTACAAGATCGTTCAAATCAATGAGGTTGGAAACAGTGCGTGATAGGCAAATGAGTTGCATAAACAAACATCGACAGCAGTTAAAGTTTTGTGTGGGAATCATATATTGTTTAAAGTGTTACTTTGGGAAGTTTGAAATATTAGCATATGTGTTTGTTGGACCGTTCGAAATAGTTGAACGTATAGGTCCAATAACATATCGATTGAAAGTTGTCACAAGAGTGAAGTGGTGTTCACGAGGTATTCCATGTTTCAAATCTATGAAAGTGTTGACTGATAAATTCTTACACGTATTTTTTGAAGGAATTTACAGGGAACCACATATAACATTGGGTAGAGAAACTGGTAGAAACCATGGATTGAGAGGTCAAAATCTCGAAGCACAGAAAGATTTAAATTTATCATTTCCCGATCGAACGCTTGGCGGGGACCCGAATTTACTTGCGAACGAAAAGATCAAATCAATCTTAATTTTATGTACTTATTCAGTGATCTTGTTGACAGTATAGCTCCGACTGAATTTCGGGACGAAATTATCTCAACTAGGGGATACTGTGACAACCGTCACCAAACCGTAATCATAGTTCAAGCCGTAAGAACTCATTTTTGTGTTAAGACTCATCTTATGGACTTCATTAAATCAAAGTATTCATTTTCGAAAAACGAATCCAATGTAAAAAGAATCATCGCAATCAGACATGTAACGAAGAAGATACGAGGCTAAATGCAAATGCGTTAATTATGCGAAACGATATGATTTATTTAAACTACGCGAAATACGAAAATAATTTGATTGGGATCGCTTATTCTTAAATTGTGTGACCCGAGTTTTCTTGTGTGTCTTCGTTGTTTGGCCCAACAATCGACCAAAAACTCCTCCCTTTTGGTGAATCATTCGGCCCAAACCCAACCCTAGAACAATAAAAAGTATTCTAAAACATAACCCTAACATTTTTTTATCACAAAAATCGTCCATGTTGCTGTCCCAAAATTTCA
This sequence comes from Helichrysum umbraculigerum, assembly GCA_949592205.1. Classification (NCBI taxonomy): domain Eukaryota; kingdom Viridiplantae; phylum Streptophyta; class Magnoliopsida; order Asterales; family Asteraceae; genus Helichrysum; species Helichrysum umbraculigerum. Next base: position 66,882,506 of record CATIUR010000003.1, read on the forward strand.
GTCACGAAGATAGGCCGATTTGACCCATTTGCGTTCATTTTCAGGCTTCGGCCAAAACTACAAAGTTGTAGATCTCGAAGTTTTACCTTAAAATGTCATGTTTCGGCCTCTGAAACACTCTAGATTATTTTATAAAAATTATTTTGTAAACTACTGCTGTTGGTGACGAATTTTCAGAAACTTTGGTAAGTTTTCGATCCTATAACTCTTGTATACGTTTGATCAATCTACGAAAATGAATTATAAGAGTGCATATCCTCATTATACATATTCTAAGGTATTCCTATCGTACGGGTTCTCGTTGTCGGTATATATTCTTTCCGAATCATTCAATTAAACATATTCGATTGTTTCGTATTATCGGTTTTGTTTCGGTTCGATTCCATTGTATTCCTAGTAATTAAATCGTTAGGGTATAATTAAAATCAGTTAATAAGTTGTTGGAAATGATTTATATGATTATGTTTGCGGTTTGGGTTGTTTAGACAAGCGATTAGGGTTAGTTACTCATAAACCCTAAATCTGGACAGATTTGTTTATCAGTTTGAGAAGGTTATAACTTGGTCATTTTGGGATGGATTATTATGAATCTTGAGTCTAAACATAAGTATTAAGAGTCTATTTTCAAATGGCATTGATTTCGTGTTCATACGATAAGTACAAGTCGGTCAAAATGATTTTATGAGTTTAGATGTCAATTCTGAGTTTTCGGTTCCTGATTTTGAGTAACTTGTGGATTTTTGAAACGTATTTTAACCTAAGAATTTAGTCTTGAAATTTTTACTGGATTAACTTTAAAGTGTCAAATAGTTTCTGTAAAAATATCATATTCTATGTAAGTTTTTAAATATTTTAAATAAATTATAACTTTTGTGAAGTCAGAAAGTGTTGTTGGTTTAGAGCAGTTCACTTTGATGAATTTTTAAAAATAGTAAACTATTGAAATAAGTTCTGGAAAAATTGCAGGATGTTCTTAACACCATGAAATGTCACTGGTAAAATTTGTAGAGTCAAATGATTTCATTAAGTCATGTTTAAAAATTCGTGAAGTGGTATAAAATTCTGGACAGAATCTGAATTTCATAATGGGGTTGATTTTTGTAAAGACACATGAGGTTTGGTTGTGAAGAAACTTAGTAGAGGTGATTTGGACTTGGGATACAATGAAAGGACATAGATATGTCTAGGTTGTAACCCGTTTACGTATATATTCATTTGTATATTTGCAAAGTTGTTTGGTGGATTCATTTAAGGGCGATACTTACTTTGGTGTTCAAGGTGAGTTTTCGTGGCCCCATTTTCTTTACATATTTTTACATTGGGGGAAAAGTATGCTCACATGTTTTATCAATTGTTTTATGCTGTGAAACGTATTCATTTTCATTTTGGACATATGCTTGAAATGTGCTACATTATGTGAGATTATGTGCTTTATTTGAGATCATTGAGAACATTGGTGGCTATTCGTCTTGTTCAGTTGGGGGTATTGACAACACGCCGGTTGAGAACATTGAGATCATTGAGGCTATTCGTCTTGCTCTGTTGGGGGTGTTGACAACACGCCGACTATTGCTATTCGTCTTACTCCGTGGGGGTAATGACAACATGCATTATTGTTTGTTGAGGACATTTGGATCAATTGATATCAATGGTCATATCCTCTTGAGGGTATTGACTAGATATATCAAGTATCTTGGAAATTTATTATTTACACTAATTTCACTTTTATATGTGCATTTTCATTGCATTGTCCTAACTTATTATTATCACAGCAAAATGTTTATTTTTCTGGTGTCTGGTTTCAAACCTACGAAACTCACCAACATTCGTGTTGACGTTTTCGAGCATATCTTTTCAGGTTATACTAGTGGACTTAAAGCAGTGGACAAGAGAACTTAGTGGACCTTTAGGGTTGCATTAATAGTTATTCAAGACTTGTGTTACATCATTAAGGTTGTTTGTGAAGGCTTGTTTTGCCTTAACATTGTATAGTACGTTTGTTTGTAAGCTTTTGAATTCATTGTTGAAATGTATGCACGACATGAACCGTTATTCATCTTATTGGCATCATGACACATTGGATATTGTATTTCATATAGAATTCTTTATAATGATGTGTTATGGTCCTATCACCGTTATACCCCGTTGTTTCCGCTTTAGACGGGGTGTGACAGTACTAATAGAAGTGGGTTTTTTAGATGTCATGTTTAGACTAATATTATCCTAATTAACACTAAATTAACAGCAAATTAAATTAAAACTGCTTAAAGTAACTTTCGAGAGATTTCGAAGAAGGAATCAATCGGAAGGATCTCCTAAATACTACTACTTAAGGTGGCTTGAATCTACGTTTGTGATTCCCCGGTAACGGCGCCAAAAACTTGTTGTGCTCACACCGTGTCGTTGTTTTTCAATTAATGATGCGAGCGCAGCAGGGGTTTTAAATTTATATTTTGCTAGGCTTAAATTAACCGTACTACCTACTTGATTAGTAAGCGGTAAGTATAACCTAAGATCGTTCTATGAATCCAAACGTGTGGGCGATTAAAGTTGACACTTTCAGTAGGGAAGTATTTAGGATGGCATAAAGTAGGTAGGTTTTGGATTTAAAGACGGATAATTAAAATGCAAGAAAGTAAATTGCAGGAAATTAAAATACAGGAAAGCAGATAATGATAAAGATGTGATTGCTGGGATTTCGATAATTAATATTTCTGGATGACAGAACAAATAGGGTTGATACTAAATGTGGCAGTTAAACTACTAGTGTAAACTCTAGAACCCTACCAACTCAGTTTCCCATTGGCGTGTCACTTGGAACTAGGTTATCGTGATTCTGATCGGAGCAATACGTAAACTTCCAATACTCATCTAGTTGAAAGATGAGCAACCTATTTTGGTGTTATACCGAGGTGCATGAATCAGTAGCGTATCGTCTCATAGGTCCGACCGTTCTTAACCCCTACGGTAGTTTACTACTCTATTAGCACGAAGATTAATAGCTTTGTATGTTTAGACCGCCGATTATGTAAGACTTAGTGTTTTATGAACTCTAGGTAAATAGGACTTTGTTCTATTCCCTAAGTCTCGTCTTTGTTTAATTAAGTTCTAATTACTTCGACTTATGATTTAAGTTCTCCTTTTCAAACAGTTATACATCTCCAGATTATCCGCAGTTTGATAAAACGTGTTTCATATGAGGACCATGCCTTTCAATAATAGACAGTGTACTTTACATGAGATTTCCACTGCTTCTTATATCCAACACGCGGTCAAGAGTAATTGACAGTGAAAGTGACACTCTAACTAATTAAATGTAAAACAGTGCTGAAAAGTAAACCTAATATATACAACGAGTGATTTCATTGTGTCTTACTTATTGCATGTCATGGGCACAGATAACTACTTACCATAATTAAGGTTGATCAGGTCCTAATTACTAGGTTGCAGTCACGTGGATAACTGGAAAGGGTGCTCCATAAATTAAACTTAAATTCATAAAGTCTTAATAGTACAAGGGTTATTATCTCCTATTTTATTTGAACGTATTTTACGAACATTATTTTATAATGCATTGATTCTCGTAGGATACACAAGTTAGTTGTATAGTTGTATTATCCTTTCGGAGTTCCAACTTTTGAACCAGAGCTGATTCTAATGATATAACTACCTTCGGTCGTTTATCGGCTTCCGTACGTTTGTACTTTGCATGAAGCATTTCCAGCACTATACCGAATAAACAGTTGAATAGGGGCCGTTTTATCATTTTACGATTATCGTGCATTGATTGTGTAATGACATCCTTACTTATAATTATCTACATCATCAGCAATCACAATAATAAACTACTCGCAAATCATGGCAACAAATAAATCACATACCAGGCAATAATACATATTCAAAATATGAAATGAGACAAGTATAATAAAAGTTTAGATATCACCCGGAATTAAATGCGTAGCAGCGTATTATTATAATTGACAAACTCTTTCACACGTACAAAGATTGATCTCCGAATCTCTAGCGTTCGCCCTAGCTTCTACGTTAGTCCGTGGACTAATTACAATATTCCTAGAATGAGAAAGACTAAAAGACTATGAAAGATTTTCTAGTGAGAAAAAAAGAGTAAAATATGCTAGAATGTGTGCATATATGGTGTGTGTTTCAAATGAACCTAAGCCTCCTATTTATAGGTGAGCTTTGGCTCACATTAGCACCAATAGGTGCATGTTAGAAAAAGATGGCCAAAAGGGTGCACCAGGTACCGTACAACACGAAAAGTAGGCGCACCGGGTACTGTACAACACGAAAAGTAGGCGCACCAGGTACCAAAAGTTACCAAAAATGGAAACCGAGACGGGGGTAGGGTGGCCGGCGCCGCTCATGGTGTGGCCGGCGGCGGCTGGTGGGTGGCCGGCGGCGGCTGGCCCACCCCCGCCCCGTTTCGCCATTTTTTGCTTCGTTTCTCGATTCGTGCGTGTTTTCTTCGTTATGCGTCCGTTAGCGTCGATTCTTTTTTGTTGGATTCATAATTCAAAAAAGAAGATTATGACATAGGACAGGCCCTGAGATGAGGTTCCTAGCTCCAGATATTGCGTGCGAATCATTTGGATCTTCCGGCGGGCGTAGGATCTTCATTCTTTATCCGTTTCAGTTGATTCTTCTTCTGTTGGATTCGTATTTTGAAAACGAACATCTTGGATAGAATAGATGTTGGTGAAGGGCATTTTAGTCTTGAAATCTTGTTTTGATGTCTTGAATCTTCAAACGTGTGTGGAATCTTCGTTTCTCATCCGTTTTGCTTGATTTTTATCGTGCAACCTTGTTTTGACCATCTTGGCGTAATGTTATTGATTTGTACTGTATTTGAATTAAAATTCCAAGAATCGTTCCAGAATGAGAGGGATATCGGTAGTAAAAACATGACTTTCTACGCGATATCACCGTGCCATCCTGTGGATCCTGAATCCAAGCGTCAACTGCAGCGATCTCCTCCGTAAGTGGGACCGTAGGAGTGGGATGATCCTGCGCAGTCATCTCCCAAGGTGGGAACAGGTCCCACGGTGGAATGTGCGGAGCGGGGTCAGGTCTCATCTGGAAAGGGCACACAGGTGTGGAAGGAAGGCCTAAAGCAGCATGGATATCAGTGATGGCAGCGTGCTGGACCTCTAGGGAACTCAGTATCTCCCAAGTGACAGCAGGATCCGCAGTAGTCACCCCATGCTCAAAGGTGGGTACTCTGGGGGTCCTTGCGGTCTGTCCCTCCGATCGTCGAGACAAAGGTAACCTGGTGTGGATAGAGCATAACAGGACTGTCTCCTGTACGTCCACCTCCACTAAGTCTGCCAAAATCTCATCCAATCGAGGTGGCGGTGACTGAGATCCTCTGACAGTCCTCATGCTACTACCCGGTGATGAACTCCGAGGGTAGTACATGGCATGCGAGCGTCTCTGACTGGGGGCTCGTGCTCTGTCTGACTGCAAACTCATCCTGCAAAATACTAAAGATTAATAGTCTATAATCATTAATCTTTCAGACACAACAGTAAAAGAAAATTAAAGCTGAAAATATAAGATAGGCTTGGGATGCCTCCCAAGAGCGCTTTGTTTATCGAGTCTCGTAGCTTGACTCTTTTATAACTACTATTCCATTAAGATGATTCGTAGTTGTAAACTTCCTCAGTTGAGGGAAAGTCTTCTACGTAGTGTTTTAAACGGTGACCGTTTACTTTGAAATTTCCGTCTGGGGCCTCGAGTTCGATGGCACCATAGGGGAATACTTTAGAGATTGTAAAAGGACCGCTCCATCGTGTTTTGAACTTACCAGAAAACTTTTTAAATCGGGAGTTAAAGAGTATAACTTTATCACCTGGATTGAAGCGTGTGGGGCGGAGCTTGGAATCGTTGAGCAATTTGGTTCTTTCCTTGAATTTGTAGGAACTTTCATAAGCTTGATCCCTTAACTCCGCTAGTTCATTCAGTTGCATTTTCTGGTACGTTCCCATTATCGTAGGATCTAAACTACAGTTCTTTAGTGCCCAGTAAGCCTTGTATTCGAGTTCAATTGGAAGATGACATGCCTTTCCATAAACGAGCCTATAGGCAGTTGTTCCTAATGGCGTTTTATAAGCTATCCGAAAGGCCCATAAAGCATCGTCTAGCTTATCTACCCATCTTTCCTTGTGTTGACCAACTGTTTCGGTAATCGATGCAAACCCTCCAACAGGTAACTGTCCGAGTTGGTATAAGCTCATTTTCTTCATTTGTAATGACCATCATTCCTCCTTTCTTCGGTACGACTTGAACAGGGCTAACCCAAGGTGAGTCGGATATTGGGTAAATCAATCCAGCATCTAAGAGTTTGATAACTTCTTGCTTAACCACATCCTGAATCTTAGGATTTACCCTTCTCTGCCTTTGTACGGATGGTTTGAAATCGTTCTCCATGTGGATCTTGTGTGTGCAATAGTTTGGACTGATTCCTTGTATGTCAGAAATTTTCCATGCTATTGCCTTCTTTTGCGATTTCAGAACATCAATGAGTTGAGCTTTCTCCTCCGGTTTTAACTCTTGTTGATATTATCACCGGGAGTTGTGATGTTCCATGAAGGTAAGTGTACTCAAGGTGAGGTGGTAGTTCTTTTAATTCCAGGTTTGGTGGCTCTTCAATAGACGGCTTCATTCTAGCTATCTCGTCTCTATTCAGCTTTTCATATTCAGCTTGGAATGGTGCTTTATCTGTCTCGGGTTCAGATGTGGAGATTGATGCTATTTCAACCCACTCGGTTTTGTTTGAGAATTCGTCTGTCTTTAGCTCGTACTTGTTGACAGAGGATGAGGAAACTTCGTCATTTCTAGTGATGATGATCTCTCCGTCGTCAGTGAATTGGAATTCTTGAAATTGAGTGGATAAAGATTGGTTTGTGGTGATTTCAGGGTTTGAAAATGTCAGTGGTATGGTTTGGCTGGCTAATTGTAGCTCGAACGATGGGGGTTCAATACTCATTCCTTTGAATGAATCAAGGATCTCTCTAATTGAGGGAAACAGGTTTGGTTCATTGGATACGAGTTTATCTCTCTTTAGCCAAGGTATCGATGTACCGCATCCTAATGGAACATCGATTGTTTTGCCATCGATGTGAGGAGACTTCTTTTCAAACAGAGGAAATAGTAGTTCGTCAGATGCTGCTGGCGAAGCGATTGCGGAGTGCAGCCCAGGGTCCTCATTATATAGCTTTCGAACGGTGATTATGGTGTTAGGTATCGGATCCTGGCCGGATAGTGCTAGTACTTCGTGGAGATGTTCATCAAAAATATCCTGCATGGTATCACACAAACCAAGGTCCTCTTCTAGAGGTTGCTTCATTAATCGATCGACATTAAAGGTAACCTCCTCTTTCCCACCTCTCAATTTTAAAGATTTTTCGTTAACATCAATTACAGCCTTGGCAGTATTTAAGAATGGTCTGCCTAGGATGAGCGGGATATGGGTGTCTTCCTCTATGTCCATGACAATAAAGTCTACTGGAAAAACGAACTTATCGACTTTGACCATGACATCTTCAGCAAATCCTCGAGGGAGTTTAACTGATCTGTCAGCTAATTGGATAGTCATACGAGTAGGTAATAGGTAATCTAATCCTAATTTCTTGTAAAGGGAATAAGGCAAAAGATTAACACTAGCAAATAGGTCTGCTAAGGCGTTACTAACTTGAATTCCTTGGAGGAAATAGGGTATAGTAAAACGTCCAGTATCGCCTAATTTAGGTGGGAGACCAAGCTGTACAATTAATGAACATTCAGCATTCAAGGGTAAACTAACTATTTGCCTAAGTTTTTCTTTGTTTGAAAGGAGTTCTTTAAAGAATTTAACACACGAGGGCATTTCTACTAAAGCATCTAATAATCTAACATTTAAGTGTAGGCTTTTAAATATGTCCAGATATTTACCGAATTGGGCTTCTTGCTTTTCCTTTTTAAGCCTACCAGGATAAGGTATTCTCTTTCGTGGTACGTTATCTGGAGTTTTGTCTGGTGATGGGTCAGGTATTGTGACAGGGATGTCAATTGACACATTTTCACTAGGTGCAGGTGTAGGCAAAGAAGTGTTTTCGGGGGTATTATCTGGTGGTGGTGGATCAACTTTGGATACTTTTCCTCCTCTAGTCACTATTAATACGTCATCACTCGGTGAATGGGTAGTGTCATTAGTGATCACCGACGTACTTTCCTCAATAAAACTTAAGTTTTTCAAAATAGATTCCATGTTAGAAATTAATTTTTCTGAAATTTTTATCATGGCGTCAATGTTATCTTGAAATCCGGTTACTCTTTTGTTAATAACATTTTGTTCGAACATAAAATCTGATAAAGACTGTTTTGAGGAAGGTAAGTGGTCTGTAGGTGAGGAAACAGCTAAAAGTTGGGTTAAAGGCTCATTTGGTGTGGGGTTGGTATAATCAAGGTAAGGTGTTGTCATAATTGGCTAAAAGTGGTTAACTGAACTAATCCTAAGGGCAAAAAGGTAACTTTTGATCGATGTTAATCTTTCAAAAGGATCGCTAAACACTAAAGTTACTAAATCCTAAAATCGGTTGCCGACGCTCCCCGGCAGCGGCGCCAAAAACTTGTTGGGTCACGCACCGGTCGTTGGAATTTCTAATGGTGACGTGGCACAGCAGTGTGTTTTAAAATTTATAAGGCTGGGGCCTAGGGTTACTTATTATGCTAATCAAAGGGGCTAGCAAAGGACAAGTATGACCTAGGATCATTCTTCAAAACGCGACAAATTGAAACTAGGGGTTTTAGAAACTTTTATGCGTTTAACTAGGTTTGAAAGAGTTGGTTTTGGTTTTGGGTTTCCTAAACTAAACTAAATTAAATTAAAAGGTGGAGGTTACTTCGGGCGTTCAGCAATTAAAGCGATTGTCTACTATGACGTGGTTTAAAAGTTGTTAAATATGGAGAGTTCTAATGAAGATAAGTTCGTAAGTTGATGTGAGCTATTACTACAATCCTTCTATCGGACTAACGCGGAGGTGTCCACAATCAGGCAAATAGAATGTCACGTGGATTGCAAAATATATTAAAGTATACACCGAAAGTTCTCTCAAATGTACACTGATGAGTGCTAAGTATAGGCAATTATAATCACAAGTTTAAATTAAGGAAATACTAAATAATACTATCACACAATTCAGGCAAGATTGACCCGTTCATGTAATATAGCTTAATAAGTAAGTCCAAATTCGAACACAAGGAACACAAGAAACGTGATTCTTATTTATAACTATTATCTATTTATTTCTAATTACAAATATTTACAATTATAATACAAATAAATAAAGGATCCAATTTACAATAATCTACAAGATAAGGGGGACGTTTTAGTTCCGAACGAACATATTTATATTTATATTTTAATACGGATTCTAATAAATAAGTTTTAGGAACAACTTAGTAATACTCAGATGGATAAAAGATTATAATTATTCAAACTATTATTTATTAAACTTATTATATGTACTTATGTCTATTTGCTTTGTTGGCTATTATTACTGGTGAATTACTAATGTAGAAGATCACTTAGGGTTAAGTCAAATCCTCATCATAGCAACACAATCATAAGGTTACGCAAAGTGTTACTAATTAATAAGATCTATCATCAGTTTATTAATACAATTTCTAAGGTTAGGCTTGAATCGCAGTATTACTTTATATTAAATAATCATTCTTCGTTTATCGCATAAGGTTAAGATCATGACATAAACACAATCATTTAATTTATATAAACTTAATATGGTCATCCTCATTTAATATAAATCAGTCTAACTATGTCAAGAATAATCACTAATACATCATAATAAAGACAATTCTTGTATAATAAACATTCAATAATATAGTTCTAACATAAACATATAATTCAAATAATAAACTCAATAAACATTCATACAAACAATTATAATGAAAACCTAATTCACAATTAAATCAAATAAACAATATCATAAATAACTCAATAAGGTTATTAAAGTTACAAGGATAAAGAAATCGAACCAATTGACGAACTAGCTTTTCCTAGGGTTAAAAACCTTCAAACCCTAGCTCCTTAGCCTCCAAAATCGCACCTAAAGTCGACCTAAAACCCTAACTTTCAGTTTTAGTATTCTTGAATCGTATATGAAAACCTAAGCCTCTATTTATACTTTTTCTGGCCGACCTTCCAACCGCCGGTTGGGCTTTCCAACCGCCGGTTGGACTCTTTGAATCCTGGTCCAACTCCACGTGTCTCCACCGCCTTAGAAACCTAATATTCCAACCGCCGGTTGGGCTTTCCAACCGCCGGTTGGACCTTAATTCCAGAATATTCTAAAAATGGGTTTGGGCTTCAATTTAGACTCTCTCTTTTCTTTAACGGGTTTAACTCTCTTTCTTGGCCCAATTCTTCATTTTAACACTTTTGGTCTTCATTTCTTCAAGGTTTAAGCTCCTTTTCATTCATTCTTTCAGTTTCTTGAGTTTCTTTTAGTTTCTGATTCATTTTTGTTCCTTTTTCTTCAATCTTCAATTAAAATACATCTCTGCAAAAATTAACAAAATAAGTATCTAAAATCATATAAATGCACTAAAATGTATATAAATAGAGGGATAAATTATTATAAAATATACTATCTATTTGATGCTTATCAAATATCCCCACACTTAAGTTCTGCTTGTCCTCAAGTAGAACACTGAATAAAATTTAAAAATAAGCATCAAACTAATATTTAAGAATCAGAATACCAATACTAAAAATCCATTTCATAAATTAAAAATTTAAACAATTTAATTAACACGGATAACTATAATGTATAAATAAAAATTATTATTATTTGTGTAATATATAGCTCATGAATGATTACTAATATATTTGTCCACTTTAAACAATCTATATTTATATTTCTGAATACACTTTTATTGTTAGTATGTATATTACTTATGATTTCCACATATGATATACCTTTAAATTTAATTATACAATTTACTTTTATATTCCAAATAAATATATGAAATACATTTTTAAGAATCAAGACATTGGTGACAGGTCTGCATATTCATGCGACAGAGCGACATAACTTAATTCAGATTTAAGCAAAACCAGACTCGGTCAAACCATTTTGGCGACCTCATTAGGTATCTTTTATTTTTTAAGACTTTTCAAGTACTTTTGACTTGCGTTTGCTTAATTTTTAAGTATACATTTATAGAAACCAGGTATATACTTTCGTATAACAGAGGAAACCATCAATATATACCCCCAAATGTACTCACATAAATAAAAAGATATAAAATTATTGCATAACAAATTTAAAAATTAAGACTTTTATGTCATACATCATATTATGTATCATAAAATAATAACCAAGTTAATTAATTATTTTATTAAAATTCAGAAATCTTTATATAGATTGCCTATTAGTACATCATATCACATAACTATATATTACTTCTTATTTAAGTAGCTTACATTATATATACAAAACAGTTAATCCATCTTAAAGTCTAAACTTTTAAATACAAAACAAAACTTTTAACAAAAGTATTCTAACTAATAAATACTTAGTTATTAACTTAAAATTTTAAATTTTAAATAAAATTTAAGAACAACAGAAACTTAAATGATTAATTAAAGATATTCTTTTTCTTACGAACCCTATCCCCATACTTAAATTATACAATGCCCTCATTGTATAAAAATTGATAAACAAAAGTGAGTAAGGGAAAGAAAAAATAGAACATAAAAACTCCCCTGACTGAAATTATAAATTTCATCATCGGCTAAGAAAAATCTACTTGGTTGATTCCTTCATCTCTTGAAAAATAATATACAACATCCACACTTTCGTAGTTAATCATGATTGCATTTAGCATATGCAATAAGCCTTTAAACCCCTCGGTATCCCGAGTGGACGAGTTATAGTCTCGTGAGGGTTTCCAGGGAACATACCCACAAAGTTCATTTTTAATAAATAAGTAAGAACTTTATAAATAAAGTGTTGAACTTACTGCCAGTCTAATGCTATCAAAAATAAACAACCATATTAGCATAATTATAATAAGTGTGAAAAGTAAAAATAATGATAAGTACAGTCATCCCAAATATAAATGTATCAAATGTATCAAACATAATCTAATCATCATCTGAATCCTCCTGCCCTGGCTGTCTCAAAGGTCCAGCTCCATCATCAACTATCGGAACATATGGCTGGAACTCAATAGACCTATCTCTCAACAGCTGCTGTAACAATCCAAGCTGATAATCAGATCTACGAAAACTCTTTCTCTCAAACCTATCAAACCTCTGCTCCATCCTGGCAAATCTCCGATCAATCGTATCCAATCTTCTACCATGTCCTATCTCAATCCTCTCCAATCTCTAATGAATATCATCTAACATATCACCCCGGCCACGGCCTCTACCACGTCCATTGCCTCTACCTACTGGCAGATCAACCTCTGGTGCGGGTATCTCCGGTACTGGTGGTGGTACAACTGCTGCTGGTGGTGGAACAGGTGGTCCTCTCAATCTCGCTCTCTGTACAGGCTGCTGTCCAGGGGCAACCTCAGGAATCCACAACAAAATTTCCTCCTGTACACCCTCCTGAATAATCCCTAACTCAATCAACTTGTCCTCGCCTAGCAAGGACATCCCAGGTGTAACCGGTGTACAAGTCATAAAATCCGCAGCTCCCATATGATAATAATGAGCTATCATAGTAACATACTGCCCTCCACATAAACTACTGGAAAGCCTATGCCCTGTCGCTCCGGTGGTCATCCAATGAACTAATCTCCAGGGAACATTGACCAGCGTCCCCTGAATCATAGTATGTAAATAAAAGAAATCGGGCTGATAGACCTTCTCAGGTCCAGTATGCCTACCACAAATAGAAAATGATAACAACCTATGTACAAGCCTATGAACCGGGCTCCTCATATGTATATCTGAAGGTGCTCTACCCCATAATCAACAATGGCCGACTGTCTCCAATACTCAGCTATCTCAACAGATGAATACTGCTCTACCATACCTTCAGTCAAATGATCTCCAAAAGAATGGTTGTGGAGCTCATCTAGTTTATAGAGCCCCACAGCTACTCCAAACTCAATCAAACTCATGGTCCTAGGCTGACCTCCTAAATAAAAAGAAATCGAAGGCTGGTCAAACTGTCTAGAAGCAGTATCAAACCTAAGGGTCGTATAAAACTCAATAACAAGCTCTCTATAAATAATCTCCCGAATCTAAAATAATCTAACCCAAGCCAGAGAAACAAAACCAACATTCCCTGACGGTAAAAGATAACTCTGAGTCATCAGCCTCCTTAGAGTGGTATCCCCAGTCTCACCCTCTCGGCGAGGATCTATAACTCTCTCCATGACTGACCAATCTAAAACATCCGGTGTCTCTACCGGCTGAGCAATATGCTCCAGTAATCCATCAGCAAACTCTGCTCTCCTTTCTGGTGTAATCGTCTCATGCTCAAATCGTAGGTAAGGATGTAGCTGGAAATCCTCTCTATCTAATAATGCACGTCCTCTCTGTCTCCTGGTAGACATAACTGTAAAACAAACTTTAAACAATTGTGTTAGATTTATCATAAACATTTCTAAAGAAATTTGGGCAGCATTTCTGCTTAATTTTTGATAGCCACCTGTTTAATTTCCAAATATAGAACATTCTAAATTACTATAGTTAACTTAATTCTAAATTAATCTTATAAAATTCTCATTATTTCGAAAGAAATATCGAATCAAAATTTTAAAATGTTTAAAAATCACCTATTTTATTTAATTCATATAAAATCGCGAGTTTATTATATGTCCTTCGTCTCGAAATTAATATCTAATCAAAATATATATTTATAAAATTCGACACATTCTGTAGTTAAAACTATGTCAAATTCAATCATGTAATTTTTATCATATTTTCATAATATCGAATATAAAAGAACACTTTTATGTATTGCATATATATATATATACATATAAAAGAACGTTTTTATTTCAAAAAGTATTATCAAAATTTTGAATAATAATTTCGTATAAAAATTTAATATGTTCATAGTTTGAAAATAATAATTTTTATAACATTATTTCAAAATAATATCAAGTCTAAAAAGTTTTGTAAATTTTTTAAAATAATAGTTGGTTTCGAATATATCGAATCTAAAATTTTTATTAATTCAAATTCACGTTATATATATAACTCGAATTTTGTTTCAAAATTTTATTGAATTAAAAATGTATCGGTTTTATTTTAAAATGTACCATATAAGTGTGGTTAACTAATTAAAAATCGAATCGCTAATCGATTTGATCTGAAACAATCCGCAAACAAACCTCAAACCGCAAAATCATAACCTTACTAACCTAAACTAGTTTCTAAGCATTCCTAATCCTTTAAACTAGCAAAATACTCGCAATCAATCCAAAAACCGCAATCGAAACAAATATATTCGGATTAAAATTCAGAAAAACGTAAAAACGAGTTTAGATGATACCTTTGATGAAGCAAATCACAAAAGCGCAATGTAATGATGATGAAAATACGATTTCCGGTCGAAATGCGTGTGTCCGAGCGTATGTGTGCGTGTGTTGTGTGTGTTGTGTGTAAATGGCAGAAACCGGAAGGTTTCTGGTTTTGATCGCAAAAGTATCCAACCACCGGTTGGGCTTCCCAACCGCCGGTTGGTTTGAATTTGGGCCCAGGCCTTTTTCGGCCCTGTTTAATTCGTTGGGCTTAAGCCCGTTATAATTTGGTTATATAATTTTAACAATTTATGTTTTTACGAATAACAATTTTTAGTACATCTACAAATCATAATCTATGTGTATTTTAGAATTTGTTTATGTTTTAGATAATAATAAATTTTAAAATTTTTTAAATAATAAATGGATAAAAAGAAATATTGTTTTAGTAATTTGTACTTTTAATATAAATTCCTATAATGCTGTTAGTTGTGACAAATAACCGATATAATAAATCTTACCTTGGTATACATAGACTTTTCAATCGGTGATTGCGTCGACTCCTCCACCGTTTGGAAATTCAATTGCCGACTTTATCGAATTCCAATTATTGTTTCAATCTTTTTGTCACCAAAAATATTATATTTAATATATCTGCAATCTTGTGAACAATGTTAAGCATAATTTCAAAACTTATTATTATAATCTCTTCTAAGTATTTTATAAAATTAATTTTTATCACTATTGCAACTCGTGCAAAAATCAATTCTAAATACTTAAAATTTCTATCATTTGTGTAGCTAATACAAATAAAGATGAGATAATCATATAATTCTGAAAACAATAAACTCTATATTAATCAAACATGAAACTAAAAACAGTAAACTTTAAATATCCAAATAACATTCAAATCCTAAACAATTATAAAACTAAAACAAGAAAAATAGAAAGAATTTACTAATTATTAAAAATGAAGAGGTTGCAAATGATCTTCAGAAATGATATTAGATGTTCAAGCCTAATTCCCACTAACAGGTCTTCCAAAGTTCTCAGGATAAATTCTTCGAAAGTGCAAATAGATCTTATTAGTTATCTCGGGTATTGGTGGGGCATATTCAGAGAAACTCTCATGATGAATCCATTCAGCATCTTCTACTTCTATGAGTGTGTCAGCTACTCTTTTAACCTTCTTAGCTATTCTTCTATCTTCATCAGTAACCATGTAATCATCTTCAACCTTTGTTTCTTGTTCCACATGATTATGTCTTAAAGAATCCATTAACCCATAGAAACCTAAATGTATATCATGATAATCATATGTGTTGTGGGTTCTCACTGCCTTTCCTATATCCTTTAGGATTCTCCTATAGTATCCTTCTTGATGCTCCGTTGTTATCCCAGAATACCTAAAAGTATCTACTAACTGATAGTAAACTTCAGATAACCCTAAATGAAAAAGGTTATTTCTCTGATTATAATGAACTCCATTGTAAGCTAACTACAACTCCATTTTAGCATAAGTGACCAAGTTTGCCATTGGTTCGTCAGAAAAGTACTCAGGAATTATACGTGTTCTTTCGTCCCATTCTCCATAGTAAAATTCGTCAACAATTTCTTGAACATAAAAGTCAACCGTACAATCAATGAAGAATCTTCCAGAACCAATATGCTTTCTAGCCTTTATCGAATTGAAGAAATCTTGAAAGTTTTCAAGTAAACATATGTCATCCATATTACTCAAGTTCCTAGTGGCATGCTCTATTATCTCCTGAAGCTCTCTTAACATTTCTCTTTGTTTATCAGAATAAGGAAACAAAGACTTCTCAAATGTTTCATGCACATATGTATATTTCATCAGTTGCTCTTCACAAAACGTTGGATCTACCATCTCATGCTCGCTTACAATATCATACTTTAGCTCATTTACATAGTTTATGAAATCATTTGTATCTCTAGTCTCATTAGATGTAACCCAAGCAGTGAATTGTTCTTCCATTTTCTTAATTAACTCTTTCTGATAATCAGTATACTCTAAAGTGGATTTGTGTATGAGTTCCATAAGAAACCTGAGCTCATCTTCATGATATTCTAAGTAGTGAAACATATCTTCCTTATTTGAAACTACAGGGGGTTGTTCATAGTCTTCTTCTTCATTAGATAGCTTGATTTTCTTGTTTGGTTCAAAAGAATGGTAATCTACTTCTATATCTTTGAAATCCATATTTTCATTTCCAAAGTCCATTTGCATCGACTCCATTCTAATAACAACTAAATTTTTCTGTACACAAAGAATAGCACATAGTTCAGATTACTTATCTAATCCTATTTTATCTAAAGTAACTTATTATACAAATTTTAATTTAATTTCCTTTACATTGCTAGTCAAAAAGATTTCGGTAGCTCCATTGATAGTACACAAAAGCGGAGAAACAGGTCAGCGCGAAGCTTATTGAAAACCTATTTCTTTCGAGAAGCACCTTACCTCTTATATGAAAAATCAATGAGATAGGGCTTTACTCTCCTTATACCTTTTTTTTTGTCAGTATTCTCAATGGGTGAGCCGATATTTCTTATTGATTATGCAAAGTATCAGAAATAAAAATTATACAAGTTCAATAATTAGTTTAATTAAAATACACCTCTCCCCCTGTAAAACAAATGTTCAACCGGTTAAGTGTTCCCCGGCAGCGGCGCTAAAAACTTGATGTGTGCTAAGTATAGGCAATTATAATCACAAGTTTAAATTAAGGACATACTAAATAATACTATCACACAATTCAGGCAAGATTGACCCGTTCATTTAATATAGCTTAATAAGTAAGTCCAAATTCGAACACAAGGAACACAAGAAATGTGATTCTTATTTATAACTAATTATCCATTTATTTCTAATTACAAATATTTACAATTATAATACAAATAAATAAAGGATCCAATTTACAATAATCTACAAGATAAGGGGGACGTTTTAGTTCCGAACGAACATATTTATATTTATATTTTGATACGGATTCTAATAGATAAGTTTTAGGAACAACTTAGTAATACTCAGATGGATAAAAGATTATAATTATTCATACTATTATTTATTAAACTTATTATATGTACTTATGTCTATTTGCTTTGTTGGCTATTATTACTGGTGAATTACTAATGTAGAAGATCACTTAGGGTTAAGTCAAATCCTCATCATAGCAACACAATCATAAGGTTACGCAAAGTGTTACTAATTAATAAGATCTATCATCAGTTTATTAATACAATTTCTAAGGTTAGGCTTGAATCGCAGTATTACTTTATATTAATGAATCATTCTTCGTCTATCGCATAAGGTTAAGATCAAGACATAAACACAATCATTTAATTTATATAAACTTAATATGGTCATCCTCATTTAATATAAATCAGTCTAACTATGTCAAGAATAATCACTAATACATCATAATAAAGATAATTCTTGTATAATAAACATTCAATAATATAG
Source organism: Helichrysum umbraculigerum (assembly GCA_949592205.1). Taxonomy (NCBI): domain Eukaryota; kingdom Viridiplantae; phylum Streptophyta; class Magnoliopsida; order Asterales; family Asteraceae; genus Helichrysum; species Helichrysum umbraculigerum. The sequence continues at coordinate 66,900,495 of CATIUR010000003.1, forward strand.
TTCCAACATAAACATATAATTCAAATAATAAACTCAATAAGCATTCATACAAACAATTATAATGAAAACTTAATTCACAATTAAATCAAATAAACAATATCATAAATAACTCAATAAGGTTATTAAAGTTACAAAGATAAAGAAATCGAACCAATTGACGAACTAGCTTTTCCTAGGGTTAAAAACCTTCAAACCCTAGCTCCTTAGCCTCCAAAATCGAACCTAAAGTCGACCTAAAACCCTAACTTTCGGTTTTAGTATTCTTGAATCGTATATGAAAAACCTAAACCTAAGCCTCTATTTATACTTTTTCTGGCCGACCTTCCAACCGCCGGTTGGGCTTTCCAACCGCCGGTTGGACTCTTTGAATCCTGGTCCAACTCCACGTGTCTCCACCGCCTTAGAAACCTAATATTCCAACCGCCGGTTGGGCTTTCCAACCGCCGGTTGGACCTTAATTCCAGAATATTCTAAAAACGGGTTTGGGCTTCAATTTAGACTCTCTCTTTTCTTTAACGGGTTTAACTCTCTTTCTTGGCCCAATTCTTCATTTTAACACTTTTGGTCTTCATTTCTTCAAGGTTTAAGCTCCTTTTCCTTCATTCTTTCAGTTTCTTCAGTTTCTTTTAGTATCTGATTCGTTTTTGTTCCTTTTTCTTCGATCTTCAATTAAAATACATCTCTGCAATTATTAACAAAATAAGTATCTAAAATCATATAAATGCACTAAAATGTATATAAATATAGGGATAAATTATTATAAAATATACTATTTGATTTGATTCTTATCATACACCCACGTTATCCGGTAGTTAACCTCGGATCCTATTCCCCAATCTCGGTCGTCAGAGATGTCCGAATCATGGCATAGTTTGTTGAATAAACAATCTTATGAACGAGGGTTATCCTCACTGGAATAGGTTGGGCTAACTGGTCTAGGCGGCCGGATAACATGTCATCACTTATTCGTACGAGTTATCAACATTACTCAGGGATGCAACAAAACAGGGATGATTTATGCCACAAATAGAAACCTAAGTAATACGTTTGTTATTCGATTCATAATACTACTACCTTTGGTCATTCTTGACTTCCATACATTTGTACTCCGCCGTAAGCGTTTTCAGTACTATATCAAAGAACAGTCGAATAGGGGCCATCATATTATTTCACGATAATTAATGCCATTTATATTCCACTATTATGATGATCCTAAGGCAACAATCAAACAAGAACATGCAATAAGACGATCAAAGCAACAGTTCAACATAAGCATTCAAAAGTATTGTCTAAGCCGAGGATATTCTGAAAGTTGTCTAAAAAATATCGTCTATATTAATTTAATCTTAATCTACCTCTATTCCCATATTCCGTGTCTCTTGGATCCTATTTTAGTCTAGAGAACACCGGCCATGCTGAGCTCAATGATTCAATGTAACATAGTTTAACTAAGTGACCCGTACCCTATGAGTTAGCTACGTTCATTTTTGGATAAGGTTTTAGTCACAACATGAGTTGGGCGGATAAACGATAAAGATTTAATTCCTATATCTATTTGTAATGTAAACCATCCGCAATCTCATAACATACCACATAGTCACATATTTAATACTACCTAAATGACTATCATAGCAAACAATTGAGTTATTTAGCTAATCATGGCAATTCTAGCATGCATATTTAAATTTGTTAGAGAAAAAACAACAACCATATTTAAATACGAGAGATAGATTAACACCTGGGAAGGGATACAAATAACTCGTAGCTAAAATATGCATCCCGGAGCACCTCCGTACAAATCTTCCTTGACTAGTTAATTAGCTAGTCTAATTAACTTGGAAGAATTACAATTAAAATTACAAAGAAATAAAGATATAGAAATGTGTGTTTTCCAAAGTGTGGAATGTACATGGTGCATTTTCAAATGAAACCCATGGCTCCTATTTATAGGAGAGTTTTGGTGCATGTTAGCAAGTGGAAGCTCACAATAGCAAAAGGTGGAAAAGGTGGTGGCACCGGGTACGTGCAAGTGGTGGCACGAGGTACGTAAAGTTGTGGGAAGGTCTAGCACGAGGTACATAAAGTTATGAAAATGTCTAGAACCGGGTACACGCAAGGACTAAAAAGCGGGAACCAGATGGGGGGGGGGGGGGGTGGCAGCAGCCGGCGGCGACTGGCTGCCACCCGTCCCGGTTCGTTGCCCGTTGCCTCGTTGCTCGTTTCACGCGTATCTTCTTCGTTATGCGTCCGTTTGCGTCGATTATTTTTTTGTTGGATTCGTAATTCAAAAATGAAGACTTTTATGAAAAGATATCCCAAAAATTTGTCCCTGAACTTTAGATGTGTCGTACGAATCTTTTGGATATTCCGGCGTACGTAGAATCTTCATTCTTTGTCCGTTTTTGTTGATTCTTCTTCTGTTAGATTCGTAATTTGAAAACGAACATCTTGGGTAAGATTGATGTTGGTGATGGGCACTTTTGTCTTGAAATCTCGTTTTGATGTCTTGAATCTTCAAACGTATGTGAAATCTTCGTTTTCTACCCGTTTTGCTTGATTTTCATCGTGCAACCTTGTTTTGACCATCTTGGCATAATAATATTGATTTGTAATGTTTTTGAGTTAATATGCCAAGAATCGTTCCAGAATGAGAAAGATATCGGTAGTAAAAACGTTACTTTTTACGCGATATCAGGCCCTAATACGGCCGTGTACGGCCTCATGAATCCGTGTACGGCCTGACCCCCCCCCCCCCCCCCCATGTGCTCTCGTTTTGCTTCGTTTGCTTGTACGGTGGTGCTTGTGGACTTGTACACTTGATACCTTGGCTCCCCTATAAATAGATGGCCTCATTTCATCATTTCACACACCATTCCACACTTCTCTTCTTCATTTCTCACATACACTCTCTCTCTCTCTCTTTCATTTTCTCTCTCTAGAGTCTCTCTCTAGCTTTCTCTCTCTAGAGTTAAGCTAGTAAACGAGCTAGGTTAGCGCAGCGGTAGTTGTAGCACTTGTACGGAGTCACTCCAAGACTTTGGGTCACGAAGATTTGTCTGTAATACTTATTCAAGTTTTAATTATATATCTCTTCTTTATTTCGTAAATATGATGTGCTTATATTATGTTTGTGTTGTATTGCTTTTTAGAGATGCCATGCTAGGTTAGTCAAATCTGTGTTTACTATGATAATGGTTATATTTAAGTAGTTATGACTTTATAACATGCCGTTACTCTGCCTGTATGAATTTAAACTGTATTCGAATTTGTGAGCTGAATCTCTATTGTTTACCTATCCAACTTATGCTGTGGTTAGAAACTTCCTGCTAAGACCTGGCCAGTTATTAGTAGTACGTCCAGAAACGTACGGATTTTTAGATATAAACTGATCTTTGCATGCTGTCTGATTTTGTTCGAAAAACGAGTTCGGTTCTTTCGCGGAATTATTTACGTAACAAGATGGACACTATAAATCACGGAAAAATCACGTGAAGTACTAGATTCATAGGTGTCCAGTTAGTAAAATTTGTGGACATTAATTCGGACTGGAACTAGTCGAGAACGAGAGGCGAAATGAACCGACAAAACCAAAAATGTAATTTAAGGACTGTTTTGGAACTTTTGTAAAAACCGACACCTCGAGTTAACCCCGACACGTACTGACAATTTTAATAAACTCTATGAACTAAAATAAGGGCTGGGTAAAAGTTTCGGGTCAAACCGAGGTCGTTTGACCTCATTCCCGACAAGCCAAAACTGACCCTAAGTGACGCATTGAGTGTCGCCAAAAATGATAAAACTTATAACTAATTTTTAGTTAAGTGTCGAATAACATGTAACCACTATACTTATACGATACAACTCAATAACGCATGAAATATACTATATAAGTATAACATTTCAACTTTATAATAACGATAATTTGAAAATAATTATTACGAAAACTCACCAACGAGCCGTATACGCTTTACAAACTTCAACATAAACACACGATAACTACTTTGGACATTTTCTAGTTAAGTGAACATTAGCATGGATAGTCTATAGAGATATCCACTTACTTGTAATCTCATACGTTTAGGACGTTAGAGACCCTACCTGGACTTACGCTTTGCTAGCTCTCACGCATTTAGCTCACGAGGTGAGTTCACAGCCCCTACCTTTTTACTATTTTACTGCTTTCAAACAGTGGTGAAAAACATAGTCAATGTTTTGCTATAACATGCAACTATTATATAATTGCTTTCGTGCTTTTATACAAAATGTTTATGATTAAGATTATACTATTACCAACTACTTATAAATGCTTTTAGGCTTTATACAAACTGCATGTTTATGAAATAACATTTTCATACTATAAACTATTAAAAATGTGTTACACTAACTTGTGAACTCGCCAGAGAACGACTGGTGCTAACTGTGAACTTGTCGGAGAACGAACCGACACTAACTTGTGAACTCGCCGGAGAACGACCGGTGCTAACTGTGAACTTGTCGGAGAACGACCGACACTAACTTGTGAACTCACCGGAGAACGACCGGTGCTAACTGTGAACTTGTTGGAGAACGACCGACATTAACTTGTGAACTCGCCGGAGAACGACCGGTGCCAACTTGTGAACTTGCCGGAGAACGACCGTTACTAATTTGGAACTCGCCGGAGAACGACCGGCACTATTTTGGAAACCGCTGGAGAACGACCAGCAACATATTTTAAACTTATACTTTGGGTGACATCCCAAGCAAACCTATATTTTGGATAACCTTCCAACTTAACCTCATTTGACTTTTAGGTCAACGTTTTACAATGAACTTGGTTTATCCTCTTATTAAACATAAAACCTGTGAATTCACTCAACAACCCTGTTGACTTTTTACTATGTTTTTCAGGGAACTAGCTGCATAAGTAAGACTGCATGCATTTTGGAATCTAGGCGACCCACGACGAAATAGGACGACATCTTAACTACTGTTCGGCAATAATCATACGCTCTGATGCATGAATGTCCAATGTTGACGTTGGCATCCCCGCTTACCTTAATGCTTCTGTTGACCAACGTTGACCATTTTTGGGGGTGTGACAAGAACTGTCTCCCTGGTTACTATATGTAACTGCATGATTAGGGTTTTCAGATACAAATTGAGTTTATAAAGTAGAGTAATGTGTATGTAATAGTTATGTTGATTTATATGATTAATGATGAACAATTTAATTGACCATTAGACAAGTTAATCCAGCCTATTTCGTAGGGTAACTCCTGTTCACATTATTGTTTATTCAACAATTCGTGCTATGATACCGACATACATTTGTCAGAGATTGGGGAATAGGATTAGAGAATAACTGTTAATTGAATTGATCAGTACATTGGGAGAACTTCCGGTGTATTTGATATTATATAATTGCTATCCATGTGACATATTATTTATCTGATTTTGAAGACCTTTACGTTAGATATTTGATAGTATCGTAACTATACTTCATTAAAAATATAGGATATCCAAAGAGTAATTTGGTGATGTAAATCAATGCTATGGAAAAACCGTAAAATGGCACAGTACTTCGTATAACGTTTAAATACGTGGGAAAGCTAAGGAACTGCCGTAGGTATAATACTTCGTATTGATTAAAGTTTCCAGTCACTCAATGGATTAGTCATCATAACTAGTGGCTTTAACACCCATAACTACTCACTAAAAGCATATACCGGCGTCATAGTAAACACTTTCGTATCCACTGTTCTTCGAGTCTCCGTACAAAACTCCTTTTCCTTTCCTGCATTTATTTTATTTACGTAGATTAGTTATAAAACCAAAACCAAATCAAGCTTAGTTAAACCCTTGCTAAATTACAAAATATAATTAGAACGCCTAAGATCCCTTGCCCCTTTGTAGTTTAAGAACGACACCTGAGTCAACATACCGCTTACTACCCTAGTAACCTGATCAGGGCTGAAAGTAGTATTAGCTTAGGATTTTCCAGCTTTATAAATTTAAAACACCCATTGTTGTGCTTGTGATAACGACCGCTTCGGGACGCAACAGTTTACTAGACATAAAAGTTTTAAATGAACAAACTTTCTTCTGCAGCTGTGGTGGTGGAAACAAAGGTATCGGATAACTAAAAGGCCCTGAAGATGAATAAAGAACTGATGTCTGATAAGAAGTACCATAAGGCTGCTGCTGCTGAGAATAAAATGGCAATGATGTCGATATCTGAGAAGATGATACTAAAGGAGGTGGAACAGTACTAACAGTTGGCTACTGTGACTGTGGAGGCTGCTGAGAAGATCCGGCCTGTTTATCCTATAAAGCCTGCTGTTTAAAACCTCTAAGCTCCTGTAACTCATCCTCTAACTTCAGAATATACTCATCTCTGTCTGTATCCTCACCAGCTGAGAATGAAGTACCAGTCAGACCATGTCTCTCATTATGTGTCTCTGGAAGAGGGGCATCAGATCTAGAGGAATCGTTAAGGGTATTGGTCGGGTGCTCATGTTCTGCCATATCTGTAACCAAAACAACAATCTCGCAACTCGTTAATTGTTAGTACATAACATACTAACCAATTCTACACAATAACTAAATCCCGCACCTTGGAATGTTTGACTAAACACAAATTCAGATTTGCGATTGAACACCTTACCAATGTCCAATTCACCCAAACCATGCTCTAATACCAACTTATAACACCCCTTAATTTGGAACATTTATTTTTATAAACATGTAATACATCGGAAGCGTTGATCAAACACATTCATTATATATTATACATAAAAGTCAGATAGTTCAAAACATAATATATCAGACTAGGTGTTATAGAATACAAAATACATCATGGTTTGTTTCAAAATATCAGAGTGAACGCCCGGTCAAACATTCCATTCCAACAAAGATTCTTTCCCAACCGTTATATCTAAAACCATAACCTGCAAGAAGTAGGGTGGTGGGATTAGCACAAGGCTAAGTGAGAGAATGTATAACTAACAGTCTAACTTAGCATAACAACTCTGTTTACAGCAAATAATTGTAAAAACATAACACCAAGAGGATCGGTGGTTCTTGAGGTACCCTCATGCCGCTGTGGCCCTACAAGAACACTTAAAACCAACTGCAGGCCAATACAGAGGTTAACCGTGTAACACCCGCCAAATTAGGACTAGTAATTAGTGCCTAATTCTCTGTTAATACATGTAATTAGTTCTGTATTAGGCTAATTAATGTATCGAATATTATATATTGTTGAATATATACGAAAATGCGATTGGATTAAATCGTACGCAATTTAAATCGAATGTATTTCGATTCCATGAATACGGACGTTGGTGACAAATTTTATTGAGTAACACTATTATGTTAAAAATATTATTTTAATAATGTTCAAATTACAATTCGTATCATAAAATTGAAACTTACCTAATTAACAACAAAATACGCAAATTATTTAAATCACATTTTAAATCTTTAAATTATTAGATAATTGGTAAAACAATTTAATAAAATTGTTAAACAAAATTCGTATTTTAAAAACAGATAATTAACGCGCGAAATATTTATTAAAACGCTAAACGACGGAGTAAACGAACACCGCACGGAGCGCGAGTCGGAGACTGAAAAATGGGAGGATAACCTCCCACTTTCCCTTCCTTTTTCCTCATTTTCTATTACCTCACTCTCTCTCTTCTTTTTCTCTTTCATTTTTCTCTCTAAACATTAAACCACCACCACCATCATAAATCGACAAATAACACAATCAAACGCACTCGGATCATCAATATTTTTAGAGATTCACGACCACCTCGCAACGATCTACATTTCTATCTTTCCGGATTTCCATTTCGGCAACTTGTAAGTTTCCGACAAAATCCCGAAACCTCTCGATTCTTAGTATTTTCACTTGTTAGTTGTTTATATAACTTATATATGTCCATTACAAAGTGTAGAACACGATTTCATAGCTTAAAAACGGGTTTGAATTGGGTTTTTGGCCGGAAAAATCTCGACAGTCGGACTTTCTGGGCTGATGTTCTTCCGTGCGACACAAGCCTTGTGTCGTATGTTGTGTCGTATTTTGCCTATTATGTCGTATCTTGTGTCGTATGAAACCAGTTATGTCGTATCCTGTGCGACACAATATTGTGTCGTACCTTATGTCGCAAACACCATGCGACACTACCCTTATGTCGCTGTTGAATCAGCATCTCGAATCTATGCGACACAACCCTTGTGTCGTATAGACATTGTGTCGCATTTCTATCGACACAACCCTTGTGTCGCATGATAAACTTTTGTGTCGCATATTGTGTCGCAAAACACAGAAAACTCAGATTTTTACTAAGTGTCGAGACTCGAAATTTATCACTCGATTTTAGCCGAATTCAGATCCCAGATGCGTTTTTCACCAAAGCAATATAGTAGAAATAAAAATTTTTCGAGCTGACCTGGCATCTCTACCCCAGCCAGGGGCCAGCCCCTTGGACCCCGCAAGGGGCGCTGCCCCCGGACCCCCGTACTTAGATTCTGTAAGCACATTTCTCACCAAGTGTCAAACTTGTATGACTTCAAAACGCTTATACGATACAACTTTTCAAACATAATGGAATATACTTTTCGAGTATAACACTTCGAAATCAATGTGATAACATCAGGAGTATTATTACAATTAATCACCAACGGGCCGTACACGTTTTCAAACACTTAACAAATCAACCAAATCGTAGTAATTTGGACATATATATAGTTGTGTAACAACTACAAGGGCGATCTTTTGAGATACCCAATCATGTTTATAACCATCGCGTGTCGTGGACACCCTCAGGTTACAAGTCTTTGGACTTCATTACTCGGCTAATCAACTCAAGTTTATTAAGTTAAACTCACAAGACTCAGGTGAGTCTCATGGCCCCTCTTTTTACTGTTTTACTCAGGGGTGTGATATATTGCTCATTTTTAACATGTGAACGCAAGTACAAACATTTAATATACTACATGAGTTTTTCACAACTAATCATTTAAAGTCCTCCGTCAGCATAGTTGTTAATACGTTGTAGCGTGAATATTAGTATATGGTACCATATAGGATTGACCCTCCTCGTTCGGGTTAGCAAGCACTAACCGGGTAAACGGACGTACTAATATTTGGGAAGACGAATGTTGATTAGGCATTCGTGGAGGCACCTCGCCTGGAATTCTTTTTAGGGGACCCGGCCCTCGAGTTAAGCTCAACTATGTGCTCATGGCTGTATACACGATTACTATCATTTCAAATGCTGGATGCAATTCAATCATTATTAAATCTTGCGGTTCATACTATCTTACTTGATTTCATACCTGTGAGCTCATCAGCTTTAGCTGACCCATTTAGCATGTATCGCAGGTACCAAGTAGTAGATTGCTTCGGCTTCTGGACTTTTAGCTCGAGTCAGCATACAGATGATTGAGATTTTCTTGCATTAGTATATTTTGTACAAGTACTTATGTATTGAAATCTCCTTTTATTTAAACTCGAGCTATGTAAAGCTTTAAATGTTGTAAACATTTCAATGTTAATATATTTTGTTAAAATGACGCATATAGAGTCGTTTACTATATATCTTTGTGCTTTGTTATTGATTAGTAACACCCAAATCGTGCTTCCGCAGACCAATCAAATCTAGGGGTGTTACAGATTGGTATCAGAGCCTAAGGTCATAGTGAACTAGGTTGCATTAGTGGGCCTAGACTATGACCATTAGGCAGTATTCCTTATTAAGTATAACTGGTTCAGTGATTACGTCATACGAGTTTAATTTAACATAGCCTGATCAACTATGTACAATTAAGCAAAGATGATGTAAGATCTGAAAGTAGTTATGGCTGAACAGGGTACACTAGAAGACTCTGACCTCGAGAGAACCGAGACTTAAACATGTTTGTGCTAGACACTCAATAGGCTATATTATATAGGAATCATATGAATATAGGCCTCACTCTTACTAACGCTTTGTCTCAGCAATGGCAAATATACCACCGAATTCATCGCGCTCTCAATCCGGGTCGCAGAACCCAAGGGTAGCTAGGAGGAATGCCAGGTTGCCTCGAGCTGGCCCGTACCCCACTCACTTCACCTTGCCGGCCTTAGCCGCTAGGGTGAACCAACACGAGCAGCGACTTCGCACCATGGATGTCGTGTTGAAGGAAACGAACGAAAACTGGAGACTTACATCTCTCGAACGCATCGAACAAGTCTCGGAGGATCACGAAACCACCATGAACAATGTAGACATTCTTTTCAACAAAGTGGTGGAGATAAGCGTAGAAACCGCCCTTTTGAAACACCGGCTTGAAGAGTGTGAGCAACGCTCACGGGAAACGGATGAATATGCCCGTGGATTGGTACAGCGACTAGCATTGGCTGAAGACAATGCCCTTCAGGTTAGCAGACTTGCAAACACTGTGGATCGCCTCATTGAAATGATGGAACAGATTAATCTACGTTAAGACTAGTGTAGTCTTTGTCTTGTAATCTATCTTGTAGTCTAATAACTATCTAAGCATTACTCTATAATTCGGTCGGATGTAACAATTCCCGACACCCTTTTGTAATACATCCATGAGATGTAACCTTGAACTCATATTGTCTATCAAATATTCCTTACTGTTTCAACTCTTATAAATTGCCATTTTCCTTTTTCATATTGATGTTATGTATTACCGTCTTTATACATGTACATCTGAGACAAACACAATTTTCTTACAAAATCTCATGTATCTTCATTTCATTTATTGAAGAATCATGCCGCCAAAGACAAGACCTTACACCGATGCTCAGCTTACATCACTCATAACCCAGGCTATGACTGAAGCCTTGGCTCGGAATACTCCACAGAATTCCGCGAGAAACAGCGATGCCGCTGAAACCCCTGCTGCTAAACCTTGTTTTAACAAGGACTTTCAGAGCTGCAAACCCTCAAGCTTCAAGGGTACCGAAGGAGCCATCGGACTGATCAGATGGTTCGAAAAGATGGAAACTGTTTTCCGTGTCAGTAAATGCGCGGAGAACGACAAAGTAAACTTCGCCACCTGCTCTCTCGAAGATGATGTCCACTCTTGGTGGAACTCATATTCTCAATCAGTGGGTGCTGACATTGCCTACCAACTCTCTTGGGAGGAATTGAAAGCAAAGCTGACCGCCAAATACTGCTCAATCGCCAAACTCCAAAAGCTGGACGAGGAGTTTTGGAACCTAAAGGTTCAGGGTGGTGATATCGATGGTTATACCACCAGATTACAACAACTCGCTGCCCTCCGCCAAGCCATGGTAAGCACAGAACCTGATAAAATCAGGAAGTACATCCTTGGTCTTCCTGAGCCTGTTCGGGGGCACGTCGCCTCTTCAAACCAAACCACCATTGACGGTGCAATCCTATTGGCCCAAGACCTGATGTCCATGAGCCAAGATTCTGAACTACTCACTTCATCCTCCCACAACAACAAAAGAAAGTGGTCTGATTACCACAACAACCACCCAAACCAACAAAACAAGAAATCCGACACCATCAAAGCCTACAACACCACCACAGACATCAAACGGGGCTACACTGGGAGCAAACCCTATTGTTCCAAGTGCAGCCGTCACCATGAAGGTTCCTGTGGTCCCTTTTGCAACAATTGCAAGAGGTACGGCCACCTCACCAAAGATTGCCAATCTCCTACCAACAATAACCCTAACAACACCAGGACACCCAAAGTCTGCTTTGAGTGTGGGAACCCCGGGCACTTCAGGGACACGTGCCCAAAGCTGAAGAACAACAACAACCGCAATAGCAACAACAACAACACCCGAAGCAGAGCCTTCGTCATCAAATTCGGGGACGCCCGCCAAGACCCGAATGTGGTCTCGGGTATGTTCCACCTTAACAACTTAACTGCTTCTGTTCTATTTGATACCGGTGCTGATAGAAGCTTTATCTCTGATGACTTTTGCCCACTACTTGACATCACTCCTGTTGCCTTAGATGTTAAGTACACTATAGAGCTAGCAAATGGGAAACTTATAGAAACCAATAGTGTGATACCTAATTGCACTTTAAACCTAGCCGACGAAACCTTTTCAATCGATCTTGTACCCATTGAAATCGGAAGTTTCGACGTCATCATTGGAATGGACTGGTTGTCCAAACACCGAGCCGAGATCGTTTGTTACGATAAGATCGTCCGTATCTCACTCGCCGTCGGTAGAACCTTGATCATACAGGGGGAGACCGGTGGGACGAGACTCAATATCATCTCTTGCTTAAAAACCCGAAAATTTATGAGAAAGGGTTATCCTGCAATACTCGCACACATCACAGAGAAGAAGTCGGAGGAGAAGCGACTTGAGGATGTGCCAATTGTTAGAGACTTTCCCGAAGTCTTTCCAGAAGAACTACCTGGTCTACCTCCACCTAGACAGGTTGAGTTCTCAATCGATCTCGTGCCGGGTGCCATACCGGTGGCCCGCGCACCATACCGTTTAGCCCCATCCGAACTTCAGGAGTTGTCCACCCAGTTACAGGAACTCCTGGATAGAGTATTCATTAGACCGAGTTCTTCACCTTGGGGAGCTCCGGTCTTATTTGTTAAAAAGAAGGACGGTTCATTCAGAATGTGCATCGATTACCGAGAATTGAACAAATTGACTGTCAAAAACCGATACCCACTCCCTCGCATTGATGATCTATTCGACCAACTTCAGGCTTCAAGTTTCTACTTAAAAATTGACCTGCGATCAGGGTATCATCAGTTACGAGTTCGCGACGCCGATATTCCAAAAACTGCTTTCAGAACTCGTTACGGGCACTACGAATTCCAAGTGATGCCCTTCGGTCTAACCAACGCACCGGCTGTATTCATGGACCTCATGAACCGGGTGTGCAAACCTTACCTCGACAAGTTTGTCATTGTTTTTAGCGATGACATCCTCATCTATTCGCGCAACGAGCAAGAACACGCGCAACATCTCAAAACAATTCTAGAACTACTTAGACACGAGGAGCTTTATGCCAAATTCTCTAAGTGTGAGTTCTGGATAAAAACCGTTCAATTCCTTGGTCACGTGATCGACAGTCAGGGAATTCACGTTGACCCATCAAAAATCGAGGCTATCAAAGACTGGCAAGCACCCACCACTGCAACTGAAGTACGTCAATTCTTGGGTCTTGCTGGGTACTATCGGCGATTTATCGAAAATTTCTCCAAAATAGCTCAACCACTCACGGTACTGACTCAGAAGGACAAAAGGTTCGATTGGACCGATAAACAAGAGTCAGCGTTCCAATTATTAAAACAAAAGCTTTGCAGTGCTCCCATTCTATCCTTACCCGAAGGCACCGATGACTTGGTGGTATACTGCGATGCTTCCCACCAAGGTCTCGGTTGTGTGCTGATGCAATGAGACAAAGTCATTGCCTATGCCTCATGACAGCTGAAAATTCACGAAAAGAACTACACCACTCATGATCTCGAACTAGGAGCTGTCGTTTTTGCTCTGAAAATCTGGAGACATTATCTCTACGGCACTAAGTGCACAATCTTTACCGATCATAAAAGTCTCCATCATATATTCGATCAGAAGGATCTCAATATGAGGCAACGTCGATGGGTCGAGTTGCTTACCGATTACGATTGCGAGATTAAGTACCATCCAGGGAAGGCTAATGTTGTAGCCGATGCCCTCAGTCGAAAGGAACGATCAGAACCACTTCGAGTCCGAGCCGTCAGTATGACCATTCACAACGATCTTACCGTTCAGATTCATACCGCTCAGATCGAAGCCCTGAAACCTGAAAACATCAAAAACGAAGCCTTACGGGGTATTGACAAACAATTTGAAACCAAATCTAACGGGATTAGGTATTTCTCAAACCGAATCTGGTTGCCTAATTTCGGAAACCTACGAAACTTGGTGATGGATGAAGCTCACAAGTCCAAATACTCTATCCATCCGGGATCCGATAAGATGTACCACGGCATCAAGGAATTTTATTGGTGGCCAAATATGAAAGTCGAAATCGCCACCTATGTCAGCAAGTGTCTTACTTGCTCGAAAGTCAAAACCGAACATCAGAAACCTCCTGGTTTACTCCAACAACCTGAAATCCCTTAATGGAAATGGGAACAAATTGCCATGGATTTCATAACCAAACTACCCAAGTCGTCTAGCGGTTGCGAAACCATTTGGGTGATCGTCGATCGTCTCACCAAATCTGCTCATTTCCTGGCAATCAAGGAAAACGATAAAATGGAGCGCCTTGCACAAATCTACATCAAAGAAATCGTTTCTCAACACAGCGTTCCAATCTCGATCATCTCTGACAGAGATGCCCGTTTCACCTCTCACTTTTGGCAATCACTTCAAAAAGCAATGGGCACCCGTCTCGATATGAGTACCGCATACCATCCTCAAACCGATGGCCAAAGTGAACGAACCATTCAGACACTGGAAGATATGCTACGCGCCTGTGTAGTTGATTTTGGTACAAACTGGGAAAGACATCTACCGTTATGCGAATTCTCTTACAATAACAGCTATCACGCCAGCATTAAGGCTGCACCTTTTGAGGCACTGTACGGTCGTAAGTGCCGATCACCGATCTGTTGGACTGAAGTGGGAGACAGTCAACTCACTGGTCCTGAACTCATACACGCCACCACTGACAAAATTGTGGAAATCCAAAACCGACCCAAAGCCGCACATGATCGTCAGAAAAGTTACGCTGACGTGAGACGCAAACCACTCGAGTTCCAAGTTGGGGATCGGGTACTCTTAAAAGTATCACCTTGGAAAGGCGTCATTCGTTTTGGCAAAAGCGGGAAGTTAAATCCCAGGTACATCGGGCCTTTTGAAATCCTCGAACGGATTGGCCCCGTAGCTTATCGATTGCAGCTGCCACCCGAACTCAGCAGCGTGCACCCCACCTTTCACATTTCTAACTTGAATAAATGTCTGTCTGATGAGACACTTATCATTCCACTCGATGAAATTCGAGTTGACGACAAGCTTCACTTCGTTGAGGAACCCGCTGAAATCATGGACCATGAGGTCAAACAACTAAAACAAAGTCGTATTCCCATCGTCAAGGTCAGATGGAATTCGCGGCGCGGTCCGGAATTCACCTGGCAACGGGAAGACCAAATGCGACTCAAATATCCTCAGCTATTCTACGATTCTACATCAAACGCGACCTCGAGCTAAATTTCGGGACGAAATTCTCCTAACAGGGGGAGAATGTAACACCCGCCAAATTAGGACTAGTAATTAGTGCCTAATTCTCTGTTAATACATGTAATTAGTTATGTGTTAGGCTAATTAATGTATCGAATATTATATATTGTTGAATATATACGAAAATGCGATTGGATTAAATCGTACGCAATTTAAATCGAATGTATTTCGATTCCATGAATACGGACGTTGGTGACAAATTTTATTGAGTAACACTATTATGTTAAAAATATTATTTTAATAATGTTCAAATTACAATTCGTATCATACAATTGAAACTTACCTAATTAACAACAAAATACGCAAATTATTTAAATCACATTTTAAATCTTTAAATTATTAGATAATTGGTAAAACAATTTAATTAAATTGTTAAACAAAATTCGTATTTTAAAAACGGATAATTAACGCACGAAATATTTATTAAAACGCTAAACGACGGAGTAAACGAACACCGCACGGAGCGCGAGTCGGAGACTGAAAAATAGGAGGATAACCTCCCACTTTCCCTTCCTTTTTCCTCATTTTCTATTACCTCACTCTCTCTCTTCTTTTTCTCTTTCATTTTTCTCTCTAAACATTAAACCACCACCACCATCATAAATCGACTAATAACACAATCAAACGCACTCGGATCATCAATATTTTTAGAGATTCACGACCACCTCGCAACGATCTACATTTCTATCTTTCCGGATTTCCATTTCGGCAACTTGTAAGTTTCCGACAAAATCCCGAAACCTCTCGATTCTTAGTATTTTCACTTGTTAGTTGTTTATATAACTTATATATGTCCATTACAAAGTGTAGAACACAATTTCATAGCTTAAAAACGGGTTTGAATTGGGTTTTTGGCCGGAAAAATCTCGACAGTCGGACTTTCTGGGCTGATGTTCTTCCATGCAACACAAGCCTTGTGTCGTATGTTGTGTCATATTTTGCCTATTATGTCGTATCTTGTGTCGTATGAAACCAGTTATGTCGTATCCTGTGCGACACAATATTGTGTCGTACCTTATGTCGCAAACACCATGCGACACTACCCTTATGTCGCTGTTGAATCAGCATCTCGAATCTATGCGACACAACCCTTGTGTTGTATAGACATTGTGTCGCATTTCTATGCGACACAACCCTTGTGTCGCATGATAAACTTTTGTGTCGCATATTGTGTCGCAAAACACAGAAAACTCAGATTTTTACTTAGTGTTGAGACTCGAAATTTATCACTCGATTTTACCCGAATTCAGATCCCAGATGCGTTTTTCACCAAAGCAATATAGTAGAAATAAAAAATTTTTGAGCTGACCTGGCATCTCGACCCCAGCCAGGGGCCAGCCCCTTGGACCCCGCAAGGGGCGCTGCCCCCGGACCCCCGTACTTAGATTCCGTAAGCACATTTCTCACCAAGTGTCAAACTTGTATGACTTCAAAACGCTTATACGATACAACTTTTCAAACATAATGGAATATACTTTTCGAGTATAACACTTCGAAATCAATGTGATAACATCAGGAGTATTATTACAATTAATCACCAACGGGCCGTACACGTTTTCAAACACTTAACAAATCAACCAAATCGTAGTAATTTGGACATATATATAGTTGTGTAACAACTACAAGGGTGATCTTTTGAGACACCCAATCATGTTTATAACCATCGCGTGTCGTGGACACCCTCAGGTTACAAGTCTTTGGACTTCATTACTCGGCTAATCAACTCAAGTTTATTAAGTTAAACTCACAAGACTCAGGTGAGTCTCATGGCCCCTCTTTTTACTGTTTTACTCAGGGGTGTGATATATTGCTCATTTTTAACATGTGAACGCAAGTACAAACATTTAATATACTACATGAGTTTTTCACAACTAATCATTTAAAGTCCTCCGTCAGCATAGTTGTTAATACGTTGTAGCGTGAATATTAGTATATGGTACCATATAGGATTGACCCTCCTCGTTCGGGTTAGCAAGCACTAACCGGGTAAACGGACGTACTAATATTTGGGAAGACGAATGTTGATTAGGCATTCGTGGAGGCACCTCGCCCGGAATTCTCTTTAGGGGACCCGACCCTCGAGTTAAGCTCAACTATGTGCTCATGGCTGTATACACGATTACTATCATTTCAATTGCTGGATGCGATTCAATCATTATTAAATCTTGCGGTTCATACTATCTTACTTGATTTCAAACCTGTGAGCTCACCAGCTTTAGCTGACCCATTTAGCATGTATCGCAGGTACCAAGCAGTAGATTGCTTCGGCTTCTGGACTTTTAGCTCGAGTCAGCATACAGATGATTGAGATTTTCTTGCATTAGTATATTTTGTACAAGTACTTATGTATTGAAATCTCCTTTTATTTAAACTTGAGCTATGTAAAGCTTTAAATGTTGTAAACATTTCAATGTTAATATATTTTGTTAAAACAACGCATATAGAGTCGTTTACTATATATCTTTGTGCTTTGTTATTGATTAGTAACACCCAAATCGTGCTTTCGCAAACCAATCAAATCTAGGGGTGTTACAAACCGATAGCTTGTTGCTATCTTCACACGACACAGGTTCCTATAAACGATGTGTACAAGGAACCCCCGCCGACCAAACAATAGCAACCAAGCCCAACCAGTGTTGACCTCCGAATAATGCACATAATGCCCAATGGCCAAGTTGCACATAATCAAATAATCATCATATCAGACTAAACAGTCTATCAAGCAGTAGTACTACGTTTACCCGTTGTAACCAAACCTGTTACAACTAAATTATACTGAGAGTTACAGATCCACTCACCTGATAATCTCATCCCAAAAAGTTCAGAAATCTTATATTACTGAGTCTTCTGCTGATCTGAGAACACAACAAATAATGAGTTAATAACTCAATTCATAATTCGTATAACTTAACTTAAGTACATAATATCACACAAGTAAGCATTACATGTTAAGTCTTTAGCAAATAATCATAATCAGCAATAATCGAAGTTATAAGTATTAATCATACTAGTTTACAAGTATCCATTCTCACTAAGTTAAGTTATATCAATCAATAACTTCATTACATATTTTCAATTTTAACATCATACATAGTTAATTAAGATATCAGCTCTAAATCAGTAACACAATGTGTCCTTACTTCTATTATAACTTAAGTCTTAATGGTATACAAGGATCAAGCATGACATCCGAAACTGGACATTTAAACTTAAAAATCGTGTCGCAATCATAAGTAAATCGCATCGCTAAACAGTCAAAATCGCGTAGCCATTTACAACCATAATTTCGTCGCGTTTATTAGCAAATGGCATTGCTATTTTAACCAGGTCGTGTCGCGACTTTACTAAATTCTGCAAACTGTATTTCCTGCGGATTTTCCAATCCGAATTCAATCCTAAAACCACACAATTCCAACTTCTAATTCAATCAAACACAACGACAACTACTTACTATCAGCATATAACACCAATTATCAACTTCCATTTCATCTAAAATCATTTATCAATTAAATTGAATCAAAGCAAGTTCATGAACATAAATTAAGGATTCAACTTACAAGGTGAAGATAACAAGATGATGATGAAGAAGCTGATGTTACTTCAAAATCACAACCTTATTGATTGTATCTTGTTTTCTTGTTGTGTGGTTTAAGTGAGCATAAGGAGAAATGAAAAATAAGCCAAAATTGGGAAAGTTTGGGGAGGCTGGAAATAAGTCGGCTCGCTTACAAACCGACCCAGTATCCATTTAAGTTTTATTCCCCTTCTAAACCTATTGTCTGGAACATATAAACCATTTGCGATTCTAACAATATTATTTTTCTTAAAACTATATATTTAAAACAAGCAACTATTTACCTGTCACAATAAGTCATTTGGCCCTTTACCCACAAATAAAAATAATAATAAAAAATTATTCCTAACACAATTAAAAAGTTAATTTAAGGTTAGGAAATTACCGTGTTACTACTAGACCCCTAAGGTGGGTGTTACAGTGATGACGGAAGGTGATTTTGTTTTAGCGTTTGGACAAGGATTTGCTTTATTGTTGGTCGGTTCGTTTCCTCAGGTAACATCGTGTTCCTTTTCTGGCATTATTGATATACTATAAAGTTTTTATCTCTTGTTTTTAGGTATTGTTTTTAAGTTATTTTCATGGAATCAATTTTGATTTAGTTTCAGGTTTTGGATAAGGGGTTTTAAACGAAGGTGTATAACAACAACAAAAATTTTCTTGAACTATATTGAATCTTTTGATTATGTTTGATGTGGTTGTATTTCATTCGAATTCTAATTATTGTGGTTATATTACATTTACTCATAGAATTAATCTCGATATATGTGGGTGAACAGGTAGACAGTAGTAAGTGAAGCTTGAGTCTCGTTATCTATGTCGAATGACGTTATAATAGTAAGGGGTCCCTCATTTTGTATTACGAATATGTTAGTGAGTGAGGCCTATTTGTATATATATAATCTATAATAGCCTAACGAGTTTAGCACATGCTAGTTTGGTCCCGTTTCTATCGTAGTTTGAGCTTACTATTGTATTCCCGTTTGCTATAACCTTTTCAGACCTTGCATCACTTCTCCTTTAATTGTACATAGTTGATCAGACTATGTTAAATTAATTTCGAATGATGCAATTCCTGAACCAGTCATACCTAATAAGGAATACTAACTAAACGGTTATAGCCTAGGCCCACTAATGCAACCTAGTTCGCTATAACCTTTAGCTCTGATATCAAACTGTCACACCCCTAAATTTACTGTGCAGCGGAAGTCGGGTCGGGGCGCGACTAATCAGTAATCATCACATAAAGTTATATTGAACGACCTCTGCATGAGACGTTTTGAAAACAGTTCAAAATAATACATCAATATCAAATAAGTTTACATAATCAGCGAATTCGCGAATAACTCTAGAGATTCTAATACATAACTAATATTACAAAATAGTAATGCAGGAAAATCTCTGATGTTTGAAAAGCATGCGACTCGAGCTATTACTTCCAAAAGCAGTCCAATCCTACTGCAAGTGTCAACCTGAGAGATACATGCTAAAAGGTCAACATAAAGTTGATGAGTTCATAGGTTATTGTGACACCCGCCAAATTAGGACTAGCATTAGTGCCTAATCACCTTGTAATAACATGTAATTAGTTTAATGTTAGGCTAATTATATGCATCATCATGTATATCTATATATATACACATACGTAATTAATGAGAATTACGCGATTTATTCGGATGGATTCCGAATCACACGGCCGTTGGTGAAACAATTCATAAGTAACGTAAACCTATTTTTATATTAAAATAGTCGTTAATTACCTTGTATGATTATTGTATAATAATATACACGAAAAACTATTACGTTTGATATTAAACGTAACGTACGCTAGGAAACGTGCGAATCGAGCTCGACACCCGAACGAAACACGAAATATATTTTTGTAACTCAAAATAAGTATTTCAAAAATATTTAGTTATCCAGAATAACAATTACATATCAAAAATAACATACGAAAAGTCAAATGATAACAATTACATTTTAAAACACACGTTTAACGCTTAACCGACTAACGAGACTTAACTCGAATTCGTGAGACGATTCACGAGCCCAACCCAAGATGGGCTGAGCTCCTTTCGGCCCTGGACACAGCCCAACTCGGCCCAAACTTCAGCCCTAATTGGTTACCATATATATATGCACTTAAACACTTCAACTCCTTCTCATTACCAACAAACACACACTTATCTTCACCTCTTTCTCTCCATTTTCTCTGAAAATCAGTCACTTCACCACCATCACCACGACCCTCAACCTCATCCAAGAACAACCAAACACTTACCTCACTCACCTAGCATCATCGTTCATCGTTTTGAGCAAGGAGGGCAAGGAACACACATACCGAAAGCAAGCAGCATCGACTTTCCCATTTCTGCTCTAGATCAGTTTCCGCTTTGTAAAACCCCCTCCTTTCTCCTTTGATTTACTTGAATAACATATGTATACATGCTAATGCTTCATCTCAGCTCGTTTATGTCCATATCCATGCTTAAAAATTGTTTGAACACACTATTAACCAATGGAAAATAACTTTGTCCACTGGACAATATTTTAGATCGGGTTAGATCCGTAATATCTAACCCATTTCTTGATGAAATCCAACGTTTCTTGAGCCTAAAATCAAGTTTAAAGTGTCTAGTTTTCAGATCTGTAAGCCTCACGAAAATGGTGTTCATTTAGTATTTTTAAGAAATGTTAGAAAAGTACATACACAGTCTGTGTTTTCAGACCAGAAAATTGACCATATTGTTCAGGGCATATCTTGGTGTGTGGTTCCAATAAACAAGTGAGGCTAGTGGAGAAATCTTTGTTGTTAAGTTATCTACAACCTTCATGAAGACCACTTTGACCAAAAATACACGGATTATAAATTAGACCATTGTTTGTGCACATATAGATAGAAAATGGGCTGCTGGAACACTTATACTTGGCAAAATTATTTCTTGACTTGTGTTTGGTCTTAGACTTCATAAAAATATGTTCCAGAAACCCAAGACATAGTAGAATATGTTTGAATTTTCTTAGAATCGATTGTCACCATTTCGGTTGTTAAAACGCATAAACAAAGTCGTGTAATTTTGGGAAGACACAAACAAATGGACGTTTTGGTGTTCGGTTTAAAAACGACACTTGTGGGTCACCAAAAGTAACAAAACTCGTTTTCTATAAGTTTTATAACATAAAAAGTGTCGTGTCAAAGTTTCGGGTCAAACCGAGCATTTATGACCAAGTTTACAAAATTGAAACTCATCACAGCCCGACATAGTGACACTCGATGAGTGTCGCCACCCCCACACTAGCGACACTAATTCAAGTGCCGCTACTCACCGATTTATCAAATTTAGCGACACTAACCTTGAGTGTCGCTACATCTAGAAAAATCCCTACTAGCGACACTTACCCAAGTGCCGGTACTTGTTCGAATATCGCCTCTAGCGACACTACTCAGGTGTCGCCAAAAACTATAAAACTGCAACTAGCAACACTTACCCTAGTGCCGCCATACAAAGTTGAGTGTCGCCATAGCGACACTAACCTGAGTGTCGCCTAAAACAGAAAGTTCAAAATACATTTTTCTCTCTAAGTCTCGATTCCGTGCAACGTTTACTAAACTATTATACAATACTAATCGTACTTGCAAAACACATACTTATTGGAGTATACAATCAAACAACACAAAACTTAATAATAATGTCCTCGGGAATTATTATCACATAACGTCACCAACGGGCCACACTTGATTTCTAAACACAACGATAACAAAACATTGGACATAACTAGTTGAATGAACAACTAGCATGTGTGATCTTTCGAGATACCTACTCATTATTATAACCTTGCGCGTCTAGGACGCCCGACAGGTTACAGTCTGCGGACTCATCTGCTCACATCACCATCGCTTGCTTGTTAGCAACACGCTCAGACTCAGGTGAGTCTCATAGCCCCGCTTTTACTGTTTTTACCTCGGGGTAAGGATACATGCTCAGTTTTCATTTACATGTGAACACAAGTACAAAACTCGATATATTGTCTCCATGAGTTGTTTTACTAATCATGAAGTCCTCCACATCATAGTTTGTTAGTATGGATTTAGCGCAAGTTTTAGTGTATGGTACCATATGGGATTGACAATACCCGTCCGGGGTAGTCGTGCTACCACGACTGCGGTCGAACGGACGCATTATCATTTGTTCATACGTGTGTTTGATTAGGCCCATGTAGGAGGCAACCTCGATCAGGCACTTGATTGTGATCCTGACACCTCAGTTAAGCTCAAACTATAAGCTCATGGCAGAAATATACACATTTATTTGATTGATTTCAAACATGATTAAATCTTGTGATTCATACACTATTGTTTCATCATTACACTTGTGAGCTCACCAGCTTTTAGCTGACCTTTTAGCATGTATTCTCAGGTACTCAGCAGTAGTAGGACTGCTCAGGATATCAGTAGCTCGAATCGCATGCAAACACTAAAATATCAAGAGATTTTCCTGCATTTCTACCTTTTGTATTAATTAGATATGTATTAAAATCTCTCGGGGAATTCATGTGAACTCGATATTTTGTAAACACTATGTAAGCTGTTATCACATCAATGTAATTTGTTAAAATGACGCATATAGAGTCGTTCATTATATACCTGGTGTGCTTGATTATTGATTAATAGCACCCCAAAGTATGCTTCTGCTAACAGTAAATTTGGGGGTGTTACAGATTGGTATCAGAGCCTAAGGTTATAGTGAACTAGGTTGCATTTAGTGGGCCTAGACTATGACCGTTAGACAATATTTCCTTATTAGGTATGACTAGTTCAGGAATAACATCGTTTGAGTTTAATTTAACATAGCCTGATCAACTATGTACAATTAAATAAGAATCGATGTAAGGTCTGAAACAGTTATGTTGAACAGGAATACACTTATTGACTCTGACCATGAGAGAAACCGGACTTATACATGTTTGTGCTAGACACACTAGGCTATATGATATGATATGATATATATAGGCCTCACGTTACTCAACGTTCTTGCCACGGAAATGGCAGACGTTCCTATCGTTGTACCAACCGATTTAGAAAACGAAACCGAAGCCTTATCTACCATGATAGAGGCAATCACAATAACCGCTGACCAAACTGTAACGCGCAACGAAACTATAATTCCACGAAAGATTCATCACCCAAACGCGATACCTTCATTTCGGCACTTCGAGTGCCACCATTCACAGTACATTGGTACTGCATTACGGTACTTCGGGTACTGCATTCACGGCACTTGGTGCTGCATTTGGACACATTTGAAAACACACAATTTATTACTCATCCTTGGCAATTAGTGCTACACTCGGAAATCATATGATTTACGTTGACTTCTGGCCCTTATGCCACATCCGAAAATATCACGACTCTTAGCCTTCGTGCTACTACTTTCCACTCTTATCATAGACATGTGAAATTATCACACACATACTAATCTCTAGGCTATTGTATATCGAATATGTGCGAATAGGCCTTACCTACTCATTACTACACTGCCATCGAGGATGACAACATGTTCCGCTGTACTACTTACCACTCATGGGAAAGATACTGCCTTGTGTCCTTCCTACCACTCTTATCTTTCGGGATCGCGTTTGAGGCGCACTACTAGAGAAAAATACTAGGTCTCCTCGAGCTAGACCTTAACTCATACACATTGTCAATTTCACTATACATGGAACACGCTAAAGGACAGCCGCCCATCAATGGGGCTGGCTGCCTGTTGCTCTTTCTATTTGGAGATTCAAGCACAACATTCAAAACACACTTAACACTCGCAAAATATTCTCAAAGACTAAAATACTTTTCCATCATTTTCTATAGAACTCGCTAGCATGGAAATGGCAAACTTCACAGTGGACGACCCGTCTGACAACGAACAGATTAATGAGGAACAAATTCAGTACACATATCTCGATGAAGAGATAGTCCCGACGGAAGAAATCATAAATGAGGAAATCGAAAACCTGAACTTTGGAGTAGTTCACATCGAAGAATACGAAAGGGTACGTGATCAGGCCGAAGACCTAGATGGCCGGAACTGGGATCTTAAGCTCAAATGCAAAACCTACGAGCAAGAGCTGAGAATCCTAAAAAGATCCATTCTCGAACTAATCCGAGATCGGATCCACTACTGGAGGGAAGTGACTTCTAACCTGTAACACCACCAAATTTGACAGTTTGCGGAAGCAATGTTTTGGGTGTTACTAATCAATAATCACAAGCATAAAGGATACAGTGAACGACTCTAAATGAGACGTTCGAAAAGTTATTACATTAATACATAAGTAGTTTCAAAATACAAGCTCGAGTTCAAGTAAAATCCTAGAGATTCTAATACATAACAGTAAGTACAAAAGTAATGTATGTAAATCTCCAAGCTTGTAAATGCATGCGACTCGAGCTAAGAAAGCTTATCCTGCTGGGCATCCCTACTGATGCTGTGTACCTGAGAAGCATTACTAAAACGGTCAACCAAAAAGGTTGGTGAATCTCACAGGTTTGTAAGTAAGTAAATAGTTTGAACACACATGCAGTATTCGTAAATCATAGCCAGCCAGTAAGTAACGATCACAGGTTATGCTCATCGTTTACTTATGTTTTAATAAGTGGGTGGTTGCAGGTTATGCTAACCGTTTGATACAATTGCCATGAGCCACCATAGTTGAAGCTTAACGTACAGTAAATATAGGTACCCCCTCATGAATGTAATCCAAAACATTCATACGGAACGAGTAAGAAACGCCCGTTTCTACAGGAACGGTTCGTGGTAGTGCTTGCTACCCCGGGCGGGGATTGTCAGTCCCATATGGATCCATATACTAAAACTCGCGCTTATCACATAACTAACAACTATGATTAAGGAGGATTTCATTGGATTAGTCGTAAACTCATGCAATTGGCGTATCCGTAATCTCATACAGTAAGTAAATCATGGCAGCAAGTAAGTTTTGTGTGTTCATGGAAAACAGTAATGCATCTCACCCCTGAGTATAAAACAGTAAAGTAGGGGCTGTAAGACTCACCTGAGTCTGGCAGACAATGCAGTAAGTAAGCAAGTAGTATTCCCGAACTAGCAACCCTTAGCGTCCTAATACGCATAAGGTTTAGTAAGTAAATGGAATACTTGTAAAGTATCCATGTTAGTTGTTCCCAAACTAATTAATGTCCATTAGTTTGTTTGTACGTTTGTAATCGTTTGTAGTTTGTAGAAAAGTTATACGGTCCGTTTGTTATCGGTGTATAATAATAATTCCATCCATTATTATTATGTATTCATAGTAGTTGTACTTTTGTAAAGCGTACGTGTATAACTGTTTGTTTGTATCACAATGTGTATCGTTTGCGTAAGTTCCAATGGGCTTAAACCCCAAAGGGTACGAGTGAAACCTCGTAAGTATTCGAGTGTATGTTCGTATTAGTTAACGTGTAATCCAGCACGTAACTAGTGAGTGAACTTGTAAGTTCGTATCGGATGTAGTCCCGTGTAATGTACAAGTGTAAGTTCGTTGGAGTGTAATCTCCTAAGTACTTCCAAGTGTAATCTCGTACTCGTGTGTGAGTGAAATCTCACGTTAGTTTAGTATAGTCTTGTACGTATTCAAGTGTTGTTGTATACTCTCGAAGGTATAGTATTTTCATGTATATGTAGCATCGTATTTGATTTAGTAGTTGAAAAGTGATTCCAACACTTAGAATATATTTTGTTTTCTGATCTGGGCTATCTGCGACACAAGGCTTGTGTCGCAGACCGTATGCGACATAAGGTCTGTGTCGTATGGATTGAATTCGGTTTGGTGTTTATGCGACACAATGGTTGTGTCGCATACAAGGGTACGACACAACGATACGACATAGTCGTTGTGTCGCAATCAAGCGATAGGTAAACTTTGTGTCGTAGATGATACGACACATAGTGCGACATAAGCGTTGTGTCGCATACATTGTGACATAACATGCGACATAACATGCGACACAGTGTTGTGTCGCATGAAATTTTGGTCCGATGCGGCACAAGGGGTCTGTTCGGAATTTAAGTTTCCGAAAACGTATTTTCCGGTTTCCGTTGGGTCTAGAACTTTTATACTATTTTTAATAGGTTATAATGAGTCCATAGTAACTATTGGTGGTCGTTTTTAAGGTTTGTGGTGTCGTTTTCTTTAAAATGACCAAAACCAACATTTCCGTTAACGTGTTCAAAAACGAGTTTTAATTACGTATTCGGACATCATTTAGCTAGGGGAACAACATGGAAGTAAAATAAATGTAATCGGAAAAGTTTGCGAGTCGCCGGAAAACTTACAAAGTTGTCGAAACGAAAATCCGAAAAGATGACGTTGTAGCTCTCGTTCACGTGATCACTTTTCTTCAAAACGAGCCTAGCTTCCGAGGTGGTTTTGTGGTGTTTTTATGGTGGTTTAATATTGATTTTAGAGAGAGAGAGAGAATGCCGATTGAGAGAGAGAGAGAGAGAGAATGTTGAGTGTGTTTGTGTGATTGTGTGTGGAGAAAGAAAGTGAGGGGGGGTGATGTCCCCCTTGCTTGGGCCGGTTGGGGTGGGGTCCACCATGTGTGGATCTCACCAATTTTTGCTTCCTCGTGTTTGCGCTCCGTGCGATGTTCGTTTTCCCGGTCGTTTAAACGTAAAAATCATTTTATACGCGATTAAATATACGTTTTATAAATATGAAATAATACTCGATAATTAAGTTGAAGTATTTATCAAAATACTAGCTATGTAAGTAATAAAACATAACTTTGTTTTGTTTTGTCGGTTGGTCGAGTTTTCGGAGAGTTCGGTGACGTTTCAATTAAAACGTACGTTTTCCGTTATATTATAAACATAATATAAAGTAATAGTCAAAGTAATTAAATAATTTCACATTATTTAATAATTGTTTTACTAATGTCCGCAAGTTTGTACAATTGTTGTTTTATACGATTTGTACGAATCGTATACGCGTATATATATATATTCCATCCATATATATATAGTGAGTACATAATGTATATAATCTTATTTCATATTATATACAAGTAATAAACACGCAATTAGGGAAAATTTAAATTGGCCCTAAATTTGGGGTTGTTACATTCTCCCCTTGTTAATAAAATTTCGTCCCGAAATTTGTTCGAAGTAGTGGTCGGTAGTTCGATACTAGTCAGGTAGCTACAATGTGTACTAGTAGCCTACGGTAGGATGGTAAATCCTATAGTATTCAGGGTAGGGTAGTGGTCAGGTAGTAACGTACCCTTAGTTTTGTTGTCTGGAGGTAGTGGGCATTGGGCCTTGAGATGGCCAGCACTCCCACAGTTGAAGCAGAGTTTCACTTTAGGAGGGTTCGTACTTTTAGGGTAGGATTTGCATCGACCGGTAGGTGTAGTACACGGTTCGTCATGATGCCGAGTGCATCGGGAGCAGTAAGGTTTAATTCCCAAGTAAACCTTCACCCTTTTTGCTGGAGGTGGGGTACAGTCAGTGTCGTTATCCTCTTCAGTAGGAGTACTTTGGGAAGTTAGTGGTGAAGTAGGGTTTTCTAAGGCTATCAAACGTAGCTCGTACTCACGCATACATATGTCATTTTGGAAAGCAATTCGTCGTAGGTCATCAATGTCTTCCAGTGCTTCAGTCAGTTTTTTTCGCAGCGAATCAATAGTTTGGTTGAGGTGGCTGACTGATTCAGCAGTCAAGGTTACATCAACTGGTGCTTTTGCAGCAGTTAGAGCAACAGGAGAAGCAGGTACTGTTGCTGATTCAACGAAAGGTTCGGTATCACACTCGAGTTCGAGGAGGTAAGGAAACATTATTGGTTCCTCACTGAGCAGTTCATCATCCAAGGTAGGGTTGTTGACGGAGTGTGTTGTCATTTCCTACGAAATAATTATTCTATTTAATAATTGTTGCAAGAAAGTGAAGTTCTATTGGATGACTTGTTTAAAGTAATAAATAATATACGAGTTCCCGGTCTCAACTAGTGTGAGATATTTGGGAAAAGAGTTTGTTATTGGTAATCCAAGGGTAATACAAGTTTTATGGTCAGGATTCGTATAGTCGGTAGTTTCCTAATCCTATTGGGTACTTAGGATCAAAGAAAACACACAGAATAAGAGACAATTACACATAAATCATTAAGCGAGAGATTTATGGAGAACAGTTTCAAGAAATCAAAGAATGAGCGTACCCGGGTTGAGCAAATCACAAAGTCTCGGGTTTGGGTCATCATCCCTAGCATTAATTACGTAAGCTCTACTCTTCGTGTGGTTGGTTCGGAGTTTCAGTTTTGGGCAATCCTTTCTAAAGTGCCTGGTACCATTGCACTCATAGCAGGTTTTGGGTGCAGGAGTATCAGTATCAGTGGGGTTGGTTCGGCAGTCTTGGGCCAGGTGCCCGAATTTCTTGCATTTGGTGCAGGGACAGGAGCCATTATGATGGCGACTACATTGGGAGCAGTAAGGCTTGCTCCCCTTGTAAGCCTTTGAGTCATTGGCATTGACAGTTGCAGGCTTTTTGTCAGAAGTCGTGTTGGATGAGTGGGGACTTACTTCCCATTTACGTTTGTTATTCGCAGACGGGGTTGAAGTCGAGCCACGGCGGACAGAATTGGCCGTTAACTCATGAGCCATACGAATGGCACTCTGAATTGTTCCCGGTTTGGACGAAGTTACTAAATCTTGAAGTCGTTCGGGAAGTCCATCAACGTACTTTTCGATCCTTTTGTACTCGGGATCAACCATGGATGGGCACAAAAGTGCCAGCTGGTGAAAGCGGTTGGTGTAACCGGTGATGTCATCACCCTGCATCTTGTGATTCCAGAATTCAATCTCTAGTTGTTTCAGCTCATCTCTTGGGCAGTACTCGCCCCTCAGCATGTTCTTTAGTTCATCCCACTGTAGTTTGTAAGCATCAGCAACGCTCACAGTAAGCGCATAGGTGTTCCACCAGGTAAGAGCGGTGTCAGAAAAGGTACTGGCGGCGAACTTAACTTTATCCTCTTCCTTGCAGTTGCAGATGAGGAATACTAATTCGATTTTCTCGGTCCAACGAATCAGACCGATCACTCCTTCAGTACCTGCAAAGCTCAAGGGTTTGCAGTTTTGGAAGTCCTTGTAGGTGCAGGTTTTGGGTGGTGGTGTGTTGTTAGCCGTATCTTCGCTACCAGGAGTGGTTGCTCGGACAGCTAGGGCTTGGGCCACACTACGGGCAATAATACCCGCGACTTCGGCTTCAGTAAGTGTGATTTGTCGTCGAGGAGGCATGTTCCTTGAAACAACAAATAAAGAACATGTGAAGGTTTGAACAAGAATTATGATTGTGATGATTTAGTGAGTTTAGAGAAACTACGCCAAAGCTTGAGATTTGTTTAAAGTTGTGTACTATAAATAAGTTTATACGGTTTTGAAATTTTTGAGAATTTTATAAAACATTTTGTAAGAAATTTTGTAACATGGTTGATAGAAATACATTTGTTATAAAATTTTGATAGTAAAAGTCGGTTGTACAATTTGAAGTCTGACGAAAAATTGAGTTGAAAATGGTTTTATTAGGTTACACTTAACGGTAAAGCGGGGTACGTCGAATTAGGTAGAGTTAGCGAATAAAAACAAAATCCCGATTTTCATATCGAAAGATGTTCGAGTAACTATGGTTGTCGGTTATAACGGTGTGGATATCTTCGGACGTATGTCGGTATTCGTGAATTCATAAAAGTTAAATAAGGACAGAATGACGAGAATCGAGTTGTCGTTTGTTCGATGAAATTTTAAAGAATATTGATTTCGTAGTAGTCGAGAGAGAGTATCGTATCGGGGAAAAAGGCCTATGTATATATATATATATATATATATATATATATATATATATATATATATATATATATATATATATATATATATATATATATATCACATAACCGCCTAGTTCGTGTTTAGCACAATCAAGTAAAAGTCCCGGTTCTCTCGAGGTCAGAGTCAGCTAGTGCATTCCTGTTCAACATAACCCCTTTCAGAACTCACATCATGTTCATTTAATTGTACATAGTTGATCAGGCTATGTTAAATTAAACTTGTATGCTGTAATTCCTGAACCAGTTATACCTAATGAGGAATACTGCCTAACGGTCATAGTCTAGGCCCACTAAATGCAACCTAGTTCACTATAACCTTAGGCTCTGATACCAATCTGTAACACCCCCAAATTTGACAGTTTGCGGAAGCAATGTTTTGGGTGTTACTAATCAATAATCACAAGCACAAAGGATACAGTGAACGACTCTAAATGAGACGTTCGAAAAGCTATTACATTAATACATAAGTAGTTTCAAAATACAAGCTCGAGTTCAAGTAAAATCCTAGAGATTCTAATACATAACAGTAAGTACAAAAGTAATGTATGTAAATCTCCAAGCTTGTAAATGCATGCGACTCGAGCTAAGAAAGCTTATCCTGCTGGGCATCCCTACTGATGCTGTGTACCTGAGAAGCATTACTAAAACGGTCAACCAAAAAGGTTGGTGAATCTCACAGGTTTGTAAGTAAGTAAATAGTTTGAACACACATGCAGTATTCGTAAATCATAGCCAGCCAGTAAGTAACGATCACAGGTTATGCTCATCGTTTACTTATGTTTTAATAAGTGGGTGGTTGCAGGTTATGCTAACCGTTTGATACAATTGCCATGAGCCACCATAGTTGAAGCTTAACGTACAGTAAATATAGGTACCCCCTCATGAATGTAATCCAAAACATTCATACGGAACGAGTAAGAAACGCCCGTTTCTACAGGAACGGTTCGTGGTAGTGCTTGCTACCCCGGGCGGGGATTGTCAGTCCCATATGGATCCATATACTAAAACTCGCGCTTATCACATAACTAACAACTATGATTAAGGAGGATTTCATTGGATTAGTCGTAAACTCATGCAATTGGCGTATCCGTAATCTCGTACAGTAAGTAAATCATGGCAGCAAGTAAGTTTTGTGTGTTCATGGAAAACAGTAATGCATCTCACCCCTGAGTATAAAACAGTAAAGTAGGGGCTGTAAGACTCACCTGAGTCTGGCAGACAATGCAGTAAGTAAGCAAGAAGTATTCCCGAACTAGCAACCCTTAGCGTCCTAATACGCATAAGGTTTAGTAAGTAAATGGAATACTTGTAAAGTATCCATGTTAGTTGTTCCCAAACTAATTAATGTCCATTAGTTTGTTTGTACGTTTGTAATCGTTTGTAGTTTGTAGAAAAGTTATACGGTCCGTTTGTTAACGATGTATAATAATAATTCCATCCATTATTATTATGTATTCATAGTAGTTGTACTTTTGTAAAGCGTACGTGTATAACTGTTTGTTTGTATCACAATGTGTATCGTTTGCGTAAGTTCCAATAGGCTTAAACCCCAAAGGGTACGAGTGAAATCTCGTAAGTATTCGAGTGTATGTTCGTATCAGTTAACGTGTAATCCAGCACGTAACTAGTGAGTGAACTTGTAAGTTCATATCGGATGTAGTCCCGTGTAATGTACAAGTGTAAGTTCGTTGGAGTGTAATCTCCTAAGTACTTCCAAGTGTAATCTCGTACGCGTGTGTGAGTGAAATCTCACGTTAGTTTAGTATAGTCTTGTACGTATTCAAGTGTTGTTGTATACTCTCGAAGGTATAGTATTTTCATGTATATGTAGCATCGTATTTGATTTAGTAGTTGAAAAGTGATTCCAACACTTAGAATATATTTTGTTTTCTGATCTGGGCTATCTGTGACACAAGGCTTGTGTCGCAGACCGTATGCGACATAAGGTCTGTGTCGTATGGATTGAATTCGGTTTGGTGTTTATGCGACACAATGGTTGTGTCGCATACAAGGGTACGACACAACGATACGACATAGTCGTTGTGTCGCAATCAAGCGATAGGTAAACTTTGTGTCGTAGATGATACGACACATAGTGCGACATAAGCGTTGTGTCGCATACATTGTGACATAACATGCGACATAACATACGACACAGTGTTGTGTCGCATGAAATTTTGGTCCGATGCGGCACAAGGGGTCTGTTCGGAATTTAAGTTTCCGAAAACGTATTTTCCGGTTTCCGTTGGGTCTAGAACTTTTATACTAGTTTTAATAGGTTATAATGAGTCCATAGTAACTATTGGTGGTCGTTTTTAAGGTTTGTGGTGTCGTTTTCTTTAAAATGACCAAAACCGACATTTCCGTTAACGTGTTCAAAAACGAGTTTTAATTACGTATTCGGACATCATTTAGCTAGGGGAACAACATGGAAGTAAAATAAATGTAATCGGAAAAGTTTGCGAGTCGCCGGAAAACTTACAAAGTTGTCGAAACGAAAATCCGAAAAGATGACGTTGTAGCTCTCGTTCACGTGATCACTTTTCTTCAAAACGAGCCTAGCTTCCGAGGTGGTTTTGTGGTGTTTTTATGGTGGTTTAATATTGATTTTAGAGAGAGAGAGAGAATGCCGATTGAGAGAGAGAGAGAGAATGTTGAGTGTGTTTGTGTGATTGTGTGTGGAGAAAGAAAGTGAGGGGGGGTGATGTCCCCCTTGCTTGGGCCGGTTGGGGTGGGGTCCACCATGTGTGGATCTCACCAATTTTTGCTTCCTCGTGTTTGCGCTCCGTGCGGTGTTCGTTTTCCCGGTCGTTTAAACGTAAAAATCATTTTATACGCGATTAAATATACGTTTTATAAATATGAAATAATACTCGATAATTAAGTTGAAGTATTTATCAAAATACTAGCTATATAAGTAATAAAACATAACTTTGTTTTGTTTTGTCGGTTGGTCGAGTTTTCGGAGAGTTCGGTGACGTTTCAATTAAAACGTACGTTTTCCGTTATATTATAAACATAATATAAAGTAATAGTCAAAGTAATTAAATAATTTCACATTATTTAATAATTGTTTTACTAATGTCCGCAAGTTTGTACTATTGTTGTTTTATACGATTTGTACGAATCGTATACGCGTATATATATATATTCCATCCATATATATATATAGTGAGTACATAATGTATATAATCCTATTTCATATTATATACAAGTAATAAACACGCAATTAGGGAAAATTTAAATTGGCCCTAAATTTGGGGTTGTTACATAACCTGAGTCACAGGACCGCAACATGGATCAAGTGGATGTACCAACTAGCAATCGACGATGCTTTGAACTACCCTGCAACTCCACGATACAGGGACATACTCGAAGCTCGTTGCTACCCTTACGACTTACATCTAGAATAGATCCACGATAACTATAACCATCTTGTTTAGCAGAACTATGTAACTAGTAGGTCGTACCTAGAACCCTCTAATTCGATGGGTGTATAGTAACACCATCACATTTTGTATGAACCATTTGTATTCGTCCGGATGTTACAAATTCCCGGAAACATTTGTAAATTCTATGTTGAGTATCTTTTGAACTCATCACCTTGAATGGTATAAAAATCTTATCATCTAATGAACCTAACTGCCACTTGTACTATTGTATATTACTTCCTTGTACATACATTTTAATTAATTATACCTTGTGCATGATTGCACTTTGAACCTCACCAACGGGCTCCTTCGTATTGATCGGAATTCCTGTCGAGAACGAAAGTTTCGACATCATTGTTGGCATGGATTGGTTGTCCAAGCATCAAGCGGAAATCGTCTGTTACGATAAAATCGTCCGTATTCCTCTCGTCACCGGTGGTACTTTAATCATACAAGGGGAGACCGGTGGGACGAGATTGAATATCATATCGGGTATGAAAACCCGCAAATACCTCCAAAAGGGGTATTAAGCAATCCTCGCACACGTCATGGAGAAAAACTCGGAGGAGAAGCGACTTGAGGATGTGCCCATTGTCCGAGACTTTCCAGAATTCTTTCCCGAAGAACTACCTGGTCTATCACCACCTAGACAGGTTGAGTTCTCAATCGAACTCGTGCCAGGTGCTGCACCTGTGGCACGAGCACCTTATCGCTTAGCCCCATCCGAACTTCAGGAGTTGTCCACTCAGTTACAGGAACTCTTGGATAAGGGATTCATCCGACCGAGTTCTTCACCTTGGGGAGCTCCGGTCTTATTCGTGAAAAAGAAAGACGGTTCATTCAGAATGTGCATCGACTACCGAGAGTTGAACAAACTAACCGTCAAGAATCGTTATCCACTTCCGCGCATTGATGACCTGTTTGACCAACTTCAGGGGTCGAGTTTTTATTCAAAGATCGAGCTACGGTCAGGTTATCATCAGTTATGAGTTCGCGACACCGACATCCCGAAAACTGCTTTCCGAACTTGCTACGGGCATTACGAGTTTCAAATGATGCCTTTCGGTTTAACTAACGCACCGGCCGTATTCATGGACCTCATGAACCGAGTGTGCAAACCATATCTCGACAAGTTTGTTATTGTTTTTTATTGATGACATCCTCATTTACTCGCGCAACGAACAAGAACATGCGCAACATCTCAAAACCATCCTAGAACTACTCAGACACGAGGAGTTATATGCCAAATTCTCCAAGTGTGAGTTCTGGATGCATTCCGCTAATTCCTTGGACACGTGATTGACAGTCAAGGAATTCATGTTGATCCATCGAAAATCGAGGCTATCAAAAACTGGCAAGCGCCTACAACTCCAACAGAGGTACGCCAATTCTTGGGATTGGCGGGGTATTATCGTCGTTCATTGAAAATTTCTCGAAAATAGCCCAACCCCTCACGACACTAACTCCGAAAGAAAAGAAGTTCGATTAGACTGATAAACAAGAGTCAGCATTCCAGCTATTAAAACACAAGCTTTGCAGTGCTCCTATTCTATCATTACCCGAAGGCAACGATGACTTCGTGGTATACTGCGATGCTTCTCACCAAGGTCTCGGCTGCGTGTTAATGCAACGAGACAAAGTCATAGCCTACGCTTCCCGACAACTCAAAGTTCACGAAAAGAACTACACGACTCACGACCTCGAGCTGGGGCCCGTGGTGTTCGCACTCAAAATCTGGAGACACTATTTGTATGGTACTTGAAGTACTATATTCACCGACCACAAAAGTCTCCAACATATATTCGATCAAAAGGATCTGAACATGAGGCAATGTCGATGGGTCGAGTTGCTTACCGATTATGATTGTGAAATCAAGTATCATCCAGGCAAAGCGAACGTTGTCGCCGATGCCTTGAGTCGAAAAGAACGCCCGAGACCTCTTCGAGTTCGAGCACTCGTCATGAACATTCACAACAATCTTGTTGCTCAAATCCCGACCGCTCAACTTGAAGCACTTAAACCTTAAAACATCATAAACGAAGCCTTGCGAGGCATGGACAAACAGTTCGAGACCAAACCAAACAGTACTCGACAATCCTCTAACCGAATATGGTTACCTAGATTCGGCAACTTACGAGATTTGGTGATGGACGGAGTTCACAAATCTCGCTATTCTATACATCCTGGATCTGAAAAGATGTATGACGTTATTAAAGAACTATACTGGTGGCGTAACATGAAAGCTGACATAGCCACGTATGTCGGCAAATGCTTAACCTGTTCTAAGGTCAAGACCGAGTATCAGAAACCTTCCAGATTACTCCAACAACCGGAAATCCCTTAATAGAAAAGGGAGCAGACCTCCATGGATTTCATCACAAAACTTCCAAAAATGTCTAGCGGTTGCGATACCATTTGGGTGATTGTAGATCGGCTCACAAAATCTGCTCATTTCTTCGCAATCAACGAAACCGATGAAATGGAACGCCTCACAAGAATTTATCTCAAGGAAATTGTATCACGATACGGCGTTCCCATCTCGATTATCTCAGATAGAGATAGTCGCTTCACATCTCACTTTTGGCAATCACTTCAGAAATCATTGGGTACTCGTCTGGATATGAGTACTGCATATCATCCTCAAACCATTGGCCAAAGTGAATGAACTATTCAAACACTGGAGGATATGCTATGAGCCTGCGTAGTCGACTTCGGTGCAAATTGGGAAACTCATTTACCTTTGTGCTAATTTTCGTACAACAACAGCTACCATACCAGTATTGGAGCTGCACCATTCGAGGCACTGTACGGTCGAAAGTGCCGATCACCTGTCTGTTGGACTGAAGTGGGAGACAGCCAACTCACTGGTCCTGAACTCATTCATGAAACTACCAAGAAAATCGTTAGCATCCAAAACTGGCTGAAAGCTGCACGTGATCGTCAGAAAAGTTATGCTGATGTGAGACGCAAACATCTCGAGTTCCAAGTTGGGGATCGAGTCCTTCTTAAAGTTTCACCTTGGAAATGTGTCATTCGCATCGGCAAATGCGGGAAACTGAACCCCAGATACATTGGACCTTTTGAGATCCTTGAGAGGATTGGCCCAGTGGCATATCCATTGCAGCTGCCACCCGAGCTCAGCAGCGTGCATCCCAAATTTCACTTTTCTAACCTTAAGAAATGCCTGTCTGATGAGACACTCATTATTCCCCTCGACGAAATCCATATCAATGATAAACTTCATTTTGTCGAGACACCAGCAGAAATCATGGACCGTGAGGTCAAACAATTAAAACAAAGTCGTATTCCCATCGTCAGAGTCCGATGGAATTCGCGGCGTGGTCCGGAATTCATTTGGGAACGGGAAGACCAAATGCGACTCAAGTACCCACAATTATTCTCAGACTCCACTCACACCACGACTCAGAGCTAAATTTCGGGATGAAATTCTCTTAACAATGGGAGAATGTGACACCCGCCAAATTTGGTATTAGTGCCTAATCACCTTGTAATAACATGTAATTAGTTTAATGTTAGGCTAATTATATGCATCATCATGTATATCTATATATATACACATACGTAATTAATGAGAATTACGCGATTTATTCGGATGGATTCCGAATCACACGGCCGTTGGTGAAACAATTCATAAGTAACGTAAACCTATTTTTATATTAAAATAGTCATTAATTACCTTGTATGATTATTGTATAATAATATACACGAAAAACTATTACGTTTGATATTAAACGTAACGTACGCGAGGAAACGCACGAATCGAGCTCGACACCCGAACGAAACACGAAATATATTTTGGAAACTCAAAATAAGTATTTCAAGAATATTTAGTTATCCAGAATAACAATTACATATCAAAAATAACATACGAAAAGTCAAACGATCACAATTACGTTTAAAAAAACACGTTTAACGCTTAACCAACTAATGGGACTTAACTCGAATTCGTTAGACGATTCACGAGCCCAACCCAAGATGGGCTGAGCTCCTTTCGGCCCTGGACAAAGCCCAACTCGGCCCAAACTTCAGCCCTAATTGGTTCCCATATATATATGCACTTAAACACTTCAACTCCTTCTCATTACCAACAAACACACACTTATCTTTACCTCTTTCTCTCCATTTTCTCTGATAATCAGCCACTTCACCACCATCACCACGACCCTCAACCTCATCCAAGAACAACCAAACACTTCCCTCACTCACCTATCATCATCGTTCATCGTTTTGAGCAAGGAGGAGCAAGGAACACACAAACCGAAAGCGGTACTTTCCCATTTCTGCTCTAGATCAGTTTCCGCTTGGTAAAACCCCCTCCTTTCTCCTTTGATTTACTTGAATAACATATGTATACATGATAATGCTTCATCTCAGCTCGTTTATGTCCATATCCATGCTTAAAATTCGTTTGAACACACTATTAACCAATGCATAATAACTTTGTCCACTGGACAATATTTTAGATCGGGTTAGATCCGTAATATCTAACCCATTTCTTGATGAAATCCAACATTTCTTGAGCCTTAAATCAATTTCAAAGTGTCTAGTTTTCAGATCTGTAAGCCTCACGAAAAATGGTGTTCATTTACTGTTTTTAAGAAATGTTAGAAAAGTACATACACAGTCTGTGTTTTCAGACCAGAAAATTGACCATCTTGTTCAGGGCATATCTTGGTGTGTGGTTCGAATAAGCAAGTGAGGCCAGTGGGGAAATCTTTGTTTTTAAGTTATCTACAACCTTCATGAAGTCCACTTTGACCAAAAATACACGGATTATAAATTAGACCATTGTTTGTGCACATATAGATAGAAAATGGGCTGCTGGAACACTTATACTTGCCAAAATTATTTCTTGACTTGTGTTTGGTCTTAGACTTCATAAAAATATGTTCCAGAAACCCAAGACATAGTAGAATATGTGTGAATTTTCTTAGAATCGATTGTCACCATTTCAGTTGTTAAAACGCATAGACAAAGTCGTGTAATTTTGGGAAAAACAAACAAATGGACGTTTTCGTGTTCGGTTTAAAAACGACACTTGTGGGTCACCAAAAGTCACAGAACTCGGTTTCTATAAGTTTTATAACATAAAAAGTGTCGTGTCAAAGTTTCGGGTCAAACCGAGCATTTATGACCAAGTTTACAAACTTGAAACTCATCACAGCCCGACATAGCGACACTCGATGAGTGTCGCCACCCCCACATTAGCGACACTAATTCAAGTGCCGCTACTCACCGATTTATCAAATTTAGCGACACTAACCTTGAGTGTCGCTACATCTAGCAAATTCCCTACTAGCGACACTTACCGAAGTGCCGCTACTTGTTCGAATATCGCCTCTAGCGACACTACTTAAGTGTCGCCAAAAACTATAAAACTACAACTAGCGACACTTACCCTAGTGCCGCCATACAAAGTTGAGTGTCGCCATAGCGACACTAACCTGAGTGTCGCCTAAAACAGAAAGTTCAAAATACATTTTTCTCTCTAAGTCTCGATTCCGTGCAACGTTTACTAAACTATTATAAATACTAATCGTACTTGCAAAACACATACTTATGGGAGTATACAATCAAACAACACAAAACTTAATAATAATGTCCTCGGGAATTATTATCACATAACGTCACCAATGGGCCACACTTGATTTCTAAACACAACGATAACAAAACATTGGACATAACTAGTTGAATGAACAACTAGCATGTGTGATCTTTCGAGATACCTACTCATTATTATAACCTTGCGCGTCTAGGACGCCCGGCAGGTTACAATCTGCGGACTCATTTGCTCACATCACCATCGCTTGCTTGTTAGCAACACGCTCAGACTCAGGTGAGTCTCATAGCCCCGCTTTTACTGTTTTTACCTCGGGGTGAGTATACATGCTCAGTTTTCATTTACATGTGAACACAAGTACAAAACTCGATATATTGTCTGCATGAGTTGTTTTACTAATCATGAAGTCCTCCACATCATAGTTTGTTAGTATGGATTTAGCGCGAGTTTTAGTGTATGGTACCATATGGGATTGACAATCCCCGTCCGGGGTAGTCGTGCTACCACGACTGCGGTCGAACGGACGCATTATCATTTATTCATACGTATGTTTGATTAGGCACATGCAGGAGGCAACCTCGATCAGGCACTTGATTGTGATCCTGACACCTCAGTTAAGCTCAAACTATGAGCTCATGACAGAAATATACACATTTATTTGATTGATTTCTAACATGATTAAATCTTGTGATTAATACACTATTGTTTCATCATTACACCTGTGAGCTCATCAGCTTTTAGCTGACCTTTTAGCATGTATTCTCAGGTACTCAGCAGTAGTAGGACTGCTCAGGATATCAGTAGCTCGAGTCGCATGCAAACACTAAAATATCAAGAGATTTTCCTGC
The DNA here is from genome assembly GCA_949592205.1 of Helichrysum umbraculigerum. Lineage (NCBI taxonomy): Eukaryota > Viridiplantae > Streptophyta > Magnoliopsida > Asterales > Asteraceae > Helichrysum > Helichrysum umbraculigerum. The sequence continues at coordinate 66,941,059 of CATIUR010000003.1, forward strand.
ATTTCTACCTTTTGTATTAATTAGATATGTATTAGAATCTCTCGGGAAATTCATGTGAACTCGATATTTTGTAAACACTATGTAAGCTGTTATCACATCAATGTAATTTGTTAAAAGGACGCATATAGAGTCGTTCATTATATACCTGGTGTGCTTGATTATTGATTAATAGCACCCCAAAGTATGCTTCCGCTAACAGTAAATTTGGGGGTGTTACAGTTATTTAAGTAAAAGCAATCACGTGAACACAAAGGTTTTCTAGGTGTATACAAAGTATACATTCGTGTTTCGTGTTCCTTGTCTAGTAGTAGTATGAATGGTATGAAGACATCTAATTTCTTGACGTATACAAGTATAAGTTATTGTTTCTTGTTTTCTTGTTTCTTGTATTCTTGTTTCTTGCATTCTTGTTTCTTGCATTCTTGTTTCTTATGTTCATAAGTAGATATACATGAAATCTTGTGCACGTGTGTTTAAAAGTAAGGATCTAAGTAATTTTTGTGCATGTATGATTTGTGAGTACGAATGTATGAAATCTTGCGCACCTGTTTATAAATAAGGAGTTCTTGAAATCTTGAGCATGCGTTTGTAAGTGAAAGTTCTATAAATCGTGTGCATGCATGTTCATAAGTAAGAATTTATCAAATCTCATGCATGTACATTCACCCCAAAGTAAAACTGTAAAACAGTTAAATAGCGGGGCTATGAAACTCACCTGTGGGTACTAGCATTCTTAGAGTGCCTGTGTGTTGTCCACAGTAACCTCCTAGCGTCAAGGAATCGAAGATCTAAAGCCGAAAGTGTGATGAGAGTGTGTAAAGCTTCGTTTCCTCGCGTTTTCTTTAAGTTTCGAGTGGCAGTGATATGGTAGATGATGGTGGTTCTTGGTGGTTGTATTGTGGCTGTTTGGTGGTGCTTTTTCTGCAGCAAAATCGTGAAAAAGAGAGAGAGAGAGAGAGTGGAGAGAGATGGAGATTTGAGTGAAACGATGAAGTATGGTGAGGGTTTGGTTGGTTTAAGAAGTAAGGGGGTATGGGGGCATGGAGGGGGTTGTTTTGGCCAGATTTTAGGTGGGTCCCACATGAGATTTGGTCAACTTTTTGTTTCCACAATTTACGCTACACGCGGTGGTCGTTTACCCGTTCGTTTCGTCGTTCGTTTAAACGTTATACGTTTTAATTTGTATGTTTCGTTAACAATTCAAATCGCGATATTTTTAATGAAAGTATTACTTTTAATACTTTATTTTTATGTTACTAAAAATGTGTCGGGCCTCGTTTAGTTGTCGGTTACGATTCGTACGTTCGTTTCGTGTCGGTTACGTTTTATACCAAAGAAAACTAAAATGACAAGTTTCCTTCTGTTGCCTCTGTGATCCCATAGAAAACTAAAATGACAAATGCACCATCATAGTGGTACACTAGTGTTTTGGTCAAAAATTACTCTAAGCAATTAAGTGATCAAATCAGTAAAGTGAGGTATAGTGCTTGAAGTTACTTTCAAGATAATTACGTAGAAACACGATTATCTATATGAGTAATTAATAATTTCAGATGAAAAATGTACTTTGTATATTTTAATACGTTGATCCTTGATAACACGCAAAAAGTCAAGTTTTTGTGCATTATTATCTCACCTTTTTAACCCGATTATTGATGAAAATATTTGAAATATGCAATTATTTACTAAATTTCATTATGAAGGCTAAAATATAGACGGTGCTTCAAGAATCAACTAAAAAGGCCTAATAACAAATAAAATAGAGCACAAACGATCTTAAGCATTCTCGTTCACGTGTTTTAGCACTTTTTGAGCTATGATTGGAATTATGACCTCTAACTTATGTCATTCTCTTCATTAGGAAATTATGAACTCGTGGATATAAAGAACGCTCAAAATGGACAACCGACGAAGAAGTTACGCCCAAACGAAGAATTCAGGCAACCGAAGAACCACGATACGGGAGAGCCAAGCCATATACGGCCAAGCCCAGCCGTATACGGACAAGACTAGACCGTACACGGCCTGGAAAGGGCGTATACGGCCTCCTCCCAGCCGTATATGGCATGTCTTGCCCGTATACGGTTGGGTCTCTCCCGTATCGTCCAAATCTCACCCGAAATACAGTTGGACGCCCCGTATTCGATGTCTTGCCCGTACAAGGAAGGATTTTTATCCGGTTGAGGAATACGGTTGAGATTTTGGAGGTGGAAATACGGTTGAGGAATATGGTTAAGCAACTAGTGTATATATGGGACTAAATCACCTCATTTCATTAATTCATACACACATCACATTCTACATTCACACTCTCAACACACTTGTTCTCTCGTTTTAGATTAGGTTTTTCTTTTCAATTTTCGTAGTTAGCGGCTAGTTAGTATCGGTATTAACCAAACGAATAAAGGGTTAATATTGTAATATTACTTGGAGGATACTCGGAGTTCCGCTTGTATTCATTCACGTTGTATTCAGCTACGCTCTTATTCTAGTTATATCTATCCTTTATCTATTTCAATTATGATGATTATTATTGCTGTTGTCATGCTAGATTTAGGATCGTTTTCCATGATTAGCGAGTAGTATTATTGCGTGTTTGCTATGATGTAGTTAGTCGTATTAATTGGGATGATGTCATTATGATACAAAGGAGGTAACGTTATATGACTTTCATTTGTATAGCGCTGGAAACACCATTGTGTGTAGTACAGAACGTGAAAGCTATGAAAGTCGTGGGCACAATCCGTTGTTGATTAATGTTAAACTCTAATGCGTTGATTTACTTTCTATCTATGATTTTAAACCTCAATTAAACTTAACGCCTTTCAACTAGTAAACGTGATTACGGCCTTAATGATAGGACTTCGTGAATCCTATCTAAAGGTACTTAGTTATATGTGTCTAAAAAATGGTCTGATTTATAAATAGAGTAAGCATTGTATTCTAAACCGAACACAAAGTACATCGTCACCATGGAAATAAAGCTTTCATAATTGAACGCAAAGTACATTGTGACGATGGAATAATGTTTTCTAAACTAAACGCAAGTACACCGGAACTGTGGAAGTATTTCCTTCTTATCTGAACGCAAAGTAAACAGTAACTGCGGAAACGTTGTTTTCTTAAATGAACGCAAACATTACACTGTTAATAAATTAGGGATTTATTGGGACTTTAAAGTAAGGGCTGGTTTATATCATAGATGGATAATTACTGTGCTTAAATACAAACTTAGTTAAATAAATCTAGGGTTCCCTTATGAAGCAAAGTAAGTACCGTAAATTGGCCAAGTACTTGGTGAGCAACGGAAACATCACTGGTGGATTACAAAGTAAAAAGCCATGGAAATACCATCGTTACTTCACTGTGTGGATTAACGGGGTCGCTGCATAAGTAAAGTAGGTACCGTAAATCGGATAAAGTACTTGGTTTAAGCCACGAAAGAACCGTAGTTACCTACTGTGCAAATCATCAGTGATCAACCTATCCCTAGACTTTACACAAACCCATCGATAGAAAGTAATCAATACATGCAAAATATGGTCTTGAACTTAAATGTTTTGTTTAGATTAAAGTATTCTTGTGGGGTTAAGAAAGGTCGGACATCGAGATTGGTTTGTCGCCTTATTCATGCACCCAGGATTCATTTCCATATAAGGGTCACTATACCTTCATTGGTTAGTGTTGTGGGCTGGATAAACTACTCCGATTAGAATCATGATAGCCTAGTTACTCAGTGACATACTGATCGAGAAATCTATCAGTAGGGAACTAGTGCTTACTCCACTAATACTTGAAATGAACGAAATACAAATCTTTTAAAGACCATTTTATAACTTGTTGAAACATAGTTTGTGACAACAGATCTAGCTTGAAATAGGACTGGTGTAATTATTATCATGTTTGTACAATTGGTTTAGATTTGTAAATGAATATTTGTTTTTTTATTAATATTCGTTAAATATATTAGTATGTTAAAGTGTTAGACGAATATCGAAAATGAAATAAATATGTTTTGGCGAGTCGAGATCTCAAGTCGCAGAATTGGTCTAGCGAGATGAGATCTGGATCCGCAATAAGCATAGCGAGCCGAAGCCATACTGGGCTTGGGCTTACGGAACGAGTCGAGTCAACTCGCAGGCCCAGCGGCTGCGAGTTGAGACGAGATATATAATGCTTTTTAGTCCGTGAAAAACATAACTTTTGAAAAACAACTTTTGGCTATTCATTCCTGATCTGCGAATTCAGTAATCCAGAGAAAACAAAAACCTAACGGCTAGGCTTTGATGATTTATCGTTATAGCAAAGTATTAGTAAACCTAAAACGCGAACTTATTCGTTGTTAGTAAGATAACACCGTATTAAGGGATTCCGCACCTTAATATTTCAGATAACGAAGTTATCGATCCTAAAACTAGGGACTTACATCTGGTATCAGAGCCTACGGGCTAAATACGATTAAGTTCGAGGTTTTCGGGTTATTTCGCGTTTGATTTCGGATCGTTTTTACGTGCATAGGTACATATTAACGATCAAAATCATTCTCTGGACGATTTAGGGTTTGTTTACGGTCGAAATTTCAAGTTTCAATCGTAAAAATACCAAAAATTTTCGTTTTAGGGTTTTTCAGCCGTTTCGCGAGTTGAGATTAGGGTTTCAGCTACGTCTGCAAACCGAGTTGAACATGCGAGTTGAACTGAGTTTCGTGAGTTGACTTTAGCTGCGAATCGAGATTTCTTGCAAATTAAAATCACTTGCGAATCGACATCTGTCGCGATCCGAACTGAGATTGGCGAACTGAAGTTTGCGAATCGAGTTGAGATTGCGAGTTGAATTGAGTTCCTGCGAATCGAGTTTTCTGAATTAGCGAAGACAGTTTAACTATTGAATTTACAATGTCGGACCTAAGTAAAATGATCGAGATGGAACATGAGGTTGGAAAATCTAATGTTCCACCTAAATTGTTGAAAATTGAAGACTACTATAACTGGAAGGATAGATTTGAATCTTACTGTAGATTTCATGATCAGTCAATCTGGATGTGTATCAAGAATTGATACACAGTGATATGTAGCAAAAAGTCATGTTTTTAGGCACATATTTCCCACACATTTGACCCAATTCTTGGTGAAAACACTTGAAACAAACGTTTATCTACTTAATTTCACAAAGTTGGTCAAATTATAGGCATTGTTATAAAAAGTGCTTAAATCGTCCAAAAGGCACGCAAATCGAGGCAGATTATTCTAAATACTGATTCTCACAGACGTTTAACCATATTATGATACAAATTCTTAAATAGTCTCATATGATGTATCAGGTTATTCCAAGACTGTAGAATCAAGAATCGTGCAGATCGGGTAAAGAACGAGGAAGATAGAGCTTTCTGAACGCAAACCGAGGGCATTCCGCACACGCCAAATCTAGAGACATCCAAATTTGGCACTTTTGGAATCATTAGAAGTGTAACGGAATTAAGAGATCACAGGCGAAAGAATCAAGTCAAACGGACGAGAAACGAAGAAGATACGGCCTTCCGAAGCAACGAGAAAAGTCAGATAAATCACACGGCCTACCACACGCCCCCCCCCCCCCCAAGCCGTACACAGCCTATTTCAAGCCGTACACGGCCCTCAACAAGCCGTACATGGCCTGGTTGAGGCCGTACATGGCCTCTTTTGATCTCACACGGCCTCTTCCTTGCTTCGTTTGCTTGTACGTGTGCTTGTGGACTTGTACTCTTGGATCCAAGGCTTGCCTATAAATAGTGGCTTCATTTACCTCATTCCACACACCAATTCTTCATAGAATTCTCACTTTCTCTCTCACACACTCTTTCTTTCTATTTCTAGTTTAGCTTTCTCTTTATAGCACTACTCTTAGGAGTTAGAGGAGAAATAGATTAGGGTTTTAGTTCATTAGTTCTTGGTTAATATTTAACCTAGACTAACGGAGGGGCTACTTTTTTAATAGTATAGGGAATATTCTGAGGGGCTTATTGGTAATATTGTCGAAGATATTGCGGAGGTTCCGTTCGTGTATTCTTCTAACATTATTCTGTCTACGCATAATCTACGGTTATTTCTTTCCTTTTCTATTATTATGATTGCTATTATTATTATGATAGATTTAGGATTGCTTGCCATGCGTAGTGAGTAGTTCTCTTATGTGCTTGTTGTGATGTAGTTAGCTTGTTAATATTTGGGGTGATGTTACTTTAAATACGCAATTGGGATAATATCGTTATGAAACAATGGAAGTAACGTTATACGGCTTTCATTTGTATAGCGCCGGAATCATCACCAATGTGTGTAGTACGGAACGTGGAAGCTACGAAAGTCGTGGGCACAATCCGTTGTGGAATAATATTCCCAACTGTTACAAAATGAAAACCGGTGTACTGTTAACTTTGTATTTATGAATTTCTAGACCAAAATCGCCTTTCCTCCAATAAACGTGGTTAGAACCTGTATGACAAGGAGTCGCGAACCTTGATCAACCGGTAACTACCTATCTATGTTTTCAAATACAAACATGGTCTGAATTGTGTAGCTGTGGAAATACTGTCAACCCTATCGTATAGTACACCGTGAATCAATCAGGGATTTATTGGGATTTGTTTAAATAAGTGAGGGTTGGGTTTATATCATAGATGGTCAAACTTTAATACAAACTTAGTAAACTAGTCCAGAGTGACCATAAAGTATGTGGCACCGGAAAGACCATAAATCGGCACAGTACTTTGTATAACGTTTAAATAAGTGGGAAAAGCTAAGGAACTGCCGTCGGTTGAAGACTGTGTCACATCCTGGTTGAACCACACAGCTCTGGACTAAACAAAGACCATTAATACAAAGTGGCAGTTACCAAACCAAGTCTTAATCTTAAATGCCTTGCCTAGCCTTAGTATCCCTGTGGTGTTAAGAACGGTCAGAACTTATAGTGGGTCTGCTACTCTATCTCATGCACCCAGGATTACTATTCCAAAAAAGGGTTACTATTCCAGTATATGGAAAGTGTTGAAGAGTTTAGCAGCCTCCTCTGATCAGAATCACCATAACCTAGCAACCCAGTGACATACTGTCTGAGAAATCAAATAGTAGGGTGTTAGTGTTTACACTACGAATACTCAGGTAAAAGCAAGATACAAATCTTTAAAATACGTTTTCATAAATAACCCTAGACATCACCTCATAACACAAGCTAGCGAAGTCATAACAAGCAATATTCCCCATTACTGATTCCCTATCTAGCTTTTATTTACTGTTTTGTTTATTTCCTGCTTTTTATTAGTTTAGTTTAACGGACCTAAACCAAATCAAAACTCTTTTCAAAAAAAAAAAAACCCATCACTAAATCGAATAGTTTGTCTAGATAACTCTGCTTCACAATACGATTGATCTTAAGAACGACCCTGAGTTATACTTACATCTGTAAGTAGAATTTAGGTCCCCAGCTTTTATAAATTTAAAACTCCACCGTTGCAGCTATTACGTAACGACTGTTTCAGCAGTAACAAGTTTTTGGCACAGCTGCCGGGGAATCAATCGTAAGACCCAGAGGCGTCCTGACGAACCCTTTCTTTTTAGTGATACCTTTATTTTTCATACTTTACTTTTTACTTTCTTTGTTCCAGCCAAAAATAACTTCCCACAACACACAACGATATCAGACCAGATCGTCCGAATCTGAACCTCTCATTTTCGTACCTGATCCTGAGTCTATTATCCGTACTATCCGAAAACAAAAGCGCTTCCATCTTCCCGAAATGGCCGCTCGTGTCACTCTTGCTGACAACACCAAACCATCCATTGAAGGACGAGGAGGACCAATCACCTATCCGAAGATAGAGGGAGCATCCTTCGAGCTGAAGCATCACATCGTACAACTCATCAAGGACAACTGTCAATTCCACGGACTACCACGTGAAGATCCCAACGCTCACATTGACAAGTTCATCCACATATCAAACTCCTACAAGCAGAATAGGGTCGAGCAGAACATAGTTCGCCTATACTTGTTCCCCTATTCTCTCGCTTTACATGCACTCTCTTGGTTTGAGGGATTTGAGACCGGATCAATCACCTCATGGACAGATATGGGTAACAAATTCCTTGCCAGATACTTTCCTCCGTCCAAACAAACCAAACTCAATAATGACATCGCGCACTTCGAACAAGCTCACGATGAATCAATCTACTCAGCATGGGAGCGATTCAAAAGTTTGATAAGGAAATGTCCGAATCACCAGATGATGAAAACCGACAAGTTATGCACCTTCTACAACGGTCTCGATCCAAATCACCGCATTACTCTTGACGCAGCTGCTCAAGGTAACTTTATGAAGATGACCGATGATGGAGCATGGAGCTTAATCGAAGACATGATGTTGCATCACCACAATTGGAAAGCTGATGGGCAATCCTCATCAACACCTCTCTCCGCTCATAACTCCATCCAAGCTAAAGCTATCAAATCTATGACGGAACAGATCGAAACCCTAACGAAGCAGATTGGAGAGCTAAAGAAGCAGCCGCAGCGAGTCCATCAAGTTCAGGCTTGCCAGAACTGTACCAACCATCCCACTGAAGAATATGAGGTTGAATACGAAGACCCGACTGAAGGATCTGTCTATTATGCCCAGTTTCCATCTAGACCTCCAAATCCACCTGGCTTCGCTAGAACATCTCCACCCAGAAACCGAGGAACTCAGTATCCTCCACGGAATAACCAGCCACCGTATCCACAGAGATTTCAGCCATGCTATCCGACATATCCACAACAACCCCAACTTCCTTACAACCATCCTCTGTCATTAACTGCACCCGAAGATGTCCAGCCTACTGAGCCTGCAAAGACTACCATACCAATCACCAGTGCTGACGACAATCTTAACAAATTCATCCAAGGACAAACTGCTTTCAACCAGAAGACTACGGCCAGACAAGACCAGACGGACTTATTCCTTAGAAATCAACTCTCGGTCCTAAAAAGCCTTGAGAATCAGATTGGTCAGTTAGCCCAACGTCTTGATACCCGACCACAAGGATCTCAACCCAGTAACACCATTCAGAATCCTCACGTCGAAGAAGCAAAAACCCTGAGCTCACCTCCTACTAATTCCACTCCAGTAAAGGAACATACTCCTGTCCCACCGACAGTTGAGACCAGATCCGTACCCACTCCGACTAGAGAGGTGCGAGTTCCTTTCCCAAACCGTCTATCCAAAAAGTACAATGCCAAGTCATTCAAACTTGACGGAAAATTCATGGACACCGTGTCTAGAATCCCTTCCGGCACTAAGTATATCCGACGAATACTGGCTACTAAAGACAAGGTTCCAGAAACCCCCAAAATCTCTCTAAATGCTGAATGCTCAGCCGTCATCCAGAATACCCCACCAGAAAAATTAGGAGACACAGTTCGATTCACCTTGCCCTGTTCTATCTATCACTCATGCATGATACGTTCCTTGGCCGATCTTGGAGCTAGCATCAATCTCATGCCCTATTCACTTTACACCAGACTAGAAATAGGACCTCTCTAGCCCACTAAGATGAGTGTCCAGCTTGCCGACCAATCTATTCGATATCCAAAGGGCATAGCTGAAAACGTCATGGTTAAAGTTGATAAGTTTTGGTTTCCCACCGACTTCGTAGTGATGGATATTCAGGAAGACATCAATATCCCTATTATCCTAGGTAGGCCATTCATGAATACTGCACGTGCTGTTATTGATGTTTATTCTTAGGTCATAAGTCTGCGAGCACATGGACAAACTGTATCTTTCAAAATTGATCAAGATGAGTGCTCACTAGCAGAACAGGCAGAGATTTACGCAATATCAATGGGCAGAATTACTTCAGATGATGACACCTCTGACTCAGATCCAGAACCATACAGACCAGATGATCACACCTGTCTCATCTCGGCAACAGAGGAATCAGAATCAAAAGAAGAGGAAATGGAGGAATCAGAACCAGAGGAGGAAGAGGTAGAAGAGGAAATGGATGAATCAGAGGAAGAAAAAGCACCAGAATCATAACCAAAGGAAATGGAAGAATCAGAGGAAGAATAAGAAGAAGATTCAGAGCCCGAAGAAGAAGAGGGGGATGTATACCAGTCTACACCACCGCATCAGCACTTACCAGAATCACACCTTCCGACAGCCGAGATCATGAAGATTGAGGATTCTATCTCTCTACCAGATGTTGATTATGATGCAGGATTTGGTACTACTATGAAGAAGCTCTTGGCATTTGTCATAGATCCTTCCCAGCCTATTGTCTCACCTAGACTCAAAGCTCTGCTAAACATTGAGAAGATCATTACTTTTTCAAAGCAGCACCCAGAGCTTAGAGAAAAACTCCTGAAGAAAATATTGGCATACAAAGAATCCATGCTACCGGATCTTTATTCAGACTTACCTTCCCGAAGGATTCAAGCCTTCAATGCTTCTGCACCTCGAACTCTGTTCGAATGGGGAGATACTTCTGAATCTAGCCATGATTCTGAGGAGAGAGACATATAGATGGATTCTTCTCAGCCGATATCTCAGATCACCAGTGATATCCAGTTACCTTCTGATGTTGTTGAGTTCCCAGACTCTCAAAATAAGGATACTCCGTCAACAGGGGATGATAAGGATAACACTGTATACATCGATGTACCGATCGATATCCGCTCTATCCGACTTCCGAAACCTCCAACTATCCCCATGGTTTCTATTCATGAAGAAATGATTAGTGCTATCGAGGCATTCAAGAATGACCTCCCCTCAATGATGAACATCATCATTAGTTCTACCAATGAGTACACACCACGCCAACGGGACCTGCTAGAAGAAATCAAGGCCTAATATGACGTTTATCAAGCCAGCAGCAGCCGAGACCCACTGCTATTTCAAAACCGCCTGCATGCCTTCACCGAAGATCTCACCACTCAGCTCCTACACCAAACTGCTGAACCTACATTTGAGGAGTTAGAGTTCTTCGAGGACCAGAGGGCCATATATCGAAAGATACATGATGTACTGATCAGATCTGCATTCCCATTCTCTTTCCAGCAACATGAACACTTGAGCTCATATCGGAGAAATTTGTACCAAGCTACTGGGAATCCTGATGCAGATGCTGATGTCCGGCTAATGAATGACCTTCAAAGATTGATAAATCTAATGGCTGAGAACGATCATATAGACAACACTTCTTCCAACAGGTTCTATATTAATTGTACCATTGAGTACCATGCTTACAATATCATCCATGATCTCGAGTTTGAGATTTTTGATGAAAGAACGCGTACCATCCCTTCTTCCATACCCGAAGGCTCAATGGTTAACATCGCGACCTTCCTCTCAGACCGAATCAAGGAGATCTTCTGTGAAGTCCATCCGGATGAGTATCGCCAGATCTTTCACTATGGATTACGAGAGGTGTACGATATTGTCAACAACATCTTTCGTGACTCTACCCTCTCATTCTCCACCCATCAGGCCAATCTCATCCAGCGCATTCACGAGTCTATCAAGGAAATCAGAGGAAACTCTAGCCGAGCTGATCATGAAAACATCCATCAGATGTTCCTCAGATTCATGGACTCGTTGAAGCAAGACCATCCAGAACGTGAGCTAATGGAAGCTAGTGAAGCAGGATTCTTTGTGATTGATCCCCATGGAGTTATATCCAAAACCGTAAAGGACATCACCTTGGATCTTCTGCATATGCAGAAAGTCACTGAAGACCACCTTGATAGCTTCCCTGACTTTGCATCACACACTCCGAACATCATCAGGGTCATCGCTCACAAGTTTCTGCGAATCTACCCACGCAACACTTGGATGCCAATCACTTCCGGCCCAAGTGGTTCCAGTTCTCATTAATCTGAAGGAAGGCAAAGTCGAGCTCACGACTTTAACAGCAGCGCTTCTCGGGAGGCAACCCGTGCAATAAAAAGAGAAGATTTAGTGTCAATAAGTGAAGCAGAATCTCCGACTATCCTTCACACTTGGTTATGCCTAAAAGAATTTTCAAAATTATTTCTCAAAAACAACTCATTTTGCAAAACACTCGTCTCAGCAGGAACTAAAAATAAATAATTCATTGTTTCGAGCATTTGAGGTACTTGCATACTACTTCTATGCATTATGCTCAAACTCGTTTAAAAACAATGTTTTATAAATGATTTTGTCATAGAAAACATTCCCTTCAAAATCTGAGACGGTGATTTCACTACCATTTGCAAAAGATATGAGTTTGTTAAAAGGCATATCCAACGTGTTCACACCTACGAGATCATTTCACAAAGAGAAGAGTATGAATAATTGAAGTTTTTGAAGTGTGCGAGAAAACCCTAGCAAGTGTCTCGAGGAAAAAATTAGAAGAAAATGCAGAAATGGATCCTGGCAGCTTCTCATTTCAGCTATTTTCTTATCATACGCATCCGAGCATCTCGCTATCCAGGGAGTTTCCTTATCCTTTCTTCACTTTTCAATAAATAAATAATCTATTTTATTTAGCGTGTTATCTATGCCTTATCCTAAACTTATCACTAAATGTGGGATTCAAGCCCAAAAATGACATTTGAGAAACATTTTCTATATTTTCAAACTTTAAGGGTGGGATTTTACTTGTAAAATCCCTACTCAAGAGAACATTAGGGACAATGTTTCTCTAAGTGTGGGATAGCAGGTATAGATACCTTGGATTGATTTTAATCCTTTTTGTCCAAATAGTAAACTCAGAAAATGTTCCTCAAATTTCAAAAAAAAATTCAAAAATAATGAGTTTTTAACTCTGCTATTTTGAATTCTAAACATTTTAAAGAGGAATCATTCCCGTATATGAGTATGCTATTTTGGAAACTAAGGAAAATAAGGTAGGAATCTCTCAAACAAAAATGATAAACTAAGAGGGGCATCGCATGACTAGGCACATATAACCCAAAAACTTGCAGTGAGGTATCTTGAGCCCTTATAGCATTCATTTTTAATGCTTCACTTTTCGTTTGTTTTGTGTGCCGATGTATGCATCTCTGAATTAGAACTTGCTCTTGACATACGTTTCGAGACCATATTAGTGAGTACCGTACGTGGTATAGGTGCAATTAAATGATCTTGACATTCCCTAGGATTTAATCCCCTTTCTCATATCTTTTCAAGCCCAAAACCCTTTCGATGCTCATTTTTAGCATCGATGATCAGCTTAGTAAACCCTGTTGAGCCTAAACCTTTTCGTTTCATAAAACCCTAATTTTAAACCCACTTTCCCAAAATTCCCAAAAGCTTACCGCAGAATTTCTAGGGTTATAGAAAACGCCTTTTAGAATATCCTTTTTGCTTGATTCAACATTTCACTTTTTCAAATCCTCTCTCACAAAGTCATCAAAGTTATATATGGAGGAGAGAGAAACATGGTGTGAAAAATTGACACCAGAAGATTGTCACGAAAGAAGAAGTTAAGTTAGAAAGGATTTCTAAGGGAGCCAAAAAAAAAAAAGAGAAAAGGGAGAAGAAAAAGAAAAAAAATGAAAGAATAATCCCTTGGAAAATTCTGTGGCAGAGAAATTCTCAAGAAGAAAAAGAAGACAAAATAGTTAGTCTAAGAATAAAGCTAAGTGCTTTTAGTAGTATCACTCTCCAGAAAAATCTGATAGAAGCAAAATATCTATCTAGTTCCGTTTCCGTATTTGCGCTATTCTAAATAAAGTTTTTCATGATCTTTAGAATTCTAAGGTATAGCAAAACCCTTACACCCAAAAACAAACCAATATCCATACTCTTTCACCCCCACAAAGCATTACAACCCCAATGAATGTCTTGGGATAATTAGCACCGTCCTCACTTAAGTGGTGGAGATCCGATTCTCGATCAAGCCTATGACGATGAGTGCTACATGACAGGCTTTTGAGCGATTTCATTTGTTCTAGAATGTTAGGAAACCCGATACACTTTGAGTGAATTGAGTGACCACCTTGTGAGGAATCGCCCGGTCATGTATACTCCAAGATCACGAGAGTTGGAAGTATGCATAAGAAAGTCATTCCTTGTTTCTGGGACGATTATCTTATTTCTCCTTATTTTCTATTATGGTTTGCTGATGTGCAGGGTGATTTCTTTTAAGAATTTTTAGAATTCGCCAAATCTGCTTAAAACCGTTTTCATAAAACTAAGTTTTGCTTGAGGACAAGCAATGTCTAAGTGTGGGATATTTGATATGTGACAAAAAGTCATGTTTTTAGGCACATATTTTCTGCACATTTGACCCAATTCTTGGTGAAAACACTTGAAACAAACGTTTATCTACTTAATTTCACAAAGTTGGTCAAATTATAGGCATTGTTATAAAAAGTGCTTAAATCGTCCAAAAGGCACGCAAATCGAGGCAGATTATTCTAAACACTGATTCTCACAGACTTTTAACCATATTATGATACCGGTTCTTAAATAGTCTCATATGATGTATCAGGTTTTTCCAAGACTGTAGAATCAAGAATCGTGCAGATCGGGTAAAGAACGAGGAAGATAGAGCTTTCTGAACGCAAACCGAGGGCATTCCGCACACGCAAACTCTAGAGACATCCAAATTTGGCACTTTTGGAATCATTAGAAGCGTAACGGAATTACGAGATTACAGGCGAAAGAAATCAAGTCAAACGGACGAGAAACAAAGAAGATACTGCCTTCCGAAGCAACGAGAAAAGTCAGATAAATCACACGGCCTACCACACGGGCCCCCCCAAGCCGTACACAGCCTGTTTCAAGCCATACATGGCCCTCAACAAGCCGTACACGGCCTGGTTGAGGCTGTACATGGCCTCTTTTGGTCTCACACGGCCTCTTCCTTGCTTCGTTTGCTTGTACGTGTGCTTGTGGACTTGTAATCTTGGATCCAAGGCTTGCATATAAATAGTGGCTTCATTTACCTCATTCCACACACCAATTCTTCATAGAATTCTCACTTTCTCTCTCACACACTCTTTCTTTCTCTTTCTAGTTTAGCTTTCTCTTTCTAGCACTACTCTTAGAAGTTAGAGGAGAAATAGATTAGGGTTTTAGTTCGTTAGTTCTTGGTTAATATTTAACCTAGACTAACGGAGGGGCTACTTTTGTAATAGTGTAGGGAATATTCTGAGGGGCTTATTGGTAATATTGTCGAAGATATTGCGGAGGTTCCGTTCGTGTATTCTTCTAACATTATTCTGTATACGCATAATCTACGGTTATATCTTTCCTTTTCTATTATGATGATTGCTATTATTATTATGATAGATTTTGGATTGCTTGCCATGCGTAGTGAGTAGTTCTCTTATGTGCTTGTTGTGATGTAGTTAGCTTGTTAATATTTGGGGTGATGTTACTTTAAATACGCAATTGGGATAATATCGTTATGAAACAACGGAAGTAACATTATATAGCCTTCATTTGTATAGCGCCGGAATCATCACGAATGTGTGTAGTACGGAACGTGGAAGCTATGAAAGTCGTGGGCACAATCCGTTTTGGAATAATGTTCCCAATTGTTACAAAATGAAAACCGGTGTACTGTTAACTTTGTATTTATGAATTTCTAGACCAAAATCGCCTTTCCACCAATAAACGTGGTTAGAACCTGTATGACAAGGAGTCGCGAACCTTGATCAACCGGTAACTACCTATCTATGTTTTCAAATACAAACATGGTCTGAATTGTGTAGCTGTGAAAATACTGTCAACCCTATCGTATAGTACACCGTGAATCAATCAGGGATTTATTGGGATTTGTTTAAATAAGTGAGGGCTGGGTTTATATCATAGATGGTCAAACTTTAATACAAACTTAGTAAACTAGTCCAGAGTGACCATAAAGTATGTGGCACCGGAAAGACCATAAATCGGCACAGTACTTCATATAACGTTTAAATAAGTGGGAAAAGCTAAGGAACTGCCGTCGGTTGAAGACTGTGTCACATCCTGGTTGAACCACACAGCTCTGGACTAAACAAAGACCATTAATACAAAGTGGCAGTTACCAAACCAAGTCTTAATCTTAAATGCCTTGCCTAGCCTTAGTATCCCCGTGGTGTTAAGAACGGTCAGAACTTATAGTGGGTCTGCTACTCTATCTCATGCACCCAGGAATACTATTCCAAAAAAGGGTTACTATTCCAGTATATGGAAAGTGTTGAAGAGTTTAGCAGCCTCCTCTGATCAGAATCACCATAACCTAGCAACCCAGTGACATACTGTCTGAGAAATCAAATAGTAGGGTGTTAGTGTTTACACTACGAATACTCAGGTAAAAGCAAGATACAAATCTTTAAAATACGTTTTCATAAATAACCCTAGACATCACCCCATAACACAAGCTAGCGAAGTCATAACAAGCACTATTACCCATTACGGATTTCCTATCTAGCTTTTATTTACTGTTTTGTTTATTTCCTGCTTTTTATTAGTTTAGTTTAACGGACCTAAACCAAATCAAAACTCTTTTCAACAAAAAAAAAAAACCCATCATTAAATCGAATAGTTTGTCTAGATAACTCTGCTTCACAATACGATTGATCTTAAGAACGACCCTGAGTTATACTTACCTCTGTAAGTAGAATTTAGGTCCCCAGCTTTTATAAATTTAAAACTCCACCGTTGCAGCTATTACGTAATGACCGTTTCAGCCGTAACACACAACACCTACTCAAACGGTTAAGAATGTAACTGTTACTCTTACTTATGCCCGGATGAGTGATCAACAAAAAGAGGAATATAAGTTGGAGAATAAATCCCATTCTGCAATCAAGATGAGTTTACCGAAGGAGATAAATCATCAACTCAAATCTTTTCAAACTGCTAGAACGTTCTGGGAAGCACTCGAGAAAAGATGTGAGGGAAGTCCTCAAGTGAAGGCAGCCAGGAAGAATCTTCTCAAGAAACAGTTTACTGTTATCAAAGCTTTGAAGGGAGAAGATCTTGATGCTTATATCACTAGATTCTACCACTTGTTAAGTGAGCTTGACAACCATGAGATTGTCACTACTGAGACTGAAAGAACCGACAAGTTTATTGAGGGTTTACCGTCTAAGTGGGAAATGTATGGTGTAATGCTCAAGGACAATGATGAAAGGTATGCAACCATGACCTTAGAGCAGGTCATTGACAAGCTAAAAGGTTATGATTTCACTAAGAGATCGAGAGAAACCGATTCTGATCAGGTTCAGAATCCTGGGCTATATCATGGGAAATCAAATCTCTCAACTACTTCATCTAGTTCGACCACTGCACTCTTAGTTGGTAATACTGATGAAAATGGTTAAATGATAACAGATGACTTGTGCCTTCTCACCTCATCAGGTAATGAAACTAAAGGTACACCTGCTGAAAAGTCAACTCAAGGACATCAAAAGATGCCGATGAGTGTGAAATCTGCTGAGCAACAGTTATCTGTTCTTGCATCCTTTGTTGCTTCCTATGAAAACTACATTCAGGGTAAAATCAATGATCCGATTATGTTTGATGAAGACTATGATCAGATAGATCCTGGTTATCTTGAGGAAATAGATCTCCAGGATCAACTTGCAATGTTATCTAGGAGAGTTAAAAATTTCTTAAAGATTACTGGTAGAAAAGTGGTGGGAAATCGATCAGGGTTTGATAATTAAAACCAAGATCAAGTGCTTTAACTGTCAAGGTTATGGACACTTTGCTCGTGAGGGTCAAAGACCTAAGGTTGAAACTGGCAATCGAAAACAAAGCTCGGGAAGTACTCTAGCTTCCAAAGCCTTAGTTGTGAAACAGTTAGATGGATCTTATGATTGGCAAGCTCAGTCTGAGGAAGCTCTCGTGGCTGAGATTGACGATCAAGAGATAGCTGCTGAGTCACCAAGCTATATGCCTACTGATGTTGAGGTGAAGGTGCCTGATTGTCAAGAGAAAGCAAGTGATGACGACGTGCTGTACATGGATTCAACTGCTGATATGAGTCCAGATGACTTTGTGACACGCATGGCTGAAGTACAAACTGATAAGAAAAGGGTATGTTTGGATATTCTTACTCTTGCTGATGTTTGTTACCTAGTTACTGATTTACAATCTCAAGTAAGTGTCTTAACTGTGTCTAATCAGAATTTTTCATCCCAAGTTAGCACTTTTAATGATTCTAATAAGACTATAATATCTGAACTTGAACAAGCTAAAAGCGATGTCCTTAGGTTAAGTAGATAAGGTAGATCTTAAGAATAAGATTAAGTCTGAATGTTCTGATAAGATTGCACTTAGAGATACCATAAATGAAAAGGCTATAATCATAGATGGTCTCTATATGAACATTAATGACTTAAATCAAACAATAGCTGATATGGATAGAGAGCTAGCTGAGCTTAAGCATAAGTTAGTTGAGCAAAATCGTAAGATTGAGTCTTATAGAACTTTAGAAATGGACAAAATGCTAGATGTTCAACGTAGTGTAAAGGACAAGACTGGGATAGGATACAATGATGTACCTCATCCTTTTAATGCCAATTACACTAGTACTCCTGAAGATTCTGAGATGACAGATGCTAATCCTGAGAAAGTAGTAACTAACAAGCCTGAACAGTCAGAGGCACAGAAGATTTCTGTTAAGAAAATGTCATCTGATAATAGTAAGATATCACATCACACCAAAATACAGTTCGTATCGGGTGGAGTGATTAATGATACTAAGACTGATGATAAGGTTAATAAGGAGAAAACATCTAATCCTTTAGTGCCTAAAACTCCAAATGAAAAAGAAAAAGTTAGTAAATCACGTAAACAGATGTCTTGCTTCAAATGTCACCAAAAAGGACATGTAGCTTCGTGTTGTCCAAACAAAAAGTCGGAAGCATCACATAAGTTAGTGATTAATGACCAGACACAGACCAATTCTAGTTCGGGTTATGGACAGGTTAGGTACCAAACCGGGATTAGGTAGTAAACCTATAAATATTCTGAAAAGAAATGGTAATCATAGTGTCTCTCCACCTAAACCTAAACGGCCTTATTCTCAATCTGATAATGTTTTAAATAAATCTAGAGATAAGACACCATCGAGATTTAGGACCCCTAGTAGAAACCACAGTCAGTTTGAGAGTGGTTCTACTTCATGTGCACAAGGACAAAGTTATGTGCCTAGGAGGTTTTCTACTCATAGGCAAAAGACTTCTGATCATCAACAGCCTCAAACTCCTGTGAAAGCAACCAAGACTCCTGATGAGAATAGTTATGGTTATTTCAAGGAAGTTCAGACTGTTGATGATAAGGGACAAACCAAGACCGTAATGGCTTGGGTCCCTCTTGAAAACTAATTGTGTACAACTTGTTATGTGCAGGAGCAGACTGTGAACAATGACAGCTGGTGGTATGTAGACAGTGGATGTTCAAGGCACATGATAGGAGAGAGAAGTCTACTGAAGGACTTCAACGAGAGTCTGAAGCAAAGAGTTAATTTTGCTGGGGACAAAGGAGTAGTAATTACGGGAAAAGGAAAAGTTTCAAATGGAACTTTGACTCTGGAGGACGTGAATTATGTTGAAGAACTAACTCACAACCTAGTGAGTGTTTCCCAAGTCTGTGATAAAGGTCATCCAGTTCATTTTAATGAAAAGGAAGCCTTAGTCCTGAAACCAGGATTCACAATTCCTGAAGAATGGATATTGATGAGGGCATCAAGGAAGAAGGATATCTATGCTATCAACATGGGTGTTCCTAGTTCTTCAATGGTGTCTACATGTTTATTATCCAAGGCTTCAGAAGCAGACGCTTTATTATGGCATAGGAGAATGGCACACCTGAACTGGAGAAAGATGAACTACAAAACCAAGAATGGATTGGTTCTGGGTGTACCACAAAAACGTTTTGAGTCTGAAGATAAGTGTGTTCCTTGCATGAAAGGAAAGCAACACAAGAAACCACACAGATCTAAGACTGAAAACTCTATCTCCTCACCATTTGAGTTGCTACACATGGACCTCTTCAGCACTATAAGCAAGAGAAGTCTAGGTGGCAAATGGTACTGTTTGGTTGTCACAGATGATTATTCTAGATTCTCATGGGTATTCTTTTTGGGATCTAAGGATGAAACTCCAGGAATTCTAATTGAATTCTTTGATCTGGTAGAGAATGTCTATAAAAAGAGAGTGAAGCATATTCGTAGTGACAACGAAACAGAATTCAAAAATTCAACGTTGAATATCTATTGCTTAAGCAAAGGGATAATTCATCAATTCAGTGCACCTTATGAACCTCAACAGAATGGTGTAGCTGAAAGGAAGAATAGAACGTTGATTGAAGCTGCTAGAACAATGCTTGCTGATTCAAAGCTTTCGGTTATCTTTTGGGCAGAAGCAGTGAACACAGCATGTTACGTTCTAAATATAGTTCTTACGGTTAAAAAGCAGAATAAGACTTGTTATGAGCTTTTGAACAATAAGAAACCTAACTTAAAAGGGTTTGAACCCTTTGGAGTTTCATGCACAGTATTAAAGACCGGACATCAAGCTAAATTTGGTGAAAAGGCTGACGAAGGATTTTTCTAGGTTATATGCCCAATTCGCCAAACAAAAGAGTCTTTAATAAAGTCACAGGACGTTTGGAGGTAGTTTATAACATTGAAGTTACGAGCTACACACCAGATGTTCATAAGGGATTAGATTGGCAATTTGATTATTCTGATCTTTTTGCATCATTTAAAGTTCCTATTAGTGACTATGTCAGTGATTCAGAGATAGCTGAACATTTATTGTCTGAAGATGTGGATACTGGCCATACTTCAACATCGAGTGTTCCGAATTCTGGAATCAAGACAAATGTTGATCCAAATCAACCACCGACTAGTGGATGTCAAAAATCCAAAGTAGATACACCTCTAAATGAAGAAGAGATGACTAAAAAATTAGTGGATGAAATCCTCACTCCACTGAGAGAGTTAAGAATATCTATGGGTATTGATAACTCACAGCTATCTAGAGAGGGTGTACCAGATTTGGAAGACACTACTGAACAACATAGTGTCTATGAGGAAATTGGTACTAACTTAGGAGATGAGATTCCAGTTGAGCCTGTTGCTTCAACTAGAACGAGTAAGAATCATCCCGTTGAAAACATCATCGGTGATATTAATACTCCGGTTCAAACAAGGACTCAATCAAAAGCTAGTACTTCCGAAAATTTAGAATACCAAAGCTTGTATACTGCATTGAAAGAGATAGGGATTCCTAATCAATGTCTATATTCATGCTTTATCTCACAAGTTGAGCCGAAAAATGTTCAAATGGCTTTAAAAGAAAGCTCGTGGGTAGAAGCAATGCAAGAAGAACTATCTCAGTTCACTAAATTACAAGTATGGGAGTTGGTTGACCTACCAAAGGGAGAATATCCAATTGGAACTAGATGGGTATTTAAGTGCAAGAGAGATGATAAGGGAATCGTTACTAGCAATAAAGCTCGTCTAGTGGTTCAAGGTTTTAATCAACAAGAAGGTATAGATTACAATGAAGTGTTTGCATCAGTTGCTAGGCTAGAAGCAATTAGAGTTTTCTTAGCATTCGCATCATATTATGGTATAAAGTTTTATCAGTTGGATGTTAAGAGTGCCTTTTAGTATGGCAAAGTGGAAGAATTGGTGTATGTTTCACAACCGCCAGGGTTTGCTGATCCTGAGTATCCAGATAGAGTATATCGTTTGAATAAGGCTCTATATGGATTACATCAAGCACCTAGGGCATGGTATGGAACACTATCAATGTATCTACTTGAGAATGGATTTACAAGAGGATCGATTGATAGTACACTATTTGTGAAGTGGAAGAAGAAAGATTTTCTTCCCGTGCAAGTCTATGTTGATGACATTATCTTTGGATCGTCTGATGAAAAGATGTGTCAAGAATTAGAAAAAGTCATGAGAAAAAGGTTTGAAATGTCTGCAATGGGAGAGTTGAATTTCTTCTTAGGATTACAAGTTGATCAAAAGAAGGATGGATTATTTATTCATCAATCTAAATATACACATGAGCTATTGGAACGCTTTAAGATGGATGAAAGTAAGGTCTACAATACTCCAATTCCAGTCAATCATGGACTAGGTCCAGATACATCGAGTGATATTGATGTGGATCCAACTCTTTATAGAGCCATGATCGGGTCACTAATGTATCTAACAGCCTCTAGGCCTGACATAATGTTTGCTGTTTGTTTATGCGCAAGATATCAGGCTAATCCGAAAGAGTCACACATGCAAGCTGTTAAACGAATCTTTCGTTACCTCAAAGGGAAACCTAAGCTGGGACTTTGGTATCCGACTGATGGAGACTTAGATCTCGTAGCTTATACTGATTCAGATTATGGAGGATGCAATCAGAATAGGAAATCTACAACCGGAGGATGTCAATTCCTAGGAGGTAGATTAGTATCCTGGCAGTGCAAGAAGCAAACCTCGGTAGCCATTTCTACATGTGAAGCTGAGTATGTTGCAGCTAGCAGCTATTGCTCTCAAGTGCTTTGGATTCAACAGCGACTGCGAGATTACAGGTTAAATATAACCAATACTCCTATGATGATTGATAATGAATCAACTATGTCGATCACCAATAATCCGGTGAAGCACAGTAAAACTAAACACATTGATATTCGACATCATTTTATAAGAGACTGTGCTGAGAAGAAGTTGATAAAGTTAGTTAAGGTTCCATCATTGGATAACTTAGCAGACTTATACACAAAGGCTTTCGACAGAGCAAGATTTGAGACGTTGGTTCAACTGAACGGAATGAGAAATCCAAAGTGATTAGTCTTCCAAGGGTATTTTTGTAATAGTTAGTACTTTTATGAATATTTAAAAAAAAAAGGTGGGGCGTATGGCATTCATTTGCTTGTTACCTAAGGGGAATCACCTTCATTAAAGAATATAAATATAATAATCTTTAAAACTTTTTAAGTTTTTATCTGCAAAAACTATGGGAAATGATAGTACATTAGGAGAATAAGCTTCACAATAATAAGCTTAAGTCCTAAGTATGATGTGTTAGTTGGTTCAACTAAAGCTACATTAAACCTGCAGTTGTTTTATCAGGTATGTATTTATATTTATTTGATTATACACCTATTTCCACAAAGTTATAATTTGTCTGTTTTAAATGTTTAGACAGATTCATCATATGATGTACTGGTAGGCAACTTATACAATCATTTCTAAGTTTTAAGAAGTAATCATTTATATGATTATTATTTAGTGTATCTATTACATGGTGTATGACCTAAGTCTTAAATTGTTGAATGACAGTATTCATGTACACTGTGATTATAAAGCTATAAAAAGGACAAATAGTTATAATATGGGTATTAGCTTAACTAAAGGTTACTTTGTTGTGCTAAGTACAGACCTGGAGCCATTAGTTAAGATAATATTCTCAAGTATATTTTGTTTATACTAAGGGTTTCTTTGTTGTACTATGTACAGATCTGCGACCACTAGTATCTTCAAGGTATGTTTGATATTTGTCTAAACTCAAAATTCAAGTGTATCTTATATTATTTTTATCTTTTATCTTTATGTTTAAATAAAGTTTTTGTGTTTATTAGATTTTACCCTTTGGAATTAAATTATACCGAATATTTTCAATTTTGAGTTGAACAATCGTAACAAATACAAGTGAAAAATAATTTTATTTTAGACTTGTACAAATGATGGATTTTTAATTTATACTTAGCATTTAATTCGAGTTTTTATTTCATTCTGTGAGTTTGACTAGTCAACCTGCGGATCCACTTGAAATCTCTCGAATCGAGTAAATGGTATAAAAGGGTGGTCAACCGAGTCCACAACCACCGAACCCACATCACACTTGCGAGTTCACTTATTTTCTGGCGGATCGACATACGGCGAAACGAAGCGAAATTCTATTTTCGTTTTATTTTGATTTTATACGAACGGGAACGAGTGTTTGAATCCGTAGTTTTTATATAACATTAGATTGCGCATCTTATAAGGTATAATACAACGGATTTCACGGTGTAATTAACTAGAAATCGATAGTTTCATAAACTTAGGGTTTTTGTTTAAATTTTTAACGATTTAGAATATATAACTTGTTACATAATTTTGGTTTCAATTAGAATTCCTGAAGTTTCATCCTTAGATCCCAAAAATGTAAGTTTTGGTTATTGTTATTTGTGTTATTATGCAAATATGGCTAGACAGTTTGACAAAGGTCACAATATTCTTGTGGATCTAAATCTTACAGTCAAGGGAGCTAGACAAGTAGCTCAACTCCTTACATTTTTCGCACGTTCACGCATTAGATATGCGATTACGGAGTGTCCACCGATCTCTCTATCGATACTGAACTATTTTTGGAGGGATATTCAATATGACGAGACGGTCAATCCACTGGTTATTCGAGCAACGGTTAACCAGTAACCGATTGCATTTACAGCTTCTGACCTTCGTCAGATTTTGCATCTGGGTACAGTAGACCAAGAAGATGGTCCTACTAAGTACTCAAGTGATTTTATTGAGGGTGCACTAAGCCGTATGGGCTATACGGGTGAGCGTAGATGTAACACCTCACATTTTCAACTAAATTATAAACGTTAATTGCATGCATCTTTAGGCTAATTCCCTACTTAGAGTGAATTCACAACATATTTTAAAGGTAAGTCTAGCAAAGCCCAACTAGTTAACACGCGTAGTATTACGATTCATAATTACTTATAATTATGTACACGACAATTGGAACAAACGCGACAAAAATATACGACTGTTGGTGAACAAATTTATTTAATGAAACGAATTTTTATTAAATAACATTATTTGATATTAAATATTATGTTGATAATATTTACAAAGAATTTTATAACGTATAAACGTTTAGTTCGTAAACTAAAATGAAACAAAGTTAAAATTTTAATAAACTTAACTAAATTATTGTAATAAAACATCTCCACTGAAATATAATTTAAAAAGGGTATTTAAAAAGTTACCAATTAAAAATATTTCAACGTTTAACGGTCGGGTAAACGATCACGGGTAAAATACCACAATTTTTGGGACACAGTCCCCTCCTTTTTGGGCTCAAAAATCGGCACCCACACCCACCTCCCACCTCATTACCTTTCATTTTTCATCATCACCATCTCCACTTTCCTCTCTCTCTCTCTCTTTTCAAAGATCTATCACCCCCATCTTCACAAAATCGACAAAAACTACATAAAAAACGTATCAAATCACCTCACTCCTTTAGGGAAAAACGATCACGACAACGAGGGCTACCTTCCTATCTTCACGGATTTTCACGGCGTTAACTTTGTAAGAACCCGACAACTCCGCAAACTTTTAGACTTTGTTGTTTCCATTGATATTTAGTGTTTATATAACTAAGAAATGTCCAAATAAGGGTTGGGTAAAAGTTTCGGGCCAAAACGAAGTCGTCCGGCCATGTTTCCGGCCACCGGAGTCCGATCAGACCCCGACCTCGCATCTGGCTTGGGCCAAATGCGACATCAGTCACAACGTCTCATACTGCGACATCACTTTTAACGTCGCATTAAATTGCGAAGTCGCACATAGCGACGTCGACCCTTACGTCGCACTAGACCCTGACGTCGCACATAGAGACATCAGCCTCTACGTCGCAGTACTAAACAACGTCGCATGTAGCGATAACACACTTAACGTCGCAGGTTTCAGACCCTTAAAAACGCATGATTTCACCAAGTCTTTTACCACTTGATTTTACCCCGAAACGAAATTTTGAATGCGTTTTTACTTAAGCAATATAGTAGAAATAAAAATTTTCCAAGCTGACTTGGCAGCTCGACCCCAACCAGGGGCTTTGCCCCTTGGACCCTAACAGGGGTTGCCACCCCTTGGACCCTGCTACCAGGGGCGCTGCCCCCGGACCCCCGTACATAATTTCGTACCTTATAAAACACAACGAAACAATATGATAATATTTTCAGAGATTATTATTACGAACAGTTACCAACGAGTCGTATACATTTTCAAAACTTCAAACATAAACACAAAACAAACATTTGGACCTAACTTGGTTGTACGAACACTAGCATGGATGATTAGCTTAGACATCCACATACTTATTAAATCTCATACGTTTAGGACGTTAGGAGATTCGACTAGGTGTACCTTGGGCTTTAGGCTTTGCTAGCTCTCGCACTATTACTCAACTCAACAGGTGAGTTCACAGCCCCTACTTTTACTGTTTTAACTGCTTTTGAACAGGGGTGGAAAACATAGTCAACTGCTTTATTAATTGCCATAACTGCTTTTACTATATGATTGTTTATCATACTTGTTCACTCGAACGACTAGAGTACTTTAAACTGTGAAACCGTACACAAAATTGGTATTTATGAAACAACATTTTCATACAATGAACATGTTAAACCTTGTTTGGTATACCAGAGAAAGACCGGTACTTTTATGAAAATGCTGGAGAACGACCAGCTACGTATTTTAGTGCCAGGGAATGACTGGCCAAGTGGACGGGAGAACGACCAGTGCGTATTTGGACCGGAGAATGACCTGTGCGTATTTTGCTGGAGAACGACCAGCAGTGTTTGGACGGGAGAACGACCCGTGCGTCTTGGATGGGAGAACGACCCATGCGTAACTAGACCGGAGAACAACCGGTAAAACTGTTTTTGTTGGACGGGAGAACGACCCGTGCTTATTTGACCGGAGAACGACCGGTACTGTTTGCAAAACGCTGGAGACCGACCAGCAACGTGTTTTAAACTGTACTTTGGGTAACATCCCACATAACTGTGTTTTGGGTAACATCCCACGTAAACCAATGCTCTGGGCGAACAACCCACTAAACTTTACTTGTTTGTTATGGCAATACTATTTGTGAACGTATTTGGTTTAACAACTGTGCTTACAAACTTGATTCAACTTGTGTAAACATAAAACCTGTGAATTCACTCAACCTCGTTGTCGACCTTTTTACTATGTTTTTCAGAGAATTAGCAGCACACGTAAGGACCGCCTACACAAATGGAACCTAGGCGACCCTTGAAGATTTAGGATGCCAACTTTTTGAAACATATGGATTTCTTTTGTATAACTAATCAGTTTTTAGTCATATTTATGAAATCCACTTTTGTACAATTTAACTACTTATACGATTCGATGAATTGTAAACTTTGTAACTATTACTGTTGGCATCTTAACATATATGTTTGATTGTAATCATAAGCTCTGATACGTATGCATGTACTATGTAAATGTGGTATCCCCAGCTTATACCAATGCTTCCGCTAAACGAATTTGGGGGTGTTACAGTAGAGGACGACAATTCCTTAAGGCTCTAGTTATCGGCCAGTGGAGATTCTTGTGGCACGTTATTGTCACTGTTTTTGGACCAAAGAAGGGCGGTTTTGATGAGTTAAGCCCTGCTCTTGTATCCGCGGTACTGTCACTGGTTTACAATAAACCATACAGTTTTTGTTATTTGATTTTTGGCGAGATGGCTAGGCAGATTTCGGGTTCTGTCATATCACGCTTTATGATCTACCCGAGGTTCTGTATGATGATTATCCGTTCTCGTTTTCCGGATATTTTTATCCCTGAGCCGCACTTACGCGTAGATACTATAGCGCTCAGAGGATACAACGCGATGTTCCAGCAGACTATTCGGCGGGAGGAATATGTCAAGCCAGAGATCCATGATCTTTTTGGCTATCTTATTGATCCCCTTACATTACGCCACCGAACAATGGTTGGCTAGATGTTGCTGCTGGTGTTGTTGTACCTGAGCCTGCTGGTACTGATGATACTGTGGTTCCACAACCTGAGCCACAGGCACTGCTTGAAGATGTTTTGGTACAGGCAGATCAGCCAGGTCAACAGGTTGATGCTGAGGTTGCTGCACAAGTGGTGCAAGAGGTGCTAAGTCAGAATGATGAAGCACAAGATCCCAAACTGAGGGAAATCGATCAGTTCTTTGCTATTGCACCTGGACAGGTATTATATCAATTATGAAATAATATAGATATTTAGATATTCGATGTAATTATTAAATATTATAGTATAATATTATTATATAAAGATAATGCTAAAGATATTTAGTTGATTGGATAATATTTCTGATTATAAAATATATATATCATTATATGAACAGGAAGCTGAAGCTGAGGCTGTGAACCCAGAGGTTGCAAGACCTGAGGGTGAGCAGAGAGAGCATGATAGATCAGAGGTTGTACCTGTTAAGGTATTAAATCTGATTAATCTTAAATATATAGAACTTGTATGATAGATCTTTACGCTAATCATAAATGTTTAAATATATTCAAAATTTAGGATCCTGTTGGTTCATCTGGAGGTCGTGATGGTGAGACGGCTTCAGATGATGATTCTGAAAATACACCTGAAAGTGCCTAACACGTAAGATTTGATCGGATCGTTTTAATCAATTGTAAGCGTGGAAATCAAACAATCAATCACAAACGTTTCCTATAAGCTTTTGTATATATATTCACAATTGCGTATAAAGCTTTTACAAACACAATCATAAACTCGTTTTTCTCCTCTCCTCTCTCACAAAAACGGCTCTATCTCTATCTCACTAGTCCAACCCTAATTCTGAGTTATAACACTCTTATTTATATCAACCTATTGGGTCCTGCGACGTTAGGCCCAACGTCGCAGGTCCAGCCCAATGCGACATAGCCCATGTTGCCATGTATATTCTATATAATTACATTTCGTTTACAGACTCGAATATACACACTAAACACTTACATACGCAGACTAATTGACTTTGACAATTACAATAGTTTGACCAACTGACTGACACACAAAATGCACCAACAAACTCCCCCTTGTCAGCAGCTTGGTCAAATAAGTTTCAATTAGTCTTCATGAACAATCACAAGCTCCCCCATTGAGCTAACATGGTCTTCAAATAAAATCTTGATGTCTAGATTCATGTGACTGACACACATTTATCATACAATAAGATCTTCAAACTCAGTGACCATCTCTCAATCATCAGCATCATCTCCAATATAAGTTATCTTCACAGTCTTTGGAGAATAACCAACATCCTTGACATCTTCAATATTTGACTTTAACAAGATATGTGATGTTTGAAGAAAATAACATAGAAATAAAATCTTTTTTGTATTTTCTTTATAAAGGAAAAGTAAATAACAAAGATTAAAATAAATTTGGGGATCGGATTGTTTTAAGCCTGCTTAGGGATCATATCAGGACAACACGCAATTATTAGCAAATAGTAAGTGTTATCTCGATTACCAGTATAATTGTCCACTTTTAAATTTACATAGCATATTTAAAACACCTTTTATAAAAATTATTTCAAGATGATTACCGGTATTGTTTTCCCACTTAAACATGTTACATCCGTGTCTGCGAGCTAACCTTTATTGTTAATATGAATACTTCTCTGTGGTCCCCACCATAGACATACCCCTGTAACCCAGACATGAACATTGCAACACCCCCAAATTTAATGATTTGTTGAAGCTTGATTTGGGTGTTACTAATCAATAACAAAGCACAAAGATATATAGTAAACGACTCTATATGCGTCGTTTTTACAAAATATATTGATAATTGAAATGTTTACAACATTTAAAGCTTTACATAGCTCGAGTTTAAATAAAAGGAGATTTCAGTACATAAGTACTTGTACAAAATACACTAATGCAAGAAAATCTCAATCGTCTGTATGCTGACTCGAGCTAAAGTCCTGAAGCAGAAACGTCCTACTGCTTGGTACCTGCGATATATGCTAAAAGGTCAGCTATAAAGCTGGTGAGCTCACAGGTTTGAAATCAGTTAATATAGTATGAACCGCAAGATTTAAATAATGAATTGCATCCAGCAATTTAATGATAGTCATCGTGTATACAGCCATGAGCACATAGTTGAGCTTAACTCGAGGGCCGGGTCCCCTATAGAGAATTCCGGGCGAGGTGCCTCCACGAATGCCTAATCCACATTCGTCTTCCCAAATATTAGTACGACCGTTTACCCGGTTAGTGCTTGCTAACCCGGACGAGGTGGGTCAATCCTATATGGTACCATATACTAATATTCACGCTACAACGTATTAACAACTATGCTGACGGAGGACTTTAAAATGATTAGTTTCGAAAAACTCATGTAGTATATGAAATGTTGGTACTTGCGTTCACATGTTAAAAGTTGAGCAATATATCACACCCCTGAGTAAAACAGTAAAAAGAGGGGCTATGAGACTCACCTGAGTCTGAAAGCGTTTAAACAAACGTAAGTTGATTAGCCGAGTATGAAGTCCAAAGACTTGTAACCTGAGGGTGTCCACGACACGCGATGGTTATAATCATGATTGGGTATCTCAAAAGATCACCCTTGTAGTTGTTCGTTCAACTATAATGTCCAAATCTCCACTATTTGGTTGATATGTTTAAGTGTTTGAAAAGTGTACGGCCCGTTGGTGACGGGTTTGAAATAATAAACTTTAAGTATTATTACCCAATTATTGATGTTTTGCACTTACAAATGTGTCCCAAAGTGTTTTATAAGTCGTATCGTATAAGTGTTTGAGGTTATATGTGACAATCCTCCAATTAGGGTATTTACTTAGCCTAATTTCATGCATTACCTAGAGTAATTCCCTGATTAAGTGAATTCAAACTATTCTGTGTATAAGTTTTTGTGAAACTTACTATGTGTTATGTGATGTATTTGACAGTAGTTATATGTGTATATATATAATTACGTACGAAATATATATATCAAACAATACGAATGGAATACAATAACATTGGTGATACAAAATAATTAATAATTCGAAAATTATTAATTACAACTATTCTATAATGATATTATTGATATAATATAACAAATTATACGTTTTAATAATAAACGTATTAATCGCGAATAATAAAGTTCCGAAATGAACTTCAATATACTTTTGAATAATTTTTAGTTTAAAATTATTACATAAAAGTACTACAACGAAAAGAAAACGAAAGATTTAGACAATTTTTGTTACACGTTATACGAACATAAACAATTTTAACACGCGCCTAGAGGTTCCAAATAATAAAAGTATTATTTCGTAAGTTACTGTTTTAATGTATAGAACATTACCTCAAAATATGATTTCCAAATTTTACTGAAATCTGGCACGCATTTTTGACTATACAGTAATTTTACTGTAAACAATTTTAATGATACTTGTAACAAAGTATTTCACATTTCGATTTCAAAGTTCTAAATCTGAGATATAGAGAAACATAACGCAAAATTTTATTATACATAAAGTACCACAAATTATACCCGTACACGAAATTAACGGGCTAAAAACTACCAATATTGCACAAAACAAAATATCTGGGGAACAAACTTCGCTCCCTCCATGCCGTGCCTTTGAAATCTTGGTCTCCAATAATACATCTCACCTATAATTTTGATCTTCAAAATTCACACACAACACTTCACTTCATTTTCTTGCTCTCTGTGGTTTGTGCGTGTACTGGAAGAAGCAGAAGGAAGCAAATAAGCAGGAGACAACACATTTTCATCTTCATCACCCTTCACTCTCTTCACAAAAATCACACAAATCAAAACCACAACAAAATGGTCTCTTGATCTTCATTATCATCATCGTTCATCATTATCATCATCAACATCAGAAATCATCATCATTAAACCATTGTGAGGATTCAAAACTATAAATTTCATATTTTTACATTTTTATAATCTTTGAATTTTGTTGATGATTGTTGTTAAAAACTTGTTATAATGTGTTATTATGTTGTTATACTGATTGTATGTAACTTAGAACACGTTAAAATGGTGTTAAAATACCAAAAAATGGGATTTAGTTTTGTACAGAGCTGATGAACACGAAGATGAACAGTACCATTTCAAAATGACGCGATCGCGTCATTTTATGAGTAAATTCAGTGTTTTTCGAAAACCATATCACGCGATCGCGTGATAAAACCTTTTGAGCCGATCGCGTCACTTTTTCCACACTTCAACCGATCGCGTGAAAACCCTTGTTGCCCGATCGCGTGACTTCTTCACCCGATCGCGTCATTTTCAGTTCACACGATCGCGTCACTTGAATCAACCGATCGCATCATTTTTCATTTCACTCGATCGCGTGATTATCTGGACACATCCACGCGATCGCGTCATTCTTCAAAGATCCGAAAGTTCAGTAACGTAATCTGGTATTTACAAGAACAAGTTATAACCAAATTAATAAATGACAACTATATTTGTACAAGACTTAGGGACATTTTGGACACGACAAAACTTCGAGACAATTACAAAACATATATATATACAAACGAACGGACAACATATCTATAACGAGACATATAAAATGGAACGATTTAATTATCTAGTACAAACTATAAACGACAACAAAGTTTCATTCGCGACAAATTATATATTTAAATAAATACAAAACTTATTCAAGTGTATTTATATATATATAGTCGATATAACAAAGTTATTTTAAATAACTATTATAATTATGTTTTGAAAACATAATCGACAACAATGACAACTACATTTATATCTATGGATATTAACAATGACGACAACTAATATATATATTAGAATATATATATTCAACTAATATGTATATAAATATACATACTTGAACTTAACGACTAATTGAAACGCAAACCTCACCAGCAACTAAAATATTATAAACATTTCAATTTAACAAATAATCCACATACTTATACAAGTATTATTATTTGCGTCTAGATATTTGAGGACGCGCTTGGATTGTTTGGTTAGCTTTATTTTGCTGAAGACTTGCAAACAGTGAGTTCACAGCCCCTAACTTTTATTGTTTTAAATGCTTTTAAAACCAGGGGTGGAAAACATAGTACAATGTGATAACATGCTATATGCTTTATTGTATTGTGTTGCATGCTATTACGTGAACTGATTAACATGATCATATTCATGCTATTAAACTTGGATTGTTAATATGAAAGGTGTTCATATTATATTGTTGAACTTGAACTATTTCTATAAAATGTTTTCATATTGAATTAACTGGAATTAATTATATGGAACGTTTTCACAACATTTGGGAATAAGACAGCAGATCTTGGTACGATCCTAGGTTTACGCGAGGTAGTTGTAGTGCACATAAGTCCCAGTGCTTACAACCTATAACCATTAGCTAGGTGACTCTAGCCACTGAGTATACAGATAGTACTATCGATTTGACAACCCTCCCAGGATATTACTCGTTGGTCATTCCAACCACATCGACGATAGTCGTAACGAGGAGTGTATACTTAAGATGTTACTGAGGCAACAACAAAACAACTAGTCGTGGTTTGGTTATAGTACTAGTGTCGTTACTTTAACTCTAAAGGTTTAGCTCACCTTGGAGGGATTATAGTCTATATTTCCCACATTTACAACTAAACAACTAAACAACAATTTGATTTGGGAAGGGTATTCCCTGTGATGACTAATAGGACAGGTGTTCCTTGAGAGACTATTACTAGGAAACGTTTACCTTAAATGGTTAAACTTGGTTTCCCACAAAACAACTATTTATAGGAAATGTTTACTTGATTGATAAACCTGTATTTCCTGCAACAACTATTATTGGAATGTTTACCTTATTGTTAAACTTGTATTCCTGTTAACTATCTGTTGGAAAATGTTTGCTTGATTGCTAAACATGATTTTCCTTAACTATTGAAATGGATATGTTTACTTATTTGATAAACCTGTATATCCTGCAACTACTTGCTAGGAAATGTTTATGATTAAACTTGTGTTTCCTACACTGCTATTATTATTGTAAGAATGACATTCTTACATATTTAGGAAATGTTTTCTTTAATTAGAATACTTGTGTTTCCTACTTACATATAAATATTATGTTTGTGTACATGAATGATTTATACAAAACTAAACCTGTGAATTCACTCAACATTCAATGTTGACAGTTTACTATGTTTTTCAGGGAATTAGGACTCAGGTACTCCTGCATGCATAAAGGACGTAGGCAACCTGTCTATTTATGATGCCACTTTTGGGACACATGGATTTCCTTTGTATTATCAATTCCATTGATTATACTTATGAAATCCCTCTTTTATAAATATGTATTTTCAAATACTTAAGTTGTCTTCGACAACCTTACTTATGTACGACTTTATAAGTCGTATCTTTTGTAATAACTTTAAACTTATGGCATCTTAAATATATATGTATGTTCTGTATGATCATATACTCTGATACAATGAATGCACTATCGAATCTGTCCGCCCTCAATGCTTAAATATTATTAAAATGCTTCCGCTAATCAAATAAAAGCTTCCGCTAAACTGTTATTAAACACGATTACCGTTTTGGGGGTGTGACAGAGATTGGTATCAGAGCTACAGGTTATAGAGAACTAGAAGTCTTTAAGTGACTGAAAACTTTAGAGACCTAGACTATAGCCTTGGCTAACACATTTCAGCATTCATACTGTTGCATACGTCTGACACGTCACACACGTTTCTTTGACTAGGCATGTCGAGACACGCACCTATTCACATCAGTGATTCTGATACTGAGGAGGATCCCATGGAGGGACCGTACGATGGGATTCCTACAGCAGTGTCTGAGGAGGTTTACCCACCTACATTTCCTAGAGATACTTCAGATGGTTCGATAGCCACACCACCATTACCATCCACTGATCCTGCTATCCATATGTTAGGATCTATGTCTATGTCTAGACGCCACCTTATTGGAGAGCCTGATTTTAGGCCTATACCTAGGAGGACACCGCTGTCGTGTGTCAGGGATTTTCCCATAGGACCCTCATCATCTCGCGGCAAAGAGCCGATGGTTGAGGAGCGAGAGATCCGCTGTGATCAGCAGACACCGAGAGCTAGGGTTCCGCATCTGGACTGGATGCCACGCATTTTACGCCATTGGAGGATCATTGAGAGGATTCCTTCCACCTATGAGACTGGGGAGTCATCTCACACACCGACATCTCTACATTTGACCGAGGAGCCTCTGGAGCTTACGGTCCCTACTGTGGTCGCCGTTATTCGTACCTTGCTGGGATTTCATTTTGGTACGCAGTCTGCCCTCCGAGTTATGCGCAGTGACACCTCTCGTCTTGACGATGATGTGCTGGCGATATATGGAAGCCTTGCGACTTCTGAGTTGCATATTGAGGTAGACAGGGAGTCTGCCGATGCTACTAGAGCACATCTGATCCGACTGGAGCGTCGTTTGGAGAATATAGGTGCTGCAGTTGGTTTATGTGTGTTGATGGTTGCTGTTAGGATGTTTGTGGGATGGAGTCTACCGTATTTCTTTTAGACCGTATGTATGATGTATTAGGACTATAGTTATAATGTATTTGGGTTGACTTTTGACTAGATGGATGTATAGGTTAAATCCGTCACATTTTGTAGATCATGTTTGATCCAATGGGTATCTTTGGTAGTAAATCCCATCTTTGTACAAAACTTATGTAACAACAATTAACCCATGATCATGATATATATAACTTATGTTTGGTTTACATTATTACATACATTGTGAATGATATCAATTGGTGATTGACTTCATACTATATTTACATTTATCACTTACTTTATGAGTGATGACTTGATTAGATATCTTACGAATGTTTCTTGTGTGTGATTAGGACTGAATCATGCCGCCTAAACGTAGAAATACCAGGAACAGCCAACGAAACCCCACACCACCTCCTGCTGTTGAGGAGACTACTGAACAAATGGTTAACCGAAGAATTTCTGAAGCACTTGCTCAGTATGATACTGACCGAAACCGTAGCGGTAGTAGAGAAACCGAACCAAACGCATCAGGTAGTAATCCTGAGAGCACTCATAAGGGATGTTCATATAAGACATTCCTAGCTTGTAAAGCGAGTCATTTCCGTGGTACTGAGGGTGCCATTGGAATCATCCATTGGATAGAGAAAATGGAGTCTGTGATAGAAATTAGCAAGTGTGCCCGTGAAGATATGGTCATGTATGCTACATGCACGTTTAGTGATAAGGCTTTGACTTGGTGGAACGCCCAAAAGCAAGCAATGGGTCGTCCAGCCGCTCATTCAATGTCTTGGGAAACTTTGAAAACTATGGTCATGGAAGAGTTTTGTCCCCGCAGTGAGCTGCAGAAGATTGAGTCTGAACTCTGGAACATTGCTATGGTTGGTGCTGATATCACAGGATATACCACCAGATTTCAAGAACTGGCACGCCTTGTACCTCACATGGTCACTCCTGAGTACAAGCGCACTGAAAGGTATATCTGGGGTCTAGTGCCGCAAATTCGAAGTTTGGTAACATCAGCGAATCCTGCTACTTTTAAGATTGCTGTGGAACTAGCACAGCGTTTGACTGATGAAGCAGTAAGGATGGGGAATCTTACTAAGAAAGCTGATACTGGAAAGGTTGAATTCAGCAATGCTGATGCTGGGAAAGGAAAACGCAAGTGGAATGACCGTCAGGGTCACAAGAATAAGAAGCAAGCTTGTACCACGAAAGCCTACGTTGCCACTACTACTGAACAAAAGACTTACATGGTGAGTAAGCCCAAGTGTGGCAAGTGTGAACGTCACCATGATGGTGACTGTACTTTCTGTGGGAATTGCAAACGCTGGGGGCATTTGGCCCAATACTGTAGAGCGAACCCTACCACTCACGCAAATAGGGATCGACCAGCAAATGGATGTTTCGAATGTGGCGAGCAAGGTCATTTCCGAAACAAGTGCCCTAAACTGAACCGTGGTAACCAAATCAATCAGAACCGCCCTGCAAACCCGAACAACAACAATAATCGTGGGAACGCCAACAACCAGCCAGCTAGGGGTCGTGCATTTGTCGTTGGAGGGCAAGAGGCACGCCAGGACCCTAACACTGTCACTGGTACGTTTCTAGTTAACGATCATTATGCATCCGTATTATTTGATTCTGGAGCCGATTTGAGTTTTGTGTCTAAGGACTTTAGACCACTATTAGACGTTAGATCTCGTAAGCTAGACAACAAGTACACCTTAGAACTAGCCGATGGTAGGTTGATTGAATCAGGAGAAATAGTACCAGGATGTACCCTAGCATTGGAGGGTCATCTTTTCAAAATAGACTTACTACCGGTTGAGTTGGGAAGTTTTGACATCGTAGTCGGTATGGACTGGTTGTCGAAAATTCGTGCAGAGATAGTTTGCTTTGATAAAATGATACGTATACCATTGTCAACTGGAGAAACTTTGGTGATACAAGGAGATAAGAGAACGAGCACCGTCAAAACAATAAGTTGTTTGAAAGCTTGTAAATATCTCCGCAAGGGATATCCAGCATTTTTGGCGCATGTTGTGGAAAAGAAACCTGTAGAGAGACGCTTAGACGATATACCTGTAGTACGAGACTATCCGGGAGTGTTTCCTGATGATCTTCCAGGATTACCACCTCTGCGACAAGTCGAATTTCGCATCGATCTGGTGCCTGGAGCCGCACCAATCGCTCGCTCACCTTATCGTCTAGCTCCATCAGAAACGCAAGAACTGTCTACACAGTTGCAAGAGCTTTTAGACTTAGGATTCATCCGACCGAGCTTTTCACCTTGGGGAGCTCCGGTTTTGTTTGTCAAAAAGAAAGATGGATCTATGCGCATGTGCATTGACTATCGAGAGTTGAATAAAGTAACTATCAAGAACCGATATCCGTTACCTCGCATTGACGATCTATTTGATCAGCTACAAGGATCAAGTTACTACTCGAAGATCGACCTTCGTTCTGGTTACCATCAACTGAAGGTTCGAGAAGAGGATGTGCCGAAGACAGCGTTTAGGACTCGTTATGGTCATTATGAGTTCCTAGTTATGCCGTTTGGATTGACTAATGCGCCGGCAGTATTCATGGATCTCATGAACCAAGTGTGCAAACCTTACTTAGATAAGTTTGTCATTGTGTTCATTGATGATATTTTGATTTACTCAAAGATGAAAGAGGATCACGAACAACATTTGAAACTTATCCTCCAACTACTTGAGAACGAGAAGCTGTATGCTAAATTCTCCAAATGCGAATTTTGGATTAGAGAGGTTCATTTCCTAGGTCACGTGATCAACGACAAGGGAATTCATGTGGACCCATCTAAAATAGAGGCGATTAAGAACTGGAAAGCACCGGAAACTCCCACAGAAATTCGACAATTTCTTGGTTTGGCTGGCTATTATCGACGATTTATAGAGAACTTTTCAAAGATAGCCCAATCACTCACCACCTTAACTCAGAAGGATAAGAAATTCGAATGGGGAGAGAAACAAGAGAACGCCTTCCAACTATTGAAACAAAAGTTGAGCACCTCACCGATTCTATCCTTACCTGAGGGAACAGAGAACTTCATTGTTTATTGTGACGCCTCACATCAAGGATTAGGTTGTGTTCTCATGCAAAACGACAAAGTTATTGCTTATGCATCTCGTCAATTGAAGATGCACGAGAAGAACTATACGACTCATGACTTAGAGTTGGGAGCCGTCGTTTTTGCATTCAAAATTTGGAGACACTACTTATATGGCACAAAGTGTACAATTTTCACTGACCACAAGAGTCTACAACACATATTCGACCAGAAAGAACTCAACATGAGACAGAGACGTTGGGTCGAATTACTGAATGATTACGACTGTGAGATTAAATACCATCCGGGCAAGGCTAATGTAGTAGCAGATGCCTTGAGTCGTAAAGAGAACATTAAGCCTCGCAGAGTTCGAGCCTTAGTGTTAACAATTCACTCTAATCTCATTACTCAAATTCGCGAAGCGTAACAATTAGCTTTCACCGCCGAACGCATGAAAAATGAATCCCTGAGGGGAATGGAGAAACAGCTTGAAACAAAAGAGAATGGAGTTTTATACTTCATGAATCGAATTTGGGTACCGTGCGACGATGAACTCCGTAAGCTGATATTGGACGAAGCTCACAAGTCCAACTACTCGATTCATCCTGGTGCAGACAAGATGTACCAAGATGTGAAAGGTTTCTATTGGTGGCCTAATATGAAGAGAGACATCGCTACTTATGTCAGTAAATGTCTAACTTGTTCAAAGGTCAAGGTTGAGTATCAAAAACCTTCAGGACTTTTGCAACAACCAGAGATGCCACAATGGAAATGGGAGCACATAACAATGGATTTTATCACAAAGCTACCAAAGACATCAACTGGTGTTGATTCAATTTGGGTGATTGTCGATAGACTGACGAAATCAGCCCACTTCATTGCTTTCAAAGAGACTGACAAACTCGAGAAACTGGCAAAGATCTATATCAAAGAAGTCGTTTCTCGGCACGGTGTGCCACTATCAATTATATCTGATAGAGATAGCAGATTCACATCTCGCTTCTGGCAAACACTACAACAGGCCCTAGGTACTCGACTCGATATGAGTACGGCCTATCATCCGCAAACAGATGGCCAGAGTGAACGAACAATTCAAACGCTCGAAGATTTGTTACGAGCATGTGTGATTGACTTTGAAGGAAGTTGGGATACTCATCTCCCATTAGCTGAGTTCTCCTACAACAATAGTTATCACACCAGTATACATATGGCACCGTTTGAAGCGTTGTATGGACGTAAGTGCCGATCTCCACTCTGTTGGGCAGAGTTGGACGACAGACAACTATCCGGACCCGAACTTGTCCAAGAAACTACAGACAAAATATCTCAAGTGCTTAACCGATTGAAAGCTGCAAGAGATAGACAAAAGAATTACGCCGATAACCGCCGTAAACCTCTTGAGTTTCAAGTAGGAGATAAGGTTCTACTCAAAGTATCGCCTTGGAAAGGGATAGCACGATTTGGCAAACGAGGAAAACTGAACCCACGATATGTTGGACCTTTTGAGATCCTTGCTAGGATTGGTCCTGTTGCTTATAAACTCAAACTACCACAAGAGCTTAGTAGTATTCACGACACTTTTCATGTGTGTAATTTGAAGAAGTGTCTTTCCGACGAAACATTAATCATACCTCCTGACGAAGTCTTCATAAACTCAAAGCTTAACTTTGTGGAGGAACCAATCGAAATAGCTGATACGAAAACACAGAAACTCCGAAACAAAAGAATCAAACTCGTCAAAGTTCGATGGAATTCGAAGCATGGCCCAGAGTTTACTTGGGAACGTGAGGATGAGATAAGAAAGAAGTACCCTCACCTATTTGAACTAGCGAACGACACGAATAATGCAAATTAAATCTCGGGACGAGATTTCGCTAACAGGGGGAGAATGTGACAATCCTCCAATTAGGGTATTTACTTAGCCTAATTTCATGCATTACCTAGAGTAATTCCCTGATTAAGTGAATTCAAACTATTCTGTGTATAAGTTTTTGTGAAACTTACTATGTGTTATGTGATGTATTTGACAGTAGTTATATGTGTATATATATAATTACGTACGAAATAAATATATCAAACAATACGAATGGAATACAATAACATTGGTGATACAAAATAATTAACAATTCGAAAATTATTAATTACAACTATTCTATAATGATATTATTGATATAATATAACAAATTATACGTTTTAATAATAAACGTATTAATCGCGAATAATAAAGTTCCGAAATGAACTTCAATATACTTTTGAATAATTTTTAGTTTAAAATTATTACATAAAAGTACTACAACGAAAAGAAAACGAAAGATTTAGACGATTTTTGTTACACGTTATACGAACATAAACAATTTTAACACGCGCCTAGAGGTTCCAAATAATAAAAGTATTATTTCGTAAGTTACTGTTTTAATGTATAGAACATTACCTCAAAATATGATTTCCAAATTTTACTGAAATCTGGCACGCATTTTTGACTATACAGTAATTTTACTGTAAACAATTTTAATGATACTTGTAACAAACTATTTCACATTTCGATTTCAAAGTTCTAAATCTGAGATATAGAGAAACATAACGCAAAATTTTATTATACATAAAGTACCACAAATTATACCCGTACACGAAATTAACGGGCTAAAAACTACCAATATTGCACAAAACAAAATATCTGGGGAACAAACTGCGCTCCCTCCATGCCGTGCCTTTGAAATCTTGGTCTCCAATAATACATCTCACCTATAATTTTGATCTTCAAAATTCACACACAACACTTCACTTCATTTTCTTGCTCTCTGTGGTTTGTGCGTGTACTGGAAGAAGCAGAAGGAAGCAAATAAGCAGGAGACAACACATTTTCATCTTCATCACCCTTCACTCTCTTCACAAAAATCACACAAATCAAAACCACAACAAAATGGTCTCTTGATCTTCATTATCATCATCGTTCATCATTATCATCATCAACATCAGAAATCATCATCATTAAACCATTGTGAGGATTCAAAACTATAAATTTCATATTTTTACATTTTTATAATCTTTGAATTTTGTTGATGATTGTTGTTAAAAACTTATTATAATGTGTTATTATGTTGTTATACTGATTGTATGTAACTTAGAACACATTAAAATGGTGTTAAAATACCCAAAAATGGGATTTAGTTTTGTACAGAGCTGATGAACACGAAGATGAACAGTACCATTTCAAAATGACGCGATCGCGTCATTTTATGAGTAAATTCAGTGTTTTTCGAAAACCATATCACGCGATCGCGTGATAAAACCTTTTGAGCCGATCGCGTCACTTTTTCCACACTTCAACCGATCGCGTGAAAACCCTTGTTGCCCGATCGCGTGACTTCTTCACCCGATCGTGTCATTTTCAGTTCACACGATCGCGTCACTTGAATCAACCGATCTCATCATTTTTCACTTCACGCGATCGCGTGATTATCTGGACACATCCACGCGATCGCGTCATTCTTCAAAGATCCGAAAGTTCAGTAACGTAATCTGGTATTTACAAGAACAAGTTATAACCAAATTAATAAATGACAACTATATTTGTACAAGACTTAGGGACATTTTGGACACGACAAAACTTCGAGACAATTACAAAACATATATATATACAAACGAACGGACAATATATCTATAACGAGACATATAAAATGGAACGATTTAATTATCTAGTACAAACTATAAACGACAACAAAGTTTCATTCGCGACAAATTATATATTTAAATAAATACAAAACTTATTCAAGTGTATTTATATATATATAGTCGATATAACAAAGTTATTTTAAATAACTATTATAATTATGTTTTGAAAACATAATCGACAACAATGACAACTACATTTATATCTATGGATATTAACAATGACGACAACTAATATATATATTAGAATATATATATTCAACTAATATGTATATAAATATACATACTTGAACTTAACGACTAATTGAAACGCAAACCTCACCAGCAACTGAAATATTATAAACATTTCAATTTAACAAATAATCCACATACTTATACAAGTATTATTATTTGCGTCTAGGTATTTGAGGACGCGCTTGGATTGTTTGGTTAGCTTTATTTTGCTGAAGACTTGCAAACAGTGAGTTCACAGCCCCTAACTTTTATTGTTTTAAATGCTTTTAAAACCAGGGGACGAAAACATAGTACAATGTGATAACATGCTATATGCTTTATTGTATTGTGTTGCATGCTATTACGTGAACTGATTAGCATGATCATATTCATGCTATTAAACTTGGATTGTTAATATGAAAGGTGTTCATATTATATTGTTGAACTTGAACTATTTCTATAAAATGTTTTCATATTGAATTAACTGGAATTAATTATATGGAACGTTTTCACAACATTTGGGAATAAGACAGCAGATCTTGGTACGATCCTAGGTTTACGCGAGGTAGTTGTAGTGCACATAAGTCCCAGTGCTTACAACCTATAACCATTAGCTAGGTGACTCTAGCCACTGAGTATACAGATAGTACTATCGATTTGACAACCCTCCCAGGATATTACTCGTTGGTCATTCCAACCACATCGACGATAGTCGTAACGAGGAGTGTATACTTAAGATGTTACTGAGGCAACAACAAAACAACTAGTCGTGGTTTGGTTATAGTACTAGTGTCGTTACTTTAACTCTAAAGGTTTAGCTCACCTTGGAGGGATTATAGTCTATATTTCCCACATTTACAACTAAACAACTAAACAACAATTTGATTTGGGAAGGGTATTCCCTGTGATGACTAATAGGACAGGTGTTCCTTGAGAGACTATTACTAGGAAACGTTTACCTTAAATGGTTAAACTTGGTTTCCCACAAAACAACTATTTATAGGAAATGTTTACTTGATTGATAAACCTGTATTTCCTGCAACAACTATTATTGGAATGTTTACCTTATTGTTAAACTTGTATTCCTGTTAACTATCTGTTGGAAAATGTTTGCTTGATTGCTAAACCTGATTTTCCTTAACTATTGAAATGGATATGTTTACTTATTTGATAAACCTGTATATCCTGCAACTACTTGCTAGGAAATGTTTATGATTAAACTTGTGTTTCCTACACTGCTATTATTATTGTAAGAATGACATTCTTACATATTTAGGAAATGTTTTCT
Organism: Helichrysum umbraculigerum; assembly: GCA_949592205.1. NCBI lineage: Eukaryota > Viridiplantae > Streptophyta > Magnoliopsida > Asterales > Asteraceae > Helichrysum > Helichrysum umbraculigerum. The sequence continues at coordinate 66,984,622 of CATIUR010000003.1, forward strand.
TTAATTAGAATACTTGTGTTTCCTACTTACATATAAATATTATGTTTGTGTACATGAATGATTTATACAAAACTAAACCTGTGAATTCACTCAACATTCAATGTTGACAGTTTACTATGTTTTTCAGGGAATTAGGACTCAGGTACTCCTGCATGCATAAAGGACGTAGGCAACCTGACTATTTATGATGCCACTTTTGGGACACATGGATTTCCTTTGTATTATCAATTCCATTGATTATACTTATGAAATCCCTCTTTTATAAATATGTATTTTCAAATACTTAAGTTGTCTTCGACAACCTTACTTATGTACGACTTTATAAGTCGTATCTTTTGTAATAACTTTAAACTTATGGCATCTTAAATATATATGTATGTTCTGTATGATCATATACTCTGATACAATGAATGCACTATCGAATCTGTCCGCCCTCAATGCTTAAATATTATTAAAATGCTTCCGCTAATCAAATAAAAGCTTCCGCTAAACTGTTATTAAACACGATTACCGTTTTGGGGGTGTGACATTATATAAGTTGGACACTTAGTGAAATTTTAGTTTGAAAACCTGCTGTTTTATGCGACCCTTATATGAGTCACTTACGTGTTCTATGCGTCACTTATGGAGTGTCGGGTATTGGTGTCGGTATAAAGGTATGCGTCACTAGGATAGTGTCGTGTATCATATTATGCGTCACTTAAGAAGTGACGGGTTCCGTATCATGACGGAACTGAAGAAGTGTCGTATAAAATAGATATTTCCAGAATTCGGGCGTCACTTAAGGAGTGACGTGTAGTATAGCGACACTAAAGAAGTGTCGGGTAAAATAGTATGGCGGCACTAAGGGAGTTACGTTAAATAGTGTCGGTTAACATAGAGGGCGGCACTAGGGAAGTGTCATTAAGTAGTGTGTGCGTCACTATTGAAGTGACGGTATGAGGTTCGGGTGACGTCATCAGTAGTAACCTGACGTCATACGTTTCTACTGAAAGTTATGGGCTTCTACTGATGATAGCGACACTTACGCAGTGTCGCATGTTTTCTGCTGATAGTTATATGCTTGCGTCACTATAGAAGTGACGGTGTATGTGTTATAGCGGCAGTTAAGTAGTGTCTCTATAGGGGCGACACTTAGGCATAGCGACACTATAGTGTCGCTAGCACTGTTTTTGTCACAATAGCGTCACTTAAGACTGTTCGACGGATTTCGAGTAAAAATCGTGTTTTTGGGTTTCCGATCGGTCCAATATTTTTACCCAACCCTTTTATGGACATTATAAGCATAAACAAACAACTAGAAGGTGAAAACACTAGAAATCGAGAGATGTCGGGATTTGTCGGAAACTTACAAAGTGTCGGATGGGAAATCCGAAAAGATAGGATGATAGATCGTGATGCGGTGAGTCTTTTATTCCAAAGAGCCGATGAAATCTGAGTGCATTTAGTGGTAGTATTTGTTGATTTTCGATGGTGATGATAATGGTGGTGGTTTTGGTAAGTTGAGAGAAAAAGAGAGGGAGGAGAGAGAGTTGAGTGGAGAGAAATGAGAAAAGGAGAAAGGGAGGTGGGGGTTTTTACCTCCACTTTTCAGTCTCCGCTCTCCGTGCGGTGTTCGTTTGCTCCGTCGTTTAAACGTTAAATAATTATTTTACGTATTAATTGGTGCGTTTTAAAATAGAATTTATTACGCGATATTTTATTTAAATATTTTACAAATCCATTTATTTTTTAGTTTTATAATGTAAGTTTGTTTATTTAATTTGCGCGTTTTAATATTTTAAATTGTGTAAGATTTGTTTGTATGATCCGAATGAATACAAAATATTATCATAATAATATTTTTGACATAAAAGCGTTATTTAATAAAATTGGTCACCAACGTCCGTATTAAATTGAATCGAAATACATTCGATTTAAATTGCGTACGATTTAACCAAATCGCATTTTCGTATATATTCAACAATATATATAATTCGATACATTAATTAGCCTAACACAGAACTAATTACATGTATTAACATCTGATTAGGCACTAAATACTAGTCCTAATTTGGCGGGTGTTACATTCTCCCCCTATTAGAAGAATTTCGTCCCGAAATTTAGTTCGAAGTCGTGTTTGATGTAGAATCAGTGAATAGTTGAGGATATTTGAGTCGCATTTGGTCTTCCCGTTCCCAGGTGAATTCCGGACCACGCCGCGAATTCCATCTGACCTTAACGATGGGAATACGACTTTGTTTCAGTTGTTTGACCTCACAGTCCATAATTTCAGCGGGTTCCTCAACGAAGTGCAGTTTATCGTCAACACGAATTTCATCTAGTGGGATAATAAGTGTCTCATCAGACAGACACTTCTTCAAATTTGAAATATGAAAAGTAGGGTGCACGCTGCTGAGTTCGGATGGCAGCTGCAATCGATAAGCTACGGGGCCAATCCGTTCGAGGATCTCAAAAGGCCCGATGTACCTGGGATTTAGCTTCCCGCGTTTGCCAAAACGGATGACGCCTTTCCAAGGCGATACTTTTAAGAGTACTCGATCCCCAACTTGGAACTCGAGTGGTTTGCGTCTCACGTCAGCATAACTTTTCTGACGATCACGTGCGGCTTTGAGTCGGTTTTGGATTTCCACAATTTTCTCAGTGGTGGCGTGAATGAGTTCAGGACCAGTGAGTTGACTATCTCCCACTTTAGTCCAACAGATCGGTGATCGGCACTTACGACCGTACAGTGCCTCAAAAGGTGCAGCCTTAATGCTGGCGTGATAACTGTTATTGTATGAGAATTCGCACAACGGTAGATGTCTTTCCCAGTTTGTACCGAAATCAACTACGCAGGCGCGTAGCATATCTTCCAGGGTTTGGATGGTTCGTTCACTTTGGCCGTCGGTTTGAGGATGGTATGCGGTACTCATATCGAGACGGGTACCCATTGCTTTCTGAAGTGATTGCCAAAAGTGAGAAGTGAAGCGGGCATCTCTGTCAGAGATGATCGAGATTGGAATACCGTGATGAGAAACGATTTCCTTGATGTAGATTTGTGTAACGCGTTCCATTTTATCGTTTTCCTTGATTGCCAGGAAATGAGCAGATTTGGTGAGACGATCGACGATCACCTAAATGGTATCGCAACCGCTCGACGACTTGGGTAGTTTGGTTATGAAATCCATGACAATTTGTTCCCATTTCCATTCAGGGATTTCAGGTTGTTGGAGTAAACCAGGTGGTTTCTGATGTTCGGTTTTGACTTTCGAGCAAGTAAGACACTTGCTGACATAAGTGGCAATTTCGGCTTTCATGTTTGGCCACCAATAAAATTCCTTGACTCCGTGGTACATCTTATCGGATCCCGGGTGGATAGAATATTTGGACTTGTGAGCTTCATCCATCATCAAGTCTCGTAGGTTCCCGAAATTAGGCAACCAGATTCGGTTTGAGAAATACCTAATCCCGTTAGGTTTGGTTTCAAATTGTTTGTCAATACCCCGTAGGGCTTCGTTTTTGATGTTTTCAGGTTTCAGGGCTTCAATCTGAGCGGTATGAATTTGAATGGTAAGATCGTTGTGAATGGTCATACTGAGGGCTCGGACTCGAAGTGGTTTTGGTCGTTCCTTTCGACTGAGGGCATCGGCTACAACATTAGCCTTCCCTGGATGGTACTTGATCTCGCAATCGTAATCGGTAAGCAACTCGACCCATCGACGTTGCCTCATATTGAGATCCTTCTGATCGAATATATGTTGGAGACTTTTGTGATCGGTAAAGATTGTGCACTTAGTGCCGTAGAGATAATGTCTCCAGATTTTGAGAGCAAAAACGACAGCTCCAAGCTCGAGATCATGAGTGGTGTAGTTCTTTTCGTGAATTTTCAGCTGTCGTGAGGCATAGGCAATGACTTTGTCTCGTTGCATCAGCACGCAACCGAGACCTTGGTGAGAAGCATCGCAGTATACCACGAAGTCATCGGTGCCTTCGGGTAGTGATAGAATTGGGGCACTGCAAAGCTTTTGTTTCAGAAGTTGGAATGCTGACTCTTGTTTATCGGTCCAATCGAACCTTTTGTCCTTCTGAGTCAGTACCGTGAGTGGCTGCGCTATTTTGGAGAAATTTTTGATAAATCGCCGATAGTACCCAGCAAGACCCAAGAATTGTCGTACTTCAGTTGCAGAGGTGGGTGCTTGCCAGTCTTTGATAGCCTCGATTTTTGATGGGTCAACGTGAATTCCCTGACTGTCGATTACGTGACCAAGGAATTGAACGGTTTGAATCCAGAACTCACACTTAGAGAATTTGGCGTAGAGCTCTTCATGTCTAAGTAGTTCAAGGATGGTTTTGAGGTGTTGCACATGTTCTTGCTCGTTGCGCGAGTAAATGAGTATGTCATCGATAAAGACAATGACAAACTTGTCGAGGTAAGGTTTGCACACCCGGTTCATGAGATCCATGAATACAGCCGGTGCGTTGATTAGACCGAAGGGCATCACTTGGAATTCGTAGTGCCCGTAACGAGTTCTGAAAGCAGTTTTTGGAATGTCGGTGTCGCGAACTCTTAACTGATGGTAGCCTGATCGCAGGTCGATTTTTGAGTAGAAACTTGAACCCTGAAGTTGGTCGAATAGATCATCAATGCGAGGAAGTGGATAACGGTTCTTGACGGTCAATTTGTTCAACTCTCGGTAGTCGATGCACATTCGAAATGAATCATCCTTCTTTTTAACAAATGAGACCGGAGCTCCCCAAGGTGAAGAACTCGGTCTAATAAATCCTCTATCCAGAAGTTCCTGTAACTGGGCAGACAACTCCTGAAGTTCGGATGGGGCTAAACGGTACGGTGCACGGGCCACTGGTGCGACACCCGGCACGAGGTCAATTGAGAACTCAACCTGTCTAGGCGGAGGTAAACCAGGTAGTTCTTCCGGAAAGACTTCGGAAAAGTCTCTAACAATTGGCACATCCTCAAGTCATTTCTCCTCCGACTTCTTCTCTGTGATGTGTGCGAGTATTGCATGGTAACCCTTTCTCAGAAATTTTCGGGTTTTTAAGCAAGAGATGATATTGAGTCCCGTCCCACCGGTCTCCCCCTGTATGATCAAGGTTCCACCGGCAGCGAGTGGAATGCGGACGATCTTATCGTAACAAATGATTTCAGCTCGGTGTTTGGACAACCAGTCCATTCCAATGATGACGTCGAAACTTCCTATTTCAACGGGTACAAGATCGATTGAAAAGGTTTCATCAGCTAGGTTTAAAGTGCAATTAGGTATCACACTATCGGTTTCTATAAGTTCCCCATTTGCTAGTTCTACAGTGTACTTAACATCTAAGGCAACAAGATTGATGTCAAGTAGTGGGCAAAAGTCATCAGTGATAAAGCTTCTATCGGCACCAGTATCAAATAGAACAGAAGCATTTATGTTGTTGAGGAGGAACATACCCGAGACCACATTCGGGTCTTGGCGGGCGTCCCCGGATTTGATGACGAAGGCTCTGCTTCGGGTGTTGTTGTTGTTGTTGCTGTTGCGGTTGTTGTTGTTGCTGTTGTTATTCTTCAGCTTGGGGCACGTGTCCCTGAAGTGCCCGGGTTTCCCACACTCAAAGCAGACTTTGGGTGGTCTGGTGTTGTTGTTGGAATTGTTGTTGGTAGGAGAATTGCAGTCTTTGGTGAGATGGCCGTACCTCTTGCAATTGTTGCAAAAGGGACCACAGGAACCTTCATTGTGCGCGACTGCACTTGGAACAATAGGGTTTGTTCCCATTGTAGCCCCGTGTGATGTCTGTGGTGGTGTTGTAGGCTTTGATGGTGTCGGGTTTCTTGTTTTGTTGGTTGGAGTGGTTGTTGTGGTAGATGAAGTGGGTGGTTCAGAATCTTGGCTCATGTACATCAGGTCTTGGGCCAATAGGATTGCACCGTCAATGGTGGTTTGGTTGGAAGAGGCAACATGCCCCCGAACAGGCTCAGGAAGACCAAGGATGTACTTCCTGATTTTATCAGGTTCTGTGCTCACCATAGCCGGGCGGAGGGCGGCGAGTTGTTGAAACCTGGTGGTATAACCATCGATATCACCACCCTGAACCTTTAGGTTCCAGAACTCCTCGTCTAGCTTTTGGAGTTTGGCGATTGAGCAGTATTTGGCAGTGAGTTTTGCTTTCAATTCTTTCCAAGTTAGTTGGTAGGCAATGTCAGCACCCACTGATTGGGTATATGAATTCCACCAAGAGTGGGCATCATCTTCGAGAGAGCAGGTGGCGAAGTTTACTTTGTCGTTCTCCGCGCATTTGCTGACACGGAAAACAGTTTCCATTTTCTTGAACCATCTGATAAGTCCGATGGCTCCTTCAGAACCTTTGAAGCTGAAGGGTTTGCAGCTTTGAAAGTCCTTGTAAGAACAAGGTTTAGCAGTAGGGGTTTCAGCGGCATCGCTGTTTCTGGTGGAATTTTGTGGGGTATTCCGAGCCAAGGCTTCAGTAACAGCCTGGGTTATAAGCGATGTAAGCTGAGCATCAGTGTATGGTCTTGACTTTGGCGGCATGATTCTTCAATAAAAGAAATGAAGATACGTGAGATTTCGTAGGAAAGTTGTATTTGTTATAGATGTACATGTATAAAAGCAGTAATACATGACATCAACATGGAAAAATGACAATTAATAGGAGTTGAACAACAAGGAATATTTGATAGCTAATACGAGTTCAAAGGTTACATCCTACGGATGTATTACAAAAGGCGTCGGGAATTGTTACATCCGACCGAATTATAGAGTAGCGCTTAGATAGTTACTAGATTACAGGATTGATTACAAGACAAAGACTACACAAGTCTTAACGTAGGTTAATCTGCTCCATCATTTCAATGAGTCGATCCACAGTATTGGCAAGTCTGCTGGCCTGTCGGGCATTGTCTTCTGCCAAGGCCAGTCGTTGAACCAGACTGCCAATGTATTCATCTGATACCGGTGCGCGTTGTTCACATTCATCTAGTCTGTGTTTCAAAAGAGCGGTTTCCACGCTTATCTCCACCACTTTGTTGAAAAGAACGTCTACATTATTAACGGTGGTTTCGTGATCCTCGGAGACTTGTGCGATGCGTTCAAGAGATATAAGTCGCCAGTTTTCGTTTGTTTCTTGCAACACGACATCCATGGTGCGAAGTCGCTGCTCGTGTTGGTTCACCCTAGCGGCTAAGGCTGGCAAGGTGAAGTGGGTGGGGTACGGGCCAGCTCGAGGCAACCTGGCGTTCCTCATTGCTACCCTTGGGTTCTGCGACCCGGATTGAGAGCGAGATGAATTGGGTGGGATGTTTGCCATTTCTGAGATAAAGCGTTAGAGAAGGTGAGGCCTATATTCATATAATTCCTATATAATATAGCCTATTGAGTGTCTAACATAAACATGTTTAAGTCTCGGTTCTCTCGAAGTCAGAGTCTTATATTGTATCCTGTTCAGCCATAACTACTTTCAGATCTTACATCATCTTTGCTTAATTGTACATAGTTGATCAGGCTATGCTAAATTAAACTCGTATGGTGTAATCACTGAACCAGTTATACCTAGTAAGGAGTACTGCCTAATGGTCATAGTCTAGGCCCACTAAATGCAACCTAGTTCACTATAACCTTACGCTCTGTTACCAATCTGTAACACCCCCAAATTTAATGATTTGCGGAAGCTTGATTTGGGTGTTACTAATCAATAACAAAGCACAAAGATATATAGTAAACGACTCTATATGCGTCGTTTTAACAAAATATATTGATAATTGAAATGTTTACAACATTTAAAGCTTTACATAGCTCGAGTTTAAATAAAAGGAGATTTCAGTACATAAGTACTTGTACAAAATACACTAATGCAAGAAAATCTCAATCGTCTGTATGCTGACTCGAGCTAAAGTCCTGAAGTAGAAACGTCCTACTGCTTGGTACCTGCGATATATGCTAAAAGGTCAGCTATAAAGCTGGTGAGCTCACAGGTTTGAAATCAGTTAATATAGTATGAACCGCAAGATTTAAATAATGAATTGCATCCAGCAATTTAATGATAGTCATCGTGTATACAGCCATGAGCACATAGTTGAGCTTAACTCGAGGGCCGGGTCCCCTATAGAGAATTCCGGGCGAGGTGCCTCCACGAATGCCTAATCCACATTCGTCTTCCCAAATATTAGTACGTCCGTTTACCCGGTTAGTGCTTGCTAACCCGGACGAGGTGGGTCAATCTTATATGGTACCATATACTAATATTCACGCTACAACGTATTAACAACTATGCTGACGGAGGACTTTAAAATGATTAGTTTCGAAAAACTCATGTAGTATATGAAATGTTGGTACAGGCGTTCACATGTTAAAAGTTGAGCAATATATCACACCCCTGAGTAAAACAGTAAAAAGAGGGGCTATGAGACTCACCTGAGTCTGAAAGCGTTTAAACAAACGTAAGTTGATTAGCCGAGTATGAAGTCCAAAGACTTGTAACCTGAGGGTGTCCACGACACACGATGGTTATAATCATGATTGGGTATCTCAAAAGATCACCCTTGTAGTTGTTCGTTCAACTATAATGTCCAAATCTCCACTATTTGGTTGATATGTTTAAGTGTTTGAAAAGTGTACGGCCCGTTGGTGACGGGTTTGAAATAATAAACTTTAAGTATTATTACCCAATTATTGATGTTTTGCACTTACAAATGTGTCCCAAAGTGTTTTATAAGTCGTATCGTATAAGTGTTTGAGGTTATATAAGTTCGACACTTAGTGAAATTTTAGTTTGAAAACCTGATGTTTTATGCGACACTTATATGCGTCACTTACGTGTTCTATGCGTCACTTATGGAGTGTCGGGTATTGGTGTCGGTATAAAGGTATGTGTCACTAGGATAGTGTCGTGTATCATATTATGCGTCACTTAAGAAGTGACGGGTTCCGTATCATGGCGGCACTGAAGAAGTGTCGTATAAAATAGATATTTCCAGAATTCGGGCGTCACTTAAGGAGTGACGTGTAGTATAGCGACACTAAAGAAGTGTCGGGTAAAATAGTATGGCGGCACTAAGGGAGTGACGTTAAAAAGTGTCGGTTAACATAGAGGGCGGCACTAGGGAAGTGTCGTTAAGTAGTGTGTGCGTCACTATTGAAGTGAAGGTATGAGGTTCGGGTGACGTCATCAGTAGTAACCTGACGTCATACGTTTCTACTGAAAGTTATGGGCTTCTACTCATGATAGCGACACTTACGAAGTGTCGCATGTTTTCTGCTGATAGTTATATGCTTGCGTCACTATAGAAGTGACGGAGTATGTGTTATAGCGGCACTTAAGTAGTGTCGCTATAGGGGCGACACTTAGGCATAGCGACACTATAGTGTCGCTAGCACTGTTTTTGGCACAATAGCGTCACTTAAGACTGTTCGACGGATTTCGAGTAAAAATCGTGTTTTCGGGTTTCCGATCGGTCCAATATTTTTACCCAACCCTTTTATGGACATTATAAGCATAAACAAACAACTAGAAGGTGAAAACACTCGAAATCGAGAGATGTCGGGATTTGTCGGAAACTTACAAAGTGTCGGATGGGAAATCCGAAAAGATAGGACGATAGATCGTGATGCGGTGAGTCTTTTATTCCAAAGAGCCGATGAAATCCGAGTGCGTTTAGTGGTAGTATTTGTTGATTTTCGATGGTGATGATAATGGTGGTGGTTTTGGTAAGTTGAGAGAAAAAGAGAGGGAGGAGAGAGAGTTGAGTGGAGAGAAATGAGAAAAGGAGAAAGGGAGGTGGGGTTTTTACCTCCACTTTTCAGTCTCCGCTCTCCGCGCGGTGTTCGTTTGCTCCGTCGTTTAAACATTAAATAATTATTTTACGTATTAATTGGTGCGTTTTAAAATAGAATTTATTACGCGATATTTTATTTAAATATTTTACAAATCCATTTATTTTTGAGTTTTATAATGTAAGTTTGTTTATTTAATTTGCGCGTTTTAATATTTTAAATTGTGTAAGATTTGTTTGTATGATCCGAATGAATACAAAATATTATCATAATAATATTTTTGACATAAAAGCGTTATTTAATAAAATTGGTCACCAACGCCCGTATTAAATTGAATCGAAATACATTCGATTTAAATTGCGTACGATTTAACCAAATCGCATTTTCGTATATATTCAACAATATATATAATTCGATACATTAATTAGCCTAACACAGAACTAATTACATGTATTAACATCTGATTAGGAACTAAATACTAGTCCTAATTTGGCGGGTGTTACAAACATAGTTTCCAAATTTAGAAAGAATAAAAGAAAATCATCTTTAAGAATCAAGCCAGCGGTGACAGGTCTGTACCGACGTACAACAGAGCAACATAACTTGATTCAGGTTTAAGCAAAACTGAATGCAGTCAAACCGAACTTGGAGTTTTCCAAACGGCGACCTTGTTCAGTACCTTAAGATTTAAGACTTTTCAAGTGCATTGACTTGCGTTTGCTTAGTTTTGAGCCTATACTAACCAAGACCAGTTCTGTACTTACGTACAACAGAGGAAACAATCAGCATAAACCCCCAAATGATCTCAGATATCCGATCCAAAAATGGAAGTATGTCAAACTACGCTAAGGAATTAAGACTTAGTGTCATACATCACAAGGTTTTTACCACAAGATAGTAGACACGTATTTAAATTACTTCTTAATAACCCAGAGACCGGTGTGTATCATGCCTACCAGTACATCGTATGATGAAGCTAGTTTTTATAAAAACTGTAGTAAGTATGCTAGATAAACCTACTGACAAATCAAGGATAAACCTTAAAATTTCCATTTTGTGCATGTCATCTGATGTACTATCATATCCCAAGTTGTTTACAGACACAATCCAACGTCTTTTCAAGAATTAAGAATCTTGCTGTTCACATTTCTGATCCAAGTAATCAGAATTTTTAATAATTTTTTAAAATTACTCCCCCTAAACAGCAAATTCTTATATCCCCCTAAAAAGTTAAACATATTTTTGTATTTTTTAATTTAACAAATTTCGCAACATTGCATTTCTTTGATACTAAGAAGTACAAAGAATGGCTGTTGCATTACTAACAAATAAAAAAAGATAAAATTTAAATAAAAGTTTCAAAATCACATATCAAGTCAAGTCAAATGCCTTTTAGCACTTTTACCACCTCGAAACTTCAATGATCTCATCCATCCAATCACAAATCATCACACATGAGCACCTTGAAAACAATCTTCCAAAAATATTCACATCCTTGCAGTCACTAAAAATATTAGCTAGTAAAAACCTGACTGCACCACCACAAACAATTAAACGTCAGTACTTATGGGACACCCAAGCCTTGATAGACTTGGGTTGTCCATGGTCATCCATAATCATCACATCAATGAGTTTATATTATTTTAAAAACTCAGAAGATTTCATTGATGCATTGTTTGTGGATTTGGGTTTCGAAACCTGTGGAGGTTCAGATGAGTTGTTTTCAACAATGTTGTGCTGTTGAACTTGAGGTTTACTAGGCACAACTTTGTTTACTCTAGCCACGGGTTTTGGAGAAGAGGATGCATATCTTGACATAGGCGAATACGAAGCACGCCTAGAAAACGATTTTGAATAAGAATTCCTAAAGGAGGAAGTTCTTGGCATCCCTCTACCAAACCTATCTAGGGATAATAACCGACAATCCCTAATAATATGGCCTTGTTGACCACAATGAAAACAATAATGTCTCTCAACATAAGATTGATTCCAATGAGTTCCCTCAAATCGTTTAGGTGGAGGACAATACACAGAAGGTCTATGAACAGGAATATTTGTTGAACATGCACTCTTTGGTGAACATGTTGAAGTAGATGTTCCTGAGGTTGATTTAGTTGATGTTGAAGGTTTATTCTTTTCAGATTTATCAACTACAACTTTTGAGGATTCATTGTCAACCTTAGCTTTGCCTTTGCATTTAAAACGATCATCATTTTCAGTTGTAATGATGAAATTTTCAGGTTTGACATTAACTTTCTCAACCCTTATAGTAGACTCTTCATGTAAGTCCTCTATCTCAACTACCTCCTTAGTACCAACTGGAGGTTCTTTATCACATTCCTTAGATTCCTTAACTGGTTTCTCAACAACTGCTGTGTCTACTTTTGATGAAGTACAAGGTACAAATTTTTTGATTTCATCCTGATTAGGCATTGGCGAATAGTCAGCAGGTGGAGGTACTGAGTTATACGGACGACCTGCCTTGCGTTTCGTATTCGTATTTTGCTTCTTCAGAACGTGATCAAAAACAATGGATGATGTTGAAAAGTTTGAAATTTTCCGTTTAAGATTAACAACTTCAGACTGAGAGTCAGCAAGTTCTTTCTTAAGTAAAATTATTTCTTTCAAATAACTATCTATAGCATCTTGTTGACTATGGATTTTAGCTTTCAACTCTTCAAACGCAGTCTGATCAGCTTTAAACTTATTTTCAAAAAGCTTTTCATTATCTTTCAAAATTTTATTTGCCTGCATTAAATTTTCAAGATTTGATTGCAGGTTTTCAATTAGACCCTTTAAATTGTTGTTTTGACCAGTTAAGCATCTACATGATAAACACTTAAAAACAGGTTTTGTTTCTACCTCATGTATCTTTGCCAAGAGAGCAGTGTGTTGAAACTTTCCTTGAAGCGCACTAAAATCAAACGTTCCTTGATTAAACACCACCATCGCCTGTGAAGTTGAATCTTTCTCTGGAGTCTTGGGAGCTGAAGATGTAGTAAATCCAGATGGAGGATATTTTTCCTTCACACATTCCTTAGCAAAGTGTCCATGAGTCTGACAGATTTTGCATTTCACCTTGCTTTTATTAAAACCAAGACCTGTATCACCATCATCATCCAGGTCTTTTCTACCCGTTCTCTGAAGAAACTTCTTGGTTCTTTGGATTATCATGGCCATGCTCCATTTGATGTCCATCTGCTCGAGATCATCAGAATCAATCTGTTCAAAGTCTTCTTCAGTAAGCTGTAGAGTACTAGCCTTCTTGGAAAGAAAATTTTCATAAGAGTTGAGGAAAGTGGCAAAGATTGTAGCATGATCCTCAGTAGCCTTGAAGGAGCTGTATGAGAGATATAGGAAGCATATGAAGTGCTACCAGAAGGAGATGTAGCTGACTTGGAATGAGATCTGGAAGTTTTATTGAGACTAGGATTTTGAGTGGAAGTCTCTGACATCTTTTCTTTCTTCTTCATGTCAAGAGCATCAGCCTGTAACTTTCCGATGAGTTCTTCCAAATCCATGATTTCAATCTCTGGATCTTTTTCCATAGTTGATACCCTGGCATCCTAATCCTTAGGTAATACACCCAATAACTTCTTGTTTACTTCTCCATTATTAAGTACCATTCCTCCATCAGCCACTTCATCTACGAGTTGGGAATATCTTTTGAAGAGTTCTTCTAAAGATTCATTTGATAGTAAATCAAATGTGTCAAACTGTTTCTTGACAAGTTCCACTCTATTTCTCCTATATTTTTCATATCCTCCACATCGTTTCTCAATTGCATGCCAGAGGTCGTATGCAATATCATAATGTTTAAACAATTGTTTAACTTCATTTGACATACATTTTAATATTGTAGCATGGGTTTTCTTTTCAATATCCCAAGCTTTTCTCTCATCGAGAGTCATACCTCTGTGTGGTTTTTCATATCTTTCAACCAATGAGTTCCACATATCTGGATTTTTTAACGCTATGAATGCTTCGAACTCAAATCTCCATGTAGCATAATATGTATCTAATGTAAGCATGGGGGGTTCAATCTCATTAACAGCTCCAATATTGTAACGCATAAGAGCGTTAGAAGACATCTTCCAACCAGAACGTCGATACGGCCTCTTGCGATTTTTCCCTCCAAAACTGAATTCGAATAATTTCGAAGACAACCCGAGTATAGCGAAACTTATTCGACACTAAAATTAAGCTATTTTAACCTCAAAAACAAAATTTGAAATTACAAAAATTTTCGCGTTTTTCCCTCCAAAATTTCGTCCGAAAACGTCAAAAAATGGTCGGGTAAAATGAAATTTTTTTCAGACTAAAATTGAACAGTTTTAAGCCTATGGAAAAATCTTGAAAACGCAAAAATATATATATATTTTTTTACGAATCTAGAGAGAGGGTAATGTCGCAGAAAAATTAGCAACGTCTCAGCGGTACGTCGCAGAAGTCCGATGACTCAATTAAGAATCGAAAATGCGACGTAGTGTATAACGTCGCAACACAATGTCGCAGAGACCAAATTAGGTCAGAGAGTCTACGTCGCACGCGACGTCGCTAGTAACGTCGCAGAACTTAGCGACGTCGCAGCTAATGTAGCAAAAACGCGACTGAGCAGCTCCGAAACCCTAAAATCAAAAATTTTCGAAACCCTAACGAATTTCAAAAACCGAACGACGAACAAACCCAGAAAAACTCTTCAGAAAACGAATCTTCAAGCAAACTAACCCAGAAACGAAGATTTAACAATAAAACCTTCACGAATCAAACCGAAAACGTTCTAAAGACGATCCGAAACCGTCGAATCCTTGATTCACGGCTCTGATACCAGTTGAAAGTCCCGTACATGTAAGATCTGATCGGATTGTTTTAATCAATTGTAAGCGCGGAAATCAAACAATCAATCACAAACGTTTCCTATAAGCTTTTGTATATATATTCACAATTGCGTATAAAGCTTTTACAAACACAATCACAAACTCATTTTTCTCCTCTCCTCTCTCACAAAAACGGCTCTATCTCTATCTCACTAGTCCAACCCTAATTCTGAGTTATAACACTCTTATTTATATCAACCTATTGGGTCCTGCGACGTTAGGCCCAACGTCGCAGGTCCAGCCCAATGCGACATAGCCCATGTCGCCATGTATATTCTATATAATTACATTTCGTTTACAGACTCGAATATACACACTAAACACTTACATATGCAGACTAATTGACTTTGACAATTACAATAGTTTGACCAACTGACTGACACACAAAATGCACCAACAACACCTTCTCCTCCTCCATCTATTTTTCTTTCTGAAAAGAAGAGGAAGGGCAAGAGTATTTTGGAGGAAGGTCTTGAAGAAATTGAAATTCCTTTGAGGAAACGGTCGAGAACTTTGACCATACAAGAAGGTTAGTATTATATAAAGTTAGATAATCTTAACTTGTTGTTTATCTGGAGTTAAACTGAGACAGTTAATTCTGTGACAGTTACTCAGGATACACCGCAGGTCGAGACGGTGATATCGGTAGAGTCTGAACGGATGTCTGTACCTCCTGAGGTAAGAGCTATACGTTTAGTACTACAAGTATTACAAAATTAATTAGAGATTGAGACAGAGTAATCTGTAACAATTACTTATTTAATTTTTTGTCTAATGTTGTTAGGAGATTGTTGACTTAGTACGTTCGGAGCGAATTCCGACTACTACAGCAAGCACATTTACAGCTGATCTTCTTACGACAGCTTTGACTCAGCCACTTCCACCGCGCACATTTGAGTCACATGTTGCTTCGCTGACACCACATGGTCCGACGATCATTCCCATTACTCCTATGACTGATGCTGAAAGGATTACATCCTTAGAGTCGAAAGTGAAGGAGTTAGAGAAGGTTGTATCGAGAGTTCCAGAGTTGGTTGTGAACAATCTTACTCTTGGCAAGCAAGTGGTTCAACAGAGTCAAGCTTACAAGACACTGCTGCAGACTCACAAGACGTTGCTTGATGATTTTACTACCCAGCGACTGAAGCTTGATAACTTAGAACGTTTGGTGTTGAGAGTCAATTCAGGACAGTCTGCTCAGGGGGAGATATTGGTATACTTGGAGTCGTGCAAGCAGGATGAGCTAAGAAAGAAGAAAGACTCTGACAAGGACGATGATCCCAATGCACCGAGTGGTGAGCAGACCGGTCCTTCAAAGACTGGTGAGCAAGCTACAATTCAGGGGGAGTCTGGTGCTGAAGCGAGTGGTTCTAGAACTGGAACAAGTACAGATAAGACCGTACCGGTTGATACTGAAGCTGGTAAGATAGCTTACTATTAGCATAGTACTGTAGTATTTGTAATATTTTGTTCTAAACAATTGTAAACTTAATATTATTTGTAATATATTCGACTTGAGATTTTTGTAATTACAAGTTAAATATGTTTAAATAATTTATGTTGTAATACATGTTAAGATAAAATAGTGATCAAAAGACTTCCGACTCATTGAGTAGTCGAGTGGCGTGTTCCGATTAATATCGGCGGTCAAAATTTTTATATAACATATGCATTTTAGACTTGAGAGTTTGTATAACCGACAAGTTAAAAATGTGATAACTAGGTAAATGATATATAATTTAAAGATATAATTGAAAGTTAAGTTTTTGGATAATATAACAGTTCAATTAAGTCTTGGAAATTATATAAGTTAATTAATGGTAAACTTGAATGTTTGGTGATATTGATTGTTCACAAGACATTAGAGTTTAAATTTAATTAATATTTACTAAGTGTTTGAGATAAGACTTTAGAAATCTTAGATTGATTCAGGGTAATCAATAAAATATTTAAAAGGTTATATAGAATGCGTTTATATTATTAGGTTTAATAATACAAAAGGATTAATAAAGAAATTCTTAGATTGGTTTAGGGAAATCAATGAAGAATTTGAATTATTAATATATTTGTATTTATGTTTTTCTCTAGGATTGGAAATGCTTGATCTATCAGATTCAGAAGATGATATTTTGGATGAGATAGATGAAGAAATTGATTTTGATCTTGAAGAAGTAGAGTTTCAACCACCTACTGATTGGACTGCTATACCTGAGATTGTGCAAGACATGGGTGTAGATCCATATGCAAATATAGATGAACACCATGTGAGTCTATCCAGGACAGAAGTTATTATTGAAAATGATGAAGGTCCAACGGTTGTCGATGTAGATGAAGAGATCGATGATTCAACTGATTCAGAAGATGACGTTCTGATTCCTACCAAGAATCCAGCTGTTTTTCTTAGGAAACTTCCAAAACAAAAGAAGAAGATTAGAGTTTCAGAAGTAGACATTACGGGAAAACGTGAAGCACGTAAAGGGATTATTGGATGGTACTTTGACTCAGAGCTGAAGCTTTTTGCTATCAAAAGGTTTGACGGAGTTCAATATTTTGAGAAGAAGCTTGCAGTGTTTAGTTCGTTACCAAGATTTGAAATTATGGACTTGGCTAGATTAGAGTTGAACAACCCGAGTGATGATGATTATGCTAATTATGTTGAAAGAATAATCAGAACTGAGGTTAGTACAAAGAAGTTTGATAAGATTAAGCCAAGGAATGGAAAGACAATCAAATTGAAGGAACGAAGTCAAAGGACTGGAAGAAAAAGGAGAAAGAAGGTTTATCCAGCTGTTAATTGTGTACAGCAGATTCCACTGAAGACAATGCCACAGGATATTCTGGGAAATATGAAGAGATGGCACGTGGATTCAGAGACTGGAGAAGCAGTCATGGTTATAGCTGATGATGAAGTTGATAGTGGTGAGCGTGAGATCTTCAGAGTTTATGACCATCGTTACTTGATGAATATGTCGAAAAAAGATCTGCTGAAGTTAAACGAGAACATGATTTTTACGACTATTGCATGGGGTGACTTAGCACGAGATTATCAGATGATGGTAAAGACTTGTATTAGAATAAAGATACATGCTGGGAGTAGGATTTACAAATGATAACCAAAGACAATATGAAGATAAAGACGCTAGAGCTATTGTCAAGAGGGAGTCTGTTGAAACATAGTTTGTGACAATAGATCTAGCTTGAAATAGGACTGGTGTAATTATTATCATGTTTGTACAATTGGTTTAGATTTGTAAATGAATATTTGTTTTGTTATTAATATTCGTTAAATATATTAGTATGTTAAAGTGTTAGACGAATATCGAAAATGAAATAAATATGTTTTGGCGAGTCGAGATCTCAAGTCGCAGAATTGGTCTGGCGAGATGAGATCTGGATCCGCAATAAGCATAGCGAGCCGAAGCCATACTGGGCTTGGGCTTACGGAACGAGTTGAGTCAACTCGCCGGCCCAGCGGCTGCGAGTTGAGATGAGATATATAATGTTTTTTAGTCCGTGAAAAACATAACTTTTGAAAAACAACTTTTGGCTATTCATTCCTGATCTGCGAATTCAGTAATCCAGAGAAAACAAAAACCTACCGTTATAGCAAAGTATTAGTAAACCTAAAATGCGAACTTATTCGTTGTTAGTAAGATAACACCGTATTAAGGGATTCCGCACCTTAATTCTACAGATAACGAAGTTATCGATCCTAGAACTAGGGACTTACATAACTCATACACCATCCCAGTTAAGAAGGCTACCGAAGTCATAGCAAACACCTCCTCTAGATTATCTGCTAACTACCTATATTTTATTTTGCTTTATTTAAATTTTCTTCCTAAGTATAAAAAACCAAAAAAACCCCCAAAAATCTGTTAAAACCATTACTAGTTAGATAAACCGTCTCCAACGTCAACGTTTCACAATACAACTGGTTTATAGAACGACCCAAGGTCATACTTACTACTGTACTCCCATAGTTTTAAGTATACTTAGGCCCCGCATTTACAAATTATAAAACCCACTGATCGCAGCCCGGTACTGTTCGGTTCAGTCCTTCGACAACGAGGACGGTTCCCTCCCATTCACAAGGAGAGAACTTCGCAACCTAACCTGCCGGCCCACATCAATCCTTGTTCAAAATGATAGTGTTTGATAAAAATTAGTGTTAAAAACAAGTTTTATGCTATGATTCAAATGAAATTTAATGACAGATTAAGGATAATGCGAATTGAGCTATAAGAATGTAAATTAAAGAAAATCAACACAACGATGTACGAGGAAAGCCCTTGATCAAGGTTGATCGCCGGCACAAAACCTCGGGAAGGATCAAATGATCCTTGCCTTTGTTAATCTTATTAGAATGAACAAATTACAAGCTAAGAGCGCAAGGATGATTGACTAAGTGAGTGTGTGTGAATTAATGAAAAATAACTAAGTGTTTTGGTGTAGTGAATATGAACATGAGTAAATGAGAGCAGAGTGTGAGTGTTTTGCAGGTGAAAAATAGTAAGTATGCGTTAGCCTATTCGATCATCCATGCCTCATATTTATTCTAAGAGTATATAACAAATAATCCGAGAATCTCGGGATACTCCGATATATGGTGAAGAATTCCAACGTTCCTTTTGACTTCATTTTCATACGTGCACTTGACCTCTTCTCCAGTAATTCGAATCATGTCTTTGCCATGCAATTCGGAGCATATCTCACATAATGCGTTCTCTTCATGACCTGGTCAAACTCAAGTAAAAAGAACACATTAGACAGCGTATAATCCTGAACTAGCATAGGTTCAGGATCCTGAGCTATGTATAATCCAAAACAAACATGAGATCCTTGCTTAATCATCTCCTCGATGTCATATCCTGCATAATTATACTAAATAAACATATCCTAAACAGGATCCTATAAGATAAATATTGAGACTAATTCCAGGATCCTTAACCATGACTGTGATCCTGAAAATATACTTACCAACCGTCATAATCCTATTACGCAAATATAAATATAAATGCCTTTCATACTTGTTAGACGTAACTACGATGCTAGTCAGGATCCTGCTATATTAGATAAAAATTCACCCACAACAATTGCCCCGAAGTTGTATCGTCTATCAGGATCCCGATGATGATATAACTTCAACTAACTAGGTATCAAAAACAAAGTTAGGTGAGATATTTTCGCATATCGGTAATCGTGCCCGAGCTTTGATCTCTTTCCGATAGGTATTAAACTCTTATCTCATCAAATCATCATCGTATTGGAAGGTAATTCTTCTATTTCTCACCTATCTTCTTCTTCACTTTTTACCATAATTCTCGTTTGACCATTTTTCTAATCTTCTTTTTATAGCAAACTCCTCGGGAAACATTGGTAAAAACAACTATCACACGAGAACGCAGTAATGTCAAGTAATTTTCTTCTCCTTTCTCTTACTAATCTACTCTTCATCTTCTTAATCTGTTCGTGATTTTACAGTCCACTTCACTATGTCTGACATTGATCTAGAAGCTCCTTCCGGGAAAGAAGTGATCAGGATCGATGGTTCAAGCTTCAATTTTCCTCAATCACATTCCCGATCAAAGAAAACAAGGGTCGAAGAAATATATTGAAACGCCCTGATTTTTTTTTAAGTAAACTCGTTTTGCATTGGTCCCATTTAAATTCCACCTTTAATTATTACAAAACCAGAATGAATACATTTATGGCAAATTTCACTAAATCATAATCTTTTGGGCGATTTATACAATGGCAATTCAAAATGACAATTCAACAGAATGAGAAGCTTGTCTAACAACACTACAAGCTTCAATCCACGCTACCTCCTTGTAATCATATTTCATCCAATAAACCAAACACCTACACATAAAACCACTGAAATGAGTATGCATAAAGCTTAGTGAGTATACAAGCAATTAAATAAATAATTCACCACAAGCACTAACATGATACAATTATCAAATAATCACTTATCTCTTTAAATATATACTATTGAGCAATTGTAGAGATTTCTCCATATTTTGTACGGATCCGCAGTCCAATAGATACAAGTAAGCATGGCACTAAATCACATCGGAATGAATACCAAGCTTAATAGATACCGGGTAGTGCCAAGCACTATTTCGTAATAATCATTTATTTCGTAACAATCAAATCTCTACAATACTCAATTCATATAATTCCACATTAATTCCAAATAACTCAATAACTAACAACAATTAACAACAATGGTCAACAACAAATATCAACTTAAGATTCGAGATACGATACAACTTAAGAACGATCATGAGAAACAACTATAAGAAACAACCAATATTCCAAACGATTGTATGAACCTCTTGCTCGTAAGTAATCCGGAGCATACAATCATTACCCATTTAATCCTCGTATCACTCACCTTTGCTTTTAAGGTAATTGCATGATTTCACATCCAAATAGCTAAACCACCATTCTTGATCACTTAGCATATAACCTATCAATACAATAACACATTTAATAACTAGAAATCATTATAATCAACACATCAACATTATCAATCCATCACCCTTTTTAGATTGATCATATTACACCTAATCCTTTATTTCATAATTCTCTTTATTTCATTATTTCATTATTTGTATAAACACATTAATGATTATTTCTTATCATAATTCAAGATTCATCATAAACCAATTCCAAGGTTATGAAAATCATATTAAACATCCTTAATCCGTATTAACTTCTTAAAATTCATTATTCCATTATTTATTCCATAGTCATAAACATGACTTAATCACTTATAATTCTATTTCAATCATCACTAACAATCATCATGATCATTTTATTAACTTAATCATAATCATCCTCATAATCATAATTAATCCAATTGCTTAATCCTTTGATTCATTATTTCAATATCCTTTAATCATATTCCAACATCACCTTTAGACACTAATCAAAGTGTATTAACACCAAAACATATCCATATGACCAAAACCCACTTTGATCATTAATCCTACAAATCAATTAATCCATTTTTGGATCAAATTCATGTTATTCATCATCATAAACACACTTATACATTACTAATTCATCATAACACACTTCAATTTCAAATTAGAAACCATTAATCATTCATATTATTCAAAACCCCCATGAAACCCTAAATTTCAAATCAAAATTAAGCAAGAATTATAATTACCTTAGGTTAGAAATGATTAATCCTTGATGAATTCGAGTTCTCTAGCTCCAATTTCATGTTTTGGAAGTGATTTAGTTTAGGGTTTATGATTCGTACGTATCATGAAGCTTCTGGGTTTGAGAAATGATAAGGATGATATATGATACGTATCTACGCATGAAATTAGATATATATGTGTTTTAATTTTATTCTCCATGATTATCATTGTCTGGAACTTTAAAATCGACATACAGTTATTACTATTTTATTTCACCTAAAGTAAATATAATTTAAAACAATTACTATTACTTTATTCACAATATTACTTTTGGATTTTGGGGTGTTACATATATGACCTTGATGATCCCGCTGCTAATCTTCTCACGGTAATGCCTTTTAATTCTAACTTTTATTATATGAGAATCCTAATTCCAAACTCTCATGCAGGCCACTGAGATAATGTTGGAAAAGTATATCAAAAAAGTCGAAACAATCGACGATATGATCGCTGCCCACGAAAAGGACTTCAATAGATTAGCAAAAGAGAAACGAAAAATTGAAACTCTCAAAGCCATGCTTTCAAAGAAATCAAATAGAGTCAACGATGAGGCAACTGCTGCGGACAGTATCCTGATCAAAGAGGTAAAAAGAGATGCCATCATTGCCGTATTGGAGACCAAGATCCTGATGGCCACAGAAGCCGCTGAGAACGGACTAGACATCACTTTGTGGGATGTCGAAACATGGAGAAATAGGTTGGCAGAGATAAAGGGAAATCACGCTCCAACTTCATCCATAACTATTCATGGAGGATTCAAGGCCCCGAAAAGAAAAGCAACCAAAGCACCAAAAGCTAAGATCATTGATGTTTTAACAATAATTAAAGGTGAAGCTTCCAATCCCAGAGATAATGAAGATTTTACTATGGCAGATGACACGGTTGACAGTGATGGTTCTTTGGGCGAGGATGGCATATGACTAGCCGAAGCCCAATTTTTATCTTTATGCTTTTATTCTCTATGGGTTGTGTTGTAATCAAACAATTAACTTGGGGTGAGGTCGACTTGGCGTAGTCAACCATGGTGGTGTTTGAATGTGGTTTATGTTAGCCACAAGAGAATTTTATTTTCTGCACTTCTGAACTCAATCTAAGGATTTAGATAATCCTTAGACTTTTTTGCTGTGAATGATATTAGAATATTATCTATATCTTTATCGTTCAAAATACCGAGGAGATTCCCTCAATAAACATATTTTCGTTTGATGTCTGTTCAAAATCAGGATCCTGAGGAGATTCCCTCAAGATATACCCAGGATAATCTAGGCTTTTGGATAACGGGAAGATTCTCCCATTATCTGTCAAGCATAACAATATCGTTAGGATCCCCGAAAGGATCTAAAATAATCTTGAATTCAGGATCCTTATACTTCAGGAGCCTGAAATATGCTGCAGATAATAACAATCCATGATATATATCTCCTGAAATAAGAAAATATCACTAATTCGTTAAGTAATTGTGAACACAACCACATAAATTTTCAAAAAGATATTGCAATCTTTAAAAAGATTTTTATAATGCTTAGATCATAAAAAATAATTTTGATAATGTGAAAACATTATAACCAATAGATTTACTCATTGGATTAAACCAACAATAGATTTTGGTAATGAGTAAACATTACAACCATTAGATAGTTTAAAGCAAACTATATTAGTGACATGTAAACGCCAAGCCATTTGATAATGTGAAACATTATAACCATTTGATTCGTGGGCCAAGCCATTTGAGACATGAATATGCCTAACCAATTGGTAATGTGAAAACATTACAAACCTTAGTGACGTGAAAATGACACGAACCTTAGGTCGACACGTCTAGTGCACATCAGCGTTGACAATTCGGAAGAATTTAATCTATAGGTCAATGGTCATGAAATTGTCGGGTACCAGAGGCATCACCGATCCCATAACCCTGATTCTATAATCAAACATCGTGCGCACCCGGCGAGGTGTTCAAACCCTAAGCTTAGAGAGGTGTTTATCCGTCTAGGAAACCTCTAAACCTTAGAAGGAATGCAGGATCCCTTTGACAGGAGAGAGGTGGCCAAACCTCTAGTCTTCATTCCATAATCCTCGCATGTATGATCTACGAAAAATCAAGATCTTGGGTAAAGGTGGGTGTTAGTTTGCCTAACACCCCTCCGATGCTTAAGTCAGTACCAATGAGAGTGATAACACAAGAAATTTCCATGCATATGGTAATATATAATTACAATACACACATACATATGTAGTAAAGGACAAATAAAAATTTAACAAAAAGTTAAGGATCATAGGGGTACCTTCTTATGTTAAATATAAATAGTCGACTTACACATGGTTGAGTTTTAAATGAATAGCATTCCAGGATCTTGGAAGTAGCTATCCATCCGAATTAGCCAACCAATATGCCCCCTTTTCAACATCCGAGTCAATCAAATATGGGCCTTCCCACTTTGGTGCTAACTTGTCTTCTGCAGGATTCTTAGAATTATGAAATACTTTTCTCAATACCAAATCTCCTACTTGAAACCTCCTTATCCAGATATTTTATTGTAGGCTCTTGAAATCCTTAGTTGATATGCTGCAATTCTAACCTTAGCACGATCCCTGATCTCATCTATAGTGTCAAGATCATGAATCAATGCCTCTTTATTTGCTTCTAAAGTCTGCATCCGGGATCTTGCCGTTGGGATCACCATTTCTGTTGGGATTATAGCTTCAGATCCAAACACCAAAGCAAAAGGAGTTTGTTTTGTTGCTTCTTTTTCAGTAGTCCTATCAGCCTATAAAACAAAAGGCAATTCCTCAGCTCATCTTCCTTTCTTAGCATCCAGCCTCTTCTTAAGATTTTTGATGATGATCTTGTTGCTGGATTCTGCTTGACTATTAGCTTGAGGATGAACTGGTGTCGAAGTTATCATCTTGATTCCTCAACTTTCACAAAATTTAGTTGTTCTTCTTCCGATAAACTGAGATCCATCATCACAGACAATCTCCGCTGGGATCCCAAACCTAGTCAGGATATTTCTTTTAATGAACGAGATCACATCTTTTTCTTTTACTTGTACAAATGCCTCAGCCTCAATCCATTTTGAGAAATAATCTGTCATTGCAAGCATAAAAACTTTTCCTCTAGGAGTAGTAGGTAACTTTCCCACAATATCCATTCCCCATTTCATAAATAGCCATGGTGAGATAATTGGATGCATCGGTTCTGCCGATTGATGATGGATGTTCCCATGCCTTTGACAAGCATCACATTTGCGAGCAAAATCCATGGAATCCTTCTTCATAGTGGGCTAAAAGTATCATGTCCTTAAAGTTTTTGAAAACAATGCTCTGCCCCAAGAATGATTTCCACAGTCTCCTTCATGTATATCCTTAAGTACAACATGTGCTTCAGGATCCTCAAGGCATCGCAATAATGGTCCTGCAAGAGACTTACGATACAATATTCCATTTAAAATAGTAAAACGAGATATCTTTATTCTGAAGGCTTTATGATTAGTTTCATCCTTAGGGATCACATCATTTTGTAAATATTCCATGATTGGCCGCATCCATGATCCTGACTTGCCCCCAGAACCTGATGTATCCAAATTATCTCCAGATTCAACATCATCAATATCACACACTTGCTCTTTGTCAGCGATAGCAGGTGTCATGATATGCACAATCGGTATTTTAACATCTAGAGGGATCCTGAGACTTGATCCCAGGTTTGCTAAAGTGTCTGATTTAGTATTATCTTCACGTGGTACCTGTTGGATGTTGAAGATCTCAAAGCTACCTGCAAGATCTTTAACTATGCCCAAATACAAAGCTAGTCTATCTACTTTTACATTATAAGTTCCATTATAATGATTGGCAATTAATAATGAATCTACATATATATCTACATGTTTTATACCAATATCCTTGACTAATTGTAAACCTGCGATTAATGCTTCATATTCTGCCTCGTTATTGTTTGGGGCTAAATTTTATAATCAGGATACAGGATCCTAAAATCTTTTATTAATGTTTAAAATTACACCCAGGATCTTAGATACGTTCAGGATCACATATATATTCAGGATCTCACATATGTTTAAGATCTCAAATATGCAGGATCCCGGATATGATAAAGTATCTCGGGATCAGACGTTAATAATATTTGTTTGTCAATTTATGTTCAGGATCTTAGATGATCAGGATCCCGGATATGTTAGATATCCCGGGATCAAATGTTACTAATCCTTATTTATTAGTTTATGAACAGGAT
The DNA here is from genome assembly GCA_949592205.1 of Helichrysum umbraculigerum. NCBI lineage: Eukaryota > Viridiplantae > Streptophyta > Magnoliopsida > Asterales > Asteraceae > Helichrysum > Helichrysum umbraculigerum. The sequence goes on from CATIUR010000003.1 coordinate 67,010,738, forward strand.
CTTGAATGTTAAGGATCCCGGGTGATCAGGATCCCGGTTGCGGTCAATATATCGGGTAAAACACTATTAATCTTCGTTCGATTGATGTGCTTGTTGACCAAGTCTTGAAGGAGCGAATTAAGGGTTAAATATAGGATGATTACTGAATTGAAGTCCATTCCAAATCAAGAAAAAGTCAAGAAAGCGTGTTAAAAGCTGAGATAACTATGGAAGGTCGGATCCTAAAGATATCAGAGGATCCCGAAAATATCGGAGGATCCCGAGATTTTCGGAATTTCTGTTATATTGAATGTAGTATATAAATGAGGCCAAAATGATCGTTAGGGACACTTTTTACACACTCTTCCTCCATCTACACCACTTCTCTCGATCAAAGACACATGCAATTCATCTCTTTCACTTAGTTCATCACGAAAACACTTAGATCGATCATTTTTGTGCTCCTAGTTTGTAATTATCCTGAGTTTACTTAATAAAATCAACAAAGGCAAGGAGCAATTGTTTCTTCCCGAGGTTTTATCCCGGCGATCTAACAAGATCAAGGGCTTTCCTCGTATATCCGTGTGTCGATTGTATCTGCTCTTTATTTTCATCATTTACTTCATATTTTATCGATTATTTGTAGCATAATCGGCATTATCCCGAAATTATCTTGAATTTTATATAAGTTTTCACGTTTATCTTGTTATAAACACTTGATTCACACAAAATCTGCATTATATCATTATTAAGTTGCATTTTTACTTGATTATCTAGAAAACCACTAAAAGCACTCTACCTCACATACTAAGTTTGATCACTTAATTGCAATTGTTAATTTTTGGTCGAAACAGTTATTAGTGGCCTGAAATTCACATCTTATGGCTTGAGGCATAATATCTCCCTGGAGTGATTTTAATACAATTCATAATCCAGTTCCTTTTACATTAGAAGCACCATCAGTGTATAATGTCCATTTTTCACTTATTTGATTTAGTTCTTGTACTTCTAAATCTACTTCACTTTGAAGATCACTAGTAAAATCAGCAACAAAGTCTGCTAAGGCTTGAGGTTTAATTGCATTTCTAGGTTCATATATCAGGTTATAAGCACTCAGTTTCACAGACCATTTAGCTAATCTCCCTGACATCTCTGCTTTTCTCAAAACGCATTTAATTGGGTAATTAGTTCTGACATGAATATGATGCATTTCAAAATAATTCCTAAGTTAGTGGATGCCATGACTAATGCGAGTATAAGTTTTTCAAGATGAGAGTACCTGGTCTCGGCATCTAATAGGCTTTTACTTACATAATAGACAGGATGTTGTTGTCCTTCATGATCCTTGACTAGCACTGCACTTACACCATTTCGAGATACCGACAAATAGAGAAATAGTGGTTCACCATTCTCAGTCTTCATTAATAGAGGTGCCGATGACAAATAATTATTTAACTCCTGGAATGCAGCTTCATGCTTTTCTCCCGATTCGAACCTCTTGTTCTTTTTCAGGATATCATAGAATTCTTTACACCTGTCTGAGGATCTTGAAATGAAGCGATTCAAAGCTGTTATCCTTCCTGTTAGCCTTTGTATATCTTTAGGACTTGATGGAGACTTTAAGTCCAAAATTGCTTTAATTTGTTCTGGACTGGCTTCTATTCCTCTTTTTGTCACCATATATCCCAAGAATTTTTCTGCCCCTACTCCGAAGTGACATTTTGCAGGATTAAGCTTCATATTATATTGATCCAAAATATCGAAGGCCACCCGAAGATCCTGAAGATGATCCTGAGCTTTCTTCGATTTTACCACCATGTCATCAATGTAAACCTCCATAGTTTCTCCCAGTTGGTCTTTGAACATCATATTGACTAGTCTTTGATATGTTGCACTTGCATTTTTAAGACTAAAAGGCATAGCAATATAACAATATATACCTGTGGGAGTTATGAAAGTTGTGTCTTCTTGATCCGACGTTTCCATCTAGATTTGCTGAAATCCTGATGAGGCATCCATGAAGGTCAGGATCTCATGCCCAGTTGTAGCATCTATCATTGAATCAATATGAGGTAATGGGAAAGGATCCTTTGGACAAGCTTTGTTGAGGTCAGTATAATCCACGCACACTCTCCATTTCCCATTCTTCTTTTGTACTACCACCACGTTTGCCAACCACCTTGGGAATTTTACTTCCCTTATCATGCCAGCAGCAAGTAACCTTTCAACGTCTGTTTGGATAATAGCATTCCTTTCCGGAGCAAATTTTCTCCTCTTTTGTTGAACTGGCCTGAAACTATTATCAATTCCTGGCTTATAAGTTATAATATCCTTAGATATACCTGTCATATCCTCTGGTTTCCAAGCAAAAGTCGATCTCCTTTGATTCAAGAATTTCATCAGATCCTGTTCAAGATCCTTAGGCATCCCTGAGCCTATAAGCACTTTTTCTTCAGGATCCTTCGAATCTAGCGGCATTTCTTAGACATCTTGTTCTGTTGTTTCCAAGACATCCCATGCCTTTTTCTTTGATTGCTATGCTGACGGAGGCTTGGTAGTAGACTTCATTGATGTTGTATAATAATCTTTCGCTTTTTGTTGGTCACTGCTGATCTTGACTACCCCCTAAGGAGTAGATAATTTGAGACATTGATGATATGTTGATGATACTGCTTTCATGTCATGTAACCAGGGTCTACCTAGAATAATGTTATAGCTTGATAAACAATCCATAACACAAAATTTTTTAAGCAAATTTACCCCTTCAATGTAGATTGGCAATTTGATCTAGCCAACCGTATTCTTTGCTTCACCACTGAATCCTACCAACACAGTAGATCTGGAGGTTGTTTTGGTCAAAAATTTACCCAAGGCAATTTAGTGATCAAATCTAGTTTGTGAGGTAGTGTGTTTGTATTGATTTTCAAGATAATTTGATGAAAAATGCTACTTTTAGATGATAGTCTATAAGTTCAACAATATGAATGTAAAACCTTGTTAAAAATGCGATCAAAGACTTTGTGAATAACTAATTTGTAAGAAACAAGTGTTTGATAACAAAAATAAGTGTGAAAATCAAGTATAATCTAGGATAATTCCAGGATAATACCGTTTATATTCAAAAAATGATGAATGAACTAAGTAATCAAGTAACGAATGCAAGAACAGAGTGATGTACGAGGAAAACCCTTGATCTATAGTAGATCGCCGGCACAAAACCTCGGGAAGGATCAATCGATCCTTGCCTTATGTTTATCTTATTGAATAAAAATGAATCACAAACTAAAGAGCACAAGAATGATCGAATCTAAGTGATTAATCGATGAAATGTGTAAGTGTTGGAATTTTGCAGAGAGTGTTTCTAGTGTAAGTAGTGAGCATAAGTTAACCTAATCGATCATTCAAGCCTCGTTTATATACTACAAGTCAATAACAAACAATTCCGAAATATCCGGGATCATCCCCGAGATTTGGTGGAGCATCTCCAACGTTCACTTGACCAAGTATTAAGCACGTGTTGACTTCCTTACTCGTAATTCAAATATTTTCCAAGTAATATACGATCCACATAAATCGGAGCTACTTCCCACGTCCCTTATGACCTAGTCAAATAATAATAGACACGCGGAAATATTAGCAGCAAAGGGATCCCGAGATGTTTGATATCCGGGATCCTTATAATAAACGTATATTATAAGGTAAACAATATAGTCTTAAATCCAGGATATATGATTGTTTTGGTCAAAAATTACACTAAGTAATTAAGTGATCAAATTTGGATTGTGAGGTTAGGTGTAAAAATTACTCTTAAGATAATTACATAGAAACACGATTATCTCTATTAGTAAGCAAATATTTGGTGTAATAAGATAGATTAAATACGTAGATCCTTGTTGAACAAATGTTTTAATATCAAAGCTCAAGAACAGATTGAGGATAATACTAATTTGACAATGAAAATGTAAAAAGAATGCAGTTAAAGCAATACGAATTATAAGTAAATAAAAACGACACAATGATGTACGAGGAAAGCCCTTGATCAAGGTTGATCGCCGGCACAAAATCTCGGGAAGGATCAAATGATCCTTACCTTTGTTAATCTTATAAAAATGAAAGTAATTGATTACAAACTAAGAGCACAAGGATGATCGGCTATGTGATTAAGTGTGTGAATCTAGCTAAGTGTTGATGAAATAAGCGTAAATGAAAGTAATAGCAGAGTGTTTGTGAGTTTTTTAAATACTAAGAGCGTATAACAATATAAGCGTGAGTAGTGAATATTCGTTAACCTAAATGATCATCCATGCCTCATTTAAATACTAAGAGCGTATAACAATATTCCTGAGATTTCAGGGATCCTCCGATAAAGGATGAAAACCACCAACGTCTCTTTTGACTTCATTTTACACGTGCATTAGACTTCGTCTTCATATAAGCGTATCAAGACCTTGCCATATAATCCGGAGCATATCTCAGATGACGCGTTCCTCTTATGACCTGGTCAATACTCAAGGAAAACAAACATGTTAAACAGCACATGATCCTGAACTAATATAGGTTCAGGATCCTGAGCTATGCATAGTCCAGAATAAACTTAGGATCCTCACTTAAGGACTCCCTCATTCAATATCCTGCATGATTATGTTAGATAAATATATCCTGAGTAGGATTCTGCAAGACAAGTAACAAGAATATATCCAGGATCCTTGACTATATCTGTGATCCTGAAAACAGACTTACAAATTATCATTATCCTGCTATACAAATATAAAACGTAAATGCTTTTCATACCTGTGTGACGAGTATATGATGCTAATATGGATCCTGCAATGTTAGATAAAAATCTACCCACAACAATTGCCCCCGAAGTTATAACGTTTTTCAGGATCCTTAAACGTTGTAACTTCTCAAAATAACCGCTTAAATCGTGTTAGGTAGATGTATTGGTTACCGTGTCTGAGTACTTATAACCATTCTGATACTTATCTTTTCTTATTCGTCTTCTCGTTGCTACATTTCTTCGCAAATCTTCAGGTATTGCTTCTTTTTCTCATTTCCTTTCAATTTCGCACTTAAATAGTTCGCCCAATATGTCTCTGATAGTTCTAGATGACAACCACGACCATCCTGAATTCATTAAATAGGGTTTAATCTAAAACCCTGAACCCTGCACCTTTACCGACCTCGATATCGATCAATTAAAAATCCAGGGTGCTTTTCCCCCAAATATCGTTTTTAGGTCTTTTTATCCTTGAGCCTTAGCTGATTTCTCATCTGAGAAATGGATTTGCTTCCCGGAATATCCTTTCACTCTAGGTTTGAAATTCCCTTTTCCACCTCTAATAACAGAGTTCTCCAATTCCACCAAACTCTGCTTTGCTCAGGCCATGCCAATTATTTGGCGTACACTTTTTGTTATCCAAACAATCATTAACCTTCATACCTTAGAATTAGGGCTTCCGAAATTAGCTCAGACCTACCATCTTAGGACCCACGGCTCTCACTACTTTTTATTCAAAGTCAAACCCAATCGTTCCCACTTGGTATTGCGAACCAAACATAATGACCCAAACTGGAAGAGCATATTTTTCTTTGTTGACCGCAATTCTTTACCCGATTGTAGTCAAGTTCCTTCTTCCTAGCTACTCAAGGATAGGAGACAATTTTTTTTTTTTTTTTAGGGTTCATAAAATATAAAATCTTAATTCTGACATGATTTCATTTGCTTCAGTTGACTTTGCGGCTTTAGCACCTCCCGACCTGGATACTGAAGGCAATCTAAAAGCATTCTTAGAGGTTCCTGAGGATGAAAGAACCTTCAAGCATCCTGAACAGGTTGATAGTACAGGATCTCAAGATACCTCTATGTCTGGTGAGTTTGAAGATATTGAACATTTTCAATGTGCATTATATAATCCTCATTTGCTTCTCCTTTTCTCTGAATCCAGCTTCTTACATCAGTCTCCTTGATATTGACAACGATTCTTCCGAGGATAAGGTAGAAAAATCAACTCCTGCAGCAGCGAAACCCAGATTGCCTAATCTCCGTTCTAAGTCATCAAAGAAAAGGAAAGCTGCTGACATCTTTGATCCTGCCAACCTTGATTCCGAATTTGCCAAGGTAACAAAAATCCTTATTCAAATTGCTTATTGTGACAATTCCACCTATACGTTGATTTTGTGTTGACCATCGAGCATCTTTCCAAGTGCTACAAAGAGAAAGCCAGCGCATTCAATGACATGTGCAAGCTGTCCACAGCTATGAAAAATGCACACGATAAAGATGTTGCCGAGCTTGCAAAGTCAAAAAAGGAGAACAAGGATCTTAAAGCTTATATTCTGAAGATAACTGCTGAAGCTGATGCCAAGACTGAAGAGATCACGCAGGAGTTGACAACAAAGAAAAAAAGGGATGCTACTATCGCCATTTTCGAGGCTTGAATGAAAATGGTTGCCGAGGCCTCTAGCAAAGGTCTTGACACTTCATTCTGGCCGGTGGATACCTGGGCTACCAAGCTTGCCAAAGCCAAAGGTGAAAGTCCAGGAGTAGCATCCACACCTGCATCCAAGATCTCAAAAGCTGCAACAACTACCTCCGCATATCAAGAAGACTCAGACACAGACAAATTGGCTTCAGTTTCAGAGGTTCTTCAAAGCATGGCAACAATGGGAGACGGCAACACATTGGGCGAGGAAGGCAAATGAATAGCCGGAGCCCAGTCTTTATTTTATTTTATCGCACTTTATATTTTATGGTTTATGGTGTAAACAAAACAATTGATTTTGGGGTGAGGTTGACTTGGTACAGTCAACCATGGTGGTGTCAAGTGGTTCATGTTGGCCACAGGACAACTTATATTTCCTACACTTTTGAACTCTAATCCTAGGATTGTACAATCCTTAGATCTTTTGCTGTTAATTATATCAGAATATTTTCCATGCCTTGTGTCTTCATGATACTGAGGAGATTCCCTCAGTATACATACATAGGTTTGCTTGATATCTGCTTAAAAACAGGATCCTGAGAAGATTCCCTCAGGATACACCCAGGATAATGAGAAAATTCTCTCAATATCCATTCAACATCATATAATTCGAGGATCCTTAAGTGGATCTGAAATAATCTCGGGTTTAGGATCCTAATATTCCAGGATCCTTACCCGGATTTCATTTAAACTTGAGTTTAGGATCCTAAGATTTTAGGATCCTAACGTATATTGCTGAAATGATGAACTCCCAATGAGGATTTCCTGTAACATGTAAATGTTGATAATTTGTCAAACAATTGTGAAAACAATTTATTTTTTGAAAAATGTTGTGATCTTAAAAAGATTTTGCGATCCTTAGATCAAAACATTTTTGATAATCATGAAAACATTATAGCTAATAAAGTTATTTATTAGACTTAACCAATGAAAACTTTGATAATGTGAAAACATTATAACCATTAGATAGTTTAAGAAAACTACATTAGTGACATGTGAATGCCAAATCATTAGGTAATGTGAAAACATTACAAACCGTTTGATTCTTGGGCTACGCCATTTAAGACATGAAAATGCCTAACCAATTGGTAATGTGAATACATTACAAACCTTAGAGTGACGTGAAAACGACACAAACCTTAGATCAATACGTTTAGTGCACATCAGTATCGACATTCGTTAGCGCTTGATCTATAGGCCAACGGAAATGAAGTTGTCGGGTACCAGAGGCATCACCGATTCCCTAACCATGGCACTATAATCAAACATCGTGCGTGATAACACGTAAAAAGTCATGTTTTTACGTATGTTATCTTCCGCATTTTAGGCACAAAGTTAACAAAAACACACTTAAAAGGACATTATTCATAAAGTTTTGTTAACTAAGTCAAAACGGAGTCGATGTTTGTAAAATCACTAAAAATGGCATGAAAAACGTAAGAAACAGGGCAAAACTGCTTCACCGTACCTCCGTTCACTCATTTCAGCACATCTTAAGCTACACTTCGAGATAGGACCTCTAACTTTTGTCATTTTCTTCGTTAGGAAAATACGAACGCGTGGACATAAAGATCGCTCAAACCGGATAAACGACGAAAAAGATACGCACAAACGAAGAAACGAGGGACCGAAGAGCCAGCATACGGCTGAACACAGCCGTATACAGCTGGCCCAGACCGTATACGGTTGGACCTGGACCGTATACGGCCTATACAGACCGTATACAGCCTGTACAGACCGTATACGGCCTAAGCCCAGCCGTATATGGCCTGGTTCTGCCGTATTCACCCTATGCTCAGCCGTATACGGTACAGTTCAGCCGTATACGGTCCAGCTCAGCCGTATCGTGCGTTTAGGAGATAAAAATCTGATTTTTATTCGCCTTTGTGATACGGTTGTGCGTTTGAAGGTTTGGATACGGTCTATAGATACGGCTGTGCATTCCCTATATATACAAGCCTCATTTCAATCATCAACCATCTCTCATCACTTCACACACACTTTATTCTTCGTTTTTACATTTTTATACGTTTACTCTCTCTCTAGGTTAGTTTAGTTAGATAGTTCCTCTCTCAAGAGTTTTCTCTCTCTAGAGAGATAGATAGTTAGTTGGTTAGCAGTAGAGAGAAAAGGAAAGCTGGTATCGTAATCACGGTGTAATAAGAAGCAATCTTGGTGCAAGACTTCGCCTTTCTTTTCAGCTGTTACTCTGCTCAATTATCTGGTGATATCTATCTTTTCATACTTATACTATGTCCGAATTATTTATGCCTGCTTGTATGATGTATGTTACTGTTATTGCCATGCTTATTGAGTAGTGTCCTGTTGCGGTTGTTGAAATGTAGATAATTAGACGTAGGGATGATGTTGAATTAATCTTTAAAAACCATATAATTGGGGATTGTTATTTTTGTTATGTCTAAAAATTATCATGCAACAAGACTGAGTTATGGATCACACTTTCCAGTCCTTCGTGTGACTGCTACTCTAGGTATAGTAGGAAGTTATCCGTGTTATAGTACGAAGCTGTGTTTGTCACTATAATTCGGCTGAAGTACTGGGTATAGCTTTGGAAACACCACTGGTGGAGTACAACGTGGAAGCTCCGGAAAAAGCCGTCTGTGCCAACACTGTGGGTTACCTAGAGACCCTAGAATATGGCCTATGAATCAATATAGCTGTGGAAATATTACAGTACACCGTCTGTCTACCCCTGGAACTGAAGCTGTGGAAACACTTCAACATAGTACACCGTACCTGTACCTAAGGATAAAAGCTGTGGAAATATCATAGTACACCGCAAACATATCCCTGGTTACGAGGATCTGTGGAACTGTTTAAGTGTAGTACATCATGAAAGGTGCCTAGGGTGGTACGCTGTGGAATGAGTATGCATTGTACACCGCTGGTGTTCCTAGGGCTGAATGACTGATTGCAAAGGAGAGTCTAGATTATGACAGAAGTAATTGAACTAATCAAACGTAAGGAATGAGTCTAGGGATGAAAGTCAAGCCCAGCAGTGGTTCAGGATTCTTAAAACCCCTAGACTCTACAAAACTGATAGTTTAGAATAACAAAATAATAATCTGAGCATATTTAGGAGATGGCATTTACATTTAGGTGTTAAGAACGGTCAGAATTATCGGTATGGCAGTCTGTTACCTTATTCCTGCACCCTTCAAGGGTCACTTGTCCACAAAGACAGTGTGGGGGGTTGAGCAGCCTGTTCTGATCAGAATCACGATAGCCTAGGTCTCGTGACATACTAATTCTGGTAAATAACTAGAATTAGTAGGGTCCTAGTGTTTACACCCGTAATGCACTTGTCTATTAACTAAAAATCTCCCCAATTATCTTTATAATAAGCATCATCCCGACAACTGATTATCGAAGTTTCAATCGCCGCAATTCTCTATCTGTCTACCCAGCTACCGATTCTTCTCTATCTTTATTTTTCTGCATTTAGTTAATTAATTAATTAGAAAACTAAAACCCCAAAACCTACCTACTTGCACAAACCCTATCCTAAAAGTGAACTCCATCTTTGGCATCGCTTCGTTTCAATTCGCTCCGATTTAAGAACGAGCTAGAGTTATACTTACTGCTTACTCACCCTGTGTAGTAGGTAGTATTTATAAGTTGAGCCCCAGCTCTTTATAAATTTAAAACTTAACCACCGACGCTGCCCTAATCTGTCCAGTCTCTGGTCCTCCGACGACAAGGACGGTCCTCCTTCCCGCTAAAAGGCAGGAGGGCTTCTTGAGCCGACGTTTCAGGGCGCGTCAAGTTTTTGGCGCCGTTGCCGGGGATCGTAGAGCGTTACGATTCTGAAGTCGCCTTAGATAAAATAAGCCTTTAGGATATCCTTTTCGTATAGGTTGTCCTCAACTTATCGAAAGTTACTTTCTTTAGAATAAATTAGCTTAATCTAGAATAAAATGAAAAATCCAAAAATATCTTTCTACGATTCGCCGCCTTCCTATCCCATTTCTCCATCCGCCAGCAAGACGACTTAAGAAATGATGACTATGGACGATGTTGAGTTCTTCAACCACTTGGAACAAGAGTTGAAATCCGACTTTCACTCATCACCGGAAGAAGCCTCCGCTGGACCAGACGACGATTCTAAAACCTTAGGGAAACTCTTAGATCTTGACTTAGGAATCCATAAATCTCAACAGAAGATCTCAGCTTCTGCTTCTAGCATTCCAAGCTATCAGGTTTTACCTACGCCTGAGATTAAACATTCCTTCGAAAATATCCATAGATTCCCTGATTTTCTCGATAATTTTCATGGAAACCCTCAACCCTTTCATTCTTCATCCAATAAAGAACGAATCCCCATAAGGAATGAGGATATTCATGAACATCTTCCAAAATCACCAACTTTTGTATACCTCGTACCGGAACCCTCGTACACTATTTATCGTGTTGTAGATAAGGAAATACCGAAAGATTAAAATAATGATGAAATCCGATACGTTGGTTACTCTTTTGATCCTGGTAATAGATTGGATGTATGTAAAGCATTTGCCTTACACTTAAATATGTCTGATTTTCCTTACTCAGTCGAGCAAAGAAAAACCATCTTAAGGGTTGACATACTTGTAGGTATTCTCCACTGTCTTCCGACCCAAAAGGACGATAGTATCTTCACACGATATCGAGAGCAAGAGCGAAAGCTTTTATCAGAAATAGATCGCGTCATGGATCTATTTGCTTGCACCGATTATCAACCGATTTCTCAAACCATGATTAATCGTTATGTTGCAACTATGATAAAAGAGCTTGAGCTATTAACTTCTAAAGATCCCGCGATCACTCTCGTCATTTCTGGGAAAATTCCATTTTTCGTAGATCCCGCCGCCTATATAATCGCCAAGTTGCAAGAAATATTTCCTGGAGCAGACGACAACAAGATAGAAGCCGCTTTCTTTGCTGAAAGAAAAGATGTCCACGTTAAACTCGCTTCGTTGTTCAATCAATCCAAATTCCCTTTCACCGTTTCTCAAAGATCTCTAATTTTGGATATTACCGTTGCAGTGCAAACTACAAATGGTAACCCCGACTCAAAAGAGGAACTTAGGTTTCAGAGAATTTTAGGAAATCTTCTTCATGACCTTAATAATATAGACCGCGGTATGCGAATGGGAATTTCAAGTAAAAAGAAAGTTAGAAAGGAATTTAATAAGTTTGTTAATAATCTGCTAGAATTAGGTCGGAAAGAACGTTTGACTTTCGTTGACTCACTTTCCTCCACATCCCCACACCAAACCCACCATTTTCAACCAAATCAAGCTTCATTCCTTCATCTCTAGGTCATTTATGAGTCTCTAAACATCATTACATCTTCATCAAGGTATGATTCCAGCTTAAAATACCAAAATTCTCTAACTTTGTTAACTTAGGGTTTCAAGTTAGTTCTTGATAATTTGTGCCTTACATTGCGAAATTGAGCTTTGATTCTTGCTTAGTGATGATATAGGATGATGTAGGAACTAGCATTACTAGTTAGATTGGAGTAATTTGATGTTTGACTTTGGAAAGTTGACTTTCTTTGACTTTTATGGCTAGTTAGCCCATTTTGACCATTCGATGATTAAATTGCTTATGATAAGTTGTTTGTTGATTGATTAATGCTTAATATGATTAGTATAGCTTATTCATTTTCTTCATTTGCGGTTAAATGCGTGTTATGGTCAAGTTAGCAAATTAAAGTAAGCATGAAACGTTGACTTTTGATTAAACGTCACCATTTTGAAACAAAACTCTTGGTTAAATGATGTTTTGACTTAAGTTAATGCTAATGCCTTACTTTGATTTGCTAGTTCAAGTTAGTATTACTATGGATTGGGTAAATGACTAAAGGAAACCTTACTTTGGTAAAGTTGACTTTAAAGTCAAAACGGCTTAATTTTTAGTAATCTAGTGACCATTCTAGTTTATAAGAATCAAGATTGTGTTGCGAAATTGAATCTTTGAGAGTATAATGGCAAGTCTTGAATTAATGCTACACTTTCCTTTAAACAACTACTTTTAAAAATTCTAAGGTAGCAAAAATGCCATGATCACTTTAAAAGATCCAATCTAACAACACGATTGTCAACTAAGGAAGCTTTGTTGCATTACTTGCATGATATGGTTAAAAATGCTAAATACTTGCTTAAATAATCATGATAGTTTGTATTAGTATACGGTAATAGGTTATGCTTGCCATGATAAGGTAATTACATGATTAAGACTTAAATCTATATCATACATGCTTATGATGGTTAAGTAGTCTTTTGACTTGTCTTCTAGAATTCATTAAACACCTAATAGCCTATTGTTGTAAACCAAAGTTTCTTGTGATGGTTGGAAGCTGAGTTTGGTAGTATTACTAGTTATTACAGGTTTTTGGGACTGCTCATATTCTAAAGCCCACATTTCGAATTTTCGTTAAAAATCTAGAATATGATCTATTCCATAAACTTGTGATTATTCTTGGTAATTCACTATGTTCTTGTTTTCTCTTATTTACAGATGACTGATATTCCTCGCTATATCAGGAAATCCATCAAGGAACCAGAGAAACGGGAGTTATATCAGAAATGGTTAACACATCAATTGGGGGAAAATAGGTACATAGTGTGGGAAGACTTAGAGCAGATCAGTTTAAACCAAGGGTTTGAAGATTTGATAGTATTCAAGGAAGGGAAGCGACATCTGCGAGCCTGGAAGAATCTGTTTGAGATTAGGGAAAGTGTTTATCAGGAATTAGTTGCTGAGTTCATGGTGACCTTCCAGTTTGACAAAACGATCGATAAACTCGATAATGATCAAATGATCAGATTCAACTTTATGGGCAACCCTCACCACATGTCATTAGGAACCTTTGCCAGCCACCTTGAGTTATACACTGAGTATCAGGTTACTACTCCTTTCTTCTTGAAGGCAAACAGAGAGGTGAAACAGCGAGACCACACTGCTATTTGGCAAGAATTGACTGGAAATCAGTTTCAGTCCAATGTCAAAGCCACTTCTTTTCTTGATAAGCACCACCAGGTTCTCCACAACCTCATCGCCTGCAGCATTCGAGGCAAGAGAAAGACTAAAGGAGCTGTTAGGGTAAAGGACTTGCAGATCATCAAGAACATTATAGAGCAGGAACACGTTAATGTTTCTTATTTGATTGCTGATAGGATCCTTACTGAGTCAGGGTACACCGAGTCAGAGTTTGCATATATGGGAGCAGTAATCACTAAGTTAGTTAGGAGAATGGGGCTGTTGACTGAGGAGGTGATTGGTAGCCTGATACCAGTGGCAAACAGGGTATCTAAGCCATATGATATTAACAATATGGTTAAGGTTTAGTTGCTAGAGAAGGATGCTGATGAGTAGATAAGATGGAAGGATGGTGAGATCATTCCGGGAGTTCGCATGAGACCCCCGAGGAGCAAGAGTGTTAGGTTTGAGTTCGATGACAGCACGGTCCACCGACAGCCTAGGACCACTGTTCTTCATGAGCGAGAGGAGGGTGAGACAGCCGCTGCTGAGGCACAAAGTCCACTGATACCGCCTGTTCGAGAGTTTGGTTGGGGAGATCCGGTATCATCCGAGCTCACGTACGGTATGTTGGGTATGCTTAACTCACACTACACACATGACACATATTTAGCTACTGAGTTTGGATTCCCACAACCTACACGCCCTACATGGGTATGCGGCCCACGACCACCCAACTACCACACCATGCCACTACATCCATTTGCCATGATGCCATCCACTACCACCGTTCCCTACACCTCCATACCACCCACATCATCCACTCGCACTGTGCCCATGGAGATTCCTCGAGCCCGCCGTACCAGGACTACCCCTGCGGCTGAGCCAGTTTTCTTTGTGCACACTGCGACACCACATGAGCCATATATCCCATATATTGGGCAGCCATCTTCCCGTGCCATGACCCGTCCGGGACCAGCTGAGTCAGCCATATCAAACACATATTCAGAAACAAAACTCACCTCAGTCAGGATTTAGACAGGACATGCAGGTTGATGATCAGGTACAGGTTCAGACTGACTATATGCCAGACATGATTACTGCTGCTTTGCCTACTTTGTCAGGACTCACAGGGATGCTTCAGAGCAACCCAGTGCCATCCTCTAAGCTTCCACCTTACCAGATGCCTGGTGCTTCCTTAGGATCGTATGAGATGGCAGACATGGGACTAGACCCCAACTTCCATTTGTACCCGATCTAGCCATCAGCATCCGGCAGACAGCGCAGTTCGTCTTCAGCATCAGTCTCCCGCAGAGCATCGAGTGGACAGCACTCTGCTTCACGTGCTGCACCTTATGGCTCCATGCCACCTCCAGCTCACGAACCACCATCCAACCAGGATCTTTCTCGCCCTTGATATTTTACTATCATTTATGTTGGATGACTGTATAACTCTATTACTAGTATTACTGATATTTGGGATAACTGTATTAACTGTTGCTGCAGACTTGTGTTGGTCCCAACCTGTGATCTGGTTGGACCCACATATCTATCTTATCTTATCGTTTATCTATAATTTTACTTATGTTATGTTTTGCTTAATTAATTTTCAGATTACTTTCGAATAAAAGAGAGTAGTAGATAGTATGAAAATTTCCCTACGAGAGCCCGAGATGACGCACAAATCATGCAAAGATCCTGATCCAAGCCAATTGAACTACCCTACCAAATCAGAATCTTCAAACACACATCTCAGTCTTTTCTAGGGGAGTTTTTCGTTCCATTTCCTTAGTGATTTCCTTTCATCGCCTATAATTCTCCATGTTTCCCATCATGCTTAAATTCTAAAGTGTGGGATTCTAAATCCCAGACGAATCAATCCAACTTAGAAATAGGGTTCCGAAATATTTTCAAACTTTAAGTGTGGGATTCCTCCCAAAAAAAAAGAATTTTAAACTTAGTTTGAGAACATTAGGGACAATGTTCCTCTAAGTGTGGGATACACGGTATGATATACCGTATTCTTTGACTTTGATTGCTCGTCCAAAGTATAACTTTCCTAAAAATAAGCTTAACTTCGACAGTGAAGTCTTCACTCATTCAGTTGGCTTAAATTTTTCTAAAAACCTTATTTTTGCTAAAATTTTTAAATTTTTGACTCTAAATAATTTTGAGAAAGATAAATTTTTCCGAAAATTGATTAAACTGCTTTGGAAAGTAAGATAAGTTAAGATATGAATCCCTTGAAAATGAAATGTTAATTGAAGAGCATCGCACGGCTAGGCACATACAACCCTGTTTGCAGTGAGGTACTTGAGCCAATAAAAGCATTCATTTTTAATGCTTCACTTCTTCGTTTGATGTGTGTGCCGATGCATGTGCTTTGAGTTAGAACTTGCTCTTGGTATACGCTTCGAGACCACACCAATGAGCACCGTACGCGGTGAAGGTGCAGTCAGAGGACCTTGACATTTCATAGGACTAAAACCCCATTTCTTAAAGCCTAACCCGTCCAACTCTCATTCGTGAGTGTTGAAGATCCACTAGTTAAACCCTTTGAGCCTTAACCTTTCATTTCTTCAAAACCATCAGTCACCACCTACCCTCACCTTTTCAAAAATTTTAAACTTAGAACGTTTTGGAGTTATGAAAAGCGTTATTTAGGCATCCTTGCCACTTTTGTCTCACACACTCTCAATTTCTCTCTGTGTTCTCTTAGAAATCTTGCGTGTGTTAAAAATCATATATCTATTGAAAGCAAAAATTCAGGTGCGAAAAATTGGCACCTTTTCTGAAAAGCTCAGTCAAAATGATATGTCAAAAGGACAAAGTGTCCAAGATCTCTCGAAATATATATATATATATATATATATATATATATATATATATATATATATATATAGAAAAGAAAAGTAAAAAAGGAGAAAAATCTCCGAAAAAATTCCCACAAAAATAAAATAAAGCTTAGTGCTTGAAACGGTTCCAAGCTCCGAGTGAAGCCCCCAAAAAGGCGATCAGTGAATAAAACAAAACGAAAGAAGAGACCTTTCTCGCTCGGCGCAGAAAGAATGCCTATTCAGAAAGAATGCCTATTCAGAAAGAAGTCATCAAAGCTACCTTTCTTCATAAATAAAGTTTCTTCGTGTGCGTTTTCCGTTTTAAAGAGTGTCAAGATAATTTGATTCATAACTTTAGGACTTCTGAGTTTAAAGAAAATACCCCGTTTTTCATTTCCAAAAATTCACCATCCTCCGTACCCCTT
Organism: Helichrysum umbraculigerum; assembly: GCA_949592205.1. NCBI lineage: Eukaryota > Viridiplantae > Streptophyta > Magnoliopsida > Asterales > Asteraceae > Helichrysum > Helichrysum umbraculigerum. The sequence goes on from CATIUR010000003.1 coordinate 67,027,448, forward strand.
TGTTCCATCACCCACTCAAAAACCCGAAAAATGGCTTGGGATGATTAGCACCGTTCTCATTGAAGTGGTGGAGATCCGATTCTTGATCAAGCCTATGATGAGGAGCAATGCATGACTGGCTTTATAAGCGATTTCGTTTGATTAGAATGATAGGAAACCCGATACACTTTGAGTGAATTGAGTGACCACCTTTGTGAGATCGCCTAGTCATGTATAATATCCATCGAGAATTGTGAAAGTATGCCAAGGTTAACATTTCAGGTTTAAGGGGGGACTATCTTAATGATGCTTGCTTTCCTGAAAAGGTTTATTTGGTTTTTGATAAATTGATTAATCTCTGGTTATTTATTGTCAGAATCCCCAAAACTAGATTTTTCAAAACCTTATAGCAAGTGAGAATTTTAAAGTTTGCTTGAGGACAAGCAAAAGTCTAAGTGTGGGATATTTGATAACACGTAAAAAGTCATGTTTTTACGTATGTTATCTTCCGCATTTTAGGCACAAAGTTAACAAAAACACACTTAAAAGGACATTATTCATAAAGTTTTGTTAACTAAGTCAAAACGGAGTCGATGTTTGTAAAATCACTAAAAATGGCATGAAAAACGTAAGAAACATGGCAAAACTGCTTCACCGTACCTCCGTTCACTCATTTTAGCACATCTTAAGCTACGCTTCGAGATAGGACCTCTAACTTATGTCATTTTCTTCGTTAGGAAAATACGAACGTGTGGACATAAAGATCGCTCAAAACGGATAAACAAAGAAGAAGAAACGCCCAAACGAAGAAACGAGAACCGAAGAGCCAGCATACGGCTGAACACAGTCGTACACGGCTGGTCCAGACCGTATATGGCCTGTACAGACCGTATGCGGCCTAAGTCCAGCCGTATACGGCCTGGTTCAGCCGTATTCACCCTATGCTCAGCCGTATACGGTCCAGTTCAGCCGTATACGGTCCAGCTCAGCCGTATCGTGCGTTTGGGTGATAAAAATATGATTTTTATTCGCCTTTGCGATACGGTTGTGCGTTTGAAGGTTTGGATACGGTCTACGGATACGGTTGTGCATTCCCTATATATACAAGCCTCATTTCAATCATCACCATCTCTCATCATTTCACACACACTTTATTCTTCATTTTTACATTTTTATACGTTTACTCTCTCTCAAGGTTAGTTTAGTTACATAGTTTCTCTCTCTAGAGTTTTCTCTCTCTAGAGAGATAGATAGTTAGTTGGTTAGCAGTAGAGAGAAAAGGAAAGCTGGTGTTGTAATCACGGTGTAATAAGAAGCATTCTTGGTGCAAGACTTCGCCTTTCTTTTCAGCCGTTACTCTGCTCAATTTTCAGGTGATATCTATCTTTTCATACTTATACTATTTCCGAATTATCTCTGCCTGCTTGTATGATGTATGTTACTGTTGTTGCCATGCTTATTGAGTAGTGTGTTGTTGCGGTTGTTGAAATGTAGATAATTAGACGTAGGGATGATGTTGAATTAATCTTTAAAAACCATATAATTGGGGATTGTTATTTTTGTTATGTCTAAAACTTATCATGCAACTAGACTTTGTTATGGATCACCCTTTCCAGTCCTTCGTGCGACTGCTACTTTAGGCTTAGAACTTGATCACCTCTAGGTACAGTAGGAAGTTATCTGTGTTATAGTACGAAGCCGTGTTTGTCACTATAATTCGGCTGAAGTACTGGGTATAGCATTGGAAACACCACTAGTGGAGTACAACGTGGAAGCTCCGGAAAAAGCCGTTTGTGCCAACACTGCGGATTACCTAGAGACCCTAGAATATGGCCTATGAAACAATATAGCTATGGAAATGTTACAGTACACCGTCTGTCTACCTCTGGAACTGAAGCTGTGGAAACACTTCAACAAAGTACACCGTACTTATACCTAGGGATAAAAGCTGTGGAAATATCATAGTACACCGCAAACATATCCCTGGTTATGAGGATCTGTGTAACTGTTTAAGTGTAGTACATCGTGAACGGTGCCTAGGGTGGTACAATGTGGAATGAGTATGCATTGTACACCGCTGGTGTTCCTAGGGCTGAATGACTTATTGCAAAGGAGAGTCTAGATCATGACAGAAGTAATTGAACTAATCAAACGTAAGGAATGAGTCTAGAGATGAAAGTCAAGCCCAGCAGTGGTTCAGGATTCTTAAAACCCCTAGACTCTACAAAACTGATAGTTTAGAATAACAAAATAATAATCTGAGCATATTTAGGAGATGGCATTTACATTTAGGTGTTAAGAACGGTCAGAATTACCGGTATGGTAGTCTGTTACCTTATTCCTGCACCCTGCAAGGGTCACTTGTCCACAAAGACAGTGTGGGGGGTTGAGCAGCCTGTTCTGATCAGAATCACGATAGCCTAGGTTTCGTGACATACTAATTCTTGTAAATAACTAGAATTAGTAGGGTCCTAGTGTTTACACCTGTAATGCACTTGTCTATTAACTAAAAATGTCCCCAATTATCTTCATAATAAGCATCATCCCGACAACTGATTATCGAAGTTTCAATCGCCGCAATTATCTATCTGTCTACCTAGCTACCGATTATTCTCTATCTTTATTTTTCTGCATTTAGTTAATTAATTAATTAGAAAACTAAAACCCCAAAACCTACCTACTTGCACAAACCCTATCCTAAAAGCGAACTCTATCTTTGGCATCGCTTCGTTTCAATTCGCTCCGATTTAAGAACGACCTCGAGTTATACTTACTGCTTACTCACCTTGTGTAGTAGGTAGTATTTATAATTTGAGCCCCAGCTCTTTATAAATTTAAAACTTAACCACTGAAGCCGCCCTAATATGTCCGGTCTCTGGTCCTCCGACGACAAGGACGGTCCTCCTTCCCCCTAAAAGGCAGGAGGGCTTCTTGAGCCGACGTTTCGGGGCGTGTCAAGTTTTTGGCGCCGCTGCCGGGGATCGTAGAGCGTTACGATTCTGAAGTCGCCTTAGATAAAATAAGCCTTTAGGAGATCCTTTTCGTATAGGTTGTCCTCAACTTATCCAAAAGTTACTTTCTATATGTTTGTCCCTAACCTTGGATCTAGCACGAACCGAGTCAATCAATTGATGGCGGAAACAACAATTGAATAATCAAACAATCACACGAATAACAATACGCAATGAATATCAAACGAAACGTATTATATTCAGTAATAATCGGTCAGATTACAGAGATTTCGACTAATTGCGTTTAGGGTGTCGTCCACCCTAAAACAGAAAACACAAAACGTTTTTATACAAAATCTGGCACCTGCGACGTCGCACGCTACGTCGCAGGCCCAAGCCCATGCAACGTCTGCCACGTCGCAGGCCCAAAACCTGACGTCGCACCTGCGACGTTGTGCGCTACGTCGCAGGAGTCAGAAACACTATTTCTAATTACAAACTACGAGCTAGACCAACTGACAGACACTAAACATGTACTAACAAACTCCCCCGTGTCTTCAGCTTGGTCTTCAAAAATCTTCTTTAAACCCAGCCCGCAGGAAACTGGCCGTCGGCATGAATTCCATTAGCTACGCAAACAGTAACAACATTGTAAAACTGTTGTGCTAAACGTTTGTTGAATTCATTCTTCTGACCAACCCGAATCCGATTATCATAGAGTTTTCTTAAATCTTTTTCATGAAAATTAATCAAACTCATCGGATCATACAGCCTAAACGTTGCTTGCCTCAGATTCCATATACCTCCAACTTCTGGCCACGGTTCAGAATCTGGAACGAAAGTAATAACCGCTTCGCCAGTCTGTGGATCAAGTTCCCATTTTACAAGTCTTCTCAGAAAATAATAAGGAACTGATTCCAGAGGTATATCAGTCAAACATTTAGCCGGCGAATAGTGAACTTTAACCAAAGGCTTCTTGGTGACTGGATCAATCTTTTTCTTCCACGTATACCGAGTTCCCAACGTCGGCTTCAATTTCGAATAAGTCTTCGATAATACTTCCCGACGTAGACTTCTCTGAATGAACTCAGCATAATCATTCTCGAAAGGATTAATCAATTTAAGCTGAGCTAATCGATTAATCTCTCCTTTTGGCAACGTGCTCAATCTATCAAAACGCATTCTAAAATACTGAACTCCATCTTCTCTCTTTATCATAAACAGATTCCTTTGACACTTCCAGCTTTTAATAACACCGGTATAATTCCGACTAACCCGGTACACTTGACATTTCACTGGAATAGGAACTGGATTTCGTCCCTTAGGCCACCATTTCTTATTTCTCTCTCTCTTTTCTTCAGCAGTTAATTTCTTTGCGGCTGAGTCCGGTGCCTGTGTCTCTGGAGCTGGAGTTGCAGCAGAACTTGATTCTCCATGTTGAGCTTTATCAGGACTCTCGTCTTCACTTGAATCAGATTCTATAATTGGTGCATCATCATAAGCTTCCCCAGATTGTGCATCATCATACGTTTCATCTGCATCCAACTGTTCCTCTTCAATCGAGACATCCTCGTTCATCTCAAACACATTCTCTGTTTCCTCCTCAGAGCCAACTCCACAGGCCATTCTTTGAATAAATGATAAGTCAGCGAATGAGTAATCAACTGCCAGCGGTCTTGGTTGCCCTGGAATATCATCAACAGAGAAATAATCCAAAAGAGAAATATTTTCATTAATATTTTCAATTACAGGGTTGGGATTTACAGACGCAGGTTCACTTGACTCTAAAGTGGGTATCCCAGACCCAGACTCCCCCGAGGCAAGTAACCTGCCTTCCAAAACATTAACCCTAAGCTTCGTTTCCTCAAGCTCCTTAGATTGGACCTCGATCAACGCAGCTTGTTCAGCAATCTTCTCGTCTTGAGCCTCCAGCTTTTGCTTCATCAGCTGCATATCTTCCATTATCTTTTGCATGAAAGCTGGAGTCGGTTGAATCTCAAAAGTATCCTGCTGATGTGGATTGACTGGAGCTCGTGTAGACGAAGAACGACGAACACGACGTCTCGGTTGATAAGTCTCATCAGCAGGATCATCACTGTCGCGTGTACGTTTTCCCGTATCTCGTGGAGGCACATACTTGCGTCCTTGTCTGATCCGACGCTGAATTCGCAGATATCTGAATGAATCTGAAAGCCTGATACGTTCCATCTCAGAGGGATGCGGAACAGTACCATCAGAATGCTCAGGCGTCGGACCCCCATCCTGAGGACCTGCATTGGCCGGTTCTTCAGAATCAGAACTCTCGACCGTGTCGTGAGAAGCTTGATTGTCTGAGTCAACGTGGCCAAACTGCTCAATGTTTTCCAGTAGAGCATCCACATTCTCCCCCGCAGCTTGAGCAGAAATGTTCTCCCCCGCAGCTTGAACCGGAATGTTCACAAACTGTTGCTGCGGCTGCTGAGGTGCTGGAACATCCATATACTGAGGATCTGGAGGCGGTACATAATTTTCATCAATGATAGCACCGAATAAAGGAACATCCCTTGGTGCCTCGACCCCTTTCTCATACCCTGCACAAATAGTGAAAATCCGACTCATCATCGGTGAAATCTTGAGCGGATGATCGATATCACCCTGTGCCTGAAGCTCCGGATGATGACGATTGATGTGCAACTGTACAAATCTTGGATATAAAATCCATTTCTGATCCCCGGCATTCGCATTATCAACCATAGCCCTGAAGATAAATCCCGAGAAGTTGAACGGCTTGTTGTAAACCAACGCTAACATAGCAGAAGCCAGACTTCGGCTCATCCCATCCGTTCCACCTTTCCTATTCCCCAAGCAAACAATGATCACATGCATCAAATAACGCCAGACGCGTGTGAGATTCGCTTTTCTATACTGATCAGAGGGAATCCCGGGATATCCTATCCGTTGCATAGCTCCGGTAACAAAAATATGATCAAAACCGACAGGCATATCCGGTTGATCATTCAGCTGTAAAAGTTCCCGAATGCTCTGTTCTGTAATAGTGATCTCCGTACCCAGAACGGTAGAGACCAATCGTCTAACGTCGTTTTCAGTAACGACAGTTGCGTTTCTCCAAAAAGGGTTGATCAGATTTCCAAACGCCAAAGTGTTGTCGGAAATGGCGTGAAATACCCTTGAACGTCTCAAAAACGCGATCATCTGACGATACAGTGCAGCTTTATCAGAAGTGTCAGTAAGGTAAGCAGCCGTATTATGACGAGCTTCGAAAATCAAAGCCATATCTGCAAAAACAGAAACAGATTGCAACTCGAAAAAGGTTAGAAAAAATGTTACATTTTTTTTTAAACAAAAACCTTTTCAAAATCCCTGGAACTAGCGACGTAGCAACGTACGTCGCATAACACAGAGCGACGTAGAACTGTACGTCGCTAAAATTCAAAATAAATCGAAAAGCGACGTAAGGCCTGACGTCGCATACAATTCGAGCGACGTCAAGGGGGACGTCGCATTTTGCAATTAATTGTGAATTTAATCACTTTAATTAAAACAGCGACGTAGAGCGGTACGTCGCATCGGACGTCGCAGTAAAAGCGACGTAGGGATGGGCGACGTAGGAAATTAATAATAAGTAAATAAAGCGACGTAGGGCACTACGTCGCAGCGTACGTCGCACTGACGAACATTCATCCCCAACCCAGAAAACCCTAACCCTCGAATTTAGGGGTTTTCAAAATCAATCGCACTACAAGGTGCGGCTAACGATGGTGATCACGAAAACATAAATTATAACCAGTACTTTACACGATATACCATCTAATTTATCCCAAAACCGAAACCCATTTAACCCGTAATACATACATAGCAATTAAACGAAATATACACGGTGAAAAATGGTAAAATCGGTACCTAAGTGTGCGGAATAACGAGTAGATCAAAAGCACGTAAGTGAATCGGAATGAAAACGGCTACAAATCACAAAAATTGCTCGAAAATTGCTACGTCGCAAATCGCCTCTCGTACGTCGCAGGCTACGTCGCACGTGAATAGTGAATAGTGTGACGAGTTACGTCGCAGTGGATACTATTTAAAGTCTACCCTATGTGCGACGTAGGCTGGGACGTCGCAGGCGACGTAGAGCCGGACGTCGCAGAAAACAGTTTTGATCCAATTTTGAAATTTTCAAACCGTTTACTCGTTATTTTAGCAAATAAAATTCAAATGACTCGTGACTTGGGAAAATAACTTAGAATAAAAAGAAAACATAAAATGAAATAACTAAACTAAAAAAATCTTTTTGATATTTTCTTTAATATTCAAAAAGTAAAAAGAAAATTACTTAACACTCTATTTTTGGTGACGGAGTCGAGTTGTCTGATTAGGGATCATATCGGAATAACATGCATTTATTAGGAATAGTAAGTGTTATTTCGATCATCAGTATATTTGTCCACTTTAAATTTACGTGGCACATTTAAAACATCTTTTATAAAAAGTATTTCAAGACAATTATTGGTATTGTTTGTCCACCTAAACATGTTACATCCGTATTTGTGAGCTAACCTTTATTGTTAGAATGAATATTAATTTTGAGAAACCTATTATATGATATACTGATAAACTTTAGTAAAACAAACACTGCATATTCACACAAGGTAGAGATTACAAGACCAAGTTTATCTCGGTTTTCTCATAATATACACTTGATATTTATATTTAGGCATACATCAAACTGACTATGAAGATACTAGTGGCCCCAGATCTGTACTTAGTACAACAGAGGGTCCCTTAGTATGAACATAACAAGTTTGAGACTATTTGCATAACTAATGGATTCAGGTCTGTACGAGAGTACAACAATAGTCACCATTAGTTAGGCAAATAACCATATTAACACTATATGCCCATTTTACATTTACATAATTATGACAGTGTATGATAGTACTTCCATTTATCAATTAAGACTTATGTCATACATCATATAACATTTTTCACAAAGTAATAGACAAGTTTTTTTATTACTTCTTACTCACTCACAAACCGGTGTGTAGCATGCCTACCAATACATCGTATGATGAAGATAATTTAGATAAAAACTGGTTTAAGTGTGTCAGATAAACCTACTGACACATCCAAGATAAACCTTAAAATTCCATTTTGTGCATGTCATCCGATGTACTATCATATCCCAAGTTGTTTACAGACACAACTTCAACGTCTATTTTAAAAATGTAGCAACCTTGCGTTTTCTTTAATACTAAAGAGTATAAAGAGTGGCTGTTGCGATTTTTTTTTTTTTTTTTTTTTTTTTTTTTTTTTTAACTGAATTTAAAAACTTAAAAATCCAAGTCACAAATCATTTCTTTGACTGAAAGAACCTTAAACCTATCAGATTGACCAGTTCAATAAAACGTGATCGCAAAAAGGCTTTTGTGAAAAGGTCCGCACACTGCTTAAGGGTCTCTATATGTACGACATCTATAAGGTGTTTCTCAAAGCAATCCCGTATAAAGTGGACCCTAAGTTCAATATGTTTGATCTTAGAGTGCTGTACGGGATTGTGAGTTATAGATATAGCAGCTGTATTATCTATATAAATAGGAGTCATAGAGAGATTGAACCCGTAATCATGCAGCTGATGCTGAATCCAGAGAACTTGAGAACAGCAACTTGCAGCAGCAACATACTCGGCTTCAGCTGTGGAAATAGCAACCGCAGTCTGCTTTTTGCACTGCCAAGAAACTAAGCGCGATCCAAGGAACTGACATCCTCCAGTAGTTGACTTCATATCTATCTTGCAGCCACCAAGATCTGAATCCGAATAGGCAGTTAACTCGAAGTTTTTCTCGTTTGAATACCATAGACCCAGAGATGGCCTAAAAGCGAGATATCCAAAAATGCGTTTTACTGCCTTCATATGAGACACCTTCGGATTTGCTTGAAATCGTGAGCAGAGAGAAACGGCAAACACTATATCTGGTCTTGAGGCAGTCAAGTACATGAGAGAGCCTATCATTGAGCGATAGTCTTTCTCCTTGCAATCTTCATCGTCCTCATTAGGTCCAAGATTGTGTCTTGCTTCAATTGGAGTGCCGTAGTGTTTACAGTTGAGCAATTCATATCGCTTTAACATGTCAGTGACATATTTTGACTGGTGGATATATATTCCATTATCAGATTGCTCAACCTGTAGCCTCAGAAAGAACGTGAGTTCCCCCATAGCACTCATTTCAAACTCAGATTTCATCAGTCCTTCAAAATCTTTGCACAACTGATCATTAGTGGATCCAAAAATAATGTCGTCCACATAGACCTGCACAAGTAACAAATCCGCTCCTTCCCTTTTGATGAAAAGCGTGCTATCAATCTGTCCTCTGTCAAAACCATTCTTCAGCAAATACTTGGCAAGTCGCTCATACCAAAGTCGAGGAGATTGATGAAGACCATACAAAGCTTTCTTCAGTTTGCAAACATGATTAGGATGCTTTGGGTCTTCAAAACCTGGAGGTTGACACACATAAATCACTGCGTCGACATCTCCATAAAGAAAGGCACACTTCACGTCAAGTTGATACACGCGGAATCCTTTAAAAGAAGCATAAGCTAGAAAAATCCGAATTGATTCCAAACGAGCAACAGGAGCGAAAACTTCATCATAGTCAATACCCTCTAATTGACTATATCCTTGAACTACCAGACGGGCTTTGTTTCGAATAACAGCCCCACGATCATCCATTTTGTTACGGAAAACCCAACGAGTACCCGTCAAGTGAGCACCCTTGGGTAGAGGAACAATTTCCCACACATTCATCTTGTTTATTTGCTGTAGTTCCTCCTGCATAGCCTCGACCCAAGATGGATCCTTTAAGGCTTGATCAACCTTTTTAGGTTCAATTTGAGACAAATGACATGAATCAATATGAGCTATAAGTCCCAAAAGCTGCTGAGCTGAAGTCTGCTTTGCTTGCTGTCGTGTTTGAACAGATGCATGAGGATCACCAATGATATTATCAATGGGGTGATCCTTATGTATACGAGTTTCTGGTATGGCACCTGGCACAAGATTCACACCTAGATTGTTCAAATCTCCCTCAGTTTCGGGAGTAGCAGCAGACTCAGGAATGGCTATCTCTTCTTCTTGTTCTTCATCTTCAGTAGAAAATAAGTGAGAGTAGGCCATTGTTTCCTCCACTTCATCTTCTTCTTGTGGTTCCTCTAAAGGAGGCATATTCGGATCATATGGAAGCTCCTTTGTGTAGGTATAAACTGTTTTAGAAGGAGCAGCCGAAGATGATGGAGTAGGAGATGGTGTTGATGGTGGTGATTTGGTAGTTGTTTGTGGTTGTGTGGGTGGAGGTGTAGGTTGTGGAGGTGTAGAATTAGTTGGTGGAGGTGCGGGTGTTGCATTGGGAGATGGGTCGGATGGTTTATTAGTAACAGGTGTATCTTGATTAAGATCAAGCTCATGAAGTATAGAAACCAATTCTTCCGTTTCATCTTCTTCCGGAATATTGAAAGAATTGAAGAGGTTTCCATAGTTGAAAAACCAATCCGGACCCGTTCCTTGAGGAGGTTCCGTATACCTTAAACATTTCACTTCAAAATGCTCCTCAATCTGATTCGATGATTTGTTAAAGACTCTTTTGTTCGGAGAGTTGACTGAATATCCAAGAAAAATCCCTTCAACAGCCTTATCACCAAACTTAGAGACCTTATCTTTTGTAATCATGATCAGGCATGGACACCCAAATGGTTCTAGGAACTGTAGATTTGGCTTACGGTTATTAAAAAGTTCATAACACGTTTTGTTCCTTTTCTTAACCGTGAGTACTCTGTTGAGAACATAACAGGCAGTATTAACTGCCTCAGCCCAGAATATGATTGGCAACTTGGAGTCAGCTAACATAGTCCGAGCTGTCTCGATTATTGTCCTGTTCTTCCTTTCTGCAACTCCATTCTGTTGTGGAGTCCTCGGAGCACTAAATTGATGCTCAATACCTCTTGTAGCACAAAACAATTCGAGAGTTGAGTTCTTGAACTCAGTTCCATTGTCGCTTCTTATCCTTTTCACCTTCAAGTTGCACAGATTTGCCAACTTGTCCAACAAATACACCAGAATCTCAGGAGTTTCCCTTTTTGTGGTCAAAAAATAAACCCACGAAAACCTTGAGTAGTCATCAGTAACTACCAAGCAGTAAGACCGACCACCAATGCTCTTTGTAGAAACTGGACCGAAAAGATCCATATGCAGTAGTTCCAATGGAGCATTTATGGAATTCACCTGCTTAGACTTATGGGACTTCTTACGTAGCTTTCCTTTTTGGCAGGAGATACAGTCATCCGTTAAAGCAAATGACTGTTTCGGAACTCCTAGCACTAGGTCATTTTTGGTCAAGAAATTCATTTTTCGGAAATGAATATGTCCCATCCGTCTGTGCCAAAGCAGTGATTCCTTTTCAGAAGCCTTAGACAAGAGACACGTATACTCGTTCGATGTCTCAACAGTTCTCATATTCAAAATGTATGTGTCATCCTTTCTTGGTGCTCTCAGTAACACCCATTCTTCCGGAATGACATAACCAGGCTTCAATATCACACACTCTGTCTTTGTGAACGCAGTTGTATAATCCTTATCACAGACCTGTGAAACACTTAGCAAGTTGTGCGTAAGCTGTTCCACGTAGTTCACATTTTCGAAACTAACATTGCCGTTAGTTAACGTTCCTATGCCAGAAATAGTTCCCCCAGAATCTCCAGCAAAGGCAACATAACCTCCTGCATGTGGTTTAATATCCACAAGTAAGGATACATCGCCTGTCATATGTCGCGAGCAGCCACTGTCCAAATACCATTCACTATCTTTAACACGTTCTGACTGCTGCAACACACAAACGAAAGGAGATTAGTGAGAAACGGTGACCCAAGCCTTTACAGACTTAGGTCGACCGTAGTCATCAACAATAATCACCTCAGATAGGATTTTATCTTTAAACAAATTAGAATTTTTTTCTGATGTGTTATTGTTGACGACTGAAGAGTCAACATCAGACTCTTTACGTTTCCAAACTTTTGAAGATTCGGAATCGGTAATAGAAGTAATGTTGGGCTTTTGAATTGGCAAAGATTTTTGCTCAACATTACTTGGTTTCGAAACAGGCTTGGGAGAGTTTGAGTAACGCCTAGGTGGAGATTTAGAAAAAGAGTTTTTATAAACAGATGTCCTAGGCATCTCTCTCCCATATCGCTGATTTGACAGCTTTGGACATTCACGGATTAAATGTCCTTGTTTCTTGCAGTAGAAACAAGAACGAGTCTCAACAAACGGTTGAGGCTGAGGAATTACCACAGGAGGTGGAGAAACATTTCTAGAACATGAACATTGAATACACGTCTTAGAAAATGTTTGTCTTGGTTGAGAGGTTGAAGTTGATGGTTTATCATACGAAACATTTTCATTTACTAATTTTCTTTGCAAAATCTTTACAGGTGACTGTAAAGTTTGTTGTTTCGAGTTTAAAACCTTAGCTTTTCCCTTATTTGGTTGAACCTTAATTTCAGGTTCAACCTTTGAAATCACTTTTTCAGGTTTAAATGCAACCTTCTTAACCTCCGGATACTCCTGATCCGTAATGTCCTCAATCTCAACTATCTCCTCAACACTAACAGGAGATTCATTTTTTACTTCAACATTCTCCTTATCACTAACTGGAGATTCATTCTTAACCTCAACATTCTCCTTAACACTAACAGGAGATTCATGCACTGACTTAACAAACTTTGGCAAGGGGTACTCTGGCCGCTTGGTTTTCTCCTTTGCCGGTTTGTTATGTTTGGTCTCTTTAGCATCTATAGCTTTTAAACCGTAAAGCTTGGACCAGTCAACTGGAATCTCTTTAAAGCCTTCCTTAACAGGCAGGGGACAGTGAGTGGTAGGAGGAGGAACTGAGTTGTATCCCAATCCCTCATTCTTCTTCCCTTTAGTACCGTGCTTGCTAAGAATTTCATTAAAGACAACCGTTGAGGAATTTGAACCTAAGATTTTACTCTTATAATTTTCATACTCAGCTTTTAAATCTGTAAGTTCTTTATTTAAAAGTTCAATTTCAATCAGATAACTTTTAATCGCATCTTCTTGACTAAAAACTTTAGACTTATATTTTTGAGTATCTAACCGATGAGCCTCAAGATGTTTTTCATAAAGTTTCTCATTAGCTTTTAAAAAATTATTTGAGTCGGTTAGTTTTTCATTCTTTTTCCTCAACTCAGCGGTCTCTGTCTGATATGCCTTTAGAGATTCAGTTAACTTAATGCATGAAATACAATTTAACGGTTCATCATGTACCTCATTCACAATGTGAGCCATCAGACACTGTTGGTAATGCTGGGAGACAGGCGTCCAATCTTGACTTGTAGGCTCAAAAGCAATCAGGGCATTATCAGCAATCCCTTTCTTAGTAACTTCCGGTTCTTTGGCCTTTGGAGGAGTAGAAGGTGTTGTGAATCCCGAAGCTGGCATTTTGGGTTTCTCGCACTCCCTGGCGAAGTGACCCAAATTTTGACAATTATAACAACGGACCTTACTCTTGTCAAATCCGAAGCCAGTCTTTCCATCACCCTCCAAGCTTTTACGCCCTGTCCTCTGCAAGAACTTTTGAATTCTGCGGGTGATCATTGCCACATTCCAAGTTAAATCCATTTGCTCCAGATCGTCTTCATCAAGCTGAGCATAGTCCTCCTTAGTCAACTCTAAAGTTAGATTCGGTTGAGTAACCAAATCCTTGTAAGAGCTTAAGAAAGCTGTGTAGATGGCAGCTTGCTCCTGAATAGCAGGTGAGACTTGAACCTGTTGTTGATTTGAAGAAGGTCCAGTCATGAAAACAGAATGAATCCCATCAGAAGAAGAAGAAGTCGATGAAGCATTTGTATTTGATACGAAGGCAACTCCTGATCCATAAGTCTTTCCAGAGTTTATCTTAACACCATACACACTAGGATTCTGAACAGCAGAACCAGACCTAGTTTCTTTCTTCTTAATCTCCATCGCGTGAGCTTGAAGATCCCCTATCAACGCATCCAAAGACATGTTTGCAAGTTCTTCATTTTCCTTTAAAAATTGAACTTTAATATCCCAAGAACTCGGCAACACATCCAGCAGCTTCTTATTTACTTCAATTGAAGGAAAAGTATAACCCCCTTCAAACAACTCACCAACCAACCGTGAGTACCTAGTGAATAAAGAAGTCGTGTCTTCATCAGGAAGGATGTCAAAGATATCGTACTGTTTCTTAATCAGTTCGAGCTTTGCTTCCTTGTACTTATCATTCCCTCCACAACGAGTTTCAATAGCCTTCCACAAATCAAAGGCTGTTTCATGAGTTCTGAAAAGCCATAGAACATCCTTCGTTAAACACATTTTAATCATTGAAAAAGATTTTCTTTCAGTATCAAAATCTTTCTTTTCCTCGGGAGACATGGCTTTATAGGTCTTAGCGGGACGAATACCACGGTATTCCCCTTCAGCTAATGGAGGTACATAGCGCTCACGTAATGGTCCCCATAATTCTGGACAGTGAAAGTCAATATATTGCTCAACTCGGTCTCTCCAGTACACATAATCCATATCAGCTGTAAATAGTGGAGGTTTATTGCTTGAACCAATGTCATTACTTTGTTTAATCATCTCCCTAAGTCCTCTAATATCCTCTTTATCTGCTGCCATTTTAATTACTTAAACGAAAAAATCAAACTTATGATCTTAGCGACGTAGACGGGTACGTCGCACAAAGAATATGCGACGTAGATGGGTACGTCGCAAAAAGAATATGCGACGTAGATGGGTACGTCGCAAAAAGCAAAGGATTCAATTAAGAATCAGAAAGTGCGACGTTGAAAGGTACGTCGCAGATGACGTCGCAGAGGACGTCGCAGAATCAGGCTACGTCGCAACGCAGAGTCGCAGAAGACTAATTAAAGTCAAAATAGCGACGTAGAGAGGTACGTCGCAACGGTACGTCGCACGAACTAATTAAAGTTCAAAAACACTACGTCGCACGCGACGTCGCAGCTTACGTCGCTATGGTACGTCGCAAAACGCGCTGAGCAGCGGCCAAAAACCCTAAAAACGAATTTTTAACCCTAAAACCAAAACCACGAATGTCGAACGACTGAAACCTTCAAGAATCCCAATAATACTGATCGAAAACCTGTAAAAACACAAAACAAACGTAATAAACACGAAAACTCACGAATATCATGTCCTTTTAAAACCCAAACTCGATCCGAATCGCCAAAAACGAGCCTCACTGCTCTGATACCAGTTTTTTGTCCCTAACCTTGGATCTAGCACGAACCGAGTCAATCAATTGATGGCGGAAACAACAATTGAATAATCAAACAATCACACGAATAACAATACGCAATGAATATCAAACGAAACGTATTATATTCAGTAATAATCGGTCAGATTACAGAGATTTCGACTAATTGCGTTTAGGGTGTCGTCCACCCTAAAACAGAAAACACAAAACGTTTTTTATACAAAATCTGGCACCTGCGACGTCGCACGCTACGTCGCAGGCCCAAGCCCATGCAACGTCTGCTACGTCGCAGGCCCAAAACCTGACGTCGCACCTGCGACGTTGTGCGCTACGTCGCAGGAGTCAGAAACACTATTTCTAATTACAAACTACGAGCTAGACCAACTGACAGACACTAAACATGTACTAACACTATAGAATAAATTAGCTTAATCTAGAATACTCTTCACCATCCTCTTTGACCACATTAGCCCGGTGATCGCCGTTCCTCGAATATGGTTTAATCTTGTTTGACTTGAACGGAGATGAATTCATCTTCTTGTTAGGTTTCTCCTAAGTTGATGAAGTTTCTATCCTCTTCTGGATCACAGTATCCTCTTCCAACTTAATAAACCTTAAAGCCCTGTTCCTGACCTCATCTAGGTTCCTGCATGGGTTTATAACAAGATCTTTATAAAATGGAGAATCTCTTTTGACCCCTATCTTGAAAGCACATACAGCAGTTGACATATCCAGATTGGGGATCCTTAAGGATTCCTGTCCAAGCCACTTTAGTGCGGATCCCGTTAGAGTGGACCCGAAACTTTTACACGAATATGCCTCCTTAAGATCTGCAGGGATGGGGATAATCTCCATCCTTTCTCGATGTTTAGCTATATCTTCTTCAGGATCCGTAGTACCATCGTAAAGCTTCATGCTAGGAGTCTTTAATCTTTTCGGGATCTTAACATCACAAATCGGTGGTGAAAATCTGGAGATCTTGTGGGCTGATGGAGCGATTTCTGGTATAGGTTGCACAACTCCAGGAATATTGGATATCATATCCTTCAAATTTTGCAACTCTCTCGCCATAACATGGTGTAACACCCCCAAATTTACTGTTCGTGGAAGCATACATTGGGGTGCTACTAATCAATACACAAAGCACATAAGATACATAATGAACGACCACTACATGAGTCGTTTTACAATTACATTGATTAACGTAAGAGTCTACATATGGTTTACAAAAGATGAGTTCGCATAGATATTTGAGAGATTCTAATACATATCTAATTTATACAAAATATAGAAATGCAAGGAAATCTCTTGATGATTATATGATTTCATGCGACTCGAGCTACAGTATCCTGATGGGCAGTCCAACTTACTGCTGAGTACCTGAGATAACTGTCACACCCCCAATTTCATGCTTTGCGGAAGCGACTGTTTTGGGGCATGACTAATCAAATATCAAAACACCAAAGTACAAGCAAACGACTCTAAATGAGACGTTTTAGAAACACATTACATTACATTAGTTTTCCAAAAGAAATACAAAGTTTAAGTCATAAGTTTAAAACATAGTAGTGAGTTCGCAAAATGATTTCAGAAGATTTTAATACATAACCATTATACAAAATATAATGCAAGAAAATCTTCATGTCTAAATGGATGCATGCGACTCGTGATAGGTAGCTTATCCTGTAGGCCATTCCTAATATTGATGAGCACCTGAGAATACAACACTAAAATGTCAGCTATAAAGCTGGTGAATCTCACAGGTTTAAATAAACATTAATGTGATCAACATGATTATCCAACGATAATTTAAACAGTGTAAACCGATCAATGAATAACAATGTACCGAACTATGATTTACCCATTAGGGCTACCGACCAATGATTAAACCAATTAAGGTTTCCGAACAATGATTTACCGATAATGACATTTGTATTGCACTGAGCTATGATTCAAAGCCTAACCCGATCTTTGCCTCCCGATTTGGTGACACACCCATAACAATTACTAAAGTGCCCGTTTTTAACTTGGTTGTAGCTAGCAACCCGGACGGGGACGTCACTCCCATGATAGTACTATCCTTTAGTAACCGCGCCTTATTAAGTTAATGAATCATACACTGTTGAGGACTTTTACCGAATTAAAACACTCGTGCATATACCGAACAATGAAAATCAAGACCGACAATGATAACCGAACCATGTACCAAAATGGTAAACCGAATACAAGTAACAATGCAGTTAATTAAGTTAACAACTAAATTAACTAACCGAATAACAGTGATCACGAAAATAATTTGTGTTGCATCTCCCCCAATTATTAAAACATGTAAACATTGAAAATGGGGCCGTGAGACTCACCTGAGTCAATCCGAGGAAATGAATATATTCGAAGTGGAATAGACAATCTCTGAAATCCCTTAGAGTCCTAAACACGCGAGATTCTAATGAGTAAAAGGATTATCCAATGTATTGTTTAAATGTTTATGTTTGAGTTTACAAAATTTGGTACGAGTCTGAAAACAGTAATCTGCCATTTTTGGCCCCTAAACGACCCCGGATGGCCTAAAACTGACAAGGCTAAGGTACTTAGCCTTGATCATTGGGTTGTTTTTGAATGACCGAGCGAATTTGAGCCCAATCCGTTATAATAAAATTTTCATCGAGAAGCTACCCTACAATATGTTGTAAAATCGTCGACGTTTTCGAAAATTTACATGTTCTGTTTTAGCTAGAATTCGCAGGGCTAGTTTATTGATTCGTTGGATCATGAAATATATAGGGGGAATCCGCCGGATTCACTTGAATCCACCGGATTGGTGACATTTGTGGGGAATACGCCGTATTCCCTTGAATACGCCGTATTCCGGAAAAATAGAGGGAATACGCCGGATTCCCAAGAATCCGACCGTATTCATGACAAACCACGGGAATCCGACCGTATTCCATTGAATACGCCGTGTTCATGTTTTCTGGGCAGGAATCCGCCGGATTCACCCGAATCCGCCGGATTCACGTAACTGGTTCGACTCTGTTCGTGCAGAAAACATACAAAACCATTTCTAAATCCTATTTCCGCTTACAACAACCTAATACAAAGCTAATACATGCTATATAATGTATTATAAACATAAAATTTAAAGGAAAAAGTAAATGATCCTTACGAGTTTAAAAATGAAATCGTGAGGTGGTGATGATGATGAAACCGGATGATGATGATGATCAAGATAAAGGCGATGATGATGATTATGAGGTTGTGTTGTTGTTTTGATGACAGAGATCGAGAGAGAGTTGACCCGAGAGAACGAGAGAAAAAAGATCAAAAATGTGTGCGTGTGTGAGGAAAATAATTGAGGTCGGTTGATATAACCGGCCTCAATTATTGAGGTGGTTGGGGTAGTTTCGACCCGTGTTCGCGTACCCGATCGTTATGTAGTATAATGTTTTAAAATGATAATTTTCTAAAAATAGATTCGTATAAGCTTTTAATTGAAATATTTTATAAAACTATTTTCTCGGATGTTTAAAATTGTAACTTTGTTTTACCAAAAATGTACGGATAGTTTTCTGTATCTAAACTGTATTTAAATTTCAAACGGATTATGTAATTATTATCCTTAATAATAATACTTGATTTAAAAATGTTTTTCGTTCACTTTCATTTTGAGTTTCTACGTTTTGTTAAATTTGGTATTCGCGATTATTTAAATAATCGTTTCAGTTTATATATATACATATATATATATATAATACTTGAATGCTTAAGTGTTAACAAGTATGTAATACGTGATTTAAAAGTTTAAATTGGCCCCTAATTTTGGCCCTTTTTGACCGGGTGTCACAATAACATGCTAAAAGGTCAGCTATAAAGCTGGTGAGCTCACAGGTTTGATATGATAATATATGATTTGTGAACCACAAGATTTAATGATTCGATTTACAAAGCATGTAAATAATTGATTGATGGGTATCACATTAATATTTGTAATTAAACAAATAAGTAAAGATTGATACAACTAACATGAGCACATAGTCTGAGCTTAACTGAGGGGTCAGGATCACAATCAAGTGCCTGATCAAGGGTGCCTCTATGCGTATGCCTAATCAACATACGTTTGAACAAATGATAATGCGTCCGTTTGACAGGTTAGTGCTTGCTAACTCGGACGGGGATTGTCAATCCCATATGGTACCATACACTAACATTCACGCTAAATCATATTAACAGAACTATGCTTCAGAGGACTTTGATTGATTAGATGAAAACAACTCATGCAGCATACGTGATAATTTGATACTTGCGTTCACATGTAAAACAAAACGAGCATGTATCTCACCCCTAGGTAAAAGCATTTAAAAAGGGGCTATGAGACTCACCTGAGTCTGATGAATTGTTAGCCAACAATTATAATGATTCACAATGATTTGATGTCGTTACAACGACTGAACCTGCAGGGCGTCTTAGACGCGCAAGGTTTTGATAATGATTAGATATTGAACCTACTAGGCGTATTAAACGCGCAAGGTTTTGATTGATTAGATGACTCTACGGACCATCTATGCTAGTTGTTCCCTCAACTAGTTATGCCCAAATACTTTGGTTGTCGATTAGGTTTGAGTTTTGAAAATGTATACGGGTCGTTGGTGACGGTTTGTAATAATAATTTCAAACTATTATTATTATACATGATTTGTTGTGATTATAAAAGTGTATGTGTTTCATATATAAGTCGTATCGTATAGGTTTAGTTGTTAATCAAGTTCATTATATCCGTTACACTTTATCTCATAATTTACAAAATTTGGTACTAGTTTGAAAACAGTAATCTGCCATTTTCGGCCCTTAAACGACCCCGGATGGCCTAAAACTGGCTAGGCTAAGGAACTTAGCCTTGACCATTTGGTTGTTTTCAAATGACCGTGTGAATTTGAGCCCAATCCGTTATAATAAAATTTTCATCGAGAAGCTACCCTGTTTTAACTTAAATCATCGATGTTTTCAGAAATTTAATTGTTCCGTTTTAGCTAGAATTCGCCGGGCTAGTTTATTGATTCGTTGGATCATGAAATATAAGGGGGGAATCCGCCGGATTCCCTTGAATCCGCCGGATTGGTGGCATTTGTGGGGAATACGCCGGATTCTATTGAATCCGCCGGATTCATGTTTTCTGGGCGGGAATCCGCCGGATTCCCATGAATCCGACCGGATTCATGATAATTTAAAGGACGCGCCGGGTACAAACTGCACCCGCCGGGTTGTTCTTGGTTCTGGGTGGGAATCCGCCGGATTCACCATGAATCCGCCGGATTCAAAGGTCTGTAACGAGTCTGTCGTTCTAAAATCATACCCAAACCAAATCTAATCCGCAAATTAACTAGCAATCATCAATCCTAGCACTAATACATGATAATATACGTTATTTAAATACAAAATCACAAAGATTAAATCAAAGATTTCCTTACAATCTAAAAATGGAGGTGGGATGGCGATTATGATGAAAACGAAGATGACGATGATGATGGTGATGATCTCTGCTGCTAATCGTGATGTTAATATTGTTGTTGTTGTCGTTTGATTTTTTTGAAAAGATAGAGGGAAATGAGAGGGAGAGATAGAGCCGAGAGATAGATAGAAAATGGAATGAAATGGATCGGCCATCTCCAATTATTGGAGGTGGTTGATCCGATCTTCGATCCGCACCGTGGTATTTTGACCCGTGTTTTGGTACCCGATCGAAAAGTAGTAAAATGTTTTAAATCGATAAATTTCTAAAAATGAATTCGTTTATGCTTTTATTGGAAGTATTTTATAAAAATACCTTTGATGTGATATAATAATATATCTTTGTTTTACGTTTGAGAGACGGATAAGGTTTAATTGGTTTCGTCGCGTTTTAGTAAAATGGTATAAAACGAAATATGTTTTATTTTATCTGATGTAAATAATAATTATTAATTTCAATAATAATTCATTAATTATATATTGTTTTGTCGTGGACGTTTGATTTGTACGATACGAGATACTTGATATATTATCCAAATAATATATAAAAATTATGAGGGTATTAAATAACAATTCCATATTACTTAATCACTTGATTTTTTTTTACCAACGCCGTATAATTGAATCGGAATTCGGCCGATTTAAAAATGAACGATTAAATCTAATCGAGTACTGATATATATATTCATCAATATATATTTTGATACATACAATTAGCCTAATACATAGCACTAATTACATGTAATTCCAAATGATTAGGAGCTAAAAACTAGTCCTAATTTTGACGGGTGTCACATTCTCCCCTTGTTAAGAGAATTTCGTCCCGAAATTTAACTCTAAGTTGGCGTGTGAGTGAAGTCTGAAAATAGATGTGGATATTTGAGTCGCATCTGGTCTTCCCGTTCCCAGGTGAATTCCGGACCACGCCGCGAATTCCACCGAACCTTGATGATTGGGATACGACTTTGCTTAAGCTGTTTGACCTCACGGTCCATGACCTCCACTGGTGTCTCGACAAAATGAAGTTTGTCGTCGATTTGAATTTCTTCGAGCGGGATAATGAGTGTCTCGTCGGACAGACATTTCTTCAGGTTAGAAATGTGAAATGTGGGATGCACGCTACTGAGCTCTGAAGGTAGCTGCAATCGATATGCGACTGGACCAATCCTTTCAAGGATCTCAAAAGGTCCGATGTATCTAGGGTTTAACTTCCCACGTTTACCAAAACGGATGACACCTTTCCAAGGTGATACCTTGAGCAATACTCGATCCCCAACCTGGAACTCGAGATGCTTGCGTCTCACGTCAGCATAACTCTTCTGACGATCACGTGCGGCTTTCAGCCGTTGCTGGATACCAACGATCTTCTCGGTGGTTTCATGAACGATTTCAGGACCAATGAGTTGACTATCTCCAACTTCGGTCCAACAGATAGGCGATCGGCACTTACGACCGTACAATGCCTCAAAAGGTGCAGCTCCAATACTAGTGTGGTAACTGTTGTTATATGAGAATTCGCACAAAGGTAAATGATGCTCCCAATTTGCACCGAAATCAATTACGCAGGTGCGTAACATATCTTCCAGTGTTTGAATAGTCCTTTCACTTTGGCCATCGGTTTGTGGATGATAGGCTGTACTCATATCTAAACGAGTACCCAATGACTTTTGTAATGATTGCCAAAAGTTAGATGTGAATCGGCTGTCTCTATCAGAGATAATTGAGATTGGAACGCCGTGTCGGGATACGATCTCCCTCAAATAGATTCGCGTGAGACGTTCCATTTTGTCGATTTCCTTCATGGCCAGGAAGTGAGCAGATTTGGTTAGACGATCAACTATTACCCATATAGTATCGCAACCACTTGATGTTTTTGGGAGTTTAGTGATGAAATCCATGGAGATTTGCTCCCATTTCCATTGAGGGATTTCCGGTTGCTGGAGCAAGCCGGAGGGTTTCTGATATTCGGCTTTAACCTTAGAACATGTGAGGCATTTACTGACGTACGTGGCAATCTCAGCTTTCATGCTCGGCCACCAGTACAGTCCCTTGATGCCATGATACATCTTGTCCGATCCAGGATGTATAGAGTATTTGGACTTGTGAGCTTCATTCATCACAAAGTCTCGAAGATTCCCAAACTTAGGTAACCAGATTCGGTTTGCGAAGTACTTGACCCCATTGGGTTTGGTTTCAAATTGATTCTCCATATTTCGCAAGGCCTCTTCCTTTATGTTTTCAGGTTTCAATGCTTCGAGTTGAGCAGTGAGGATTTGAATGATTAGATCATTATGAATGGTAATACTGAGGGCTCGGACTCGAAGAGGTTTGATGCGCTCTTTTCAACTTAGGGCATCGGCAACTACATTTGCTTTACCCGGATGATACTTGATCTCGCAGTCATAATCGGTGAGTAACTCTACCCAGCGACGTTGCCTCATATTGAGATCCTTCTGATCGAATATGTGCTGGAGACTCTTATGATCAGTGAAGATGGTACATTTTGTGCCATACAGATAATGTCTCCAGATTTTGAGTGCGAACACTACGGCTCCTAATTCGAGATCATGGGTTGTGTAGTTCTTCTCGTGAACCTTGAGTTGCCGGGAGGCGTAAGCTATGACTTTCTCTCGTTGCATCAATACGCAACCAAGTCCCTGATGCGAAGCATCGCAGTATACTACGAAGTCTTCGTTACCTTCGGGTAGTGATAGGATAGGCGCACTGCAAAGCTTTTGCTTTAATAACTGGAACGCTGACTCCTGCTTATCGGTCCAATTGAACTTCTTCTCTTTCTGAGTCAGTGTTGTGAGTGGTTGTGCTATCTTGGAGAAATTCTCAATGAAGCGCCGATAGTAACCAGCCAGTCCTAAAAATTGGCGTACTTCGGTCGGTGTTGTCGGTGCTTGCCAGCACTTGATAGCCTCGATCTTTGAGGGATCAACATGAATTCCCTGACTGTCAATTACATGACCAAGGAATTGGACAGTTTGCATCCAGAACTCACACTTGGAGAACTTAGCATATAACTCTTCATGTCTGAGAAGTTCTAGAATGACTTTGAGATGCTGCGCATGTTCCTCCTCGTTGCGCGAGTAGATAAGAATGTCGTCGATGAAGACAATGACAAACTTGTCGAGATATGGTTTGCACACTCGGTTCATAAGATCCATGAATACTGCCGGTGCGTTAGTCAAACCAAAGGCCATAACCTGAAACTCGTAATGACCATAGCGAGTTCGGAAAGCGGTTTTCGGAATGTCTTCATAGCGAACTCGTAACTGATGATAACCCGATCGTAGATTTATTTTTGAATAAACACTTGACCCTTGGAGTTGGTCGAACAGATCATCGATACGAGGAAGTGGATAACGGTTCTTGACGGTCAATTTGTTCAACTCTATGTAGTCGATAGACATCCTGAATGAACCGTCCTTCTTTTTCACAAACAGGACCGGAGCTCCCCAGGGTGAAGAACTCGGTCTTATGAAACCCTTATCCAGAAGTTCCTGTAACTGAACAGACAACTCCTGAAGTTCTGAAGGGGCTAAACAATATGGTGCTCGTGCCACGGGTGCTGCCCCAGGCACAAGGTCTATTGAGAACTCAACTTGCCTTGGTGGTGGAAGACCAGGTAATTCTTCAGGAGAGACTTCTGGAAAGTCTCTGACGATGGGCACATCCTCGAGTCGTTTCTCTTCCGACTTTTTCTCAATAACATGAGCGAGGATTGCCTGATAACCTTTCCTAAGGTACTTGCGAGTCTTCATGCAGGATATGATATTCAATCTCGTCCTACTGGTCTCCCCTTGTATGATCAAAGTACTACCAGTGACGAGAGGAATACGAACGATCTTGTCATGACATACAACTTCAGCTCGATGCTTGGATAGCCAATCCATGCCTACTACTATGTCAAAACTTCCAATCTCGATGGGTATGAGGTTTATGGGAAAAAGTTCATTTGCGAGGTTTAGGGTGCAATTTGGTATTACACTATCGGCCTCGATCAATTTGCCATTTGCTAACTCTACAGTGTACTTAGCTTCTAAGGCAACAGGTGAAATGTCTAATAGTGGGCTAAATTCCTCAGATATAAAACTCTTATCAGCACCAGTATCAAACAAAATTGAAGCAGTTAAATTGTTGATAAGAAACATACCCGTGACCACATTAGGGTCTTCACGGGCCTCTCCAGCATTCAGCACAAAAGCTCTGCCCCTAGCAACGTTGTTGTTGTTTCCCTTGTTCTTCAGCTTTGGACACGCATTCCTGAAGTGTCCAGTGTTTCCACACTCATAGCAGGCTCGGGGTTGGTTGTTGTTGGTGTTGGCGGTGGGGTTGGTTGCAGGTGTTCGACAGTCTTTGGTAAGATGTCCATACCTCTTGCAGTTGTTGCAGGGTGCACTACAAGGACCATCATGATGACGATTGCACTTTGAACAGTATGGTTTATTTCCAGTGTTCCTATTTTCTCTCACCAGAACCTGATGTGTCATTCTTGACAATCTCAGTCTTTTTAAAGGTCTGCTGGTTCTGATTTCCAGACCATTTCCTCTTATTATTGTTCCCAGAAGATGAGACAGGGTTTCCTTGGCTCTCTTGCATAGCCATGAGCTCATGAGCTAAACGAATTGCTCCCTGAATGGTGGTTTTGCCGGAAGAAGCGACGTTCCCCCGGACAGGTTCCGGAAGACCGCGAATGTACCTCTTGACCTTGTCGGTCTCAGTGCTTACTAAGGCTGGGCGGAGGGTTGCCAGTTGTTGAAACCTAGTGGTATAACCAACAATGTCAATTCCTTGAACCTTAAGATGCCAGAACTCCTCATCTAGCTTCTCGAGTTCTTCAGATGGGCAATACTCATCTGTGAGCATTTTCTTCAGATCTTCCCAGGGAAGTAGATAGGCGGTATCTATACCCACAGACTGGGTATACGAGTTCCACCAGGTGAGGGCACCGTCAGCAAGGGTGCATGTGGAAAACTGAACTCTATCCCCTTCCGCACATTTGCTAATGCGAAAGACGGATTCCATCTTCTCAACCCATCTGATTAGGCCGATGGCTCCTTCAGTTCCTTTAAAGCTCAGGGGTTTGCAGTTTTGGAAATCCTTGTAGGAACAAGGCTTGGCAGTGGGAGGGGTATTGGCAGTACCACTATTCCTTTCGGGGGTCTCTGACGAATGTCGCGCCAAGGCTTCAGTCACAGCCTGAGAGATGATAGATGCCATCTGGGCATCAGTGTAAGTCCTTGACTTTGGCGGCATGATTTTCCTGAGATTAGAAGGATAGGGTTCGTGAGAGATTGTCCATAAATGATGATTATCATAGATGTACATATACAAATGTGGTAATATACAACATCACAATATGACAATCAACATTATAGAACAATCAAGAGGAGTTGAATAACCATCTCTACTGACTAGCAACTACGTGCTAACTAGCCTGGTTATTTGAATTGTTTTGAGTTGGGTAAGGTCTCGCTCGAAGTGACTTGGTGGTCCTCCTAGCTACCTATGAGTTTCGTGATTACAAGAGATGTTGTCGAGAGCGGGATGAAATAGAAGATGTTTCGGTGGGTGTGTGTTGCCATCTCTATGACAAAGTGTTTGAATATGTGAGTGTCTATATATATAATATATAATAGACTAGCGTACTGTGCTTGATCGATGACTAACTATGTATATATACTTATATCACATAATAGTCTTATGAGTGTCTAGCACAAACAATTATGAGTCCCGGTTTCTCTCGAGGTCAGAGTCAACTAATGTATTCCTATTCCAGCATAACCATTTCAAGCCTTACATCATCTTTATTTAATTGTACATAGTTGATCAAGCTATGTTAAATTAAACTTGTATGACGTAACTCTTGAACCAATCACACTTAACAGAAAATACTGCCTAACGGTCATAGTCTAGGCCCACTAATACAACCTAGTTCACTATAACCTTAGGCTCTGATACCAATCTGTAACACCCCCAAATTTACTGTTCGCAGAAGCATACATTGGTGTGCTACTAATCAATACACAAAGCACATAAGATACATAATGAACGACCACTACATGAGTCGTTTTACAATTACATTGATTAACGTAAGAGTCTACATATGGTTTACAAAAGATGAGTTCGCATAGATATTTGAGAGATTCTAATACATATCTAATTTATACAAAATATAGAAATGCAAGGAAATCTCTTGATGATTATATGATTTCATGCGACTCGAGCTACAGTATCCTGATGGGCAGTCCAACTTACTGCTGAGTACCTGAGATAACATGCTAAAAGGTCAGCTATAAAGCTGGTGAGCTCACAGGTTTGATATGATAATATATGATTTGTGAACCGCAAGATTTAATGATTCGATTTTCAAAGCATGTAAATAATTGATTGATGGGTATCACATGAATATTTGTAATTAAACAAATAAGTAAAGATTGATACAACTAACATGAGCACATAGTCTGAGCTTAACTGAGGGGTCAGGATCACAATCAAGTGCCTGATCGAGGGTGCCTCTATGCGTATGCCTAATCAACATACGTTTGAACAAATGATAATGCGTCCGTTTGACAGGTTAGTGCTTGCTAACTCGGACGGGGATTGTCAATCCCATATGGTACCATACATTAAAATTCACGCTAAATCATATTAACAGAACTATGCTTCAGAGGACTTTGATTGATTAGATGAAAACAACTCATGCAGCATACGTGATAATTTGATACTTGCGTTCACATGTAAAACAAAACGAGCATGTATCTCACCCCTAGGTAAAAGCATTTAAAAAGGGGCTATGAGACTCACCTGAGTCTGATGAATTGTTAGCCAACAATTATAATGATTCACAATGATTTGATGTCGTTACAACGACTGAACCTGCAGGGCGTCTTAGACGCGCAAGGTTTTGATATTGATTAGATAGTGAACCTGCCAGGCGTATTAAACGCGCAAGGTTTTGATTGATTAGATGACTCTACGGACCATCTATGCTAGTTGTTCCCTCAACTAGTTATGCCCAAATACTTTGGTTGTCGATTAGGTTTGAGTTTTGAAAATGTATATGGGTCGTTGGTGACGGTTTGTAATAATAATTTCAAACTATTATTATTATACATGATTTGTTGTGATTATAAAAGTGTATGTGTTTCATATATAAGTCGTATTGTATATGTTTAGTTGTTAATCAAGTTCATTATATCCGTTACACTTTATCTCATAATTTACAAAATTTGGTACGAGTTTGAAAACAATAATCTGCCATTTTCGGCCCTTAAACGACCCCGGATGGCCTAAAACTGGCTAGGCTAAGGAACTTAGCCTTGACCATTTGGTTGTTTTCAAATGACCGTGTGAATTTGAGCCCAATCCGTTATAATAAAATTTTCATCGAGAAGCTACCCTGTTTTAACTTAAATCGTCGATGTTTTCAGAAATTTAATTGTTCCGTTTTAGCTAGAATTCGCCGGGCTAGTTTATTGATTCGTTGGATCATGAAATATAAGGGGGGAATCCGCCGGATTCCCTTGAATCCACCGGATTGGTGGCATTTGTGGGGAATACGCCGGATTCTATTGAATCCGCCGGATTCATGTTTTCTGGGCGGGAATCCGCCGGATTACCATGAATCCGACCGGATTCATGATAATTTAAAGGACGCGCCGGGTACAAACTGCACCCGCCGGGTTGTTCTTGGTTCTGGGTGGGAATCCGCCGGATTCACCATGAATCCGCCGGATTCAAAGGTCTGTAACGAGTCTGTCGTTCTAAAATCATACCCAAACCAAATCTAATCCGCAAATTAACTAGCAATCATCAATCCTAGCACTAATACATGATAATATACGTTATTTAAATACAAAATCACAAAGATTAAATCAAAGATTTCCTTACAATCTAAAAATGGAGATGGGATGGCGATTATGATGAAAACGAAGATGACGATGATGATGGTGATGATCTCTGCTGCTAATCGTGATGTTAATATTGTTGTTGTTGTCGTTTGATTTTTTTGAAAAGATAGAGAGAAATGAGAGGGGGAGATAGAGCCGAGAGATAGATAGAAAATGGAATGAAATGGATCGGCCATCTCCAATTATTGGAGGTGGTTGATCCGATCTTCAATCCGCACCGTGGTATTTTGACCCGTGTTTTGGTACCCGATCGAAAAGTAGTAAAATGTTTTAAATCGATAAATTTCTAAAAATGAATTCGTTTATGCTTTTATTGGAAGTATTTTATAAAAATACATTTGATGTGATATAATAATATATCTTTGTTTTACGTTTGAGAGACGGATAAGGTTTAATTGGTTTCGTCGCGTTTTAGTAAAATGGTATAAAACGAAATATGTTTTATTTTATCTGATGTAAATAATAATTATTAATTTCAATAATAATTCATTATTTATATATAGTTTTGTCGTGGACGTTTGATTTGTACGATACGAGATACTTGATATATTATCCAAATAATATATAAAAATTATGAGGGTATTAAATAACAATTCCATATTACTTAATCACTTGATTTTTTTTTACCAACGCCGTATAATTGAATCGGAATTCGGCCGATTTAAAAATGAACGATTAAATCTAATCGAGTACTGATATATTTATTCATCAATATATATTTTGATACATACAATTAGCCTAATACATAGCACTAATTACATGTAATTCCAAATGATTAGGAGCTAAAAACTAGTCCTAATTTTGACGGGTGTCACACATGGCTTACTCCAGGATCCTGCAAAATGTTATTTCCAAACATATTGTCAGCATAATAATTAGTAAATATGTTACCATCATTTGAGATCCTGGATGAGGATCCTGGATTTTGTTCATGATCCTTTGTTGTGGACATCCCTGTAGCATACTCTGGATCTGGGATTCCAGTAGATCCTTGCACAACAATGAAATCTCCTACAATACTTGCAGATGCTGAAGTGCTGAAATCCAGGATCCTGCCCCAAACAGGAGTAGTATCCTGACTCATAGGTGTGTTGACTCTTCTCCTCAAGCTTTCGATATTCTTCTTCAGGGACTCATTACTCTGTTGCACAAGTCCTAATTGCTCTTTCACCTGTGAAAACAAAGCTATAATATTCCTGTTAGAAATAATAACGGGATCCAGATCTGTGATCCCGGATCCTGAGAAGGTGGATCCTGTGGAAGTCGTCCTCCTATAGATATTCTCTGGTCCCCGTTGTGATGACGAAGGAGGGGAAGCAGAAGGTAAATTAGTCATCACAGATGTCGATGATGGCACAACAGAAGATGTAGGTCGTCCTTGTGTCGACGTTTTTGACAAAAACCTTTGAAAAAAGAGATTTAACAAGGATTTTAACAAGAATTTGGTTATGAAAAGCACCACTTGCCCCACGGTGGGCACCAAACTATTTTGGTCAAAAATTACCCAAGGCAATTAAGTGATCAAATCTAGTTTGTGAGGTAGTGTGCTTGAAGTTACTTTCAAGATAATTACGTGGAAACACGATTATCTATATGAGTAAATGATAATATTGACTGAAAAATATGGTTTATATCTATATAAACTTTGATCCTTGTTAAAGAGATGATTAATAACGAAAACAAGTGTCTGTAAGCAATATTATTCCGAAAGTTTAAGTAAAATGCAAAGTATTTTCAGGATAATGCAAGTTATGCAACAAAAATATGATTACGATCAATAAAAATGCATGAAACAGAATTATGATGCTAATTTTATGATAAAAACGTGATCACAGATGAATTAAATACTTATACTTATGATAAATTTAAGATAAAATCAGGATGATGCAGAATTTATGATCAAAAGATCAATAAAATGCAAATTAAACGATGAAAACGTAAAGTAAATGCGATCGACACAAGGATATACGAGGAAAGCCCTAGATCTTGTTAGATCGCCGGCATAAAACCTCGGGAAGGAACAATCATTCCTTGCCTTTGATGATTTTAGTACATAAACTCAGGATAATTACAAAGAAAGAGCGCAATGATGATCGAACTAAGTGTTTTTGTGATGAACGGGATGAAAAAGATGAAGTGCAGGTGTGTTTGATAAAGAGAATAAGTGTATCAGAGTGTTAGAGTTGTTTTTCATACGTTCCTAATGATCAGATTGCCTCATTTATATAGTAAATACAAGATAACTAACTTTCCTAAAAATCAGGGATCCTCCCGAAATGTCCGGGATCCTCCAGTCTTCCACCTTGACTTGTTATTCCACACGTTTTCTGACCTCTTCCAAGCCTTAATCCTTAAATATAGGCATGATTGACCTACGTTTAACTCCTGGCAGACTTGGTCAATATACACAACGGTCAAATACAGAATAGCGGCGTTTTACCCAGGATACCGAATATATCCTGGATCCTGATCACCCGGGATCCTGAATATCCAAGATCCTGAACATAAACTGATAAATAAACATTAGTAACATCTGATCCCAAGATACTTAACATATCCGGGATCCTTATCATCCGAAATCCTAAACATATGTGAGATCCTGAGTATATTTAAGATTTCTATAGTACACAGGATTCTGAATATATCTAAATACTCAATTATAATCGGGATCCTTGATCCAAGTGTGATCCTGGATATATCCAAGATCTTGATTACATGTATCATATAAACATAGAATCTCAGGAACCTTAGTCTTAGCTTTATCCTGAACATATGCATGATCCTAGATATAATTTTCAATAGCAACTAGAGACTTCAGGATCCTGTATCCTAACTATAAAATTTAGCACCAAACAATTGCCCCCAAGTTGTGTTATCTTCAGGACCCTGATGGTGGCACAACTTCTAAAAATTATACATTAAATAAATGAGGAAAGACATTACCGTGCATTAGTAACCATGTCCACGTTGATTGAATTTTTGATAAACATAAACCCTTTCATGCCTCATTTGCATGACTTCAAACTTCATAATGGCTTGGGCTACCTGTTCTTCGTCAAGTTTCAATGAAAAATACCACAATGATTTTAAAAAATGATAAACATACCTGAATCCTGGGTTTAATCTGATGTTAATATCGCTCGGTTAAGATCCTGTGAAACATTTTCATGTGATACAACCCAACGGGTTTGTTTCCTCGAGCTTCCTTTCACCATTTTCTTGATTATTCTTGTGACCAAGCTATGTTACTCCCAAACTGTACTCATGGCTTGGCGTAGCTTTTTCATTTATCCAAAGCATCATGGATTTCCATGACCTTGATCACGACGTTTCTTTCAAAAATATCAACTATTTTCAGGATCCCAAAGGGATGCCCCCATTACTGTCAACAAGATACATAGATGGGCTATGGCAATAATTCGGGGTAAGTTCAACCTTACACGGTTGGCCATGGTGTTGTTCAAGCGGTCTATGTTGGAGACTTTTTGAACTTTTATTCAAGATAAGCTAATCCCGAGTATGGGTTGGCTTGGTTCGATTCGTTACACTCCGTAATTTACGTGGATAACCCATTAGAGTGTAGTGAACGACACTAAGGGTGGTGTGAAAATGGATACCATCTAGTGAGATAGGTTTCAGTGATGAGCAAGGCTCAAACTCGGATGATAAATCTATAGAGAAAGAGAGCATACAGAGGCTCCTTTTGATTCTCGTTGAATAATCTGAAAAGATAAGTTCTTGGTAGTGAGGAAAACTCACCATGGATGAAGACGATAGAGAGAAAGGAAGCAGGGAGGCTGCCTTCTCATTTGATGTGTGTTATCATCTTCTATTTATCTTCTATCTTCAGGATACTGGGGAGATTCCCCCAATATATTTTTTTTTCATTCCTGCACTCAGAATCCTGAGGAGATTCCCTCAAGATATATTCGAAATAATCCTGTTCCCAGGATTCCCATATTCTTTAATCCGGAAACAGACTTTCAATGGTAAAATTCGTAAGTAATGTCAGAATCTTGAAAAGTTATTCAAGATACTCAAAGAAGAAAGAATCCAAAGAATCCAAAGAAACCAAGGCTACCAATTAGGACTTATATATCCTCTGTCTTTAGGATATTGAGGAGATTCCCTCAATTTATTTAGTACTGGTTACCAGGATCTTGAGGAGATTCCCTCAAGATATACCAGAGATAATCCGAGTTTTAAGATACTGGGGAGATTCCCCAAATACATGCTTACTCTGATCATATATGTAGGTCTTTCGAGATAATGGGAGGATTCCCCCATCACATGCTTACTTTACTTATACCTCAAGGATTCTGAGGATATTCCCTCAGAAATCTTGAAATAACTTCATACTCAGATTCCCAAATCTTAGGATCCTGAAACATACTTCAGATTGAGAAGCATATTAAAAACCATCAACGATGATGATTATATCCTATAATATGACAACATCAAAGATTGCCAAAGTAACGTGAAAACATTACTAACATTTTATACTGACACAATAGTGTCAAAGTCTTTCGAATAACCTGTAAACATCATGATCATTTTATGATCTTTGACTCAAAATCCCTGTATCTCAGGATCCTGAAACAAATCTCAATATGTTCAAAGAAGATATCAGGATTTCTCTTGGGATAATCCAGTGATCCTGAAATATAATATTGTTATATGATCTCAATAACATGAAAACATTCCAGCTATTCTCATGATGTCAAAACATTATGATTTTTATTTATTTTTGAGAATGGCATAAAAGCTGTCAAGATTTTTAATGCAAAAAATATTGCAGTTATTTTCGAAAATGTCAAAAATTTTGAATAATGTGAAAAAATTATAACAATCGTGATCTTTGGATTAAATTCAAAAAATATTTTGGTAATATAATAATATTACAACCATTTGAATCTTTTACGGCCTATGCCAATAAAAAGATTATGGTAATGTGTAAAACATTACAAACCTTAAGAAAACTTTAATAAACCAATTTTTTAACATGTAAATGTCAAACCATTTAGTAATGTGAAAACATTACAACCATTAGATAGTTTAGAACAAACTATTTTAGTGGCATGTAAATGTCAAACCATTTAGTAATGTGAAAACATTACAACAGTTTGATTCGTGAGCCAAGCCATTTGAGACATGAAAATGCCTAACCAATTGGTAATGTGAAAACATTACAAACCTTGCATAATAGATAATGTAAAAACATTACAAGCCTTGTGTACTTGGGAATTTTCCAATTTAAGTGACGTGAATACGCCAAAACCTTTGGTAATGTGAAAACATTACAAACCTTAGAGTGACGTGAAAACGACACAAACCTTAGATCGACACGTCTAGTGCACATCAGTGTCGACATTCGTTAGCGCTTGATCTATAGGCTAATGGTAATGAAGTTGTCGGGAACCAGAGGCATCACCGATTCCCTAACCGTGGCACTATATTCAAACATCGTGCGCACCTGGCGAGGTGTCAAGACCCTATTCGTAGAGAGGTGTTTATGCGCCCACAAACCTCTAAACCTTAGAGAATCGCTGGGATTCTTAACGGAGGAGAGGTGGCCAACCCCCAAATTTGCATTCCATGATCCTTAGATGCATGAACTACAACAAATACAAGATCTTGGGTAAAGGTGGGTGTTAGTTTGCCTACCACTCATCCGATGCTTAAATCAGTGTCAGATTCGAATGAAAATAATAATTGTGAAAGATTTTCATGCGTATATCAATATATAATTATGATACACACATACATATATAGTAAAGAATATAAAAATTAATGAAAAGTTAAGGATCATATGGGTACCTTTTTATGTTGAATATAAATTCACAACTTACATATGATAGAATTTCAAATGAATGGCATTCCAGGATTTTGGAAGTAGTTTTCCATCAACACGTCTCTGTTATCCAGCATCCAAGCCAATCAAGCATTGATCACATATAGATAAATGGATGCATCGGTTTTGAACATTTCCATGTATGCCCCCAGAATAGCTTCCACAAATTCCTTCGTGCATATCCTTCAGTTTTGCTTATGCCTCAGGATGCCTCAGAATATCGCAACAATAATGATCCTTCTGCAAAAAGTTTAATGATTGACTACATCTATGATCCTGACTTGCCCCCAGAACCTAATGTGTCCAATTATCCTCAAACTGAAGATCACCAACATAGCATTAGTTGAAGATCCCAAAGTTACCTGCAGAATCTTAAAGAATATCCAAATACAAAACTAGTCTAACTATCCTTAGGGCACGGATTAATGATGATTAGTAGCTAACATACATCTATATATTTTATACCAACGTCCTTAGTTAATTGTAAACCTTCAGTTGATGTTTCGTAATCTATTTCATTATTGGTACTTTAAAATTTATAATCAATATCATGTTGCATGTAATACCTTTGAGGTGATTTTAATACCATATCTTAACCTAACTAAGCATATTGTATCCACATTTTATTTTAAAGATCGCCAGTAAAGTTTACTCAAAGCATAAAGTTTTATCATATTTCTGCAATCTCTTTATAGGATTATACACATCTAATTTCCGAGATCATTTAGTTATTCAAAGTGACATTCCTGGTTTTATATTTAATAAGTGATTAATCTTATCATGCATAGAATGTATTTCAAGATAACCAATACAAACATAAATTTTTTAATATAAGAATACCTGGCATCAGCATCTAGTAGACTTTTACTTAAGTAATAGATAAGAAGTTGCTGACCTTTCAGGATCTTTAACTTATGCAGCATCGTTCATATTTCGGGATACCGCCACATTTACGAGTAATTATTTTCCAATTAGATTTGTATTCCACCACCACGTTTGCCAAGATCATGACTCTTGCTTCCTTGAACATATCAGCACACAATAACATACGTCCTATCCTTTTCCACCTTAGGATCCTCAGAATGGAGTCGCACTTCTTTGATACCTTATCTGATTGTAGTCAAGATATCCCATGCCTTTTTCCATTGATTGCTATGCTGATGGAGGCTTGGTAGTAGATTTCATTGATGTTGTATAACAATCCTTAGCATATCTTTTAGCTCCTAAGAATCCCTTGTGAGATCCTTTCTTTCCGAACAATTCCCTTAAGTATCCCTCACTAAGCAAACGGTTGATTTCATTTCTAAGAGCTACACAATTTTCAGTGACATGACCAAAATCCTCATGGAACGCACACCATTTGAATTTATCTTTCCAAGCAACATCACTAACTTTTTTCTTTGGCCATGTGACTTTATCTCCAAGTTTTTACGTAGCACATAAGATACCTGTAGCATCAGCGTAAAAACAATAATCAGTTAGCTTAGAATACTCTTCACCATCCTCTTTGACCACATTAGCCCGGTGATCGCCGTTCCTCAAATATGGTTTAATCTTGTTTGACTTGAACGGAGATGAATTCATCTTTCTGTTAGGTTTCTCGTAAGTTGATGAAGTTTCTATCCTCTTCTGGATCACAGTATCCTCTTCCAACTTAATAAACCTTAAAGCCCTGTTCCTGACCTCATCTAGGTTCCTGCATGGGTTTATAACAAGATCTTTATAAAATGGAGAATCTCTTTTGACCCCTATCTTGAAAGCACATACAGCAGTTGACATATCCAGATTGGGGATCCTTAAGGATTCTTGTCCAAGCCACTTTAGTGAGGATCCCGTTAGAGTGGACCCGAAACTTTTACACGAATATGCCTCCTTAAGATCTGCAGGGATGGGGATAATCTCCATCCTTTCTCGATGTTTAGCTATATCTTCTTCAGGATCCGTAGTACCATCGTAAAGCTTCATGCTAGGAGTCTTTAATCTTTTCGGGATCTTAACATCACAAATCGGTGGTGAAAATCTGGAGATCTTGTGGGCTGATGGAGCGATTTCTGGTATAGGTTGCACAACTCCAGGAATATTGGATATCATATCCTTCAAATTTTGCAACTCTCTCGCCATAACATGGCTTACTCCAGGATCCTGCAAAATGTTAGTTCCAAACATATTGTCAGCATAATAATTAGTAAATATGTTACCATTATTTGAGATCATGGATGAGGATCCTGGATTTTGTTCATGATCCTTTGTTGTGGAGATCCCTGTAGCATACACTGGATCTAGGATTCCAGTAGTTCCTTGCACAACAATGAAATCTCCTCCAATACTTGCAGATGCTGAAGTGCTGAAATCTAGGATCCTGCCCCAAACAGGAGTAGTATCCTGACTCATAGGAGTGTTGACTCTTCTCCTCAAGCTTTCGATATTCTTCTTCAGGGACTCATTACTCTGTTGCACACGTCCTAATTGCTCTTTCACCTGTGAAAACAAAGCTATAATATTCCTGTTAGAAATAATAACGGGATCCTGATCTGTGATCCCGGATCCTGAGAAGGTGGATCCTGTGGAAGTCGTCCTCCTATAGATTTTCTCTGGTCCCCGTTGTGATGACGAAGGAGGGGAAGCAGAAGGTAAATTAGTCATCACAGATGTCGATGATGGCACAACAGAAGATGTAGGTCGTCCTTGTGTCGACGTTTTTGACAAAAACCTTTGAAAAAAGAGATTTAACAAGGATTTTAACAAGAATTTGGTTATGAAAAGCACCACTTGCCCCACGGTGGGCGCCAAACTATTTTGGTCAAAAATTACCCAAGGCAATTAAGTGATCAAATCTAGTTTGTGAGGTAGTGTGCTTGAAGTTACTTTCAAGATAATTACGTGGAAACACGATTATCTATATGAGTAAATGATAATATTGACTGAAAAATATGGTTTATATCTATATAAACTTTGATCCTTGTTAAAGAGATGATTAATAACGAAAACAAGTGTTTGTAAGCAATATTATTCCGAAAGTTTAAGTAAAATGCAAAGTATTTTCAGGATAATGCAAGTTATGCAACAAAAATATGATTACGATCAATAAAAATGCGTGAAACAGAATTATGATGTTATTTTAATGATAAAAACGTGATCACAGATGAAATAAATACGTATACTTATGATAAATTTAAGATAAAATCAGGATAATGCAGAATTTATGATCAAAAGATCAATAAAATGCAAATTAAACGATGAAAACGTAAAGTAAATGCGATCGACACAAGGATATACGAGGAAAGCCCTTGATCTTGTTAGATCGCCGGCATAAAACCTCGGGAAGGAACAATCGTTCCTTGCCTTTGATGATTTTATTACATAAACTCAGGATAATTACAAAGGATGAGCGCAATGATGATCGAACTAAGTGTTTTTGTGATGAACAGGATGAAAAATATGAAGTGCGGGTGTGTTTGATCGAGAGAATAAGTGTATCAGAGTGTTAGAGTTGTTTTTCATACGTTCCTAATGATCACATTGCCTCATTTATATAGTAAATATGTGACACCCGTCAATTTAGGACTAGAATTTAGTGCCTAATCAAGTTTTAATACATGTAATTAGTTCTGTGATAGGCTAATTAATGTATCAATTATCATATATATTGTTGAATATATATCTACACAATTATGCGGTTTGTTTAAATCGTACGAGTTTCAAATCGAATGAATTTCGATACAATAAACACGGACGTTGGTGAACAATTTTATTAAGTAATACAAATAGTATTTAATAACTAAATGTTATTCAGAATATTATTTATTGTGACATTTCGTATCCAAGTTTTATTACACAATTAATGTATACGCAATTAAAAATACAAACGCGCAAACAAATAAAACGAAATTCATTTTAAATACCATAAATAGATAATTGGTGAAATATTACAATAAAACATTCTATAATGATTTGTAATTTAAAACGGACAATTAAATGAATAAAACAAATATTTAATGTTAAATGACGGAGAAAACGAACACCACGCGGAGCACGGGACGGAGACTGCGAGGTGAGGCTTTCACCTACACCCCACCTCTCCTTTCCTCTTTCTTTCATTTCCATTTTCCATAAAACACACACTTACACCCAAAAACCTCTCAACCAAAAATCACCAAATTTTCGGATCTCGCAAAACCGACAACAAAAACCATATTTTCGGAATCACCATTTCAAGGGGAACAAGAATTACAAAAGCTCTACCATCATTTTCGGCCTCCATCGTCTTCGATTTGCATTTGTAAGAAAAATTCTAAAAACTTAGATTTGTTTATTTTGATGTAATCTTTGGATGTTTTGATGTTTACACAACTTATATATGTCCAATACTAGGAAGATAACAAGGTTTTATAGTCTAAAAAATGAGTTTGATTTGAGTTTTGACCGGAAAAATCACGAACAGCCGATGTTTCTGGGCTGGTGTTCTTCAGTGCGACACAAGCCTTGTGTCGCATACTGTGTCGCATAAAACCTGTTATGTCGCACCTTGTGTCGTACCAAATCTTTAGTGTCGTAACTCATGCGACACAATATTGTGTCACACTCTATGTCGCAAACTATGTCGTACTTCTATACGACACAACCACTATGTCGCTATTAAATTAGCATTTCGTATTCGATGCGACACAGTCCCTGTGTCGTATCCTTGTGTCGCATGACGTCTGCGACACAACCATTGTGTCGCATGTCAAATCTTTGTGTCGCATGTTGTGTCGCAAAACACAGAAAAACCAGAATTTTGAAGTCAAAGTTACTGTTCAAAAAAAGTCAAATTTACTGTAGCAGTACTGTAGCAAAGTCAACATTTTAGAATTTTTATTATTTCAACTAAATCACCAACGGGCCGTACACGTTTTCAAAACTTACAAAACAGATTATTCAATCAACCAAGTCGTAGTAACTTGGATAATTTAGTCAATCAAGTCGTAGTAACTTGAAACAAAACAATTAATCAACCAAATCGTAGTAATTTGGACATATATAATTAAATAACAACTACAAAGGTAGTCTTTCGAGATACCGGTACAATTAATAACAATCAAGTGTCGTGAACACATTCAGGTTTCAAGTCTTTGGACATCAATTCACCGCTAATTATTTCGAGTTTATTAAATTAAACACTTCAAGACTCAGGTGAGTTTCATAGCCCCATTTTCACTGCTTTACAACTAGGGGTGTGATATTACTACTCGATTTTGTTTTACAAGTAGAACGCAAGTGCCAAACTTCAAATACTACATGAGTTTCAAGCTAATCAATTTAAAGTCCTCCATAAGCATAGTCTCTAGTATTTTATAGCGTGAATGTTAGTATATGATATCATATGGGATTGACAATCCTCATCCGGGTTAGCACGCACTAACCGGTCAAACGGATGTATTAGCATTTGGGAAGACGAGTGTTGATTAGGCACTCGTAGGAGGCACTCCAAGTTAGGTTTCCTTAATTGGGCCTGACAAATCAAGTTAAGCTCAGACTATGTGCTCATGGACAGTATAACTTTTATTTTGCTTAATTGCATTTTAAATTCAATATAAATCTTGCGGTTCTGACAACTATACATTGACATACAAACCTGTGAGCTCACCAGCGTTTTCGCTGACCCATTTTAGTATTTATCACAGGTACCCAGCAGTAGGTTGGCTGCACAAGCAAGAAATATTAGTTCGAGTCAGCATACATACAACTAGAGATTGGACTGCATTATTATATTTTGTAAAAGTAATTATGCTATGTAATCTCTCAATTTCAGGAATCGAGCTAATGTAACTATATTTTGATGTAAACATTTACTTTATCTATACAAGTTTAAAACGACGCATATAGTGGTCGTTCATTATATCTTATGTGCTTTGTATATTGATTAGTGACACCCAAATCAAGCTTCCGCAAATCATTAAATTTAGGGGTGTCACAGATTGGTATCAGAGCCTAAGGTTTTAGTGAACTAGGTTGCATTTAGTGGGCCTAGACTATGACCGTTAGGCAGTATTCCTTATTAGTCATGACTAGTTCAGGGATTACATCATACGACTTTAATTTAACATAGCCTGATCAACTATGTACAATTAAAGAAAGATGATGTGAAATCTGAAAGAGTTATGTTGAACAGGAATGCATTAGTTGACTCTGACCTCGAGAGAAACGGGACTCAAAACACGTCTGTGCTAGACACTCAATAGGTTATTATGTGATGTACATATATATATATACATAAGTAGACCTCATTACAACTTTAGGCTATATTATATTATATGAATATAGGCCTCTTCCTCTCTAACGTTTTGTCTCGGAATGACAAACACCTCACTAGTTCATCACACTCGAACTAGTATCTTATTTCATTTCCTTGTTCTTTCTTACCCAGCATCATGCCTCCTCGCCGTCAAATTACCCTTAGCGAAGCTGAGATCGCGGGAATCATTGCCCGCAGTGTGACCGAAGCCTTGGCTACCCGAACACCACCTGGTAGTGAGGACACATCAACCAATACTCCACCACCCAAACCTTGCTCCTATAAGGACTTTCTTAGCTGTAAACCGTTATACTTCAAGGGCACGGAAGGTGCCATTGGCTTGATCCGTTGGATTGAGCGTATGGAATCTGTTTTCAGTCTCTGCGACTGCACTGAGAACAACAAGGTCAAATTCGCTGCTTACACCTTTCAGGAAGGTGCACTCACGTGGTGGAAAACCCACGCAAACTCTGTAGGCCTTGAGGTTGCAAATCGGCTTCCTTGGGCCGAACTGAAGAAGAAACTGACAGAAAAATACTGTCCTGAAGAGGAATTGCACAGGCTGGAAGAAGAATTCTGGCATCTGGAGGTGCAGGGAAATGATGTTGCTGAATATACCACCAAGTTTCAGCAGTTTGCCTTATTATGCCCGGGTTTGGTCGAACCAGAAAGTAAGGGCA
This sequence comes from Helichrysum umbraculigerum, assembly GCA_949592205.1. Taxonomy (NCBI): domain Eukaryota; kingdom Viridiplantae; phylum Streptophyta; class Magnoliopsida; order Asterales; family Asteraceae; genus Helichrysum; species Helichrysum umbraculigerum. The sequence goes on from CATIUR010000003.1 coordinate 67,068,915, forward strand.
TTAAGAAATACATTCGTGGACTTCCCGAGAACATCCAGGGCAACGTCGCCTCATCCAAACCAACTAATACTGAGAGTGCCATTCGATTGGCCCACGAACTCATGGCTCTAGTTGTCAGCCGTGAGACTTCCAACACCTCATCCTCTAACAACAACAAACGCAAATCTACTGAGCACCACCACAACTCAAACAAGAAAAACAACGCCATCCAAGTCTACAACACCAACTCTGAATCCAACCGCAGCTACACCGGGGACAGACCTTATTGTCCCAAGTGTAACTATCACCACTTTGGTCAGTGCGGTACTCCTTGCAACAACTGCAGGAGGTACGGGCATTCGACTAAGGATTGCCGAGCCCCCAAATCCAACAACAGCCCCTCTGACAAAAATACCCGACAACCTAAGTCCTGCTACGAATGTGGAAACCCAGGACACTTTAGGGATTCTTGCCCAAAATTGAAGAACAAGGGCAACAACAACAACCACCGCAACAACGACAACAACACCAAAAGTAGCGCCTTCGTGATCAACTCAGGGGATGCCCGTCAGGACCCGAACGTGGTCACGGGTATGTTCCTCCTCAACAATTTAACTGCTTCCATACTGTTTGATACTGGTGCCGATAGAAGTTTTATTTCCGATGAATTTTGCCCTCTACTTGACATTACACCTGTTGCTTTAGACGTTAAGTACACCGTAGAGCTAGCAAATGGCAAATTGATAGAAACCAATAGTGTGATGCCTAATTGCACTTTAAATCTAGCCGACGAAATCTTCCCCATAGATCTTATGCCTATTGAGATAGGAAGTTTCGATGTCATCGTAGGCATGGACTGGTTATCCAAACATCGTGCCGAAATCATCTGCTATGACAAAATTGTTCGCATACCTCTCACTGTCGGTAGAACCCTAGTCATACAGGGGGAGACCGGAGGGACGAGGCTTAACATCATATCTTGTCTTAAAACCCGGAAATTTCTGAGAAAGGGTTATCCATCAATCCTCGCGCACATCATGGAGAAAAAGTCGGAGGAGAAGCGACTTGAGGATGTTCCAATTGTTCGAGACTTTCCAGAAGTCTTTCCTGAGGAACTGCCTGGTCTACCACCACCAAGACAGGTTGAGTTCTCAATCGATCTTGTACCAGGTGCTGCGCCTGTGGCCCGAGCACCATACCGTTTAGCTCCATCCGAACTTCAGGAGCTGTCCACCCAATTACAGGAACTCCTGGAACGAGGATTTATCAGGCCGAGTTCTTCACCTTGGGGAGTTCCGGTCCTATTTGTTAAGAAGAAAGATGGTTCTTTTCGAATGTGTATCGACTATCGAGAGTTGAACAAGTTAACTGTCAAGAACCGGTATCCACTTCCTCGAATCGATGACCTGTTCGACCAACTTCAAGGGTCGAGTTGTTATTCAAAGATTGATCTCCGATCCGGTTATCACCAATTGCGTGTTCGCGATGCCGATATTCCAAAAACCGCTTTCAGAACCCGTTACGGGCATTACGAATTCCAAGTGATGCCATTCGGCCTAACCAATGCACCGGCTGTATTCATGGACCTTATGAATCGGGTGTGTAAACCTTACCTTGATAAGTTTGTCATTGTATTCATCGATGACATCCTCATATATTCACGAAGCAAAGTAGAGCATGCGCAACACCTCAGAACCATCCTTGAACTACTTAAACACGAGGAGCTCTATGCCAAGTTCTCTAAGTGTGAGTTCTGGATCAAAACCGTTCAATTCCTTGGTCACGTGATTGACAGTCAGGGGATTTACGTCGACCCGTCAAAAATCGAGGCTATCAAAGACTGGCAATCGCCAACCACTCCGACCGAAGTACGGCAGTTTCTAGGACTGGCCGGATACTATCGATGATTCATTGAAAATTTCTCCAAGATAGCCATACCACTCACGACGCTGACCCAGAAAGACAAAAAGTTTGACTGGACTGATAAACAAGAGTCGGCATTCCAACTCTTAAAACAAAAGCTTTGCAGTGCTCCTATCCTATCTTTACCTGAAGGCACCGATGACTTCGTGGTATACTGCGATGCTTCTCATCAAGGTCTCGGTTGTGTGCTCATGCAACGGGACAAAGTCATAGCTTATGCTTCTCGACAGCTTAAGATTCATGTAAAGAATTACACCACCCACGACCTCGAGTTAGGAGCTGTCGTTTTTGCCCTCAAAATCTGGAGACATTACCTTTATGGTACCAGATGTACAATCTTTACCGACCATAAAAGCCTTCAACACATATTCGATCAGAAGGATCTCAACATGAGGCAACGTCGATGGGTCGAGTTGCTTACCGATTACGACTGCGAGCTCAAATATCATCCAGGCAAAGCAAATGTTGTTGCTGATGCCCTCAGTCGAAAAGAGCGAGTGAAACCACTTCGGGTTCGAGCCCTCAGTATGACCATTCACAACAATTTGAACATTCAAATCCTCACTGCTCAACTCGAAGCCTTAAAACCTGAAAATGTCAAAGATGAAGCCTTGCGGGGCATGGATAAACAATTCGAAATCAAATCTAACGGGATTAAGTATTTCTCAAACCGAATCTGGTTGCCTAAATTTGGGAACCTACGAGACTTGGTGATGGATGAAGCTCACAAGTCCAAATATTCTATCCATCCGGGATCCGACAAAATGTACCACGGTATCAAGGACTTCTACTGGTGGCCGAACATGAAAGCCGAAATCGCCACCTATGTCAGCAAGTGCCTTACTTGCTCTAAAGTCAAAATCGAATATCAAAAACCTTCTGGTTTACTTCAACAACCCAGTCTTCCTGAATGGAAATGGGAACAAATTGCCATGGACTTCATAACCAAACTACCCAAATCCTCGAACGGTTGCGATTCCATTTGGGTGATCGTGGATCGTCTCACCAAATCTGCTCACTTCCTGGCAATCAAGGAATCCGACAAAATGGAACGCCTCACCAACATTTATCTGAAGGAAATCGTGACCAAACACGGTGTTCCAATCTCAATTATCTCCGATAGAGATAGTCGTTTCACTTCACAATTTTGGCAATCACTTCAAAAATCCCTGGGTACTCGACTTGATATGAGTACCGCATACCATCCTCAAACAGACGGTAAAAGCGAACGAACCATTCAAACACTAGAAGACATGCTACGGGCCTGCGTAGTAGACTTCGGTGTGAACTGGGAAAAACATCTACCATTGTGCGAGTTCTCGTACAACAATAGTTATCATACCAGCATCAAAGCTGCACCCTTCGAGGCACTGTACGGTCGTAAGTGCCGGTCACCTATCTGTTGGACCGAAGTTGGGGATAGCCAACTCACAGGTCCAGAAATCATTCACGAGACGACCGAGAGAATCGTTGAAATTCAAAACAAGCTTAAGGCCGCGCATGATCGTCAGAAAAGTTATGCTGACGTGAGACGCAAACCACTCGAGTTCCAGGTTGGGGATCGAGTTCTACTCAAAGTATCGCCTTGGAAAGGCGTAATCCGATTTGGCAAACGAGGAAAGTTGAATCCCAGATACATTGGACCATTCGAGATCCTTGAAAGGATTGGTCCAGTAGCATATCGATTGCAGCTGCCATCCGAACTCAGCAGCGTGCATCCCACATTTCATGTTTCAAATCTGAAGAAGTGTCTGTCTGATGAGACACTTATCATTCCACTCGATGAAATTCGAGTTGACGAGAAACTCCACTTTGTTGAGGAACCCGCCGAAATCATGGACCGTGAGGTCAAACAACTCAAACAAAGTCGCATTCCAATTGTCAAGGTCAGGTGGAATTCGAGGCGTGGTCCGGAATTCACTTGGGAACGAGAGGATCAAATGCGACTCAAGTATCCTCAACTCTTCAATGACACAACTTCAAATACAACTTCAACATAAATTTCGGGACGAAATTCTTCTAACAGGGGGAGAATGTGACACCCGTCAATTTAGGACTAGAATTTAGTGCCTAATCAAGTTTTAATACATGTAATTAGTTCTGTGTTAGGCTAATTAATGTATCAATTATCATATATATTGTTGAATATATATCTACACAATTATGCGGTTTGTTTAAATCGTACGAGTTTCAAATCGAATGAATTTCGATACAATAAACACGGACGTTGGTGAACAATTTTATTAAGTAATACAAATATTATTTAATAACTAAATGTTATTCAGAATATTATTTATTGTGACATTTCGTATCCAAGTTTTATTACACAATTAATGTATACGCAATTAAAAATACAAACGCGCAAACAAATAAAACGAAATTCATTTTAAATACCATAAATAGATAATTGGTGAAATATTACAATAAAACATTCTATAATGATTTGTAATTTAAAACGGACAATTAAATGAATAAAACAAATATTTAATGTTAAATGACGGAGAAAACGAACACCACGCGGAGTACGAGACGGAGACTGCGAGGTGAGGCTTTCACCTACACCCCACCTCTCCTTTCCTCTTTCTTTCATTTCCATTTTCCATAAAACACACACTTACACCCAAAAACCTCTCAACCAAAAATCACCAAATTTTCGGATCTCGCAAAACCGACAACAAAAACCATATTTTCGGAATCACCATTTCAAGGGGAACAAGAATTACAAAAGCTCTACCATCATTTTCGGCCTCCATCGTCTTCGATTTGCATTTGTAAGAAAAATTCTAAAAACTTAGATTTGTTTATTTTGATGTAATCTTTGGATGTTTTGATGTTTACACAACTTATATATGTCCAATACTAGGAAGATAACAAGGTTTTATAGTCTAAAAAATGAGTTTGATTTGAGTTTTGGCCGGAAAAATCACGAACAGCCGATGTTTCTGGGCTGGTGTTCTTCAGTGCGACACAAGCCTTGTGTCGCATACTGTGTCGCATAAAACCTGTTATGTCGCACCTTGTGTCGTACCAAATCTTTAGTGTCGTAACTCATGCGACACAATATTGTGTCACACTCTATGTCGCAAACTATGTCGTACTTCTATACGACACAACCACTATGTCGCTATTAAATTAGCATTTCGTATTCGATGCGACACAGTCCCTGTGTCGTATCCTTGTGTCGCATGACGTCTGCGACACAACCATTGTGTCGCATGTCAAATCTTTGTGTCGCATGTTGTGTCGCAAAACACAGAAAAACCAGAATTTTGAAGTCAAAGTTACTGTTCAAAAAAAGTCAAATTTACTGTAGCAGTACTGTAGCAAAGTCAACATTTTAGAATTTTTATTATTTCAACTAAATCACCAACGGGCCGTACACGTTTTCAAAACTTACAAAACAGATTATTCAATCAACCAAGTCGTAGTAACTTGGATAATTTAGTCAATCAAGTCGTAGTAACTTGAAACAAAACAATTAATCAACCAAATCGTAGTAATTTGGACATATATAATTAAATAACAACTACAAAGGTAGTCTTTCGAGATACCGGTACAATTAATAACAATCAAGTGTCGTGAACACATTCAGGTTTCAAGTCTTTGGACATCAATTCACCGCTAATTATTTCGAGTTTATTAAATTAAACACTTCAAGACTCAGGTGAGTTTCATAGCCCCATTTTCACTGCTTTACAACTAGGGGTGTGATATTACTACTCGATTTTGTTTTACAAGTAGAACGCAAGTGCCAAACTTCAAATACTACATGAGTTTCAAGCTAATCAATTTAAAGTCCTCCATAAGCATAGTCTCTAGTATTTTATAGCGTGAATGTTAGTATATGATATCATATGGGATTGACAATCCTCATCCGGGTTAGCACGCACTAACCGGTCAAACGGATGTATTAGCATTTGGGAAGACGAGTGTTGATTAGGCACTCGTAGGAGGCACTCCAAGTTAGGTTTCCTTAATTGGGCCTGACAAATCAAGTTAAGCTCAGACTATGTGCTCATGGACAGTATAACTTTTATTTTGCTTAATTGCATTTTATATTCAATATAAATCTTGCGGTTCTGACAACTATACATTGACATACAAACCTGTGAGCTCACCAGCGTTTTCGCTGACCCATTTTAGTATTTATCACAGGTACCCAGCAGTAGGTTGGCTGCACAAGCAAGAAATATTAGTTCGAGTCAGCATACATACAACTAGAGATTGGACTGCATTATTATATTTTGTAAAAGTAATTATGCTATGTAATCTCTCAATTTCAGGAATCGAGCTAATGTAACTATATTTTGATGTAAACATTTACTTTATCTATACAAGTTTAAAACGACGCATATAGTGGTCGTTCATTATATCTTATGTGCTTTGTATATTGATTAGTGACACCCAAATCAAGCTTCCGCAAATCATTAAATTTAGGGGTGTCACAGATTGGTATCAGAGCCTAAGGTTTTAGTGAACTAGGTTGCATTTAGTGGGCCTAGACTATGACCGTTAGGCAGTATTCCTTATTAGTCATGACTAGTTCAGGGATTACATCATACGACTTTAATTTAACATAGCCTGATCAACTATGTACAATTAAAGAAAGATGATGTGAAATCTGAAAGAGTTATGTTGAACAGGAATGCATTAGTTGACTCTGACCTCGAGAGAAACGGGACTCAAAACAAGTCTGTGCTAGACACTCAATAGGTTATTATGTGATGTACATATATATATATACATAAGTAGACCTCATTACAACTTTAGGCTATATTATATTATATGAATATAGGCCTCTTCCTCTCTAACGTTTTGTCTCGGAATGACAAACACCTCACTAGTTCATCACACTCGAACTAGTATCTTATTTCATTTCCTTGTTCTTTCTTACCCAGCATCATGCCTCCTCGCCGTCAAATTACCCTTAGCGAAGCTGAGATCGCGGGAATCATTGCCCGCAGTGTGACCGAAGCCTTGGCTACCCGAACACCACCTGGTAGCGAGGACACATCAACCAATACTCCACCACCCAAACCTTGCTCCTATAAGGACTTTCTTAGCTGTAAACCGTTATACTTCAAGGGCACAGAAGGTGCCATTGGCTTGATCCGTTGGATTGAGCGTATGGAATCTGTTTTCAGTCTCTGCGACTGCACTGAGAACAACAAGGTCAAATTCGCTGCTTACACCTTTCAGGAAGGTGCACTCACGTGGTGGAAAACCCACGCAAACTCTGTAGGCCTTGAGGTTGCAAATCGGCTTCCTTGGGCCGAACTGAAGAAGAAACTGACAGAAAAATACTGTCCTGAAGAGGAATTGCACAGGCTGGAAGAAGAATTCTGGCATCTGGAGGTGTAGGGAAATGATGTTGCTGAATATACCACCAAGTTTCAGCAGTTTGCCTTATTATGCCCGGGTTTGGTCGAACCAGAAAGTAAGGGCATTAAGAAATACATTCGTGGACTTCCCGAGAACATCCAGGGCAACGTCGCCTCATCCAAACCAACTACTACTGAGAGTGCCATTCGATTGGCCCACGAACTCATGGCTCTAGTTGTCAGCCGTGAGACTTCCAACACCTCATCCTCTAACAACAACAAACGCAAATCTACTGAGCACCACCACAACTCAAACAAGAAAAACAACGCCATCCAAGTCTACAACACTAACTCTGAATCCAACCGCAGCTACACCGGGGACAGACCTTATTGTCCCAAGTGTAACTATCACCACTTTGGTCAGTGCGGTACTCCTTGCAACAACTGCAGGAGGTACGGGCATTCGACTAAGGATTGCCGAGCCCCCAAATCCAACAACAGCCCCTCTGACAAAAATACCCGACAACCTAAGTCCTGCTACGAATGTGGAAACCCAGGACACTTTAGGGATTCTTGCCCAAAATTGAAGAACAAGGGCAACAACAACAACCACCGCAACAACGACAACAACACCAAAAGTAGCGCCTTCGTGATCAACTCAGGGGATGCCCGTCAGGACCCGAACGTGGTCACGGGTATGTTCCTCCTCAACAATTTAACTGCTTCCATACTGTTTGATACTGGTGCCGATAGAAGTTTTATTTCCGATGAATTTTGCCCTCTACTTGACATTACACCTGTTGCTTTAGACGTTAAGTACACCGTAGAGCTAGCAAATGGCAAATTGATAGAAACCAATAGTGTGATGCCTAATTGCACTTTAAATCTAGCCGACGAAATCTTCCCCATAGATCTTATGCCTATTGAGATAGGAAGTTTCGATGTCATCGTAGGCATGGACTGGTTATCCAAACATCGTGCCGAAATCATCTGCTATGACAAAATTGTTCGCATACCTCTCACTGTCGGTATAACCCTAGTCATACAGGGGGAGACCGGAGGGACGAGGCTTAACATCATATCTTGTCTTAAAACCCGGAAATTTCTGAGAAAGGGTTATCCATCAATCCTCGCGCACATCATGGAGAAAAAGTCGGAGGAGAAGTGACTTGAGGATGTTCCAATTGTTCGAGACTTTCCAGAAGTCTTTCCTGAGGAACTGCCTGGTCTACCACCACCAAGACAGGTTGAGTTCTCAATCGATCTTGTACCAGGTGCTGCGCCTGTGGCCCGAGCACCATACCGTTTAGCTCCATCCGAACTTCAGGAGCTGTCCACCCAATTACAGGAACTCCTGGAACGAGGATTTATCAGGCCGAGTTCTTCACCTTGGGGAGCTCCGGTCCTATTTGTTAAGAAGAAAGATGGTTCTTTTCGAATGTGTATCGACTATCGAGAGTTGAACAAGTTAACTGTCAAGAACCGGTATCCACTTCCTCGAATCGATGACCTGTTCGACCAACTTCAAGGGTCGAGTTGTTATTCAAAGATTGATCTCCGATCCGGTTATCACCAATTGCGTGTTCGCGATGCCGATATTCCAAAAACCGCTTTCAGAACCCGTTACGGGCATTACGAATTCCAAGTGATGCCATTCGGCCTAACCAATGCACCGGCTGTATTCATGGACCTTATGAATCGGGTGTGTAAACCTTACCTTGATAAGTTTGTCATTGTATTCATCGATGACATCCTCATATATTCACGAAGCAAAGTAGAGCATGCGCAACACCTCAGAACCATCCTTGAACTACTTAAACACGAGGAGCTCTATGCCAAGTTCTCTAAGTGTGAGTTCTGGATCAAAACCGTTCAATTCCTTGGTCACGTGATTGACAGTCAGGGGATTCACGTCGACCCGTCAAAAATCGAGGCTATCAAAGACTGGCAATCGCCAACCACTCCGACCGAAGTACGGCAGTTTCTAGGACTGGCCGGATACTATCGATGATTCATTGAAAATTTCTCCAAGATAGCCATACCACTCACGACGCTGACCCAGAAAGACAAAAAGTTTGACTGGACTGATAAACAAGAGTCGGCATTCCAACTCTTAAAACAAAAGCTTTGCAGTGCTCCTATCCTATCTTTACCTGAAGGCACCGATGACTTCGTGGTATACTGCGATGCTTCTCATCAAGGTCTCGGTTGTGTGCTCATGCAACGGGACAAAGTCATAGCTTATGCTTCTCGACAGCTTAAGATTCATGTAAAGAATTACACCACCCACGACCTCGAGCTAGGAGCTGTCGTTTTTGCAGTACTGTAGCAGTACTGTAGCAAAGTCAACATTTTAGAATTTTTATTATTTCAACTAAATCACCAACGGGCCGTACACGTTTTCAAAACTTACAAAACAGATTATTCAATCAACCAAGTCGTAGTAACTTGGATAATTTAGTCAATCAAGTCGTAGTAACTTGAAACAAAACAATTAATCAACCAAATCGTAGTAATTTGGACATATATAATTAAATAACAACTACAAAGGTAGTCTTTCGAGATACCGGTACAATTAATAACAATCAAGTGTCGTGAACACATTCAGGTTTCAAGTCTTTGGACATCAATTCACCGCTAATTATTTCGAGTTTATTAAATTAAACACTTCAAGACTCAGGTGACTTTCATAGCCCCATTTTCACTGCTTTACAACTAGGGGTGTGATATTACTACTCGATTTTGTTTTACAAGTAGAACGCAAGTGCCAAACTTCAAATACTACATGAGTTTCAAGCTAATCAATTTAAAGTCCTCCATAAGCATAGTCTCTAGTATTTTATAGCGTGAATGTTAGTATATGATATCATATGGGATTGACAATCCTCATCCGGGTTAGCACGCACTAACCGGTCAAACGGATGTATTAGCATTTGGGAAGACGAGTGTTGATTAGGCACTCGTAGGAGGCACTCCAAGTTAGGTTTCCTTAATTGGGCCTGACAAATCAAGTTAAGCTCAGACTATGTGCTCATGGACAGTATAACTTTTATTTTGCTTAATTGCATTTTAAATTCAATATAAATCTTGCGGTTCTGACAACTATACATTGACATACAAACCTGTGAGCTCACCAGCGTTTTCGCTGACCCATTTTAGTATTTATCACAGGTACCCAGCAGTAGGTTGGCTGCACAAGCAAGAAATATTAGTTCGAGTCAGCATACATACAACTAGAGATTGCACTGCATTATTATATTTTGTAAAAGTAATTATGCTATGTAATCTCTCAATTTCAGGAATCGAGCTAATGTAACTATATTTTGATGTAAACATTTACTTTATCTATACAAGTTTAAAACGACGCATATAGTGGTCGTTCATTATATCTTATGTGCTTTGTATATTGATTAGTGACACCCAAATCAAGCTTCCGCAAATCATTAAATTTGGGGGTGTCACAAAATACAAGATAACTAACTTTCATAAAAATCTGGGATCCTCCCGAAATGTCCGGGATCCTCCAGTCTTCCACCTTGACTTGTTATTCCACACGTTTTCTGACCTCTTCCAAGCCTTGATCCTTAAATATAGGCATGATTGACCCACGTTTAACTCCTAGCAGACTTGGTCAATATACACAACGGTCAAATACAGATTAGTGGCATTTTACCCAGGATACCGAATATATCCTGGATCCTGATCACCCGGGATCCTGAATATCCAAGATCCTGAACATAAACTGACAAATAAACATTAGTAACATCTGATCCCAAGATACTTAACATATCCGGGATCCTTATCATCCGAAATCCTAAACATATGTGAGATCTTGAGTATATTTAAGATTTCTATAGTACTCAGGATCCTGAATATATCTAAATACTCATTTATTATCGGGATCCTTGATCCAAGTGTGATCCTTGATATATCCAAGATCTTGATTACATGTATCTATACTACTATATAATACATTTAACACTCTCACTCCTTAAAAAAATTTAAGACTAAGTAAAGTAGGTCCCACTTACTACTTTTCATCAATCAAATATTAAATCTACCCACTAAGGGTTTTTTTTATTGATTAAGGACACTTATAATGGGATATCCCAAAATAGTAATGTGGACATTTTAAATAGGACGGATGGAGTACAATATGTTTTTATTTTAAAACATTCTTTCGCACCTCCACCCACAGTCACCACTTTAATCACTGCATTGCACGGGTATAATGCTAGTCATATAAACATAGAATCTCAGGATCCTTAGTCTTAGCTTTATCCTGAACATATGCATGATCCTAGATATAATTTTCAATAGCAATTAGAGACTTCAGGATCATGTATCCTAACTATAAAATTTAGCCCCAAACAATTGCCCCCAAGTTGTGTTATCTTCATGACCCTGATGGTGACACAACTTCTAAAAATTATACATTAAATAAATGAGGGAAGACATTACCGTGCATTAGTAACCATGTCCACGTTGATTGAATTTTTGATAAACATAAACCCTTTCATGCCTCATTTGCATGACTTCAAACTTCATAATGGCTTGGGCTACCTGTTCTTCGTCAAGTTTCAATGAAAAATACCACAATGATTTTAAAAACCGATAAACATACCTGAATCCTGGGTTTAATCTGATGTTAATATCGCTCGGTTAAGATCCTGTGAAACATTTTCATGTGATACAACCCAATGGGTTTGTTTCCGAAAGCTTCCTTTCACCATTTTCTTGATTATTCTTGTGACCAAGCTATGTTACTCCCAAACTGTACTCATGGCTTGGCGTAGCTTTTTCATTTATCCAATGCATCATGGATTTCCATGACCTTAATCACGACGTTTCTTTCGAAAATATCAACTATTTTTAGGATCCCAAAGGGATGCCCCCATTCCTGTCAACAAGATACATAGATGGGCTATGGCAATAATTCGGGGTAAGTTCAACCTTACACGGTTGGCCATGGTGTTGTTCAAGCGGTCTATGTTGGCCACTTTTTGAACTTTTATTCAAGATAAGCTAATCCCGAGTATGGGTTGGCTTGGTTCGATTCGTTACACTCCGTAATTTACGTGGATAACCCGTTAGAGTGTAGTGAACGACACTAAGGGTGGTGTGAATCAAATGGATACCATCTAGTGAGATAGGTTTCAGTGATGAGCAAGGCTCAAACTCGGATGATAAATGTATAGAGAAAGAGAGCATACAGAGGCTCCTTTTGATTCTCGTTGAATAATCTGAAAAGATAAGTTCTTGGTAGTGAGGAAAACTCACCATGGATGAAGACGATAAAGAGAAAGGAAGCAGGGAGGCTGCTTTCTCATTTGATGTGTGTTATCATCTTCTATTTATCTTCTATCTTCAGGATACTGGGGAGATTCCCCCAATATATATTTTTTTTTCATTCATGCACTCAGAATCCTGAGGAGATTCCCTCAAGATATATTCTGTAACACCCCCAAATTTAACCGTTTGCGGAAGCGATGTTTTGGGTGTTACTAATCAATAATCACAAGCACAAAGGATACAGTGAACGACTCTAAATGAGACGTTCGAAAAGTTATTACATTAATACATAAGTAGTTTCAAAATACAAGCTCGAGTTCAAGTAAAATCCTAGAGATTCTAATACATAACAGTAAGTACAAAAGTAATGTATGTAAATCTCCAAGCTTGTAAATGCATGCGACTCGAGCTAAGAAAGCTTATCCTGCTGGGCATCCCTACTGATGCTGTGTACCTGAGAAGCATTACTAAAACGGTCAACCAAAAAGGTTGGTGAATCTCACAGGTTTGTAAGTAAGTAAACAGTTGAACACACAAGTAGTATTTGTAAATCATAGCCAGCCAGTAAGTAACGATCACAGGTTATGCTCATCGTTTACTTAAGTTTTAATAAGTGGGTGGTTGCAGATTATGCAAACCGTTTGATACATTTGCCATGAGCCACCATAGTTGAAGCTTAACGTACAGTAAATATAGGTACCCCCCATGAATGTAATCCAAAACATTCATACGGAACGAGTAAGAAACGCCCGTTTCTACAGGAACGGTTCGTGGTAGTGCGTGCTACCTCGGGCGGGGATTGTCAGTCCGATATGGATCCATATACTAAAACTCGCGCTTATCACATAACTAACAACTATGATTAAGGAGGATTTCATTGGATTAGTCGTAAACTCATGCAGTTGGTGTATCCGAAATCTCGTACAGTAAGTAAATCATGGCAGCAAGTAAGTTTTGTGTGTTCATGTAAAACAGTAATGCATCTCACCCCTGAGTAAAAACAGTAAAGTAGGTGCTGTAAGACTCACCTGAGTCTGGCAGACAATGCAGTAAGTAAGCAAGTAGTATCCTGAACTAGCAACCCTTAGCGTCCTAATACGCATAAGGTTTAGTAAGTAAATGGAATACTTGTAAAGTATCCATGCTAGTTGTTCCCAAACTAGTTAATGTCCATTAGTTTGTTTGTACGTTTGTATTCGTTTGTAAATCGTAGTTTGTATAAAAGTTGTACGGTCCGTTTGTTATCGGTGTATAATAATAATTCCATCCATTATTATTATGTAATCATAGTAGTGGTACAGTTGTAAAGTATACTCGTATGATCGTTTGTTTGTATTACAACATGTATCATTTGCGTAAGTTCCAATGGGCTTAAACCCCAAAGGGTACGAGCGAAACCTCGTAAATATTCGTGTGTATGATCGTATCAGTTAACGTGTAATCCAGCACGTAACTAGTGATGGAACTTGTAAGTTCGTATCGGATGTAATCCCGTGTAATGTACAAGTGTAAGTTCGTTGGAGTGTAATCTCCTAAGTACTTCGAGTGTAAACTCGTGTGCGTGTGTGAGTGAAATCTCACGTTAGTTTAGCATAGTCTTGTACGTATTCAAGTGTTGTTGTATACTCTCAAAAGTATAGTATTTTCATGTATAAGTAGCATCGTATTTGATTTAGTAGTTGAAAAAGTGATTCCAACACTTAGAATATATTTTGTTTTCTGATCTGGGTTATCTGCGACACAAGTCTTGTGTCGCAGACCGTATGCGACATAAGGTCTGTGTCGTATGGACTGAATTCGATTTGATGTTTATGCGACACAATGGTTGTGTCGCATACAAGGGTACGACACAACGATACGACATAGTCGTTGTGTCGCAATCAAGCGATAGGTAAACTTTGTGTCGTAGATGATACGACATATAGTGCGACATAAGCGTTGTGTCGCATACATTGCGACATAACGTGCGACATAACATGCGACACAGTGTTGTGTCGCATGAAATTTTGGTCCGATGCGACACAAGAGGTCTGTTCGGAATTTAAGTTTCCGAAAACGTATTTTCCGGTTTCCGTTGGGTCTAGAACTTTTATACTAGTTTTAATATGTTATAATGAATCCATAGTAACCATTGGTGGTCGTTTTTAAGGTTTGTGGTGTCGTTTTCTTTAAAATGACCAAAATCGACATTTCCGTTAACGTGTTCAAAAACGAGTTTTAATTACATATTCGGACATCATTTAGCTAGGGGAACAATAATCTAGCAAAATAAAAGTAATCGGAAAAGTTTCGGGTCGCCGGAAAACTTACAAAATTGTCGAATCAAGAAACCGAAAAGATGAAGTTGTAGTCCTCGTTGTCGTGTGCAACTTCCTCCAAGCGAGCTAGGTGGTTTAGGGAGTTTTCGTGGTGTTTTTGGGGTGTTCGGTTGACGGTTTTAGAGAGAGAGAGAAATCGTGGGAGAGAGAGAGGAGAGGGAAAGATGGATGCATGTATGTGTTTGTGTATTGGAGTGGAAGAAAGGGTGAGGGCTTAATGCCCCCTCACCTAGGCCAGCCCATGGTGGGGCCACAAGGTGTGGTCTCACCAAATGTTGTTCCCTCGCGTATGCGCTCCGTGCGGTGTTCGTTTCCCCGGTCGTTTAAACGTTAAAATTATTTTATACGCGATTAAATATACGTTTTAAAATACGAAATAATATCCGATAATTTAGTTTAAGTATTTTAATAAAATATTTTGTTTTCAAGTTAAACAATATAACTTAGTTTCGTTTTGTCGGTTGGTCGAGTTTTCGGAGAGTTCGGTAGCGTTTTAATTAAAACGTACGTTTTCCGTTATATTATAAACATAATATAAAGTACTAGTCAAAGTAATTAAATAATTTCACATTATTTAATAATTGTTTTACCAATGTCCGCAAGTTTGTACAATTGTAGTTTCATACGATATGTACGAATCGTATACGCGTGTATATATATATATATTCCATCCATATATATATATAATAAGTAAATAACGTATATAATCCTATTTCATATTATATACAAGTAATAAACACGTAATTAGGGAAAATTTAAATTGGCCCTAAATTTGGGGTTGTTACATTCTCCCCTTGTTAATAAAATTTCGTCCCGAAATTTGTTCGATGTAGTAATCGGTAGTTTGTTATTCATCAGGTGGCTACAATGCGTCCTAGTAGCCTACAGTAGTAAGGTAGATCCTACAGTGTTTGTAATCAAGTAATTGTTAGGTGGTAACGTACCCTAAATTTTGTTGCCTGGAGGTAGTGGGCATTTGGCCTTGAGATGGCCAGCACTCCCACAATTGAAGCAGAGTTTCGCTTTAGGAGGGTTCGTACCTTTAAGATAGGATTTGCATTGACCGGTGGGTGTGGTACACGGTTCGTCATGATGCCGAGTGCATCGGGTGCAGTAAGGTTTATTTCCTAAGTAAATCTTCACCCTTTTTGCTGGAGGCGGGGTACAGTCAGGGTCGTTATCCTTTTCAGTAAGAGTACTTTGGGAAGTTAGTGGTGAAGTAGGGTTTTATAAGGCTATCAAACGTAACTCGTACTCACGCATACGTATGTCATTTTGGAAAGCAATTCGTCGTAGGTCATCAATGTCTTCCCGTGCTTCAGTCAGTTGTTTTCGCAGCGAATCAATAGTTTGGTTGAGGTGGCTGACTGATTCAGCAGTCAAGGTTACATCAACTGGTGCTTTTGCAGCAGTTAGAGCAACAGGAGAAGCAGGTGCTGTTGCTGATTCAACATAAGGTTCGGTATCACACTCGAGTTCGAGGAGGTAAGGAAACATTATTGGTTCCTCACTGAGCAGTTCACCATCCAAGGTAGGGTTGTTGACGGAGTGAGTTGTCATTTCCTACGAAATAATTATTTTATTTAAGAATTGTTACTAGTAAATGAAGTTCTATTGGATGACTTGTTTAAAGTACGAATAATATACGAGTTCCCGGTCTCAACCAGTGTGAGATAATTGGGAAAAGAGTTTGTTATTGGTAGTCTAAGTGTAATACAAGTTATACATTCGGATTTCGTATAGTCGGTCGTTTCCTAATCCTATTGGGTACTTAGGATCAAAGGAAACACACAGAATAATAGACAGTTACACATAATTATTAAGCGAGAGATTTATGAGAAAAACAGTTTCGGGTAATCAAAGAATAAGCGTACCCGGGTTAAGCAAATCACAGAGTCTCGGGTTTGGGTCATCATCCCTAGCATTAATTACGTATGCTCTACTCCTCGTGTGGTTGGTCCGGAGTTTCAGTTTTGGGCAATCCTTTCTAAAGTGCCCGGTACCGTTGCACTCATAGCAGGTTTTGGGTGCAGGAGTATCAGTACCAGTGGGGTTGGTTCGGCAGTCTTGGGTCAGGTGCCCGAATTTCTTGCATTTGGTGCAGGGACAGGAGCCATTATGATGGCGACCACATTTGGAGCAGTAAGGCTTGCTCCCCTTGTAAGCCTTTGAGTCATTGGCATTGACAATTGCAAGCTTCTTGTCAAGAATCGGGTTGGATGAGTGGGGACATACTTCCCATTTACGTTTGTTATTCGCAGACGGGGTTGAAGTCGAGCCACGGAGGACAGAATTGGCCGTTAACTCATGAGCCATATGAATGGCGCTCTGAATAGTTCCCGGTTTGGATGAAGTAACTAAGTCTTGAAGTCGCTCAGGAAGTCCATCAACGTACTTTTCGATCCTTTTGTACTCGGGATCAACCATGGATGGGCACAAAAGTGCCAGCTGGTGAAAGCGATTGGTGTAACCGGTGATGTCATCACCCTGCATCTTGTGATTCCAAAATTCCACTTCCAATTGTTTCAGCTCATCCCTTGGGCAGTACTCGCCCCTCAGCATATTCTTCAGTTCATCCCACTGTAGTTTGTAAGCATCGGCAACGCTCACAGTCTGTGCATAGGTGTTCCACCAGGTAAGGGCGGTGTCAGAAAAGGTGCTGGCGGCGAACTTAACTTTGTCCTCTTCCTTGCAGTTGCAGATGAGGAATACTGATTCGATTTTCTCGGTCCAACGAATCAAACCGATCGCTCCTTCAGTATCTGCAAAGCTCAAGGGTTTGCAGTTTTGGAAGTCCTTGTAGGTGCAGGTTTTGGGTGGAGGTGTATTGTTAGCCGTATCTTCGCTACCAGGATTGGTTGCTCGGACAGCTAGAGCTTGGGCCACACTACGGGCAATAATACCCGTGACTTCGGCTTCAGTAAGAGTGATTTGTCGTCGAGGAGGCATGTTCCTTAAAACAATAAATAAAGAACATGTGAAGGTTTGAACAAGAATTATGATTGTTATAATTTAGTGAGTTTAGAGAAATTACGCCAAAGTGTGAAGGTTGTTTAAAGTTGTGTACTATAAATAAGTTTATACGGTTTTTGAAGTTTTTGAAAATTTTATAAAAACATTTTTGTGAGGAATTTTGTAACATGTTTGATAAAAATACATTTGTTGTAAAATTTTGCTAGTAAAAGTCGGTTGTATCAATTGGGAATCTGACGAAAATTAAGTTGAAATTGGTTTTATTGGGTTACACCTAACGGTACAGTAGTGTACATTGTAGAATGTTATAAACGTAGAATTAGGTAGGAATAGCAAATGAAAACAAGGTCTCGATCTTCATATCGAAGGATGTTCGAGTAACTATGGTTGTCGGTTATAATGGTGTGGAGATCTTCGGACGTATGTCGGTATTCGTGAATTCATAAAAGTTAAATAAGGACAGAATGACGAGAATCGAGTTGTCGTTTGTTCGATGAAATTTTAAAGAATATTAATTTCGTAGTAGTCGAGAGAGAGTATCGTATCAGGGAAAGAGGCCTATGTATATATATATATATATATATATATATATCACATAACCGCCTAGTAGGTGTCTAGCACAATCAAGTAAAAGTCTCGGTTCTCTCGAGGTCAGAGTCAGCTATTGCATTCCTGTTCAATATAACCCCTTTCAGAACTCACATCATCTTCATTTAATTGTACATAGTTGATCAGGCTATGTTAAATTAAAATCGTATGCTGTAATTCCTGAACCAGTTATACCTAATGAGGAATACTGCCTACGGTCATAGTCTAGGCCCACTAAATGCAACCTAGTTCACTAAAACCTTAGGCTCTGATACCAATCTGTAACACCCCCAAATTTAACCGTTTGCGGAAGCGATGTTTTGGGTGTTACTAATCAATAATCACAAGCACAAAGGATACAGTGAACGACTCTAAATGAGACGTTCGAAAAGTTATTACATTAATACATAAGTAGTTTCAAAATACAAGCTCGAGTTCAAGTAAAATCCTAGAGATTCTAATACATAACAGTAAGTACAAAAGTAATGTATGTAAATCTCCAAGCTTGTAAATGCATGCGACTCGAGCTAAGAAAGCTTATCCTGCTGGGCATCCCTACTGATGCTGTGTACCTGAGAAGCATTACTAAAACGGTCAACCAAAAAGGTTGGTGAATCTCACAGGTTTTTTAAGTAAGTAAACAGTTGAACACACAAGTAGTATTTGTAAATCATAGCCAGCCAGTAAGTAACGATCACAGGTTATGCTCATCGTTAACTTAAGTTTTAATAAGTGGGTGGTTGCAGATTATGCAAACCGTTTGATACAATTGCCATGAGCCACCATAGTTGAAGCTTAACGTACAGTAAATATAGGTACCCCCCATGAATGTAATCCAAAACATTCATACGGAACGAGTAAGAAACGCCCGTTTCTACAGGAACGGTTCGTGGTAGTGCGTGCTACCCCGGGCGGGGATTGTCAGTCCCATATGGATCCATATACTAAAACTCGCGCTTATCACATAACTAACAACTATGATTAAGGAGGATTTCATTGGATTAGTCGTAAACTCATGCAGTTGGCGTATCCGAAATCTCGTACAGTAAGTAAATCATGGCAGCAAGTAAGTTTTGTGTGTTCATGTAAAACAGTAATGCATCTCACCCCTGAGTAAAAACAGTAAAGTAGGGGCTGTAAGACTCACCTGAGTCTGGCAGACAATGCAGTAAGTAAGCAAGTAGTATCCTGAACTAGCAACCCTTAGCGTCCTAATACGCATAAGGTTTAGTAAGTAAATGGAATACTTGTAAAGTATCCATGCTAGTTGTTCCCAAACTAGTTAATGTCCATTAGTTTGTTTGTACGTTTGTATTCGTTTGTAAATCGTAGTTTGTATAAAAGTTGTACGGTCCGTTTGTTATCGGTGTATAATAATAATTCCATCCATTATTATTATGTAATCATAGTAGTGGTACAGTTGTAAAGTATACTCGTATGATCGTTTGTTTGTATTGCAACATGTATCGTTTGCGTAAGTTCCAATGGGCTTAAACCCCAAAGGGTACGAGCGAAACCTCGTAAATATTCGTGTGTATGATCGTATCAGTTAACGTGTAATCCAGCACGTAACTAGTGATGGAACTTGTAAGTTCGTATCGGATGTAATCCCGTGTAATGTACAAGTGTAAGTTCGTTGGAGTGTAATCTCCTAAGTACTTCGAGTGTAAACTCGTGTGCGTGTGTGAGTGAAATCTCACGTTAGTTTAGCATAGTCTTGTACGTATTCAAGTGTTGTTGTATACTCTCAAAAGTATAGTATTTTCATGTATAAGTAGCATCGTATTTGATTTAGTAGTTGAAAAAGTGATTCCAACACTTAGAATATATTTTGTTTTCTGATCTGGGTTATCTGCGACACAAGTCTTGTGTCGCAAACCGTATGCGACATAAGGTCTGTGTCGTATGGACTGAATTCGATTTGATGTTTATGCGACACAATGGTTGTGTCGCATACAAGGGTACGACACAACGATACGACATAGTCGTTGTGTCGCAATCAAGCGATAGGTAAACTTTGTGTCGTAGATGATACGACATATAGTGCGACATAAGCGTTGTGTCGCATACATTGCGACATAACGTGCGACATAACATGCGACAAAGTGTTGTGTCGCATGAAATTTTGGTCCGATGCGACACAAGAGGTCTGTTCGGAATTTAAGTTTCCGAAAACGTATTTTCCGATTTCCGTTGGGTCTAGAACTTTTATACTAGTTTTAATATGTTATAATGAATCCATAGTAACCATTGGTGGTCGTTTTTAAGGTTTGTGGTGTCGTTTTCTTTAAAATGACCAAAATCGACATTTCCGTTAACGTGTTCAAAAACGAGTTTTAATTACATATTCGGACATCATTTAGCTAGGGGAACAATAATCTAGCAAAATAAAAGTAATCGGAAAAGTTTCGGGTCGCCGGAAAACTTACAAAATTGTCGAATCAAGAAACCGAAAAGATGAAGTTGTAGTCCTCGTTGTCGTGTGCAACTTCCTCCAAGCGAGCTAGGTGGTTTAGGGAGTTTTCGTGGTGTTTTTGGGGTGTTCGGTTGACGGTTTTAGAGAGAGAGAGAAATCGTGGGAGAGAGAGAGGAGATGGAAAGATGGATGCATGTATGTGTTTGTGTATTGGAGTGGAAGAAAGGGTGAGGGCTTAATGCCCCCTCACCTAGGCCGGCCCATGGTGGGGCCACAAGGTGTGGTCTCACCAAATGTTGTTCCCTCGCGTATGCGCTCCGTGCGGTGTTCGTTTCCCCGGTCGTTTAAACGTTAAAATTATTTTATACGCGATTAAATATACGTTTTAAAATACGAAATAATATCCGATAATTTAGTTGAAGTATTTTAATAAAATATTTTGTTTTCAAGTTAAACAATATAACTTAGTTTCGTTTTGTCGGTTGGTCGAGTTTTCGGAGAGTTCGGTAGCGTTTTAATTAAAACGTACGTTTTCCGTTATATTATAAACATAATATAAAGTACTAGTCAAAGTAATTAAATAATTTCACATTATTTAAAAATTGTTTTACCAATGTCCGCAAGTTTGTACAATTGTAGTTTCATACGATATGTACGAATCGTATACGCGTATATATATATATATATATTCCATCCATATATATATATATAATAAGTAAATAACGTATATAATCCTATTTCATATTATATACAAGTAATAAACACGTAATTAGGGAAAATTTAAATTGGCCCTAAATTTGGGGTTGTTACATATTCGAAATAATCCTGTTCCCAGGATTCCCATATTCTTTGATCCGGAAACGGACTTTCAATCGTAAAATTCATAAGTAATGTCAGAATCTTGAAAAGTTATTCAAGATACTCAAAGAAGAAAGAATCCAAAGAAACCAAAGCTACCAATTAGGACTTATATATCCTCTGTCTTCAGGATATTGAGGAGATTCCCTCAATTTATTTATTACTGATTACCAGGATCTTGAGGAGATTCCCTCAAGATATACCAGAGATAATCCGAGTATTAAGATACTGGGGAGATTCCCCCAATACATGCTTACTCTGATCATATATGTAGGTCTTTCGAGATAATGGGAGGATTCCCCCATCACATGCTTACTTTACTTATACCTCAAGGATTCTGAGGAGATTCCCTCAGAAATCTAGAAATAACTTCATACTCAGATTCCCAAATCTTAGGATCCTGAAACATACTTCAGATTGAGAAGCATATTAAAAACCATCAACGATGATGATTATATCCTATAATATGACAACATCAAAGATTGCCAAAGTAACGTGAAAACATTACTAACATTTTATACTGACACAATAGTGTCAAAGTCTTTCGAATAACCTGTAAACATCATGATCATTTTATGATCTTTGACTCAGAATCCCTGTATCTCAGGATCCTGAAACAAATCTCAATATGTTCAAAGAAGATATCAGGATTTCTCTTGGGATAATCCAGTGATCCTGAAATATAATATTGTTATATGATCTCAATAACATGAAAACATTCCAGCTATTCTCATAATGTCAAAACATTATGATTTTTATTTATTTTTGAGAATGGCATAAAAGCTGTCAAGATTTTTAATGCAAAAAATATTGCAGTTATTTTCGAAAATGTCAAAAATTTTGAATAATGTGAAAAAATTATAACAATCATGATCTTTGGATTAAATTCAAAAAATATTTTGGTAATATAATAATATTACAACCATTTGAATCTTTTACGGCCTATGCCAATAAAAATATTTTGGTAATGTGTAAAACATTACAAACCTTAAGAAAACTTTAATAAACCAATTTTTTTGACATGTAAATGTCAAACCATTTAGTAATGTGAAAACATTACAACCATTAGATAGTTTAGAACAAACTATTTTAGTGGCATGTAAATGTCAAACCATTTAGTAATATGAAAACATTACAACAGTTTGATTCGTGAGCCAAGCCATTTGAGACATGAAAATGCCTAACCAATTGGTAATGTGAAAACATTACAAACCTTGTGTAACATCCTGTTTCCGGGCCTAGACGTTTAAGGTATAATTCCGGATTTAAATGATTATTTAAATGAGTTAGGAAATTATATGGTTGATTTATCTGAAAATAAATAGGTAAAAGAGTCTAAGGACTTATTGTGGTTAGTAAAATATTAATTGTTTTGAATTAATATAGTTGACGGTAAAATAAAAGGTTTGGACTCGCAAATGGTTTTCGGGTTCCAGACAATAGATTTAGAAGGGGTGTTATTTTGTACTGGGTTGAAGTTGGTTAAAAAGGGGGAGCCGACCCTTTTTCTTCATTTTTCCTTTTTAAGATCTTTTTCTCATCTCTATCTCTTCTCTACATACACACACACATATCTAGTGAAATCAAAGAGAGAAAGGAAAGAGAGATTGAGAGGTTGCTTGTGATCTTGTTTTAGCTACATCTTCATCACTAGATCATCATCATCATCTTTGAATTGTAAGTGTTCTTCATATATATGTATATATATGCAAATTCTTAGGGTTTGTGATTATATGTGTAATTAGATGATATAAATGATGATAGGTGATGTTATATGCTTATTGTCGTTTGTTATAACCGAATTATTAACTGAGTTGGAGATTTTGGTGTTTTTGTTTCGGATTTGAGTTGAACAGCAGGTTCAGGGTATGGACGACACGGGAATCCGGCCGGATCCATGGGAATCCGGCGGATTCAAGGGAAAATTGGGGAATCCGGACGGATTCAAAACCGGATTCAAGAACGTATTCCTTAGAATTTCGGCTGTTTAAGAATTGGGCTGGAAGGGGCTGGGAATCCGGCGGATTCTGGGGAATTCGGGCGGATTCCCTCTGTTTCAAGCTTGTAATTATTTTGAGTCCAGTTGTATGAGCCTTTGGGTCCGGTTATTTGACCGGACTCTATACTATGTTTTTGGGTCCGGTTGTTTAGCCGAACTCTATTTGTATATGACCGGACTCTATTGCTCAAAAGGGACCGGGTCATTTATATACCACCGGACACTATGTAATTTTGGTTTCAGTATACACCGGACTCTATGTGGTTATGGACTCTATACTAATTATAGCCGGACTCTATTGACTTAATTATATATATTGTATGTGAATTACTATTCGATTGTAATTACAATGTTGATACTAGGTATTGTATAATTGAATAGTATATTGATATATGTTATAATCCTGAGTTAGTTATACTTATGAATTTGATAATATGGTGATATAAGTACTAACTATTATTCGAGTATTCATTATTATTATCGTATTTATATAATACGTTGAATAACGAGCTATTGTGATATGTTATATTATTTTAACATGAGATTATTATTATGAATGAGTTCTGACTCGTTGCATTCTGTGGTGTTTTCAGATACGCAGAAGACTCAGTGACATTAGACTACTGAGTGGACATCTGAGTTATCGGTGAGTGGACATGTACCTTCAGTATGATTGAGTTATAACACGTTTGGTTACAACGGGTAACCGTAGATGTTATTGTTGATTGATTATTAATCTGATATGATTATGATATTGTGCTATATGGCCTTTGGGCATATATGTGTTAATAAAGAGGTCAACGTGTGTTGGGCATTGGTTACTATTGTTTGGACGATGAAGGATTCCTTGTACACATCGTTAATGGGAATCTTAGTAGTGTGAGATAATAGTAACAGGCTATCGGTAAACCGCTGTATTGGTCTGCAGCTCAGTGGGGTTTAATAAGTGTCGCTTGAGGGCCACCGCGGCTTGAGGGTTCCTCAAGGACCACCGGTCCTCTTTAGTGAATGTGTGTTTCCAATGTTTGATGATGTAAACATTGATGTTGTTGCGTTTAGGATTACTTATTGTAAACTGATGTGTTATATCTGAGTTAGACTGTCGGTTACAGTTCTTTCTCACTTAGCTTTGAGCTAACCCCCACATTCCCACTTCTTGCAGATTATGATTGTTTAAATTGCTGGGCAAGAAGCTGTTGGCTGGAATGGATTGTTTGACGACCTTGCGTATAACTCTGATATAGATTTTGTTAAATCAATGTTGTTTGGATTTTTCGTTAACACCCAACTCTTGTAATTTGGTTTATATAACTATAATCTTTATGTATATGTTTGAAATAAGCGGGATTTTATGTATATAAAGCAGAAAGTTGTTTTGGGACTGACGCTTCCGGGTTGAATTACATTATTATAATGTTTCGAAAACCATGGGTGTTACACCTTGCGTAATAGATAATGTAAAAACATTACAAGCCTTGTGTACTTGGGAATTTTCCAATTTAAGTGACGTGAATACGCCAAAACCTTTGGTAATGTGAAAACATTACAAACCTTAGAGTGACGTGAAAACGACACAAACCTTAGATCGACACGTCTAGTGTACATCAGTGTCGACGTTCGTTAGCGCTTGATCTATAGGCCAATGGAAATGAAGTTGTCGGGAACCAGAGGCATCACCGATTCCCTAACCGTGGCAATATAATCAAACATCGTGCGCACCCGGCGAGGTGTCAAGACCCTATTCGTAGAGAAGTGTTTATGCGCCCACAAACCTCTAAACCTTAGAGAATCGCTGGGATTCTTAACGGAGGAGAGGTGGCCAACCCCCAAATTTTCATTCCATGATCCTTAGATGCATGAACTACAACAAATACAAGATCTTGGGTAAAGGTGGGTGTTAGTTTGCCTACCACTCATCCTATGCTTAAACCAGTGTCAGATTCGAATGAAAATAATAATTGTGAAACATTTTCATGCATATATCAATATATAATTATGATACACACATACATATATAGTAAAGAATATAAAAATTAATGAAAAGTTAAGGATCATAGGGGTGCCTTTTTATGTTGAATATAAATTCTCAACTTACATATGATAGAATTTCAAATGAATGGCATTCCAGGATTTTGGAAGTAGTTTTCCATCAACACGTCTCCGTTTTCCAGCATCCAAGCCAATCAAGCATTGATCACAGATAGATAATTGGATGCATCGGTTTTGAACATTTCCATGTATGCCCCCAGAATAGCTTCCACAAATTCCTTCGTGCATATCCTTCAGTTTTGCTTATGCCTCAGGATCCTCAGAATATCGCAACAATAATGATCCTTCTGCAAAAAATTTAATGATTGACTACATCTATGATCCTGACTTGCCCCCAGAACCTGATGTGTCCAATTATCCTCAAACTCAAGATCACCAACATAGCATTAGTTGAAGATCCCGAAGTTACCTGCAGAATCTTAAAGCATATCCAAATACAAAACTAGTCTAACTATCCTTAGGACACGGATTAATGATGATTAGTAGCTAACATACATCTATATATTTTATACCGACGTCCTTAGTTAATTGTAAACCTTCAGTTGATGTTTCGTAATCTATTTCATTATTGGTACTTTAAAATTTACAATCAATATCATGTTGCATGTAATACCTTTGAGGTGATTTTAATACCATATCTTAACCTAACTAAGCATAATGTATCCACATTTTATTTTAAAGATCGCCAGTAAAGTTTACTCAAAGCATAAAGTTTTATCATATTTCTGCAATCTCATTATAGGATTATACACATCTAATTTCTGAGATCATTTAGTTATTCAAAGTGACATTCCTGGTTTTTATATTTAATAAGTGATTAATCTTATCATGCATAGAATGTATTTCAAGATAACCAATACAAACATAAATTTTTTAATATAAGAATACCTGGCATCAGCATCTAGTAGACTTTTACTTAAGTAATAGATAAGAAGTTGCTGACCTTTCAGGATCTTTAACTTATGCAGCATCGTTCATATTTCGGGATACCGCCACATTTACGAGTAATTATTTTCCAATTAGATTTGTATTCCACCACCACGTTTGCCAAGATCATGACTCTTGCTTCCTTGAACATATCAGCACATAATAACATACGTCCTATCCTTTTCCACCTTAGGATCCTCAGAATGGAGTCGCACTTCTTTGATACCTTATCTGATTGTAGTCAAGATATCCCATGCCTTTTTCCATTGATTGCTATGCTGATGGAGGCTTGGTAGTAGATTTTATTGATGTTGTATAACAATCCTTAGCATATCTTTTAGCTCCTAAGAATCCCTTGTGAGATCCTTTCTTTCCGAACAATTCCCTTAAGTATCCCTCGCTAAGCAAACGGTTGATTTCATTTCTAAGAGCTACAAAATTTTCAGTGACATGACCAAAATCCTCATGGAACGCACACCATTTGAATTTTTCTTTCCAAGCAACATCCCTAACTTTTTTCTTTGGCCATCTGACTTTATCTCCAAGTTTTTGCGTAGCACATAAGATACCTGGAGCATCAACGTAAAAACAATAATCAGTTAGCTTAGAATACTCTTCACTATCCTCTTTGACCACATTAGCCCGGTGATCGCCGTTCCTCGAATATGGTTTAATCTTGTTTGACTTGAACGGAGATGAATTCATCTTTCTGTTAGGTTTCTCGTAAGTTGATGAAGTTTCTATCCTCTTCTGGATCACAGTATCCTCTTCCAACTTAATAAACCTTAAAGCCCTGTTCCTGACCTCATCTAGGTTCCTGCATGGGTTTATAACAAGATCTTTATAAAATGGAGAATCTCTTTTGACCCCTATCTTGAAAGCACATACAGCAGTTGACATATCCAGATTGGGGATCCTCAAGGATTCGTGTCCAAGCCACTTTAGTGCGGATCCCGTTAGAGTGGACCCAAAATTTTTACACGAATATGCCTCCTTAAGATTTGCAGGGATGGGGATAATCTCCATCCTTTCTCGATGTTTAGCTATATCTTCTTCAGGATACGTAGTACCATCGTAAAGCTTCATGTTAGGAGTCTTTAATCTTTTCGGGATCTTAACATCACAAATCGGTGGTGAAAATCTAGAGATCCTGTGGGCTGATGGAGCGATTTCTGGTATAGGTTCCACAACTCCAGGAATATTGGATATCATATCCTTCAAATTTTGCAACTCTCTCGCCATAACATGGCTTACTCCAGGATCCTGCAAAATGTTAGGTCCAAACATATTGTCAGCATAATAATTAGTAAATATGTTACCATCATTTGAGATCCTGGATGAGGATCCTGGATTTTGTTCATGATCCTTTGTTGTGGAGATCCCTGTAGCATACACTGGATCTGGGATTCCAGTAGTTCCTTGCACAACAATGAAATCTCCTCCAATACTTGCAGATGCTGAAGTGCTGAAATCCAGGATCCTGCCCCAAACAGGAGTAGTATCCTGACTCATAGGAGTGTTGACTCTTCTCCTCAAGCTTTCGATATTCTTATTCAGGGACTCATTACTCTGTTGCACACGTCCTAATTGCTCTTTCACCTGTGAAAACAAAGCTATAATATTCCTGTTAGAAATAATAACGGGATCCTGATCTGTTGTGATGACGAAGGAGGGGAAGCAGAAGGTAAATTAGTCAACACATATGTCGATGATGGCACAACAGAAATGTAGGTCGTCCTTGTGTCGACGTTTTTGACAAAAACCTTTAAAAAAAGAGATTTAACAAGGATTTTAACAAGAATTTGGTTATGAAAAGCACCACTTGCCCCACGGTGGGCGCCAAACTATTTTGGTCAAAAATTACCCAAGGTAATTAAGTGATCAAATCTAGTTTGTGAGGTAGTGTGCTTGAAGTTACTTTCAAGATAATTACGTGGAAACACGATTATCTATATGAGTAAATGATAATTTTGAATGAAAAATATGGTTTATATCTATATAAACGTTGATCCTTGTTAAAGAGATGATTAATAACGAAAACAAGTGTTTGTAAACAATATTATTCCGAAAGTTTAAGTAAAATGCAAAGTATTTTCAGGATAATGCAAGTTATGCAACAAAAATATGATTACGATCAATAAAAATGCATGAAACAGAATTATGATGCTAATTTTATGATAAAAACGTGATCACAGATGAAATAAATACGTATACTTATGATAAATTTAAGATGAAATCAGGATAATGCAGAATTTATGATCAAAAGATCAATAAAATGCAAATTAAACGATGAAAACGTAAAGTAAATGCGATCGACACAAGGATATACGAGGAAAGCCCTTGATCTTGTTAGATCGCCGGCATAAAACCTCGGGAAGGAACAATCGTTCCTTGCCTTTGATGATTTTATTACATAAACTCAGGATAATTACAAAGAAAGAGCGCAATGATGATCGAACTAAGTGTTTTAGTGATGAACAGGATGAAAAAGATGAAGTGCAGGTGTGTTTGATCGAGAGAATAAGTGTATCAGAGTGTTAGAGGTGTTTTTCATATGTTCCTAATGATCACATTGCCTCATTTATATAGTAAATACAAGATAACTAACTTTCCTAAAAATCAGGGATCCTCCCGAAATGTCCGAGATCCTCCAGTCTTCCACCTTGACTTGTTATTCCACACGTTTTCTGACCTCTTCCAAGCCTTGATCCTTAAATATAGGCATGATTGACCCACGTTTAACTCCTAGTAGACTTTGTCAATATACACAACGGTCAAATACAGATTAGTGGCGTTTTACCCAGGATACCGAATATATCCTGGATCCTGATCACACGGGATCCTGAATATCCAAGATCCTGAACATAAATTGACAAATAAACATTAGTAACATCTGATCCCAAGATACTTAACATATCCGGGATCCTTATCATCCGAAATCCTAAACATATGTGAGATCCTGAGTATATTTAAGATTTCTATAGTACTCAGGATCCTGAATATATCTAAATACTCATCTATAATCGGGATCCTTGATCCAAGTGTGATCCTGGATATATCCAAGATCTTGATTACATGTATCATATAAACATAGAATCTCAGGATCCTTAGTCTTAGCTTTATCCTGAACATATGCATGATCCTAGATATAATTTTCAATAGCAACTAGAGACTTCAGGATCCTGTATCCTAACTATAAAATTTAGCCCCAAACACTTATCATTTACATTACTTTAATCGTATTCATTTTACATTTTCATTTTCAAATTAGCATTATCCTCAATCTGTTCTTGAGCTTTGATATTAAAACATTTGTTCAACAAGGATCCACGTATTTAATCTATCTTTTTACACAAAATATTTACTTACTAATAAAGATAATCGTGTTTCTACGTAATTATCTTGAGAGTAATTTTTACACCTAACCTCACAAACTAAATTTGATCACATAATTGCTTTTAGTAATTTTTGACCAAAACAATTTGGCGCCCACCGTGGGGCAATTGGTGTTTTGCTTACTCAAACTTTTGTTAAAATTCTTGTTGAGTCATCTTTTCCAAAGATTTCTATCAAAAATGTCAAGCCAAGGACGATCTACATCATCTACCATGCCATCATCATCTTCTGCTAGAACCACTCTTCCTCCCGCTCCACCTCTCACATCATCTCTGCAACAACCGCAAAATGTCTATATGAGGCTACCGTCGGCTGGATCCACATCTTTGGGGGCTGGATTCCTGTCGGATCCAGACCCTGTTACGATTTCTAACCGGGATATTGTGTCTATGTTTACGCAGATAAAAGAGCAGCATCAACGAGTGGAGAGAAGCAACGAAATCCTGAGAAAGGATGTGGAGAATTTGAGGGCAAGAGATAGTACTCCCTCTACTCAAGTCACTACTCCTATCCGAAGCTAGATCCTTGATTTTGGCACTCCTCCATCTACGGAACATCAAGGAGATTTCATATCCATGCAAGGGAGTGCTAGGATCCCAGATCTAATATTTGCTACAGGAGTTTCTACATCAAGGGGTCAACAATCTAATCCAGGATCCTCATACAGGACTCCTGACGGTGGTAACATGTTTAATAATTTTACTTCTAATAATACTGTTGGGACTAACAATTTTCAGGATCCTGGAGTTAGTCCTATGATGGCAAGGGAGATACAAAAACTGAAGGATATGATATCAAGTGTCCCTGGAGTTGTACAACCAATCCCTGAAGTCGCTCCAACAGCACATAGGATCTCAAGATTTGCACCACCTATCTGTGATGCTGAGATCCCGAAGAGATTTCAGACACCAAATATGAAGTTGTACGATGGAACAACAAATCCTGAGGAGCATATTGCGCAATACCGGGAAAGAATGGAGATCATCCCAATTCCTTCTGATCTTAAAGAAGCATGCTTATGCAAGGGATTTGTCTCTACTCTCACAGGATCCGCATAGAAATGGCTGTTAAACGTTCCCGCTTACTCTATTACTTCATTTGCTCATTTGGTTAATTTGTTTAATAATCAATTCTCTTGCAGTAGAACATTTGAAAAACTAACAACTGATTTATACAGAGTTGTTCAAAAAGCTAATGAGTCTCTTCGAGATTTTGTAGGGAGATTCGGAAGAGAATCATTAAATATACCTAATTTGGATATGCCTACTGCTGTGCAAGCCTTTAAGATGGGGATTGATGTGACCTAAAAAGTCATGTTTTTAGGCACATTATTCTGCACTTATTGGACTTATATTTGGTGAAATCATCTTAAAACATCTGTTATTTACTTAAAATCACCAAAGTAGTCTAATTATAGACGTTGCTGTTAAAATCACCAAAAACATCCGTTTATCACGCAAAACGAGGCAAATAATGTCACCTTAAATATTCCCTTCTTAATTTACTTATGGAATTAAATCTTTATTCATATTTTATGATTCCATAGGGAAATCCAAGACCGGAGGTGAAAGAATCAGAAGAAACGGACGAAAGACGGAGAAGATACACAGTCTGGAAGCTCGCCGATCGTCATCCGGAACACGCAAAAGTCAAAAAATTCCAAATTTGGCAAACTCAGTGTCATTAGAAGCATAACGGAAAAACGAAGTCAACGGCGCAAGAATCAAGCAAATCGGAGCCTAAACGAACAAGATACGGACGAACCAAGCAACCAAGAAATCGGCGGATGCCATACGGAGCACCAAGCCCCCCTGGACACCTAGGTACCATATACGGTACCCTAGGTTCCGTATACGGCCCTTAGGGTGCCGTATATGGGGGTCTTTGCCTTGTTGGGTGTCGTTTGCCCCCTTGGTCCGCTTGCCCCGTATGCTGCTTTGATGCTTGTATTTGATGCTTCAAGACTTGTACTAAGGCTTTCACCCTCTCCCTATAAATACTAACCTCCATTTCTCATTTCCACACACCTCTCATCTCATTCTCATTCTCTCTCTAGAATTAGGTTAGCATTCTCTCTCTAGCACTACTCTTAGGAGTTAGAGGAGAATTAGTAGGTAATTAGCATCCTCTCTCTAGCACTACTCTTAGGAGTTAGAGGAGGATTAGTAGGGAAGCTTTTGTGATAGAGTTGGAATTCTTGGAGGATCTCCTTTGTAATATTGTTCGGGATATTTCGGAGCTCTGTCCGTGTAATCTTTCAGCTACTATTCAATCTACGCATTACTTTCGGTTATTTCTATCCTTATCTTCCATAATGTTGCATGCTATTATTATGTTTGATTAAGGATACATTGCCATGATTAGTGAGTAGATTAGCTATTGTGTTTGTTATGATGTAGTTAGCTTGGTAATATTTTGGGTGATGCTACTTTAAATACAATTGGGGTAATATCGTTATGAAACAACGGATGTAACGTTATACGGCTTTCATTTGTATAGCGCCGGAAACATCACGAATGTGTGTAGTACGGAACGTGGAAGCTATGAAAGTCGTGGGCACAATCCGTTGTGGAATAATGATCCCAATTGTTAAATATTGAAAACTGGTGTACTGTTAACTATACATTTATGATTTTAAACTAAATTATCGCCTTTCCTCCAATAAACGTGGTTAGAACCTTTATGTCAAGGACTCGTGACCCTTAGTCAAACGGTCACTACCTATCTATGTTTTCTTAAAATAACATGGTCTGATTTTGAAGCAATGGAAATACTGTCTACCTATCGTATAGTACACTGTGAATTAATCAGGGATTTATTGGTTTCGGATTTCAAAGTGAACGGGATGTTTAGCTATCATAGATGGTTTTACTGTAATACAAGCTTAGATATATTGAGTTCAGATGGCTGTAAAGTATGTAGCCCAGTTAAAGCCCTAATACGACTGAGTATCCGGTTTAACGTTGGAAACACCTATGGTGGAATACAAACACGTACAAACTACGGAAAGGTCGAAGGCTGTATACTGTGTTATATCCTAGCATAGTCTGTGATCCAGGAAAGACCGTAATACGGGTGAATACACTATGTAACTGTGGAAAACTCTGTGGGTTGAAAACTGTATCACAACAAAATATCTCTGAACTCAATCACAACCATTAATGTATTTGTTAATCAGTCACCACCTGTCTTAAATCTTAAATGCCTTGCCTAGCTTAGATATCTTTGTCTGTGTTAAGAAAGATCAGTGGATAAATTGCGGACTGTCGCCTTATTCCCGCACCCCATTTGGAGGGTCACTTGGTCTCATCATAAAAGACGGCGAGGGGGGTTTCAAGACAGTCCGATCTGATCAGAATCTTGACAGCCTAGTACTCAGTGACATACTGGTTGGTTTATCTGATCAGTAGGGTACTAGTGTTTACACCACAAGGTATCTACGTGAACGCAAGACACAAATCTTAAAAGACGTTTTCAAATATAAAACCCCAATACAGCCCCACGTAAAAGCTAACGAAGTCATAACAAACACAAGTCCCCCTATACTGATTCAACATATCGCTTTTATTTACAGCTTTAATTAGTTTTAATTTTAATTACGGACCTAAGTATAAAACCCCCACTCAAAAATTATTTTCAAACCATCGCTAATTTGAACTTTCATCTCGACAAGTCGTTTCACAATACGGTTAACTCTTTAGAACGACCCTAGGTCATACTTCAGCTATACAGCTCTAGTAGAACTTAGGTCCCCAGCTAAATATAAATTTTAAAACTTCCACCGACGTGCTGCTGCCAGTTGCGAAAACGACCGTGACAGCTGGCGGCGCGTCAGGGATCAAAAGGGATTCCCCATTTTATGAGGATCTTGTTATGAACCCTTGCAGGAACCTCGACGAAGTCAGAAACAGGGCTTTAAGGCTTATCAGGCTGGAAGAAGATGCGATGATACAGAAAATGGTGGATACTCAATCAGCATATGATAGGCCCAACAGGAAATCGGACTCATCCTCATTTAGATCAAACAGAAGCAAACCGTATACCAGAAATGAGGATCGTCATGTGAATACTATCGACGAAGATGATGAAGAGTATCCTAAAATAACTAATTATAATTTTTCTGTGGATACGACAGATATATTATCTGCCATGCAGGATCTAGGAGATAAGGCGAGATGGCCGGAGAAGAGTGATAAATCTTATGCATGGAAGGATAAATCTAAATGGTGTGCGTACCATGAGGATTTCGGCCATATAACTGAGAATTGCATAGCTCTTCGGAAAGAGATCAGCCATTTGCTGAACAAAGGATACTTGAAGGATTTGCTTGGGAAAAAGAAGGGTCACGCAAAGGATCATAACATAGTTCAGGATCCTGGGTCTCAGGATAATCGCAGGATCCCTACTAGAGCAGGATCCCCACCTTCAGACGCCAAGGTAATCAATTTTATTTCTGGTGGCTCTGATATATATGGCACTTCTTATTCTGCAGCAAAGAGGCACGCGAGGGAATCCAAATCAGAAAAGCCATATAAACCAACAAGGACTTCCATGAAGAAATATGAGAAGGTTATAACATTTGAAGAGGATGATTTGGAAGAAGTTCAGGATCCTCACCATGACGGTTTGGTTATCACTCTTTATGTTGCCAATCATTTTGTGCGAAGGATCCTGATCGATGGAGGGAGCTCAGTCAACATCATTCGTCTGGAGACCTTGAAAAGAATGGGTATTCCAGAATCAGAGATTACCTCAAGATCCACTGTATTGGTAGGATTCAGTGGAGAAGCAAAGAATACAGTTGGTGATATCAAGTTGGCAATTTACATTGAAGGGGTAAACTCTATTCAGAAATTTTGTGTTATGGATTGTTTGTCAAGCTATAACATTATCCTAGGAAGGCCTTGGTTGCATGATATGAAAGCGGTACCATCTACGAATCATCAATGCGTCAAGTTACCAACTCCATGGGGGGTGGTCAAGATCAGCAGTGACCAACAAGAAGCGAAGGACTGTTATACAACATCAATGAAATCTACTGCCAAGCCTCTGTCAGCATAGCAATTAAAGAATAAGGCATGGGATGTCTTAGATACAAAAGAACAAGATGTCAAAGAAATGCCGCTGAACTCAAAGGATCCTCTGGAAAAGGTGCTAATAGGCTCAGGGATCCCGAAAGATCTTGAACAGGACCTGATGAAGTTCTTGAACCAGAGGAAGTCAACTTTTGCCTGGAAGCCAGAAGATATGACAGGTATATCTAAGGATATTATAACTCATAAACTTGGAATTGATAATAGTTTCAGGCCGGTTCAACAAAAGAGAAGAAAGTTCGCGCCGGAAAGAAACGCTATTATCCAGGCGGATGTTGAAAGCTTACTTGCTGCTGGCATGATAAGGGAAGTAAAGTTTCCAAGATGGTTGGCAAACGTGGTGTTGGTACAAAAGAAGAATGGGAAATGGAGAGTGTGCGTGGATTACACGGATCTCAATAAATCCTGCCCAAAGGATCCTTTTCCATTGCCTCATATAGATTCAATGGTGGATGCTACAGCTGGGCATGAGATCCTAACCTTTATGGATGCTTCATCAGGATTTCAACAAATCTAGATGGAATCCGCAGACCAGGAAGACACAGCCTTCATAACCCCAACAGGTATCTATTGTTATGTTGCTATGCCTTTTGGTCTTAAAAATGCAGGTGCAACATATCAAAGGCTAGTCAACATGATGTTCAAAGACCAATTGGGAAGCACAATGGAAGTATACATCGATGATATGGTATTAAAGTCAAAGAAAACTGAGGATCATCTTCAGGATCTTAAGGTGGCCTTTGACATTCTGGATCAGTACAACATGAAGCTTAATCCGGCTAAATGCCACTTTGGAGTGCGGGCAGGAAAATTTTTGGGATATATGGTGACCAAGAGAGGGATAGAAGCTAGCCCAGAACATATCAAAGCTATTCTGAACCTAAATCTCCATCAAGTCCAAAGGATATACAATGGTTAGCGGGAAGGATATCAGCTCTGAACCGTTTTATTTCAAGATCCTCAGACAGATGCAAAGAATTCTATGATATCCTCAAAAAGAACAAAAAGTTCGAGTGGAGAGAAAAGCATGAAGCTGCGTTTCAAGAACTAAAGAATTACTTGTCGTCAGCTCCTTTATTGATGAAGACTGAGAATGGTGAACCACTATTTCTCTATCTATCGGTTTCTCGGAATGCTGTAAGTGCGGTGCTGGTGAAGGATCATGAAGGACAACAACATCCTGTTTACTATGTTAGTAAAAGCCTATTAGATGCTGAAACCAGGTACTCCCATCTTGAAAAACTTATACTGCATTGGTCATGGCATCTACTAAACTTAGGCATTATTTTGAAACACACCCTATACATGTAAGAACTAATTATCCTATTAAGAATGTTTTAAGGAAACCAGAATTGTCAGGACGCTTAGCTAAATGGTCTGTTAAATTAAGTGCATATAACTTGATTTATGAACCTTGGAATGCAATTAAGTCTCAAACCTTAGCAGATTTTATTGCTGATTTTACTAGTGACCTTCAAAATGAAGTAGATTTGGAAGTACAAGAACTAAATCAAATAACTGAAAGATGGACATTGTATACCGATGGTGCATCTAATATAAAAGGAATTGGATTAGGAATTGTATTAAAATCGCCTCAAGGTGATATTATGCCTCAAGCTATAAGATGTGAATTTCAGGCTACAAATAATGAGGCAGAATATGAAGCGTTAATTGCAGGATTACAATTAGCTAAGGATATTGGTATAAAATATTTGAATGTGTATGTTGATTCATTGTTAATTGCTAATCATTATAATGGAACATATACTGTAAAAGTAGATAGATTAGCTGCATATTTGGAGATTGTTAAGGATCTTGTAGGTAGCTTCGAGATCTTCGACATTCAACATGTACCACGTGAGGATAACACTAAAGCGGATGCTCTAGCCAACCTGGGGTCAAGTCTAAGGATCCCACCAGATGTCAAAATACCGATTATACATATTACAGTGCCTGCCATCGCTGATAAGGATAACAACGAAGAGCAAGTGTGTGACGTTGAGGATCCTCAGCCTGGAGACAAATCGAATGCATCAGGTTCTGTGGACAAGTCAGGATCATGGATGCAGCCAGTCATGGAATATATACAACACGATGTGATCCCGAAGGAAGAAAATAATCCTAAAGCCTTCAGATTAAAGGTATCTCATTTTACTATTGAAAATGGTATATTGTATAAAAAATCACTTTCATGACCATTATTGCGATGCCTTGAAGATCCTGAAGCAAAAGCAGTTCTTAAGGATATACATGAAGGTGATTGTGGGAATCATTCTGGGGGCAGAGCATTATTTTCAAAAACATTGAGAACAGGATACTTCTGGCCTACTATGAAGAAGGATTCCATGGATTTTGCTCGCAAATGTGATGCTTGTCAAAGGCACAGAAATATACATCATCAACCAACAAAACCGATGCATCCGATTATCGAACCATGGCCGTTTATGAAATGGGGAATGGATATCGTGGGAAAATTACCTGTTGCTCCAGGAGGAAAAGTGTTTATGCTTGCGATGACAGATTATTTTTCCAAATGGATAGAAGCTGAGGCATTTGTTCAAGTTAAGGAAAAGGATGTTATCTCATTCATCAAGAGAAATATCCTCACAAGGTTTGGGATCCCGGCAGAAATAGTATGTGACAATGGATCTCAATTTATTGGAAGAAGAACAACTAAGTTTTGTGAAAGTTGGGGAATCAAGATGATAACTTCAACACTAGTTCATCCTCAAGCCAATGGTCAGACAGAATCCAGCAACAAAATTATAATCAACAATCTTAAGAAGAGGCTGGATGCTAAGAAAGGAATATGGGCTGAAGAATTGCCTTTTGTGCTATGGGCTGATAGGACCACTGAAAAGGAGGCAACTAAGCAAACTCCTTTTGCTTTGGAGTTTGGGTCCGAGGCCATTATCCCGACAGAAATGGTGATCCCAACAGCAAGATCCCAGATGCAGACTTTGGAAGCAAACAAAGAAGCATTGATTCAAGACTTAGATTCTGTGGACGAGTTGAGGGATCGTGCTAAATTTAGGATTGTTGCATACCAACAGAGGATATCAAGATCCTTCAACAAAAATGTTAGGATAAGAAGGTTTCGAGTAGGAGATTTGGTATTAATGAAAGTATTTCAAAATACTAAGAATCCTGCGAGGAAGGAAAGCTAGCACCAAAGTGGGAAGGTCCATATTTGATAGATTTGGATGCTGGAAAGGGGGCATATTGGTTGGCCAATATGGATGGTGAACTACTTCCAAGATCCTAGAATGCCATTCATTTGAAACTCTACCATGTGTAAGTTGAATGTTTTAATTCAACGAATAAAGGTACTCCTGTGATCCTTAACTTTTCATTGATTTTAATACTTTTTACTATATATGTATGTGTGTA
Source organism: Helichrysum umbraculigerum (assembly GCA_949592205.1). Classification (NCBI taxonomy): domain Eukaryota; kingdom Viridiplantae; phylum Streptophyta; class Magnoliopsida; order Asterales; family Asteraceae; genus Helichrysum; species Helichrysum umbraculigerum. The sequence goes on from CATIUR010000003.1 coordinate 67,107,437, forward strand.
TTATAATTATATATATGCATGTAAGATTATTATGATTATTATTTTCATTGAATACTCTACTGAATTAAGCATCGGAGGGGTGTTAGGCAAACTAACACCCACCTTTACCCAAGATCTTGTATTTGTTGTAATTCATACATCTAAGGATCATGGAATGAAGATTAGGGGTTGGCTACCTCTCCTCCGTTAAGGATCCCTGTAACACCCCCAAATTTGATGATTTGCGGAAGCTTGATTTGGGTGTTACTAATCAATAACAAAGCACAAAGATATATAGTAAACGACTCTATATGCATCGTTTTAACAAAATATATTGATAATAGAAATGTTTACAACATTTAAAGCTTTACATAGCTCGAGTTAAAATAAAAGGAGATTTCACTACATAAGTACTTGTACAAAATATACTAATGCAAGAAAATCTCAATCGTCTGTATGCTGACTCGAGCTAAAGTCCTGAAGCAGAAACATCCTACTGCTTGGTACCTGCGATATATGCTAAAAGGTCAGCTAAAAAGCTGGTGAGCTCACAGGTTTGAAATCAGTTAATATAGTATGAACCGCAAGATTTAAATAATGAATTGCATCCAGCAATTTAATGATAGTAATCGTGTATACAGCCATGAGCACATAGTTGAGCTTAACTCGAGGGCCGGGTCCCCTATAGAGAATTCCGGGCGAGGTGCCTCCACGAATGCCTAATCAACATTCGTCTTCCCAAATATTAGTACGTCCGTTTACCCGGTTAGTGCTTGCTAACCCGAACGAGGAGGGTCAATCCTATATGGTACCATATACTAATATTCACGCTACAATGTATTAACAACTATGCTGACGGAGGACTTTAAATGATTAGTTTCGAAAAACTCATGTAGTATATGAAATGTTGGTACTTGCGTTCACATGTTAAAAATTGAGCAGTATATCACACCCCTGAGTAAAACAGTAAAAGAGGGGCTATGAGACTCACCTGAGTCTGAAAGCGTTTAAACAAACGTAAGTTGATTAGCCGAGTATGAAGTCCAAAGACTTGTAACCTGAGGGTATCCACGACACGCGATGGTTATAAACATGATTGGGTATCTCAAAAGATCACCCTTGTAGTTGTTACACAACTATATATGTCCAAATTACTACGATTTGGTTGATTTGTTAAGTGTTTGAAAACGTGTACGGCCCGTTGGTGATTAATTGTAATAATAATCTCAACTATTATTATTTTGATTTCGTGGCGTTTTACTTGAAAAATGTGTTTTGATTGTGTTTTAGAAGCCGTTACGGAATCTAAGTACGGGGGTCCGGGGGCAGAGCCCCTGGTTGGGGTCGAGCTGCCAGGTCAGCTTGGAAAATTTTTATTTCTACTATATTGCTTTAAGGAAAAACGCATCTGGACTTGAATTTGGGTAAAATCGAGTGATGAATTTCTAGTCTCGACACTTAGTAAAAATCTGAGTTTTCTGTGTTTTGCGACACAATATGCGACACAAATGTAGTTATGCGACACAAGGGTTGTGTCGCATAGAAAATGCGACACAATATCTATACGACACAAGGGTTGTGTCGCATAGATGCGAGATGCTGATTTAACAGCTACATAGTGATTGTGTCGTATGAAGTTTGCGACATGGTATGCGACATAGTGGATCTTATACGACACAAGGGGCAAAATACGACACAATATGCGACACAAGGCTTGTGTCGCATGGAAGAACATCAGCCCAGAAAGTCCGGCTGTCAAGATTTTTCCGGCCAAAAACCCGTTTCAAACCCGTTTTTAAGCTATGAAATCGTGTTCTACACTTAGTAATGGACATATTCAAGTTATAATAACAATCACAAGCGAAAAATACTAAGAATCGAGAGATTTCGGGATTTTGTCAGAAACTTACAAATTGCCGAAACGAAAATCCGGAAAGATAGCGTTGTAGATCGTCGCGAGGTGGTCGTGAATCTCTAAAAATATTGGTGATCCGAGTGCGTTTGATAGTAGTATCTTGCGATTTTGTGGGTTGTGGTGATTTGGTGATTTTGGAGGAAAATAAGAGAAGAGAGAGAGAAATGATAGAGAAATGAGAAAAAGAGGAAGAAAGGTGGAGGTTATCCTCCACTTTTCGGCTTCGCCCCGCGCTCCGCGTGGTGTTCGTTTTCTCCGTCGTTCAAACGTTAAATAATTATTTTACATATTAATTGGTACGTTTTAAAGTACAAATTATTACGCGATGTTTTATTTAAATACTTTACAATTCCATTTATATTTGAGTTATAAAATGTAAGTTAGTTTGTTTGCGCGTTTTACATTTTTAAATCGTATAAGTTTTGTTTGTATGATCCGAATGAATACGAAATATTATCATAATAATATTTTTGATATAAAAACGTTATTTAATAAAATTTGTCACCAACGTCCGTATTAAATTGAATCGAAATACATTCGATTTAAATTGCGTACGATTTAATCAAATCACATTTTCGTATATATATTCAACAATATAAATAATTCGATACATTAATTAGCCTAACACAGAACTAATTACATGTATTAACATATGATTAGGCACTAATTACTAGTCCTAATTTGGCGGGTGTTACATTCTCCCCATGTTAGAAGAATTTCGTCCCGAAATTTAGTTCGAAGTCGTGTTTGATGTAGAATCAGTGAAAATTTGAGGATATTTGAGTCGCATTTGGTCTTCCCGTTCCCAGGTGAATTCCGGACCACGCCGCGAATTCCATCTGACCTTTACGATTGGAATACGACTTTGTTTCAGTTGTTTGACCTCACGGTCCATGATCTCAGCGGGTTCCTCAACGAAGTGGAGTTTATCGTCAACACGAATTTCATCTAGTGGGATAATAAGTGTCTCATCAGACAGACACTTCTTCAAATTCGAAATATGAAAAGTGGGGTGCACGCTGCTGAGTTCGGATGGCAGCTGCAATCGATAAGCTACGGGGCCAATCCGTTCGAGGATCTCAAAAGGCCCGATGTACCGGGGATTCAACTTCCCGCGTTTGCCAAAATGGATGACGCCTTTCCAAGGCGATACTTTTAAGAGTACTCGATCCCCAACTTGGAACTCGAGTGGTTTGCGTCTCACGTCAGCATAACTTTTCTGACGATCACATGCGGCTTTGAGTCGGTTTTGGATTTCCACAATTTTCTCAGTGGTGGCGTGTATGAGTTCAGGACCAGTGAGTTGACTATCTCCCACTTCAGTCCAACAGATCGGTGATCGGCACTTACGACCGTACAGTGCCTCAAAAGGTGCAGCCTTAATGCTGGCTTGATAGCTGTTATTGTACGAGAATTCGCACAACGGTAGATGTCTTTCCCAGTTTGTACCGAAATCAACTACGCAGGCGCGTAGCATATCTTCCAGGGTTTGGATTCTTCGTTCACTTTGGCCGTCGGTTTGAGGATGGTATGCGGTACTCATGTCAAGGCGAGTACCTAAAGCTTTTTGAAGTGATTGCCAAAAGTGAGAGGTGAACCGGGCATCCCTGTCAGAGATGATCGAGATTGGAACGCCGTGATGAGAAACGATTTCCTTGATGTAGATTTGTGCAAGGCGTTCCATTTTATCGTTTTCTTTGATTGCCAGGAAATGAGCAGATTTAGTGAGGCGGTCAACGATCACCCAAATGGTATCGCAACCGTTCGACGACTTGGGTAGTTTGGTTATGAAATCCATGGCAATTTGTTCCCATTTCCAATCAGGGATTTCAGGTTGCTGGAGTAAACCAGGCGGTTTCTGATGTTCGGTTTTGACTTTCGAGCAAGTAAGACACTTGCTGACATACGTGGCGATTTCGGCTTTCATGTTTGGCCACCAATAAAATTCCTTGATGCCGTGGTACATCTTATCGGATCCCGGATGGATAGAATATTTAGACTTGTGAGCTTCATCCATCACCAAGTCTCGTAGGTTCCCGAAATTAGGCAGCCAGATGCGGTTTAAGAAATACCTAATCCCGTTAGATCTGATTTCGAATTGTTTGTCAATACCCCGTAAGGCTTCATTTTTGATGTTTTCCGGTTTCAGGGCTTCGTTCTGAGCGGTATGAATCTGAACTGTAAGATCGTTGTGAATGGTCATACAGAGGGCTCGGACTCGAAGTGATTTTGGTCGTTCCTTTCGACTAAGGGCATCGGCTACAACATTAGCCTTCCCTGGATGGTACTTGATCTCGCAATCGTAATCGGTAAGCAACTCGACGCATCGACGTTGTCTCATGTTGACATCCTTCTGATCGAATATATGTTGGAGACTTTTATGATCGGTAAAGATTGTGCACCTAGTGCCGTAGAGATAATGTCTCCAGATCTTGAGAGCAAAAATGACAGCTCCAAGTTCGAGATCATGAGTGGTGTAGTTCTTTTCGTGAATTTTCAGCTGTCGTGAGGCATAAGCAATGACTTTGTCTCGTTGCATAAGCACGCAACCGAGACCTTGGTGAGAAGCATCACAGTATACCACGAAGTCATCGGTGCCTTCGGGTAGTGATAGAATTGGAGCACTGCAAAGCTTTTGTTTCAGAAGTTGGATTGCTGACTCTTGTTTATCGGTCCAATCGAACCTCTTGTCCTTCTGAGTCAGTGTCGTGAGTGGTTGAGCTATTTTGGAGAAATTTTCGATAAATCGCCGATAGTACCCAGCAAGACCCAAGAATTGTCGTATTTCAGTTGCAGAGGTGGGTGCTTGCCAGTCTTTGATAGCCTCGATTTTTGATGGGTCAACGTGAATTCCCTGCCTGTCGATTACATGACCAAGGAATTGAACGGTTTGAATCCAGAACTCACACTTAGAGAATTTGGCGTAAAGCTCCTCGTGTCTAAGTAGTTCAAGGATGGTTTTGAGGTGTTGCGCATGTTCTTGCTCGTTGCGCGAAATGAGTATGTCATCAATAAAGACGATGACAAACTTATCGAGGTAAGGTTTGCACACCCGATTCATGAGGTCCATGAATACAGCCGGTGCGTTGGTTAGACCGAAGGGCATCACTTGGAATTCGTAGTGCCCGTTACGAGTTCTGAAAGCAGTTTTTGGAATATCGGTGTCGCGAACTTGTAACTGATGATAGCCTGATCGCAGGTCGATTTTTGAGTGGAAACTTGAACCCTGAAGTTGGTCGAATAGATCATCAATGCGAGGAAGTGGATAACGGTTCTTGACGGTCAATTTGTTCAACTCTCGATAGTCGATGCACATTCGGAAGGAACCGTCCTTCTTTTTAACAAATAAGACCGGAGCTCCCCAAGGTGAAGAACTCGGTCAAATGAATCCTCTATCCAGAAGTTCCTATAACTGGGCAGACAACTCCTGAAGTTCGGATGGGGCTAAACGGTACGGTGCGCGAGCCACCGGTGTGGCACCCGGCACGAGGTCAATTGAGAACTCAACCTGTCTAGGTGGAGGTAAACCAGGTAGTTCTTCCGGAAAGACTTCGGGAAAGTCTCTAACAATTGGCACATCCTCAAGTCGCTTCTCCTCCGACTTCTTCTCTGTGATGTGTGCGAGTATTGCAGGGTAACCCTTTCTCAGAAATTTTTGGGTTTTTAAGCAAGAGATGATATTGAGTCCCGTCCCACCGGTCTCCCCCTGTATGATCAAGGTTCCACCGGCAGCGAGTGGAATGCGGACGATCTTATCGTAACAAACGATTTCAGCTCGGTGTTTGGACAACCAGTCCATTCCAATGATGACGTCGAAACTTCCAATTTCAACGGGTACATGATCGATTGAAAAGGTTTCATCAGCTAGATTTAAAGTGCAATTAGGTATCACAATATCGGTTTCTATAAGTTCCCCATTTGCTAGTTCTACAGTGTACTTAACATCTAAGGCAACATGATTGATGTTAAGTAGTGGGCAAAAGTCATCAGAGATAAAGCTTCTATCAGCACCAGTATCAAATAGAACAGAAGCATGTAAGTTGTTGAGGAGGAACATACCCGAGACCATATTCGGGTCTTGACGGGCGACCCCGGATTTGATGACGAAAGCTCTGCTTCGGGTGTTGTTGTTGTTGTTGCTGTTGCGGTTGTTGTTGTTGTTGTTATTCTTCAGCTTTGGGCACGTGTCCCTGAAGTGCCCGGGTTTCCCACACTCAAAGCAGACTTTGGGTGGTCTGGTGTTGTTGTTGGAATTGTTGTTGGCAGGAGAATTGCAGTCTTTGGTGAGATGGCCGTACCTCTTACAATTGTTGCAAAAGGGGCCACAGGAACCTTCATGGTGACGGCTGCACTTGGAACAATAGGGTTTGTTCCCAGTGTAGCCCCGTGTGATGTCTGTGGTGGTGTTGTAGGCTTTGATGGTGTCGGGTTTCTTGTTTTGTTGGTTGGAGTGGTTGTTGTGGTAGTCAGACCACTTTCGTTTGTTGTTTTGGGAGGATGAAGTGGGTGGTTCAGAATCTTGGCTCATGGACATCAGGTCTTGGGCCAATAGGATTGCACCATCAATGGTGGTTTGGTTGGAAGAGGCAACGTGCCCCCGAACAGGCTCAGGAAGGCCAAGGATGTACTTCCTGATTTTATCAGGTTCAGTGCTCACCATAGCTGGGCGGAGGGCGGCAAGTTGTTGGAATCTGGTGGTATAACCATCGATATCACCACCCTGAACCTTTAGGTTCCAGAATTCCTCATCTAGCTTTTGGAGCTTGGCGATAGAGCAGTATTTGGCAGTGAGTTTCGCTTTCAATTCCTCCCAAGTTAGTTGGTAGGCAATGTCAGCACCCACTGATTGGGTATATGAATTCCACCAAGAGTGGGCATCATCTTCGAGAGAGCAGGTGGCGAAGTTTACTTTGTCGTTCTCCGCGCATTTGCTGACACGGAAAACAGTTTCCATCTTTTCGAACCATCTGATCAGTCCGATGGCTCCTTCAGAACCCTTGAAGCTTGAGGGTTTACAACTCTGAAAGTCCTTGTAAGAACAAGGTTTAGCAGTAGGGGTTTCAGCGGCATCGCTGTTTCTGGTGGAATTTTGTGGGGTATTCCGAGCCAAGGCTTCAGTCACGGACTGGGTTATGAGTGACGTAAGTTGAGCATCAGTGTAAGGTCTTGACTTTGGAGGCATGATTCTTCAATAAAAGAAATGAAGATACATGAGATTTCGTAAGAAAGTTGTATTTGTTATAGATGTATATGTATAAAAGCAGTAATACATGACATCAAGATGGAAAGGAATTATGGCAATTAATATGAGTCGAAACAGCAAGGAATATTCAATAGGTAATACGAGTTCAAAGGTTTCATCCTACGGATGTATTACAAAAGGCGTCGGGAATTGTTACATCCGACTGAATTTTAGAGTAGCGCGTAGATATTTACTAGATTACAGGATAGATTACAAGACAAAGATTACACTAGTCTTAACGTAGATTAATCTGCTCCATCATGTCAATGAGTCGATCCACAGTATTTGCAAGTCTGTTGGCCTGTCGGGCATTGTCTTCAGCCAAGGCCAGTCGTTGAACCAAACTGCCAATGTATTCATCTGATACCCGTGCGCGTTGTTCACATTCATCTAGTCTGTGTTTCAAAAGAGCGGTTTCCACGCTTATTTCCACCACCTTGTTGAAGAGAACGTCTACATTATTAACGGTGGTTTCGTGATCCTCGGAGACTTGAGCGATGCGTTCAATAGATGTAAGTCTCCGTTTTTGTTTGTTTCTTGCAACACGACATCCATGGTGCGAAGTCGCTGCTCGTGTTGGTTCACCCTAGCAGCTAAGGCCGGCAAGGTGAAGTGAGTGGGGTACGGGCCAGCTCGAGGCAACCTGGCGTTCCTCCTAGCTACCCTTGGGTTCTGCGACCCGGATTGAGAGCGAGTTGAATTTGATGGTGTGTTTGCCATTTCTGAGACAAAGCGTTAGTAAGATTGAGGCCTATATTCATATAGTTCCTATATAATATAGCCTATTGAGTGTCTAGCATAAACATGTTTGAGTCTCAATTCTCTCGAGGTCAGAGTCTTCTATTGTACCCTGTTCAGCCATAACTACTTTCAGATCTTACATCATCTTCGCTTAATTGTACATAGTTGATCAGGCTATGTTAAATTAAACTCGTATGATGTAATCACTGAACCAGTTATACCTAATAAGGAGTACTGCCTAATGGTCATAGTCTAGGCCCACTAAATGCAACCTAGTTCACTATAACCTTAGGCTCTGATACCAATCTGTAACACCCCCAAATTTGATGATTTGCGGAAGCTTGATTTGGGTGTTACTAATCAATAACAAAGCACAAAGATATATAGTAAACGACTCTATATGCGTCGTTTTAACAAAATATATTGATAATAGAAATGTTTACAACATTTAAAGCTTTACATAACTCGAGTTAAAATAAAAGGAGATTTCAGTACATAAGTACTTGTACAAAATATACTAATGCAAGAAAATCTCAATCGTCTGTATGCTGACTCGAGCTAAAGTCCTGAAGCAGAAACATCCTACTGCTTGGTACCTGCGATATATGCTAAAAGGTCAGCTAAAAAGCTGGTGAGCTCACAGGTTTGAAATCAGTTAATATAGTATGAACCGCAAGATTTAAATAATGAATTGCATCCAGCAATTTAATGATAGTAATCGTGTATACAGCCATGAGCACATAGTTGAGCTTAACTCGAGGGCCGGGTCCCCTATAGAGAATTCCGGGCGAGGTGCCTCCACGAATGCCTAATCAACATTCGTCTTCCCTAATATTAGTACATCCGTTTACCCGGTTAGTGCTTGCTAACCCGAACGAGGAGGGTCAATCCTATATGGTACCATATACTAATATTCACGCTACAACGTATTAACAACTATGCTGACGGAGGACTTTAAATGATTAGTTTCGAAAAACTCATGTAGTATATGAAATGTTGGTACTTGCGTTCACATGTTAAAAATTGAGCAGTATATCACACCCCTGAGTAAAACAGTAAAAGAGGGGCTATGAGACTCACCTGAGTCTGAAAGCGTTTAAACAAACGTAAGTTGATTAGCCGAGTATGAAGTCAAAAGACTTGTAACCTGAGGGTATCCACGACACGTGATGGTTATAAACATGATTGGGTATCTCAAAAGATCACCCTTGTAGTTGTTACACAACTATATATGTCCAAATTACTATGATTTGGTTGATTTGTTAAGTGTTTGAAAACGTGTACGGCCCGTTGGTGATTAATTGTAATAATAATCTCAACTATTATTATTTTGATTTCGTGGCGTTTTACTTGAAAAATGTGTTTTGATTGTGTTTTAGAAGCCGTTACGGAATCTAAGTACGGGGGTCCGGGGGCAGAGCCCCTGGCTGGGGTCGAGCTGCCAGGTCAGCTTGGAAAATTTTTATTTCTACTATATTGCTTTAAGGAAAAACGCATCTGGACTTGAATTTGGGTAAAATCGAGTGATGAATTTCGAGTCTCGACACTTAGTAAAAATCTGAGTTTTCTGTGTTTTGCGACACAATATGCGACACAAAGGTAGTTATGCGACACAAGGGTTGTGTCGCATAGAAAATGCGACACAATATCTATACGACACAAGGGTTGTGTCGCATAGATGCGAGATGCTGATTTAACAGCGACATAGTGATTGTGTCGTATGAAGTTTGCGACATGGTATGCGACATAGTGGATCTTATACGACACAAGGGGCAAAATACGACACAACATGCGACACAAGGCTTGTGTCGCATGGAAGAACATCAGCCCAGAAAGTCCGGCTGTCAAGATTTTTCCGGCCAAAAACCCATTTCAAACCCGTTTTTAAGCTATGAAATCGTGTTCTACACTTAGTAATGGACATATACAAGTTATAATAACAATCACAAGCGAAAAATACTAAGAATCGAGAGATTTCGGGATTTTGTCGGAAACTTACAAATTGCCGAAACGAAAATCCGGAAAGATAGCGTTGTAGATCGTCGCGAGGTGGTCGTGAATCTCTAAAAATATTGGTGATCCGAGTGCGTTTGATAGTAGTATCTTGCGATTTTGTGGGTTGTGGTGATTTGGTGATTTTGGAGGAAAATAAGAGAAGAGAGAGAGAAATGATAGAGAAATGAGAAAAAGAGGAAGAAAGGTGGAGGTTATCCTCCACTTTTCGGCTTCGCCCCGCGCTCCGCGTGGTGTTCGTTTTCTCCGTCGTTCAAACGTTAAATAATTATTTTACATATTAATTGGTACGTTTTAAAATACAAATTATTACGCGATATTTTATTTAAATACTTTACAATTCCATTTATATTTGAGTTATAAAATGTAAGTTAGTTTGTTTGCGCGTTTTACATTTTTAAATCGTATAAGTTTTGTTTGTATGATCCGAATGAATACGAAATATTATCATAATAATATTTTTGATATAAAAACGTTATTTAATAGAATTTGTCACCAACGTCCGTATTAAATTGAATCGAAATACATTCGATTTAAATTGCGTACGATTTAATCAAATCGCATTTTCGTATATATATTCAACAATATATATAATTCGATACATTAATTAGCCTAACACAGAACTAATTACATGTATTAACATATGATTAGACACTAATTACTAGTCCTAATTTGGCGGGTGTTACATTCTCCCCCTGTTAGAAGAATTTTGTCCCGAAATTTAGTTCGAAGTCGTGTTTGATGTAGAATCAGTGAAAAGTTGAGGATATTTGAGTCGCATTTGGTCTTCCCGTTCCCAGGTGAATTCCGGACCACGCCGCGAATTCCATCTGACCTTTACGATTGGAATACGACTTTGTTTCAGTTGTTTGACCTCACGGTCCATGATCTCAGCGGGTTCCTCAACGAAGTGGAGTTTATCGTCAACACGAATTTCATCTAGTGGGATAATAAGTGTCTCATCAGACAGACACTTCTTCAAATTCGAAATATGAAAAGTGGGGTGCACGCTGCTGAGTTCGGATGGCAGCTGCAATCGATAAGCTACGGGGCCAATCCGTTCGAGGATCTCAAAAGGCCCGATGTACCGGGGATTCAACTTCCCGCGTTTGCCAAAACGGATGACGCCTTTCCAAGGCGATACTTTTAAGAGTACTCGATCCCCAACTTGGAACTCGAGTGGTTTGCGTCTCACGTCAGCATAACTTTTCTGACGATCACGTGCGGCTTTGAGTCGGTTTTGGATTTCCACAATTTTCTCAGTGGTGGCGTGTATGAGTTCAGGACCAGTGAGTTGACTATCTCCCACTTCAGTCCAACAGATCGGTGATCTGCACTTACGACCTTACAGTGCCTCAAAAGGTGCAGCCTTAATGCTAGCGTGATAGCTGTTATTGTACGAGAATTCGCACAACGGTAGATGTCTTTCCCAGTTTGTACCGAAATCAACTACGCAGGCGCGTAGCATATCTTCCAGGGTTTGGATGGTTCGTTCACTTTGGCCGTCGGTTTGAGGATGGTATGCGGTACTCATGTCAAGGCGAGTACCCAAAGCTTTTTGAAGTGATTGCCAAAAGTGAGAGGTGAACCGGGCATCCCTGTCAGAGATGATCGAGATTGGAACGCCGTGATGAGAAACGATTTCCTTGATGTAGATTTGTGCAAGGCGTTCCATTTTATCGTTTTCTTTTATTGCCAGGAAATGAGCAGATTTAGTGAGGCGGTCAACGATCACCCAAATGGTATCGCAACCGTTCGAAGACTTGGGTAGTTTGGTTATGAAATCCATGGCAATTTGTTCCCATTTCCATTCAGGGATTTCAGGTTGCTGGAGTAAACCAGGCGGTTTCTGATGTTCGGTTTTGACTTTCGAGCAAGTAAGACACTTGCTGACATACGTGGCGATTTCGGCTTTCATGTTTGGCCACCAATAAAATTCCTTGATGCCGTGGTACATCTTATCGGATCCCGGATGGATAAAATATTTAGACTTGTGAGCTTCATCCATCACCAAGTCTCGTAGGTTCCCGAAATTAGGCAGCCAGATGTTTGACTATAGTTATCTAAGGTTTAGAGGTTTCCGTATGGATAAGCACCTCTCTACGAATAGGGTTTTGACACCTCACCGGGTGCGCACGATGTTTGACTATAGTGCCATGGTTAGGGAATCGGTGATGCCTCTGGTACCCGACAACTTCATTTACGTTGGCCTATAGATCTAGCGCTAACAAATGTCGATACTGATGTGCACTAAACGTATCGATCTAAGGTTTGTGTCGTTTTCATGTCACTCTAAGGTTTGTAATGTTTTAACATTACCAATTGGTTAGGCATTTTCATGTCTCAAATGGCGTAGCCCAAGAATCAAACGGTTTGTAATGTTTTCACATTACCTAATGATTTGGCATTCACATGTCACTAATGTAGTTTTCTTAAACTATCTAATGGTTATAATGTTTTCACATTATCAAAGTTTTCATTGGTTAAGTCTAATAAATACTTTATTAGCTCTAATGTTTTCATGATTATCAAAAGCTGTTTTGATCTAAGGATCACAAAATCTTTTTAAGATCACAACATTTTTCAAAAAATAAATTGTTTTCACAATTGTTTGACAAATTATCAACATTTACATGTTACAGGAAATACTCGTCGGGAGTTTATCATTGTTTACAATATATTTTAGGATCCTGAAATCTTAGGATCCTAAACTCACAGTTGATATAAAATCCGAGTAAGGATCCTGGAATCTTAGGATCCTGAACTCAAGATTATTTCAGATCCAGTTAAGGATCCTTGAAACCTATAATGCTGAATGGATATTGAGAGAATCTTTTCATTATCCTGGATGTATCCTGAGGGAATCTCCTCAGGATCCTGTTTCTAAGCAAATATGTATATGTATACTGAGGGAATCTCCTCAGTATCCTGAAGACACAAGATATAGATAATATCCCAATATTATTTATAGCAAAAGATCTAAGGATTGTACGATCCTAAGATTAAGATTAAAAAAAACACAGGAAATTGAAATTGTCTTGTGGCCAATATGAACCACATTCAACACAACCATGGTTGACCATGTCAGGTCGACCTCACCCCAAATCATTGTTTTTTTGCAATCACAACCCTTGGAATCTAAAAACATAAAAGCTAAAATGGGCTCCGGCTAGTTATATACCTTCCTTGCCCAGGGTTAAATCTGTATCTTCAGCAGGATCCTCTGGAGTCTCTGATGTTGGCACTGGATTCTCCATCTCGATGTCTTCGGTATCGATTGGAACCTTCTGTGTTGAAGCGTTGGGACTCTTCTTAACTGATGATTTGGTACCTTTACAGCTAGATTTACCAAGAAAATCTCCAACCTTTGGATTCTCGCCCTCCAATTTTGCTAATTTGTTCTGCCATGCTTGGATATTCCAAAAGGTAATGTCAAGACCTTTAGCACTAGCTTCAGACGCCATCAGGATCCTGGCCTTGAGCACCGCAGCAGCCGCGTCTTTCTTGACACCTGCGACCATATCCTAACGTTCCTTATCAATTCTTTTTTGAGCATCAACATCTTTTTGGGCAGCATAAGCTTTCATGTCTTCGATTTCTCTCTTCAGAAAGGCATTTTCCCGAGAAGAAGCTTCTGCAGCAATGGCAGCTGACTTCTTGATGCTCTCAATTATGTCCAGTTTCTCCTTATAACATTTGGAGGCTTGTTCCATAATCTAGAGAACACAGATATAATTAAAGTATGAAGTTGTATATACAGATAAAAGGTTGAACAAGGGTGATGAGGTATACCTTGTTAAAATCAAGTATGGGTTCATCAGGATCCTCAGTAATGTTGGCTTTCCTCTTCTTGGTAGTTGACCTGGAACGAGTGTTAGGGGTTCTAGCCTTGCTGGATTCAACGACTGACTTTTCCTCCTTGATCGGTACATCTTCATCATCAATGTCCGACAAGGAAAAGAAGGATGCTGTTTTGAGAATATGATCATATTGAGAATACGGAATCAGGAAAAACGCATTTTTTAAGGATAGAATGTAAAATTTACCTGGTGTGGTTGGAGTTGCTTTATGTGACTTCACGATTCCTGGTGAAGAAAGATATGAAAACGTCATGTTACTTTCAGGAACTTTCAAGGACTTCTCTATCAACTCTTCTGTGTCAGAAAGAGGGGGAGCCAACTTCTCGAAGGTTGCTGCAAGGGAAATGAAATAAATCAGAAATAATAGTATGTGCGGGGATAAATCCCTAAGATGGTTTTTATCCTACCCTTCGAAAGCCAAACAGTCGGAATTAACTCCTCGTCTGGTAAAGATCTTCGATCAATAATGAAAAACCTTTCTTTCCACTTATGGTCATTCTGGGTGACACAATGTACGAGATGTTGGCGATTAGGCTTGATTTTAAAAAGGAAATAATTGGAGCCATGTGAGCGGAGATGATAAGTTTGGGCTACCTCAGGAATCCCGAGGTGTGTCAGGTGAGAATCATTAACGGATTGAATAACGAAAAGAGTACGCCAGATCATGGGCATTGTTTGTGAATAACAGAGTCCTGTCATGCCGAAGAGATCCATGAAAATATCTGGAAAAGGATATTTAAGTCCAAGGGTAAAAGGAAATTCAGGAAAGCATATCCATTGATCTGATCGATGATCGGCATGGATATTAGGATCATGAGCTCGGAAAACGGTGTTTTCAGGAAAAGCACTTTTGAGCTTTTGTATATCGGAATCAAATAGCGAAGATGAAACAGGGTCGGAAATCATTTTTTGATCTATAAATTCAGGAAGGTCTGACTCGTTTCTAGTTGCAGGTTCCATTTTCAATACGAAAGGAAGTGAAAAATGATGGAGAAGAGAAAGAAGTAATACCTGACAACAAGCCGAGTAGAAGACGGAATAGAAGTTGAATGAGATACGACGTGCGTCAGAATAGCTATGAATACTCAGACACGATAATCGATGCAACTACCTAACACGATTTAAGCGGTTACCCTGAGAAGTTACAACGTTTAAGGATCCTGAAAAACGTTATAACTTCGGGGGCAATTGTTGTGGGTAGATTTTTACTAACCTTTGCAGGATCCTAATTAGCATCATATGTACACCTCGCAGGTATGAAAGTCGTTTATATTTTATATTCGTATCTCAGGATATTGATAGTTTCTAAGTCTGTTTTCAGGATCACAGATATAGGTAAGGATCCTTGATATATCGTTATTATTTATCTTGCAGGATCCTGGTCAGGATATATTTGTTTAACATAATAGTGCAGGATACTGAATAAGAAAGATCCTTGAATGAGGATCCTAAGTTTATTCTGGAGTATACATAGCTCAGGATCCTGAACCTGTACTAGTTCAGGATCATGCGCTGTTTAACGTGTTTATTTTCTTTGAGTATTGACCAGGTCTTATGAAGAACACATTAATGAGATATGCTCCGGATTATGTGACGAGGTTTTGATACGATCTTATGAAGACGAAGTCCGCTGCACGTGTAAAATGAAGTCAAAAGAGACGTTGGTGGTCTTCATCCTTCATCGGAGGATCCCTGAAATCTCGGAAATATTGTTATACGCTCTTAGTATTTAAATGAGGCATGGATGATCATTTAGGTTAACGAATATTCACTGTTTTCACCTGCAACTCACACAAACACTCTGTTATTTCTCTCATTTACGCTTATTTCATCAACACTTAGATAAATTCACACACAAATTCACTTAGCCGATCATCCTTGTGCTCTTAGTTTGTAATCGATTACTTTCATTTTATTAAGATTAACAAAGGCAATGATCATTTGATCCTTCCCGAGGTTTTGTGCCGGCGATCAACCTTGATCAAAGGCTTTCCTCGTATATCACCGTGTCATTTTTGATTACTTATCATTTACATTACTTTAATCGTATTCGTTTTATATTTTCATTGTCAAATTAGCATTACCCTCAATCTGTTCTTGAGCTTTGATATTAAAACATTTGTTCAACAAGGATCCACGTATTTAATCTATCTTTTTACACAAAATATTTACTTACTAATAGAGATAATCGTGTTTCTACGTAATTATCTTGAGTGTAATTTTTACACCTAACCTCACAAACTAAATTTGATCACATAATTGCTTTTAGTAATTTTTGACCAAAACAATAGTGTCATTTTTGCTTATTTATTACTTACATTGTTCTTCATCGTTTACATTGCAAATTTGTGATCTCTTGATCATCAATTCTGTTTTATACTTGTGTCTCATTCAAAGTATTTTACCAAACTTCATTATAAGTGCTTGTTTTCATTATTAAGCACATTTTCAGCAAGGATCCACGAATCAAAGGATTCAAGGCATAATTTTTATTCAAAATTATTGTTTACTCATATAGATAATCGTGTAAAAGCTTAATTATCTTGAAAGTAACTTATAGCACCCAACCTCACTTTTCTAAATTTGATAACTTAATTGCTTAGTGTAATTTTTGACCAAAACAATTGTGTCTATGTTTACGCTGGTTATGGAGCAGCTTCAACGAGTGGAGAGGAGCAACGACATCCTGAAAAGGATATGGAGAATTTGAGGACAAGGAACAACACTCCTATTACTCAAGTTACTACCCCTATCCAGAGCTGGATCTTTGATTTTGATACCCCATCATCTTTGGGTCATCAAGGGGATTTTGTAGCCATGCAAGGGAACACCGGGATCCCAGATCCAATATATTCTACAGGACTCTCTACATCAAGGGGTCAACAACCAAATCCAGGATCATTGTATAGGACTCCTGACAGTGGTAACGTGTTTAACAACTATACTTCCAATAACACTCTCGGAACTAACAATTTTCAGGATCCTGGAGTTAGTCCCGTGATGGCAAGGGAATTACAAAAACTAAAGGACATGATATCGAGTGTTCCTGGAGTTATTCAACCAATTCCTGAAGTTGCTCCAACGGCGCACAAGATCTCAAGATTCGAACCACCTATATGTGATGCTAAGATCCCCAAGAGATTTCAGACTCCGAACATGAAGTTATATGATGGAACGACGGATCCTGAGGAGCATATTGCACAGTATAGGGAAAGGATGGAGATCATTCCTATTCCTGCCGATCTTAAAGAGGCATGCTTGTGTAAAGGCTTCGGATCTACTCTAACAGGATCTGCATTGAAATGGCTGTTAAACGTTCCCCCTTACTCTATTACTTCATTTTCTCATTTGGTTAATTTATTTAACAATCAATTTTCTTGTAGTAGAACATTTGAAAAGCTTACTACTGATTTATATAGAATTGTTCAAAAGGCTAATGAGTCTCTTCGAGATTTTGTAGGAAGATTTGGAAGAGAATCCTTGAATATACCTAATCTGGATATAGCTACTGCTGTGCAAGCCTTTAAGATGGGCATCAAAAGGGATTCTCCATTCTATGAGGATCTTGTTAAGAATCCTTGCAGGAACCTTGATAAAGTCAGAAACAGAGATTTAAGGTTCATTAGGCTGGAAGAGGATGCTGTAATCCAGAAAAGGGTGGATGCTTCATCAACATATGATAAGCCTAACAGGAAATCAGATTCGTCCTCGTTCAGATCAAACAGAACCAAACCTTATGCTAGGAATGAGGATCATCGTGTCAATGCTGTTGATGAGGATGATGAAGATTATCCTAAAATAATTGACTATTGTTTTTCTGTAGATACTACAGGTATACTGTGTGCCATGCAGAATCTTAAACTTAAAGCAAGGTGGCCAAAGAAAAATGATAGATCGTTTGCATGGAAAGAAAAGTCTAAGTGGTGTGCATATCATGAGGATTTCGGTTATATAACTAAGGATTGCATAGCCCTCAGGAAAGAGATCAGTCATCTGCTCAGTAAAGGATACTTAAAAGAATTGTTTGGGAAAAAGAAGGATCACGACAGAAGCTATGATAAAACGCAGGATCCTGAGATTCAGGATAATCATAGGATCCCGAATAGAGCAAGATCTTCACCATCAGATGCTAAGGTGATTAATTTTTATTTCTGGTGGTTCTGATATATGTGGTACTTCTTACTCTGCAGCAAAAAAGGCATGTGAAGGAGTCCAAGTCAGAAAAGCAATATAAACCAACAAGAACTTCTACAAAGAAAGATGAGAAAGTCATAGCTTTTGATGAGGATGACTTGAAGGACGTTCAGGATCCTCACCATGATGGTTTGGTCATTACCTTATATGTTGCCAATCATTTTGTACGCATGATCCTGATTGATGGTGGGAGCTCGGTTAACATCATTTGATTGGAAACTTTGAAAAGGATGGGTAACCCGGAATATGAGATCACCTCTGTTGTGGGTAGAATTTTCACTAACCATGCAGGATCCTGACTTAATCTTCATCTCGATAACTTATGGAAATCCTGGAATGCGTATAAGAAAGTTATAGGCAGGATATTAAAGTTGCAACTATGCTAAGGTAAAATATGATACTGACTTGCTATACTATGCAGGATCCTCAGGTATGAGTATATTATCCTTAAAATTATGTTAAGGTAGGGATAATAATTGTACGATCTTACTGCTTAGATTATTATATTGCAGGATCCCAATAGGGATATTGTTTTATCTTGCAGGATCACTAACGTATTATTATCCCGAATTTAACCAAGACTGGGATAATCATTGTTGTGGGTAGATTTTTATCTAACATTGCAGGATCCTTATTAGCATCATATACTCGTCACACAGGTATGAAAAGCATTTACGTTTTATATTTGTATAGCAGGATAATGATAATTTGTAAGTCTGTTTTCAGGATCACAGATATAGTCAAGGATCCTGGATATATTCTTGTTATTTGTCCTCCAGGATCCTACTCAGGATATATTTATCTAACATAATCATGCAGGATACTGAATGAGGGAGATCCTTAAGTGAGGATCCTAAGTTTATTCTAGACTATGCATAGCTCAGGATCCTGAACCTATATTAGTTCAGGATCATGTGCTGTTTAACATGTTTGTTTTCCTTGAGTATTGACCAGGTCATAAGAGGAACGCGTCATCTGAGATATGCTCCGGATTATATGGCAAGGTCTTGATACGCTTATATGAAGACGAAGTCTAATGCACGTGTAAAAATGAAGTCAAAAGAGACGAAGTCTACGTAATTATATTGAGAGTAATTTTTACACCTAACCTCACAAACTAAATTTGATCACTTAATTACTTAGTGTAATTTTTGACCAAAACAATTTAGCGCCCACCGTGGGGCAATTGGTGTTTTGCTTAATCAAACTTTTGTTAAAATCCTTGTTGAGTCATCTTTTCCAAAGATTTTTGTCAAAAATGTCGAGCCAAGGACGATCTACATCATCTACCATGCCATCATCATCTTCTGCTAGAACCTATCTTCCTCCTGCTCCACCTCTCACATCATCTCAACAACAGCCGTAGAACGTCTATTCAAGATTTTCGTCGGTTGGATCCACTTCTTTGGGGGACCGATTCCTATCGGATCCAGACCCTGTTATGATTGCTAATCGGGATATTGTTTCTATGTTTACGCAGGTTAAAGTGCAGCTTCAACGAGTGGAAAGGAGCAACGAAATCCTGAGGAAGGATATGGAGAATTTGAGGGCAAGGGACAGTACTCCTGCTACTCAAGTCACTACTCCTATCCGAAGCAGGATCCTTGATTTTGGAACCCCTCCATCTACGGAACATTAAGGAGATTTCATATCCATGCAAGGAAGCACTATGATCCTAGATCCAATCTACGCTAAAGAAGTTTCTACATCCAGGGGTCAACAATCTAATCCAGGATCCTCATACAGGACTCCTGATGGTGGTAACATGTTTAATAATTTTACTTCTAATAATACTATTGGGACTAACAATTTTCAGGATCCTGGAGTTAGCCTTATGATGGCAAGGGAGATACAGAAGTTGAAGGATGTGATATCGAGCGTCCCTGGGGTTGTACAACCGATTCCTGAAGTTGCTCCAACGGCGCATAGGATCTCAAGATTTGCTCCGCCTATCTGTGATGCTGAGATCCTGAAGAGATTTCAAACACCAAATATGAAGCTGTATGACAGAACGATGGATCCTGAGGAGCACATTGCGCAATACAGGGAGAGGATGGAGATCATTCCAATTCCTTATGATCTTAAAGAAGCATGCTTATGCAAGGGCTTTGGCTCTACTCTCATTGGATCTGCACTAAAATGGCTGTTAAACGTTCCCCCTTACTCTATTACTTCGTTTGCTCATTTGGTTAATCTATTTAATAATCAATTCTCTTGCAGTAGAACATTTGAAAAGCTAACGATTGATTTATACAGAGTTGTCCAAAAAGCTAATGAGTCTCTTCGAGATTTTGTAGTGAGATTCGGGAGAGAATCTTTGAATATACCTAATTTGGATATGCCTACTGCTGTACAAGCCTTTAAGATGGGGATCAAAAGGGATTCCCCATCTTATGAGGATCTTGTTATGAATCCTTGCAGGAACCTTGACGAAGTCAGAAACAGAGCTTTAATGTTCATCAGATTGGAAGAAGATGCGATGATACAGAAAAGGGTGGATACTCAATCAGCATATGATAGGCCCAACAGGAAATCAGACTCATCCTCGTTTCGATCAAACAGAAGCAAACCTTATACAAAAAATGAGGACCGTCGTGTGAACACTATTGATGAAGATGATGAAGAGTATCTTAAAGTAACTGATTAGAATTTTTCTGTAGATACAACTGGCATATTGTGTGCCATGCAGGATCTCGGAGATAAAGCAAGATGGCCAAAGAAGAATGATAAATCTTATGCATGGAAGGATAAATCTAAATGGTGTGCGTACCATGAGGATTTTGGCCACATAATTGAGAATTGCATTGCTCTCCGGAAAGAGATCAGTCATTTGCTCAACAAAGGATACTTGAAGGATTTGCTTGGGAAAAAGAAGGATCACACAAAGGATCATGACATAGTTCAGGATCCTGAGTCTCAGGATAATCGCAGGATCCCTACTAGAGCACGATCCCCACCTTCAGACGCCACTGTAATCAATTTTATTTCTGGTGGCTCTGATATATGTGGCACTTCTTATTCTGCAGCAAAGAGGCACACAAGGGAATCCAAATCAGAAAAGCCATATAAACCAACAAGGACTTCCATGAAGAAAGATGAGAAGGTTATAGCATTTGATAACGATGATTTGGAAGAAGTTCAGCATCCTCACCATGACGGTTTCGTTATCACTATTTATGTTGCCAATCATTTTGTGCGAAGGATCCTGATCGATGGAGGGAGCTCAGTCAACATCATTCATCTGGAGACCTTGAAAAGAATGGGTATTCCAGAATCGGAGATCACCTCAAGATCCACTGTATTGGTAGGATTCAGTAGAGAAGCAAAGCATACAGTTGGTAATATCAAGTTGCCGATTTACATTGAAGGGGTAAACTCCATTCAAAAGTTATGTGTTATGGATTGCCTGTCAAGCTATAACATTATCCTAGGAAGACCTTGGTTGCATGATATGAAGGCGGTACCATCAACGTATCATCAATGCGTCAAGTTACCAACTCCTTGGGGAGTGGTCAAGATCAGTAATGACCAACGAGAAGCGAAGGATTGTTATACAACATCAATGAAATCTACTGCCAAGCCTCCATCAGCATAGCAATTAAAGAATAAGGCATGGGATGTACTAGATACAAGGGAACAGGACGTCAAAGAAATGCCGCTAGAGTCAAAGGATCCTGAAGAAAAAGTGCTTATAGGATCAGAGATCCCAAAGGATCTTGAACGGGATCTAATGAAATTCTTGAATCAAAGGAAATCAACTTTTGCCTTGAAGCAGAGGATATGACAGGTATATCTAAGAATATTATAACTCATAAACTTGGAATTGATAGTAGTTTCAGGCCGGTTCAACAAAAGAGAAGAAAATTTGCGCCGGAAAGGAATGCTATTATCCAGGCAGATGTTGAAAGACTACTTGCTGTTGGCATGATAAGGGAAGTAAAGTTTCCAAGATGGTTGGCAAACGTGGTGGTGGTATAAAAGAAGAATGGGAAATGGAGAGTGTGTGTGGATTATACGGATCTCAACAAGGCCTGCCCAAAGGATCCTTTTCTGTTGCCTCATATAGATTCAATGGTGGATGCTACAGCTGGTCATGAGATCCTAACCTTCATGGACGCTTCATCAGGATTTCAACAAATTCAGATGGAACCATCAGACTAGGAAGACACAACCTTCATAACCCCCACATGTATATATTGTTATATTGCTATGCCTTTTGGTCTTAAAAATGCAGGTGCAACATATCAAAGGCTAGTCAACATGATGTTCAAAGACCAATTGGGAAGCACAATGGAAGTATACATCGACGATATGGTAGTAAAGTCAAAGAAAACTGAGGATCATCTTCAGGATTTTAAGGTGGCCTTTGACATTCTGGATCAGTACAACATGAAGCTTAATCCTGCTAAATGCCACTTTGGAGTGGGGGCAGGAAAATTCTTGGGATATATGGTGACCAAAAAAGGGATAGAAGCTAGCCCAGAACAGATCAAAGCTATTCTGAACATAAAGTCTCCATCAAGTCCAAAGGATATACAAAGGTTAACAGGAAGGATAGCAGCTCTGAACCGTTTTATTTCAAGATCGTCAGACAGATGCAAGGAATTCTACGATATCCTAAAGAAGAACAAAAAGTTCGAATGGGGAGAAAAGCATGAAGCCGCATTTCAAGAACTAAAGAATTACTTGTCATCGGCTCCTTTATTGATGAAGACTGAGAATGGTGAACCAGTGTTCCTTTATCTATCGGTGTCTCGAAATGCTGTGAGCGCAGTGCTGGTGAAGGATCATGAAGGGCAACAACATCCTGTTTACTATGTAAGTAAAAGCCTATTAGATGCTGAAACCAGGTATTCTCATCTTGAAAAACTTATACTTGAATTAGTTATGGCATCTACTAAACTTAGACATTATTTTGTGACACACCCTATACATGTAAGAACTAATTATCCTATTAAAAACGTTTTGAGAAAACCAGAAATGTCAGGACGCCTAGCTAAATGGCCTGTAAAGTTACGTGCTTATAATCTGATTTATGAACCTAGGAATGCAATTAAAATCCCAAGCTTTGGCAGATTTTATTGCTGACTTCACTAGTGACCTTCAAACAGAAGTAGATTTAGAAGTACAAGAACTAAATCAAATAACTGAAAGATGGACATTATACACCGATGGTGCTTCTAATATAAAAGGAACCGGATTAGGAATTGTATTAAAATCACCTCAAGGTGATATTATGCCTCAAGCTATAAGATGTGAATTTCAGGCTACAAATAACGAAGCAGAATATGAAGCATTAATTGCGGGTTTACAATTAGCTAAGGATATTGGAATAAAGTACTTGAATGTATATGTTGACTCATTATTAATTGCTAATCATTATAATGGAACTTACACTGTAAAAGTAGATAGATTAGCTGCGTATTTGGAGATTGTTAAGGATCTTGCAGGTAGCTTCGAGATCTTCGACATTCAACAGGTACCACGTGAGGATAACACAGAAGCGGATGCTCTAGCCAACCTGGGGTCAAGTCTAAGGATCCCACCAGATGTCAAAATACCGATTATACATATTGTAGCACCAGCCATCGCTGATAAGGATAACAACGAAGAGCAAGTGTGTGATGTGAAGGATCCTCAGTCTGGAGATAAATCGAATGCATCAGGTTCTGGGGGCAAGTCAGGATCATGGATGCAACCAATCATGGAATATATACAACACGATGTGATCCCTAAGGATGAAAACAATCCTAAAGCCTTCAGATTAAAGGTATCCCGTTTTACAAATGAAAATGGTATATTGTATAAAAAATCACTTTCATGACCATTATTATGATGCTTTGAGGATCCTGAAGCAATGGCAGTTCTTAAGGATATACATGAAGGTGATTGTGGGAATCAATCTAGGGGCAGAGCGTTATTTTCAAAAACATTGAGAACAGGATACTTCTGGCCTACCATGAAGAAGGATTCCATGGATTTTGCTCGCAAATGTGATGCTTGTCAAAGGCACGGAAACATCCATCATCAACCAGCAGAACCGATGCATCCGCTTATCTCACCATGGCCGTTTATGAAATGGGGAATGGATATCGTGGGAAAATTACCTATTGCTCCAGGAGGAAAAGTGTTTATGCTTGCGATGACATATTACTTTTCCAAATGGATAGAAGCTGAGGCATTTGTTCAAGTTAAGGAAAAGGAAGTTATCTCATTCTTCAAGAGAAGTATCATCACAAGGTTTGGGATCCCGGCAGAAATAGTATGTGACAATGGATCTCAATTCATTGGAAGAAGAACAACTAAGTTTTGTGAAAGTTGGGGAATCAAGATGATAACTTCAACACCAGTTCATCCTCAAGCTAATGGTCAGGCAGAATCCAGCAACAAAATTATAATCAACAATCTTAAGAAAAGGCTAGATGCTAAGAAAGGAAGATGGGCTGAAGAATTACCTTTTATGCTATGGGCTGATAGGACCACTGAAAAGGAGGTAACTAAGCAAACTCCTTTTGCTTTGGTGTTTGGATCCGAAGCTATGATCCAACAGAAATGGTGATCCCGACGGCAAGATCCCAAATGCAGACATTAGAAGCAAACAAAGAAGCATTGATTCAGGATCTCGATAATGTGGATGAACTAAGGGATCGTGCTAAATTCATAATTGCAGCATACCAACAGAGAATTTCAAGATCCTACAACAAGAATGTTAGGATAAGAAGGTTTCGAGTAGGAGATTTGGTATTAAGGAAAGTTTTTCAAAATACTAAGAATCCTGCAGAATGGAAGCTAGCACCAAAGTGGGAAGGTCCATATTTGATAGATTTGGATGCTGGAAAGGGGGCATATTGGTTGGCCAATATGGATGGTGAACTACTTCCAAGATCCTAGAATGCCATTCATTTGAAACTCTACCATGTGTAAGTTGAATGTTTTTATTCAACATAAAAGGTACTCTTGTGATCCTTAACATTTCATTGATTTTAATACTTTTTACTATATATGTATGTGTGTATTATAATTATATATTGACATATGCATGAAAGTTTATTATAACTATTATTCTCAATGAATATTGTACTGACTTAAGCATCGGAGGGGTGTTAGGCAAACTAACACCCACCTTTACCCAAGATTTTGTATTTGTTATAGTTCATACATTTAAGGATCAGGTAATGAAGATTAGAGGTTGGCCACCTCTCCTACGTTAAGGATCACAACGATTCTCTAAGGTTTAGAGGTTTCCGTACGGATAGACACCTCTCTACGAATAGGGTTTTGACACCTCGTCGGTTGTTCACGATGTTTGATTATAGTGCCATGGTTAGGGAATCGGTGATGCCTCTGGTACCCGACAACTTCATTTCCGTACGCCTATAGATCAAGCGCTAACGAATTTCGATACTGATGTGCACTAAACGTATCGATCTAAGGTTTGTGTCGTTTTCACATCACTCTAAGGTTTGTAATGTATTCACATTACCAACTGGTTAGGCATTTTCATGTCTCAAATGGCGTAGCCCAAGAATCAAACGGTTTGTAATGTTTTCACATTACCTAATGATTTGGCATTCACATGTCACTAATGTAGTTTTCTTAAACTATCTAATGGTTATAATGTTTTCACATTATCAAAGTTTTCATTGGTTAAGTCTAATAAATAACTTTATTAGCTCTAATGTTTTCATGATTATCAAAATTGTTTTGATCTAAGGATCGCAAAATCTTTTTAAGATCACAACATTTTTCAAAAAATAAATTGTTTTCACAATCAATTTACAAATTGTCAATATTTTCATGTTACAGGAAATATCCATTGGGATTCATCATTGTCTGCAATATATTTTAGGAACTTGAAATCTTAGGATCCTAAACTCATGATTATTTCAGATCCAATTAAGGATCCTTGAAATCTGTAATGCTAAATGGATATTGAGAGAATCTTCTCATTATCCTTGGTATATCCTGAGGGAATCACCTCGGGATCCTGTTTCTAAGCAAACATGTATATGTATACTGAGGGAATCTCCTCAGTATCCTGAAGACACAAGATATAGATAATATCCTAATATTAATAATAGCAAAAGATCTAAGGATTGTTTAAATCCTTAGATTGAGTTCAAAAGAAGTGCGGAAAGTATAAAATTGTCTTGTAGCCTACATAAACCACATTCAACACAACCATGATTGACGATGCCAGGTCGACCTCATCCCAAATTAATTGTTTTGGTTACAAACACAACCCTTAGAAAGTAAAAGAGCATCAAAATGAAAATAAAAATCGGGCTCCGGCTAGTCAAATACCATCCTCGCCCGAGGATCCTTCGTTGTCGGCTATATCAACGGCTGCAGCTATTTTCTCGTCATTTTTGGAATTAGACACTTCACCCTTGTTCAGTGTATCGGTGATCCTCGTCTTGGGTACCCTGGTTGTTTTTCCTTTTGCTTTGGATCCTCCGAGACCAATGAAGAATGGATTTGGGGGATAATCATCTTTCATGCTTGCTAACTTGCTCTTCTATCCCTTGACATTCCATAGACTGGCGTCTAATCCGTTTTCAGCAGCTTCTGTGGCCATGTGGATTTTGGATTCCAATACCGCGATAGTGGCATCTCTCTTCGCTTCTTCCATTAGAGTATTATTTGTGTCTGATCCTTCTTCTTTGGCACAACTGGATTTTTCGGCTAAAGTAGCTTTCAGGACTTCAATTTTTTGTTTGGCTTTATCCAGATCGAGACTACTCTTCTTGAGGGTGGAAGTCAGAGCGTCAATTGTTTTGACCTTATCTGTGTAATCCTCTATCATGATATCTGCAGCCTAAATAAAAGAATTAGTATCAGGTTTTCTTTATTTAAAGGGAATTAAAAGAAGAGGGCCTTACTATCAGAAGGTTGGAAGCGGGATTGTTAAGATCATATAACTCTTCAACTTTTCTCTTTTTGGAGAGAAAGTGTGTTGAAAAAGGCTTGAAATTTGAACTTCCGATTTTGGTCACTTCTTTTCGGGATAGAATTTCTGGATCAAGGTCGGACAAACTGAAATGCACTGAAAAATTATGAAGGTATTTAGAACAAAAGAGAAGGAAATTATGAACAGAAAAGAAAGAAAAGGAGGAAAATTACCTGACATGATTAGATCTTTTTACGTTTGCTCTGATTGTTATTAGTGATAACTCTCTACGGGAAATCACTATAAGAATGAGATTATGGAATAATTATAAATTGAAATGGCGAAAAAGGAGGATGAGAGATAAAAGGATTTATGGGAAAATTGAATGGCTGTTTGATGTGATAAGAGTCTAGAGGTTATCATTAAGATTTGGGCACAATCTCCGATACGCATAAAATATCTTACCTAACACGATTTGGGCGATTAGCTTGAGAAGTTATAACGTTTAAGGATCCCGAAAAATGTTATAACTTCGGGGGCAATTGTTGTAGGTAGATTTTTACCTAACTTTACAGGATCCTTATTAGCATCATATACTCGTCACACAGGTATGAAAAGCATTTACATTTTATATTTGTATAGCAGGATAATGATAATTTGCAAGTCTGTTTTCAGGATCACAAATATAGTCAAGGATCCTGGATATATCCTTATTATTTGTCTTGCAGGATCCTGTTCAGGATATGTTATGCAGGATACTGAATAAGGGAGATCCTTGATTGAGGATCCTAAGTTTATTCTGGAGTATACGTAGCCCAGGATCCTGAACCTATATTAGTTCAGGATCATGTGCTGTTTAACATGTTTGTTTTCCTTGAGTATTGACCAGGTCATAAGAGGAACGCGTCATCTGAGATATGCCCCGGATTATATGGCAAGGTCTTGATATGCTTATATGAAGATGAAGTCAGCCGCATGTTTTAAATAAAGTCAAGGAAGACGTTGGTGTTCTTCATCCTTCATCGGAGGATCCCGAGATTCTCGGATAATTTGTTATACGCTCTTAGTATTTAAACGAGGCATGGATGATCGATTAGGTTAACGTATATTCACTACTCACACTCGAGAAACTCACAAACACTCTGCTATTATTTTCGTATACGCTTATTTCATCAACACTCAGCTAGATTCACACACTTAATCACATAGCCGATCATCCTTGTTCTCTTAGTTTGTAATCAATTACTTTCATTTTTATAAGATTAACAAAGGCAAGGACCAAGGTTTTGTGCCGGCGATCAACCTTGATCAAGGGCTTTCCTCGTACATCATTGTGTCGTTTTTATTTACTTATAATTCATATTGCTTTAACAGCATTCTTTTGACATTTTCATTGTCAAATTGGTATTATCCTCAATCTGTTCTAGAGCTTTGATATTAAAACATTTGTTCAACAAGGATCTACGTATTTAATCTATCTTTTCACACAAAATATTTGCTTACTAATATAGATAATCGTGTTTCTACGTAATTATCTTGAGAGTAATTTTCACACCTAACCTCACAATCTAAATTTGATCACTTAATTACTTAGTGTAATTTTTGACCAAAACACTCATCAATAGTGTTCACACGACGATCCTCATTTTTGGCATAAGGTTTGCTTCTATTTGATCTGAATGAGGATGAATATGATTTCCTGTTAGGCCTATCATATGCTGATTGAGTATCCACCCTTTTCTGTATAATTACATCTTCTTCCAGCCTGATGAATCTTAAAGCTCTATTTCTGACTTCGTCAAGGTTCCTGCAAGGATTCATAACAAGATCCTCATAAATGGGGAATCCCTTTTGATTCCCATCTTGAAGGCTTGTACAGCAGTTGGCAAATCCAAATTAGGTATATTCAAGTATTCTCTCCCGAATCTCCCTATTAAATCTCGAATAGACTCATTAGCTTTTTGGATAACTCTGTATAAATCAGTCGTTAGTTTTTCAAATGTTCTACTGCAAGAGAATTGATTATTAAATAGATTAACCAAATGAGCAAATGAAGTAATAGAGTAAGGGGGACATTTAACAGCCATTTTAGTGCGGATCCTGTGAGAGTAGAACCAAAGCCCTTGCATAAGCATGCTTCTTTAAGATCAGAAGGAATTGGAATGATCTCCATTCTTTCCCTGTATTGCGCAATATGTTCCTCAGGATCCGTTGTCCCATCATACAACTTCGTATTTGGTGTTTGAAATCTTTTGGGTATCTCAGCATCACAGATAGGTGGTGCAAATCTTGAGATCCTATGGGCCATTGGAGCAACTTCAGGAATTGGTTGCACAACTCCAGGAACACTTGATATCATATCCTTCAGCTTTTGTATTTCCCTTGCCATCATAGGGCTAACTCCATAATCCTAAAAATTGTTAGTCCCAACAGTATTATTAGAAGTATAATTATTAAACATGTTACCACCGTCAGGAGTTCTATACGAGGATCCTGGATTAGATTGTTGACCCCTTGATGTAGAAACTCCTGTAGCAAATATTGGATCTCGGATCCTAGTGCTCCCTTGCATGGATATGAAATCTCCTTGATGTTCCGTAGATGGAGGGGTACCAAAATCAAGGATCTTGCTTCGGATAGGAGTAGTGACTTGAGTAGCAGGAGTACTGTCCCTTGCCCTCAAATTCTCCATATCCTTCCTCAGGATTTTGTTACTCCTTTCCACTTGTTGAAGCTGCTCCTTAACCTGCGTAAACATAGAAACAATATCCCGGTTAGCAATCACAACAGGGTCTGGATCCGATAGGAATCCGTCCCCCAAAGAAGTGGATCCAGCCGATGAAAATCTTGTATAGACGTTCTGTGGCCGTTGTTGAGATGATGTGAGAGGTGGAGCAGGTGGAAGAGTGGCTGGGACAGACGATGATGATGATGGCATGGTGGATGATGTAGATCGTCCTTGGCTCGACATTCTTAACAGAAATTTTTAGAAAAAATGATTTAACAAGGATTTTAATAAGAGTTTGATTAGACAAAACACCACTTGCCCCACGGTAATTAAGTGATCAAATTTAGAAAAGTGAGGTTGGGTTCTATAAGTTACTTTCAAGAT
Organism: Helichrysum umbraculigerum; assembly: GCA_949592205.1. NCBI lineage: Eukaryota > Viridiplantae > Streptophyta > Magnoliopsida > Asterales > Asteraceae > Helichrysum > Helichrysum umbraculigerum. The sequence continues at coordinate 67,137,383 of CATIUR010000003.1, forward strand.
AATTACGCTTTTACACGATTATCTATATGAGTAAACAATAATTTTGAATAAAAATTATGCCTTGAATCCTTTGATTCGTGGATCCTTGTTGAAAATGTGTTTAATAATGAAAACAAGCACTTATAAGTGAAGTTTGGTAAAATACTTTGAATGAGACACAAGTATAAAATAGAATTGATGATCAAGAGATCACAAATTTGCAATGTAAACGACGAAGAACAATGTAAGTAACAAATAAGCAAAAATGACACTATGATGTACGAGGAAAGCCCTTGATCAAGGTTGATCGCCGGCACAAAACCTCGGGAAGGATTAAATGATCCTTGCCTTTGTTAATCTTATTAAAATGAAAGTAATTAATTACAAACTAAGAGCACAAGGATGATCGGCTATGTGATTCTCTACGAAATTGACTAAGTGTTGGTGAATGTGTTCGAGAATGAATGAGTGCAGAGAATAAGTGTTTTTCAGGAGAAAAATAGTAAGTATATGTTAACCTAATCGATCATCCATGCCTCAAATATATACTAAGAGCGTTTAACAAACTATCCGAGATTTTAGGGATCCTCTGAGGAATGGTGAAGACTCCCAACGTCTCTTTTGACTTCGTTTAACACGTGCTTTAGACTTCGTCTTCATTGAATCGTATCAGAACTTCCTCACATAATCCGGAGCATATCTCATTAACGTGTTTCATCCAGGACCTGGTCAATACTCAAGAAAAACAAACGTGTTATATAGCACATGATCCTGAATTAATATAGATCCAGGATCCTGAGCTATGTATACTCGAGAATAAATATAGGATCCGTGCTTAATTACTTCCTTCGTCCAAGATCCTGCACAATTATGTTAGATGAATATACCCAGAATAGGATCCTGCAAGATAAATAATATAGACATTTCCAGGATCCTTAACTATAACCGTAATCCTGAAAGTATACTTACAAATTATCGTTATCCTGCTATACGAATATAAAATGTAAATGCTTTTCATATCTGTGTGACGAGTATATGATGCTAATAAGGATCCTGCAATGTTAGATAAAAATCTACCCACAACAACAATATCCTGGTTAGAAATAATAACAGGGTTTGGATCCGAAAATCCAGCCCCTAAAGAAGTGGATCCAGCCGATGACATTCTCCGATAGATATTTTCCGGCCGTGGTTGAGATGATATGAGGCGTGGAGCAGGAGGTAGAGTGGTTGGCACAGATGATGATGATGGCATAGTGGATGATGTAGATCGTCCTTGGCTCGGCATTTTTAACAGATTTTTTGAAAAAGATAACTCAACAAGGATTTTAACGAGAGTTTAATAAAACAAAGCTCTACTTGCCCTATGGTGGACGTCAAATTGTTTTGGTCAAAAATTATTCTAAGCAATTAAGTGATCAAATTAGTAAAGTGAGGTATAGTGCTTGAAGTTACTTTCAAGATAATTAAGTAGAAACACGATTATCTATATGAGTAAATAATAATTTCAGATGAAAAATGTACTTTGTATATTTTAATACGTTGATCCTTGTTCAAAATGATAGTATTTGATAAAAATTAGTGTTAAAAATAAGTTTTATGGTATGATTCAAATGAAATTTAATGACAGATTAAGGATAATGCGAATTGAGCTATAAGAATGTAAATTAAAGAAAATCAACACAACGATGTACGAGGAAAGCCCTTGATCAAGGTTGATCGCCGGCACAAAACCTCGGGAAGGATCAAATGATCCTTGTCTTTGTTAATCTTATTAAAATGAGCAAATTACAAGCTAAGAGCGCAAGGATGATCGACTAATTGAGTGTGTGTGAATTAATAAAAAATAACTAAGTGTTTTGGTGTAGTGAATATGAACGTGAGTAAATGAGAGCAGAGCGTGAGTGTTTTGCAGGTGAAAAATAATAAGTATGCGTTAGCCTATTCGATCATCCATGCCTCATACTTATTCTAAGAGCGTATAACAAATAATCGGAGAATCTCGGGATCCTCCGATATATGGTGAAGACTTCCAACGTTCCTTTTGACTTCATTTTCACACGTGCACTTGACCTCTTCTCCAGTAATTCGAATCAAGTCTTTGCCATGCAATTCGGAGCATATCTTACATAATGCGTTCTCTTCATGACCTAGTCAAACTCAAGTAAAAAGAACACATTAGACAGCGCATGATCCTGAACTAGCATAGGTTCAGGATCCTGAGCCATATATAATCCAAAACAAACATGAGATCCTTGGTTAATCATCTCCTCGATCTCATATCCTGCATAATTATACTAAATAAACATATCCAAAACAGGATCCTATAAGATAAATAATGAGACTAATTCCAGGATCCTTAACCATGACTGTGATCCTGAAAATATACTTACAAACCGTCATAATCCTATTACGCAAATATAAATATAAATGCCTTTCATACCCATTAGACGTAACTACGATGCTAGTCAGGATCCTGTTATATTAGATAAAAATTCACCTACAACAATTAGTACATGGCTGCATGTCTTGTTTTGTTTTGGGTCCTGCTGGTTATTGGGGTTGGTTGTTCATTGTTAACAACCGGTCTGATTATGACCGAGCAACCTCGTAATGACATACTCCTGTTAACCCAAGCATTTGTAGCTGCTTTGTTTTGAGTTTTATATCTTTGGGGTCGTTTTACACAGGACTTCATTGGCTTTGACTATAACCAAGTCATCCCGTTTACACCTATAATCCAACACAATATTATCGGCAGTCTATCATTGATTCCCCAAGACCAATAGGCCTGGGAGAATGTGTCCGAGTCACAATAATCGAGTAAAGAATGGGAATACGGGTTGGGTTTAATTAGTTTTGAATTTTGCATGACAAATGAGCTAGTGCAATAGCAGATTAGCAAACTACTAGCCATTTGGAACCTTTTATCTAGTAAATATATATTGCCATATGGGCTGGGAAATTTTCGGTTCAAATAAGCTCTAATAGATTATGCTTTTGTTGTTTATCTTGGTGATCTAAAGAGAGTTACAATATCTTTATAATATTTGTTTTGTAATTATTTGTACTTTTTTATGTTCCTGTAACAAATTTACAATGGTAGTTACATGAAAGGTCTAACTTATATGAATGACTAAATAGTTACATGAATTTTGCAAATAGCTTAGGTTGCAAAATGGGAAGATCAAGTGGTTAGATAATCAGTCAAAATGTGTTATATTTGGTATGAGATTGGAGAGTTGGCAACGTTTAGTTACAAGTAACAAGTTGTTTGCTGGGCTAACTTGTGTATGTCAAACCATATGGAATTTATATATATGTCAAACCTCTAAATTCTTTATAACTACGCTTAGTAAAAAGTATTTAAAGTTTAACAAATGCAATATTTTTCAAAGTGTTTCCATGTTACTTATTGCAACACTTTATGCTAATTGTTGCTCTTCAGTTTTAACAAACGCAACACCTTTTAAAAATGTTGCAACTTTTATATATATATGCAACACTTTGATAAAAATGTTGCTTATATATATTAAAATTGCGTCACTTGAAAAAAGGTATTGCAATTATATATTGGAAATGTGACACTTGAAAAAAAGTGTTGCATTTGATCATTATATGCAACACTTATATAGAAACTGTTGCATTTTAATCAAGGTCATCTAAAATGCAACATTTTTTAAAGTGTTACTTCAAAAGTGTTGCATTAGCCTCATTTTCTAGTAGTGAAAAAAAGACTATAAATGGGCAAACGTAATATTTTTGATAGGTGAAGAAATGTAGCTAGTGAAAATTTCTAAAGCTGTGTACAATTGTGCATAGTCAAAGTGGACATTTTGGCTGATACAAAGGGAGTACTTGTGTAGCATAAGACTCCTCCCAACCCAAAAACCAACTGACTGAAACTGACGGAGCCATGTCAGCGTCATGTCAGCTTTTTCAGAAAACTGACTGAAACTTACTGAGCACTCTCATCCCTGCTCCGTCACTTTAATTTTTAGGTCCCGCATTTACCAATTTACTTTTCATTTTATACACACAAAATTAAAAAAAGAAAAAAGGGCAAAGTTCACTTCGGTTTGGCGACGAGAAGAAAACCGACGGACAAGTGACGAGGTGGTGCCATCCCCGTCACTTCATCACTTTTCGTCGGTTTCCAACCGACCACAACTGACTATATGGGTTGGGAGAGGTCTAATATGAATGTACAATGCTCAAGTACAATTTGTACATGCATTAAATGATTTTGGCCCCCTCAATAATACGTTCAAGCTTTGACGTCCCTGTCCATATTGTCTTGTCTTGAACAAGAACACAAACGCGAACAATTGGCTTTATCTTAGCTACATGATAGATTATTCGACCTAACGACCAATAAACTACAACTGGAATCATGTTATTATAATTATTACTCTAAGTAGTAGATTACCATGACGGAGCTGCCCTCAACGTTATTAAATTACCAGAACTCCCAACAGGAGACTGACAATTCAACTCTCATTGGACCTCTCTTTTATGTTAACCTACTCACAAAAACATAGCAAAAAGGCCTATTTATATATTTGTAATAGTCAACTTGTCCATCGAACTAACTTATTCTCCAATTAATAATTTGATCATCAAGACTCCCAAAAAGTTTGAAATATTACCAATTCATTTAAGACTATTTTAAGTAACTAGTTGCACACCCGCGCTTTGCAGCGGTTAACATGAAAACATATATGTTATCGGTCAGAAAAATGTTATCTTTGGACGGATATGAAATTGATGCACCATTTAAGTTTTAATGAAAACATGTGAGATTCAATGGCAATGAAGAGGAAAACGGAGTAGTTCCAAATGGTGGTAATCTATAATAACGAGGTAGGAGGAAGCATTTTAACATGGTATATGTTCACACAAACAATTTGACAATAATCTAGCTATTGTTCATTATAAATCTATATTTCCTCTTTGTATTAGATGAATTTAATTGCTAGCTCATTTTATTAAAAGAAATAAGTTAATAGATTGCATTCTACGAACTCTCGCATCTAATGAATCATTGACTTTACTTATTTATGAAATATTTAATATTTTTAGAATTTCTATAATAAATAGGTTAATGATGAAGAGTTTCCATATTACTCCATTTAATTAAAACAAGGGCATAATCGTACATTCCAATCTTAAAAGTGTAAGTTTATAAAGAAAATAGTATAAACTCTTTATAAGGTAGTAAAGATTTTAGTTCAATCCCAACAAATCCTGCCCCGACTCATATTCCTTACACTTCTCCTGTGACATATCTTATTTTCAAAGGTAAATGGCCTGAAAAGGTAACTGATGTGCGGAAAGTATATGCAATTAAAATAACAAGTTTAAATTAAGGAAATACTAAATAATACTATCACACAATTCAGGCAAGATTGACTCGTTCATGTAATATAGCTTAATAAGTAAGTCCAAATTCGAACACAATGAACACAAGAAACGTGATTCTTATTTATAACTAATTATCTTTTTTAATTCTAATTACAAATATTTTACAATTATAATACAAATAAATAAAAGGATCCAATTTACAATAATCTACAAGGTAAGGGGGACGTTTTAGTTCCGAACGAACATATTTATATTTATATTTTGATACAGATTCTAATAGATAAGTTTTAGGAACAACTTAGGTATACTCAATTGGATAAAAGATTATAATTATTCAAACTATTATTTATTAAACTTATTATATGTACTTATGTTGTTGAGACATAGATTGTGACAACAGATCTAGCTTGAAATAGGACTGGTGTAATTATTATTATGTTTGTACATTGGTTTAGATTTTTAAATGGATATTTGTTTTGTTAGTAATATTCGTTAAATATATTAGCATATTAAAGTGTTAGACGAATATCGTAAACGAAATAAATAAATACATTTGGTGCGAGTCGAGTTCTCAAGTCGCAGCGAGTTGAGCTGCAAGATGAGAAATGAACTCGCGGAACATTAGTAAGTCTTGGCGAGCCTAGTCTATAAGTAGGCTTGGGCTGCAAGTTGGGCTGGACTCGCCGGCCCATGCGAGCCGAGCCGAGACATAAATATATAAAAGATTTTCCTTAGAAAATTGTTAACACTTTTTTATCACTTTTGCATTCTTCATTCTGGCGAACTCAGAAAACTAGAGAAAAGAAAACCTACGGCTAGGCTTTGACGATTCATCGTTTAAAGTTAAGCTTTATTAAAACGCAATTCGAACATATTCGTTGTTAGTAAGATAACATCGTATTGAGGGATTCCGCACCTTAATACTACAGATAATGAAGTTATCGATCCTAAGAACTACGGACTTACATCTGGTATCAGAGCTTTCGGGCTAAATACGAGATTGTTCTAGAGTTTTAGTGATAATTGCGTTTTGATTCGGATCGTTTATACGTGCATGAGTACATATTAACGATCAAAATCATTCTCTGGACGTTTTAGGGTTAGTTTACGGTCGAAATTTACTATTTAAATCATAAAAATACCTTGAATTTCCATTTTTCGGGTTTTCCAGCCGTTTCGCGAGACGAGATTAGGGTTTCAGCGTAGCCTACGAACCGAGTTGAACTAGCGAGTCGAACTGAGACTTGCGAGTCGAACTGAGATTTCTCACGAATCGAAATCACTTGCAAATCGACATCACAGCAATCCGCAATCCGAACTGAGACTTGCGAGTCGAGCTGAGATTGCGAGTTGAACTGAGTCTTGCGAATCGAGTTGTTCTGAATTCGTGAAACAGTTTTACTTTACGTTTTTAAGATGTCTGATCTTAGTAGAATGATCGAGATGGAACATGAGGTGGGAAAATCAAACGTTCCACCTAAGTTGTTGAAAATCGAAGATTACTATAACTGGAAGGACAGATTTGAATCTTACTGTAGATTCCATGATTTGTCAATCTGGATGTGTATCAAGAATGGATACACTGCACCTACTCAAACGGTTAATAATGCAACTGTTACTCTTGCTTATAACCGGATGAGCGATCAACAAAAGAAGGACTTTGAATTGGAGAATAAATCCCATTCTGCAATTAAGATGAGTTTACCAAAGGAAATAAACCATCAACTCAAGTCTTTTCAAACTGCTAGAACGCTCCGGGAAGCGTTAGAGAAAAGATGTGAGGGGAGTCCTCAAGTGAAGGCAAGCAGGAAGAATCTTCCCAAGAAACAGTTTACTGTTATAAAAGCTTTAAAGGGAGAAGATCTTGATGCTTACATCACTAGATTCTACCACTTGTTAAGTGAGCTTGACAACCATGAGATTGTTACTACTGAGACTGAAAGAACCGACAAATTTATTGAGGGTTTGCCGTCTAAGTGGGAAATGTATGGTGTAATGCTCAAAGACAACGATGAAAGGTATGCAACCATGACCTTAGAGCAGGTCATTGACAAGCTAAAAGGTTATGATTTCATAAAGAAATCGAGAGAAACTGATTCTGATCAGGTTCAGAATCCTGGGCTATATCATGGAAAAATGAATCTCTCAACTTCTTCATCTAGTTCGACCACTGCACTTTTAGTGGGTAATACTGATGAAAATGGTGAAATGATAACAGATGACGTGTGCCTTCTTACCTCATCAGGTAATGAATCTAAAGGTACACCTGCTGAGAAGTCAACTCAAGGACATCAAAAGATGCCAATGAGTGTGAAATCTGCTGAGCAACAGTTATCTGTCCTTGCATCCTTTGTTGCTTCTTATGAAAACTACATTCAGGGTAAAATCAATGATCCGATTATGTTTGATGAAGACTATGATCAGATAGACCCTGATTATCTTGAAGAAATAGATCTCCAGGATCAACTTGCAATGTTATCAAGGAGAGTTAAAAATTTCTTGAAGAAAACTGGTAGAAAAGTGGTGGGAAATCGATCAGGGTTTAATAAAACCAAGATCAAGTGTTTCAACTGTCAAGGTTATGGACACTTTGCTCGTGAGTGTCAAAGACCTAAGGTTGAAACTGGCAATAGCAAACAAGGTTCGGGAAGTACCTTAGCTTCCAAAGCATTAGTTGTGAAACAGTTAGATGGATCTTATGATTGGCAAGCTCAGTCTGAGGAAGCTCTCATGGCAGAGATTGAAGATCAAGAGATAGCTGCTGAGTCCAATAGCTATATGCCTATTGATGTTGAAATAAAGGTGCCAGAGATTCATGAGAAAGCAAGTGATGATGACGTGCTCTATATGGATTCAACTGCTAATATGAGTCCAGATGACTTTGTAGCAGGCATGGCTGAAGTACAAACTGACAAGAAAAGGGTATGTTTGGATATTCTTACTCTTGCTGATGTTTGTTATCTAGTTACTGATCTACAATCACAATTAAGTGTTTTAACTGTGTCGAATCAGAATTTGTCATCCCAAGTTAGCATTTTTAATGATTCTAATAAGACTATAATATCTGAACTTGAACAAGCTAAAAGTGATGTCTTTAGGTTAAGTACAGATAAGGTAGATCTTAAGAATAAGATTAAGTCTGATAGTTCTGATAAGATTGCACTTAGAGATACCATAAATGAAAAGGCAATAATCATAGATGGTCTCTATATGAACATTGATGACTTAAATTGAACTATAGCTGATAGGGATAGAGAGTTAGCTGAGCTGAAGCATAAGTTAGTAGAACAAAATCGTAAGATTGAGTCCTACAGAACTTTAGAAATGGATAAAATGCTAGATGCTTAACGCAGTCTAAAGGACAAGACTGGGATAGGATACAATGATGTACCTCATCCTTTTAATGCCAATTACACTAGTAACTCGATAGATTCTGAAATGACAGATGCTAATCCTGAGATTTTAGTAACTAATGACCCGGAAAAGTTAGAGGCACAGAAGGAGGTTGTTAAGAACCAATCATCAGATAATAGTAAGGTGTCTCATTTCACCAAAATACAGTTTGTATCGGGTGGAGTGATTAACGATGCTAAGACTGATGATAAGGTTAATAAGGAACAAATACTCGAACCTTTAGTGCCTAAGACTCCGAGTGGTAATGCAAAAGTTCCTAAATCACGCAAGCAGATGTCATGCTTCAAGTGTCACCAAAAGGGACATGTGGCTTCGTGTTGTCCTAACAAAAAGCCTGAAACACCACATAAGCTTGTGATTGATGAAAAGACACAGACCGACTCTAGTATGACTGTAGATAGGTTAGATACCAAACCTAAGTTAGGTAATAAACCTGTTAACATTCTTAAAAGAGATGGTAAACATAGTGTCTCCCCACCTAAACCTAAACGGGCATATACTCAAGGTGATAATTCTATCTATAAGTCTAGAGATGTGACACCGTCAAGGTTTAGAACTCCAAGTAGAGGCCATAGTCACTATGAGAGTGGTACTACTTCGCGATCACATGAGTTTCATTATAATTATCATAATAGAGCTCATAATTATGTGCCTAGGAGTTTATCCTCAAATTCACCTCTTAAGGTTGATCGTCCACAAACTCAAGCTACTTCGAAAGTAACCAAAGCTCCTGATGGGAAGGATGGATATTTTAAAGAGCTTAAGTTTGTTGATGATAAGGGACAAGCCAAGACCGTAATGGCTTGGGTCCCTCTTGATAACTGATCGTATTTTGTGTTATGTGCAGGAGCATGCTGTGAACAAGGACAACTGGTGTTATATAGATTGTGGATGCTCGAGGCACATGACCGGAGAAAGAAGTCTACTGAAGGACTTCAAGGAGAGTCTCAAGCAAAAAGTAAATTTTGCAGGAGATAAAGGAGGAGTAATTTCGGGAAAAAGAAAAGTTTCAAATGGAACTTTGACTCTTGAGGATGTGAACTATGTTGAAGAACTTACTCACAACCTAGTGAGTGTTTCCCAAGTCTGTGATAAAGGTCATCCAGTTTACTTTAATGAAAAGGAGGCCTTAGTCCTGAAGCCAGGTTTCAAAATTCCTGTTGAATGGATATTGATGAGGGCGCCAAGGAAGAAGGACATCTATGCTATCAACATGGGTGTTCCTAACTCTTCAATGGTGTCTACTTGTTTATTATCCAAGGCTTCGGAAACAGACGCATTATTATGGCATAGGAGATTGGCACACCTGAACTGGAGAAAGATGAATTATATAACCAAAAATGGTTTGGTTCTAGGTGTACCACAAAAACATTTCGAGTCTGACGATAAGTGTGTTCCTTGCATGAAAGGAAAGCACCACAAGAAACCACACAGATCTAAGACTGAAAACTCAATCTCCTCACCATTTGAGTTGCTACACATGGACCTCTTCGGCCCTATAAGCAAGAGAAGTCTAGGTGGCAAATGGTATTGTTTGGTTGTCACAGATGATTATTCTAGATTCTCGTGGGTATTCTTTTTGGGATCAAAGGATGAAACTCCTGGAATTCTAATTGAGTTCTTTGATCTAGTAGAGAATGTCTATAAAAAGAGAGTGAAGCGTATTCGTAGTGACAATGGAACAGAATTTAAGAATTCAACGTTGAATATCTATTGCTTAAGCAAAGGGATATTACATCAATTCAGTGCACCTTATGAACCCCAACAGAATGGTGTAGCTGAAAGGAAAAATAGGACGTTGATTGAAGCTGCAAGAACAATGCTTGCTGATTCAAAGCTTCCGGTAATCTTTTGGGCAGAAGCAATAAATACAGCATGTTATGTTCTCAATAGAGTTCTTACGGTTAAGAGACATAACAAGACTTGTTATGAGCTTTTGAACAATAAGAAACCTAACTTAAAGGGGTTTGAACCCTTTGGAGTTTCATGCACCATATTAAAGACTGGGCATCAAGCAAAATTTGGTGAGAAGGCTGACGAAGGATTTTTCCTAGGTTATATGCCCAATTCGCCAAACAAGAGAGTCTTTAATAAAGTCACAGGACGTTTGGAAGTAGTTTATAATATTGAGGTTACGAGCTACTCACCGGATGTTCATAAGGGATTAGATTGGCAATTTGATTATTCTGATCTTTTTGCATCATTTAAAGTTCCTACTAGTGACTATGTCAGTGATTCAGAGATAGCTGAACATTTAGTGTCTGAAGATGTGGATACTGGCCATACTTCAACATCGAGTGTTCCGAATTCTGGAATCAAGACAAATGTTGATCCAAATCACACATCTACTAGTGGATCTCAAAAATCCAAAGTAAATATACCTCTAAATGAAGAAGAGCTGACTGACAAATTAGTGGACGAAATTCTCACACCACTGAGAGAGTTAAGAATATCTATGGGTATTGATAACTCACAGCTATCTAGAGAGGGTGTACCAGATTTGGAAGACAATCCTGAACAACACAGTGTTTTTGAAGAAATCGGTACTAACTTAGAAGATGAGATTCCGGTTGAGCCTGTTGCTTCAACTAGAACGAGTAAGAATCATCCCGTTGAAAACATCAACGGTGATATTAATACTCCGGTTCAAACAAGGAATCAATCAAAAGCTAGTACGTCTGAAAATTTTGAATACCAAAGCTTGTATACTGCAATGAAAGAGACAGGGATTCCTAATCAATGTCTATATTCATACTTTATCTCACAAGTCGAGCCTAAAAATGTTCAAATGGCTTTAAAAGAAAGCTCGTGGGTAGAAGCAATGCAAGAAGAACTATCTCAGTTCTCTAAATTACAAGTATGGGAGTTGGTTGACCTACCAAAGGGAGAATATCCAATTGGAACTAGATGGGTATTTAAGTGCAAGAGAGATGATAAGGGAATTGTTACTCGCAATAAAGCTCGTCTGGTGGTTCAAGGTTTTAATCAACAAGAAGGTATTGACTACAATGAAGCGTTTGCACCAGTTGCTAGGCTCGAAGCAATTAGAGTATTCTTAGCATTCGCATCATATTTTGGTATAAAAGTGTATCAGTTGGATGTTAAGAGTGCCTTTTTGTATGGCAAAGTGGAAGAACTGGTGTATGTTTCACAACCGCCAGGGTTTGCTGATCCTGAGTATCCAGATAGAGTATATCGTTTGAATAAGGCTCTATATGGATTACATCAAGCACCTAGGGCATGGTATGGAACACTATCAACGTATCTACATGAGAATGGATTTACAAGAGGATCGATTGATAGTACACTGTTTGTGAAGTGGAAAAAGAAAGACTTTCTTCTCGTGCAAGTTTATGTTGATGACATTATCTTTGGATCGTCTGATGAAAAGATGTGTCAAGAATTTGAGAAAGTCATGAGGAAAAGGTTTGAAATGTCTGCAATGGGATAGTTGAATTTCTTCTTAGGATTACAAGTTGATCAAAAGAAGGATGAATTCTTTATTCATCAATCTAAATATACATATGAGCTACTAGAACGCTTTAAGATGGATGAAAGTAAGGTCTATAATACTCCAATTCCAGTCAATCATGGACTAGGTCCAGATACATCGAGTGATAGCGATGTGGATCCAACTCTTTATAGAGCCATGATCGGATCACTAATATATCTAACAGCCTCTAGGCCTGACATAATGTTTGTTGTTTGTTTATGCGCAAGATATCAGGCTAATCCGAAAGAGTCACATATGCAAGCTGTTAAACGAATCTTTCGTTACCTCAAAGGGAAACCTAAGCTGGGTCTTTGGTATCCAATTGATGGAGACTTAGATCTCGTAGCTTATACTGATTCGGATTATGGAGGATGCAATCAGAATAGGAAATCTACGACCGGTGGATGTCAATTCCTAGGAGGTAGATTAGTATCCTGGCAGTGCAAGAAGCAAACCTCGGTAGCCATTTCTACATGTGAAGCTGAGTATGTTGCAGCTGGCAGCTGTTGCTCTCAAGTACTTTGGATTCAACAGCAACTGCGGGATTACGGGTTAAATATAACCAATACTCCTATGATGATTTATAACGAATCTATTATGTAGATCACCAATAATCCAGTGAAGCACAGTAAAACTAAGCATATTGATATTCGACATCATTTTATTAGAGATTGTGCTGAGAAGAAGTTGATAAAGTTAGTTAAGGTTCCATCATTGGATAACTTAGCATACTTATACACAAAGGCGTTCGACAGAGCAAGATTTGAGACGTTGGTTCAACTAAACGGAATAGGAAATCCAGAGTGATTAGTCTTCCAAGGGTATTTTTGTAATAGTTAGTATTTCTATGTAAAAAAAAAAGGCGTATGGCATTCATTTGCTTGTTACCTAAGGGGAATCGCCTTTATTAACGCTTAAAACTTTTTAAGTTTTTATCTGCAAAAACAAGGGAAATGATAGTACATTAGGAGAATAAGCTTCAGAATAATGAGCTTAAGTCCTAAGTATGATATGGTAGTAGGTTAAATAAAGTTGCTTTAGAACTACAGCGGTTCTATCAGGTATGTGTTTATATTTATTTGATTATACACCTATATCCATAAGTTATAACTTGTCTATTTTAGTGAAAACTTTAGATGGCTTCATCATATGATGTACTGGTAGGCAAATTATATGAAATTTTCTAAGCCTTAAGAAGTTAATTAACTACTTGTTTATTATCTTGTGTTACTATTCTATGATGTATGACATTAAGTCTTAATTGTTGAATGATGGTATTGCCATACACTGTTATCATGCATTTTTAATTGACAAATAGTAGAAATATGGGTATTAACTTAATTACTGGTAACTTTGTTGTACTAAGTACAGATCTGAAACCTTTAGTTAAATTAATATTCTCAAATATATTTTGAATTATGCTAGAAGGGATCCTCTGTTGTACTACGTACAGACTTGGATAACATAGCATATTCAAAGTATGTCTGATAATTGTCTAACCTTAAAATTCAAGTGTATGTTATATGTTTCGAAAAGATACATCATTTAGTAACCACTACCTTGAAATTTAATGATGCAGTGTTATGCGTTTTACTTGAATTCTTCAGTATGTCATATAATAGGAAGCACTTGATAATATTCATACTAACAATAAAGTGTTTGCTTAGAAAATTGAGTATAATTTGTTTATGTGGATCATAATACCGGTAATCATCTTGGACTGTCTATAAATAAACTATTCACTTTATGTGAGTAATGCATTTATTAATTATGCTATGTGGATAAAGGTACCTAAGATATAGTTTTATAAATATAAATGTATAAATGATAAATTTTAGTTGTAATTTTATAGTAATTTATTTGAATTTCATAAGGTATGTATACTAACAATCAACTTGGACTTTTTAATAAATACTTAATTGCTTATTCTTTCTAATATGATCCCTAAGCAGATAAATTCTTATTCAGTTTGTTTATGTACTTTGTTTTGCTCAAGTGATTAATAAAATGGTACTTGATACCAATGTTTACATAATTGTGTTTTTATCTTATTTTAGTTTATGTTTAATTTAAGTTTTTGTTTTTATTAGGTTTTACCCTTCGGAATTAAATTATACTGAATATTTTTGAGTTGAACAAACGTAACAAATACAAGTGAAAAATAATTTTATTTTAGACTTGTACAAATGATGGGTTTTTAATTTATACTTAATATTTAATTCGCGTTTTTATTTATTCCTGCGAGTCGACTTAGTCAACTTGCGGATCCACTTGAATTCTCGCGAATCGGATACAGAGTATAAAAGGGGAGGTCAAACGAGTCAACCAGTCCACCGAATCCACAACATTCGCGAGTTCACTTCTACTTGGCGAATCCGCTTCCTGGCGAAAACGAGATGAAAAGTTGTTTTCGTTTGATTTCGATTTTACGAGTACGAAGAACGAGTTTTTGATCCGTAGATTTTATTCATCTTTACATTGCGCACATATTGAGGTAAAATACAACGGATTTCACCGTTTAATTAACGCGAAATTGAAGTTTTTATGAGCTTAGGGTTTCGGTTTAACTTTTGATCGATTCACGACGATTAATGGACTGTTAGAACAAGAATCCTTAGGATTAATGTTAAACGAACCTTAATAAACGTGAATGTATCGTTTGATTGTGTTAAAACTTACAAAATCATCGATTTTAAGTTTAAACTCGCGACGGCAGTTCATCAAACGAGTTGAACCTTCGATTCAACTCGCAGCGAGTTGACTAGCGGATCGAGTTGATTGGCGGATCGACCAACGAGTTGATCTGCGAATAGACATGATTAGCGAGTTCACATGGCTGCAGATCCAATTGCGAGTTGAAAAGCGAAACGAGTTGAACTCGATTCGCTTAGGTGTCTTATGCGAATCCAGAACTTAAATTTTTTTTTAAAAAAAATGGGGTTTTTATAAGAGTTACGACTTTTTAAGTAATAACTAGTATATTTGTGGATTCCTATGACAATGTATATATATATATATATATATATATATATATATATATATATATATATATATCGAAAGTCTACCGATTCAAAACGTAATCTAGTAGCGTGTTCTAATTTTATATTAGCGGTATATTATATATATTGATTTATATGTATATGACTTGAGACAATTTTTTAACAAGTTATATATATAAGTTTACATTTAAACTAGGATGTAAGATGAATTACTATTCATAATACGTTATAGTTTAAAATCTATTACACGTGCATTTAATCTGTTATTTGTGTTTATTATACAGATATGGCGAGACCATTTGATAAAAGCCACAATATTCTAGTAGATCTGAATCTACAGGCCAAGAGGGCTGATAGGGTGGCTGATATTCTTCGCTTTCTTGCACGTTCGTGTATTAGATATGCTATTACGGCCAATCCACCTATTTCTCAGGCTATTCTGAACGATTTCTGGACGGATATCGTGCATGACCAATCTGTCAATCCACCAGAGATTAGGGCAACGGTTAATGGTCAAACGGTTGCATTTACTGCTGGATATCTTCGTGAGGTATTACAGTTGGGGACTGAAGAACAAGAGAATGGGGATTTGGAGATGCCCATGGACTTTATTGAGGGGGCAATCGGCCGTATGGGATATATGGGAGATAGGCGCGGGAACCAGTTTCAGAAGCCTCTGGTACTCGGACAGTGGAGGTTTCTGTGGCATGTGATGAATACAGTTTTTGCACCGAAGAAGGGTGGCTTCGATGAGTTAAGCCCTGTTATTTTATCGGCTGCACTGTCCCTGGTTTATAATAAACCATACAGTTTCTGTGATCTCATTTTTGGAGAGATTGCAAGACAGATATCGGGTTCTGTTAGATCTAGATTTATGATCTACCCGAGGTTTTGTATGCTTATCATTCGCGTGCGTCTACTGAACTTGGCTATACCTGAGCCGGTTTTAGTGGTGAATACCATTGATCAACGTGGATATAACGCCATGTTTATGCAGACAGCTAGGAAAGAAGGTGTGGTGAAACCGGAGGAACGAGCACTCTTTGGGTATATTATTGACCCAAACTACGTTCCATCACCAAATGATGGGTGGTTGGACGTTGCTCCTGCTGATGCTGCTGCTGCTATTGCACAACCTCCAGCTGATGTGGTTCATGCTGAAGATCCACAAGAGCTGCTTGAGGATGTCTTGGAACAACCTGCACATGCTGGGGAACAGGTGAAACCAGATGTTGCTGCTCAGATTGTTCAGGAGGTGCTGGAGCACAATGATGATGCAACGAATCCTTTGCTTCAGGATATTGATAGTTATTTTGCACCACGTGAGGTAATATTTAATTTATATAATAATATAGATGCTTAGTTGATAGATTGTTTTTGTTAATCAAAAATGCATAATATCATTATATAATGATTATGATATAGATATTTAGTTGATTAGGTAACATTTCTAATTATAAAATATGAATATCATTATATATACAGGAAGCTGAGATTGCAGACCCCGAGGTTACTAGACCTGAGGGTGAGCAAAGGCAGATTGATAGTTCAGCAGTTTTACCTGCTAAGGAACCAGTTGGTCCATCTGGCAAGTATGATGGACATACAACTGACGATTCCAGTGATACCGAGGATGATCTTGTTGATCTATCCATGAGTATTCAAGCTGGAATGTCTAAGCAACGATCAAGGCTTGAGGTTGATCCTGCTCAGAAGCTGAAGCTCAAGCGTAAAGTCAATGAACCAGATCCAGATTTCATTGTTCATGATTTGGATGCTGAGGAGACTGTTACTCCATTGATGAAACGTCCGAGGACGTTGACTATCAGAGAAGGTTAGTTATTATTATAAAGTTAAATAATCTTAACTTGTTGTTTATCAGGAGTTAAACTGAGACAGTTAATTCTGTATACAGTTGCTCAAGATACACCACAGGTGGAGAAGGATACACCGGTGGTTTCTGAACAGATATCTGTACCGCTTCAGGTATGAGATATAAGTTCTATAACTATAAGTGTTATGCAATTAATTAGAGTTTGAGACAGAGTAATCTGTAACAATAACTGATTTTAATTGTGTTTAACTTTACAGCATGAGGTTGCTGATTTAGTTCGTGCGGCTAAATTTCCGATGAATAAAGGAGCTAGATTTACGGCAAACTTGCTTACGCAAGCTTTGTCTCAACCGCATACACCGCAAACAAGAGACTGGCATATTGAGTCTCTTACACCGCCTGGACCTAGAACGATACCTATTACTCCGACGACTGATGCTGAAAGGATTACGTCCTTAGAGTCAAGAGTAAAGGATTTAGAGAAGCTTACTTCTCAGATTCCAGAGCTGGTGTCGAATAATCTTCTTCTTGCTCAGCAGATGCTCAAACACAGTGAATCTTACAATCTACTGATAAAGACTCATGATACTTTGCTTGCAGACTTCAATGTTCAGAGACTGAAATTATCTTCCTTGGAGAGTTTGGTCTTGAGAGCGCATTCAGGACAGTCTACTCAGGGGGAGATATTGGTATATCTGGAGTCATGCAAAGAAGATGAGCTGAGAAGAAAGAGAGATTCAGACAAAGACGATGATCCTAATGCACCAGAAGGTGGTGAGCAGACTGGTCCTTCAAAGACTGGTGAGCAAACTACGATTCAGGGGGAGTCTGGTGGTAATGATGGTGCAAGCGGTTCTGGAGCTGGTACAAAATGCAGATAAGACTGTACTGGGTGATACTGAAGCTGGTAAGATAGCTTAGTATTATCATAGTACTGTAATATTTGTAATAGTTTGTAGTGAACAAATGTAAACTTAATTTTATTGTGTAAATATATTCGGCTTAAGGTTATTATTATTTTAAGTAAAATATGTTTGATGTAATTTAAGTTTATATAATTATATGTTAAAGATAAAATAGTGATCGAAAGTCTTCCGACTCATTGAGTAGTCGAGCGGCGTGTTCCGAATAATATCGGCGGTCAAAATTTTATAATAACATATGCATTTTAGACTTGAGAGTTTGTATACTGACAAGTTAAAAATGTATTAGTTTTAACTAGACAAATGATATATAATTTAAAGGTTAAATTGATAATGAATTAGATCCACTTGAAAATTATATAAGGTAATTAATAGTAAATTTAAATGTTTGGTGATTATTCACAATGCATTAGAATTTAAAATTAATTATTATTTGTTAAGTAGGTTATAAGACTTAAGAGATTTTTTTGGATTGATTCAGGGTAATCAATATAAGATTTTATAAGTTTTATGTAAATTGCGTTTATATTTAGGTTAAAACATACAAAAGAATTAATAAAAAAACTCTTAGATTGGTTCAGGGAAATCAATGAAGAATTTGAATTATTAATATATTTGTATTTAAATTTTTCTCTAGGAATGGAAATGCTAGATCTATCAGATTCAGAAGATGATATTTTGGATGAGATAGATGAAAAGATTGATTATGATATTGAAGAAGGAGAGTTCAAACTTACTGAAGACTGGACTGCAGTATTTGAATCTGTGATAGATGAAGGTGTTGATTTGGATGCAAATGTAGATAAACATGTTGTGAATCCATCAACGACTGAATTTGTTTTTGTAAATGAACAAGGAGAATCAGTTATTGATTTAGAAGCTTTTGAGAATGCTTCTGAAGATTCGGATACTGAAGTTTAAGAAATAGAGGATAAATAAAAACATATGGTTGGTAATCCTATGTTTAACCAAGAAATGCTAAAGAAGAAAAAGGAAAATAAGCCACGCATTTTGAAAGAAGTTGATATTACTGGAAAGCGTGTACTTAAAACTGGCATTATTGGATGGTATTATGACTCTGACCTGAAGCTCTTCGCGATCAAAAGGTTTGACGGGGTTCAATATTTTGATAAGAAGCTTGCAGTGTTTAGTTCGTTACCTCGATATGAGATTCGAGACTTGGCTAGATTAGATATGATAAATCCAAGTGATGATGACTATGCTAAGTATGTTGAGCGTATCATTAGGACTGAAGGATTAACTATGAAGTTCTCAAAGATTAAGCCAAGGAAAGGAAAAACGATAAAGCTGAACTAACTCAGTCAGAGGACAGGAAGAAGAAGAAGGAAGAAGGTTTATCCAGCGGTCAACTGTATTAAGCAAATACCAATGAAGACTATGCCTCAGAATATTTTGGGAAAGTTGAAATATTGGGGGGTAGATGCTGGATCAGGAGAAGCCTTTATGATTGAAGCTGATGATGATTATCCTGATGGCGAAAAAGAGATTCTTTGTGTATATGATCACAGACACCGGATGAACTTATCAAAGGAAGATCTGATTATGTTGTTCAAGAACAAGATCATATCTACTATTGGTTGGGGTGATTTAGCACGAGATTATCACAGGATGGTTAAAACATGCATCAAGCTTAAAATTTTTGCAGGTAGTAAGATTTACTCTTGAAAATCAAAGACAGCGTGAAGATAAAGACGCTAGAGCTATTGTCAAGGGGGAGTCTGTTGAGACATAGATTGTGACAACAGATCTAGCTTGAAATAGGACTGGTGTAATTATTTTTACGTTTGTACATTGGTTTAGATTTGTAAATGGATATTTGTTTTGTTAGAAATATTCGTTAAATATATTAGCATATTAAAGTGTTAGACGAATATCGTAAACGAAATAAATAAATACATTTGGTGCGAGTCAAGTTCTAAAGTCGCAACGAGTTGAGCTGCAAGATGAGAACTGAACTCGCAGAACATTAGTAAGTCTTGGCGAGCCGAGTCTATAAGCAGGCTTGGGCTGCAAGTTGGGTTGGACTCGCCGGCCCATGTGAGCCGAGCCGAGACAGAAATATATAAACGATTTTCTAAGGAAAATCGTTAACACTTTTTTATCACTTTTGCATTCTTCATTCTGGCGACCTCAGAAAACCAGAGAAAACAAAACCTACGGCTAGGCTTTGACGATTCATCGTTTAAAGTTAAGCTTTATTAAAACGCAATTCGAACATATTCGTTGTTAGTAAGATAACATCGTATTGAGGGATTCCGCACCTTAATACTACAGATAACGAAGTTATCGATCCTAAGAAGTAGGGACTTACATATGTCTATTTGCTTTGTTGGCTATTATTACTGGTGATTTACTAATGTAGAAGATCACTTAGGGTTAAGTCAAATCCTCATCATAGCAACACAATCATAAGGTTACGCAAAGTGTTACTAATTAATCAGATCTATCATCAATTTATTAATACAATTTCTATGGTTAGGCTTGAATCGCAGTATTACTTTATATTAATGAATCATTCTTCGTTTATCGCATAAGGTTAAGATCAAAACATAAACACAATCACTTAATTTATATAAACAGTTTATGGTCATCCTAGTTTAATATAAATCAGTCGAATTATGTCAAAAAACATCACTAATATATCATAATAAAGACAATTCTTGTATAATAAACATTCAATAATATAGTTCCAACATAAACATATAATTCAAATAATAAACTCAATAAACATTCATTCAAACAATTATAATGAAAACTTAATTCACAATTAAATCAAATAAACAATATCATAAATAACTCAATAAGGTTATTAAAGTTACAAGGATAAAGAAATCGAACCAATTGACGAACTAGCTTTTCCTAGGGTTAAAAACCTTCAAACCCTAGCTCTTTAACCTCCAAAATCGCACCTAAAGTCGACCTAAAACCCTAACTTTCAGTTTTAGTATTCTTGAATCGTATATCCTTAAACCTGAATTAAGCCTCTATTAATAGTTTTGCTGGCCGACCTTCCAACCGCCAGTTGGGTTCTCCAACCGCCGGTTGGACTGTTTGATTCCAAGTCCAACTCCACGTGTTTCCACCACCTTAAAACCCTAATACTCCAACTGCCAGTTGGGCTTTCCAACCGCCGGTTGGAATGATTTTCCAGAATATTCTAATTACGGGCTCGGGCTTCAATTTGGACTCTCTTTCTTCTTTAACAGGTTCAACTTGTTTCCTCGGCCCAATTCTTCATTTTAACACTTTTGGTCTTTATTTCTTCAAGGTTTAAGCTCCTTTTTCTTCATTTCTTCATTTTCTTTCAGTTTCGGATTAGTTTTTCTCCTTTTTCTTCAATCTTTAATTAAAATACATTTCTGCAAATATTAACAAAATAAGTATCTAAAATCATATAAATGCACTAAAATGTATATAAATATAGGGATAAATTACTATAAAATATACTATCTATTTGATGCTTATCAAATATCCCCACACTTAAGTTCTGCTTGTCCTCAAGTAGAATACTGAATAAAATTTAAAAATAAGCATCAAACTAATATTTAAGAATCAGAATACCAATACTAAAAATCTGTTTCATAAATTAAAAATTTTAACAATTTAATTAACATGGATAACTATAATGTATAAATAAAATTATTATTATTTGTGTAATATATAGCTCATGAATGATTACTAATGTATTTGTCCACTTTAAACAATCTATATTTGTATTACTGAATACACTTTTATTGTTAGTATGTATATTACTCATGATTTTCATATCTGATATACCCTTAAATTTAATTATACAATTTCCTTTTATATTCCAATTAAATATATGAAATACATTTTTAAGAATCAAGACATTGGTGACAGGTATGCATTTTCATGCAATAGAGCGACATAACTTGATTCAGGTTTAAGCAAAACCAGACTTGGTCAAACCATTTTGGCGACCTCATTAGGTATCTTTTATTTTTAAGACTTTTCAAGTACTTTTGACTTGCGTTTGCTTAATTTTTAAGTATATATTAATAGAAACCGGGTCTATACTTTCGTATAACAGAGGAAACCATCAATATATACCCCCAAATGTATTCACATAAGTAAAAAGATATAAAATTATTGCATAATAAATTTAAAAATTAAGACTTTTATGTCATACATCATATTATGTATCATAAAATAATAAACAAGTTATATTATTAATTTATTAAAATTCAGAAATCTTCATACAGATTGCCTATTAGTACATCATATCATGTAACTATATATCACTACCTTTATTTAAGTAGCTTACGTTATATATACAAAACAGTTAATCCACATTAAAGTCTAAACTTTTTAAATACAAAACAAAACTTTTAACAAAAGTATTCTAACTAATAAATACTTAGTTATTAACTTAAAAATTTTAAATTTTTGATAAAATTTAAGAACAATAGAAACTTAAATGATTAATTAAAGAAATTCTTTTTCTTACAAACCCTATCCCCACACTTAAATTATACAATGCCCTCATTGTATAAAAATTGATAAACAAAAGTGAGTAAGGGAAAGAAGAACAGAAAGTTCCCTGACTGAAATTATAAATTTCATCATTGGCTAAGAAAAATCTGCTTGGTTGATTCCTTCTTCTCTTGAAAAAAATATACAACATCCACACTTTCGTAGTTAATCACGATTGCATTTAGCATATGCAATAAGCCTTTAAACCCCTCGGTATCCCGAGTGGACGAGTTATAGTCTCGTGAGGGTTTCCAGTGAACATACCCACAAAGTTCACATTTAATAAATAAGTAAAAACTTTATAAATAAAGTACTGAACTTACTGCCAGTCTAATGCTATCAAAAATAAACAACCATATTAGCATAATAATAATAATAATAATGAAAAGTAAACACAATAATAAATACAGTCATCCCAAATATAAATGTATCAAATGTATCAAACATAATCTAATCATCATCGGAATCCTCCTGCCCTGGCCGTCTCGAAGGTCCAACTCCATCATCAACTATCGGAACATACGGCTGAAACTCGATAGACCTATCTCTCAACAGCTGCTGTAACAATCCCAACTGATAATCAGATCTACGAAAACTCTCTCTCTCAAACCTATCAAATCTCTGCTCCATCCTGGCAAATCTCCTATCCATCGTATCCAATCTCCTACCATGCCCTATCTCAATCCTCTCCAATCTCTGATGAATATCATCTAACATATCACCCCTACCACGGCCTCTACCACGTCCTCTGCCTCTACCTACTGGCAGATCAATCTCTGGTGCGGGTATCTCCGGTACTAGTGGTGGTACAACTGCTGCTGGTGGCGGAACAGGGGGTCCTCTCAATCTAGCTCTCTGTACAGGCTGCTGTCCAGGGGCATTTGTCGCACCCCCATAACACGAGGCAGCGGAAGTTGGAGGTATCACGGGGGCGCCGACCAAATCAAGTATCGTCACATAAAGTTACATCGAACGACCTCTAGCATGTTGTTTCCTGTGGGTAGTCCTACTGCATATGTGAACCTGAGAATACACGTTAAAATGGGTCAACATAATGTTGGTGAGTTCATAGGTTTAATCTGTAAAGTAATAATGTAAACACATGATTTACTTGTTGTGAAATAAAGTTCTGTAAAATAAAGTTCTGTAAAACAGAGTATCTGTATAAATCAAGTTCTGTATACTATTGCCAATATCGTATTTGTGAATCACAAGATTTAATAGTTTGTATTGCTTTACCACAATATCGAAATGTTTGTATTGCGTTACCACAATATCGAAATGTTTGTATTGCTTTACCGCAATATCGTTTTGTATTGCTTTACCGCAATATCGTTTTGTATTGCTTTACCGCAATATCGTTTTGTATTGCTTTACCGCAATATCGTTTTGTACTGCTTTACCGCAATATCGTTTTGTACTGCTTTACCGCAATATCGTTTTGTACTGCTTTACCGCAATATCGTTTTGTACTGCTTTACCGCAATATCGTTTTGTATTGCTTTACCGCAATATCATTTTGTATTGCTTTACCGCAATATCGCAAACGTAAATCAGCATATTTAAATGGTTGTATTGGCCTTAGTGGAATAGAAAGTAACTCATGAAATACGTATAAGTGTTTTCCTAAAAACAGTTCATAAAACAGTTCACATAACAGTTCATAAAACAGTGCATGTATTCTCACCCCAAAACAGTTCAAACAAGTAAAAAGGGGCTATGAAACTCACCTGAGTTTAGCAAGCAGCTAGAAAATAATCAAATAAGCAAGCAATGAGTGTATCCAACGTGCAACCTTCTAACATCCTAAACGTATAAGGTTGAATGTAAGTAGATGTCTCATATGACCATCTATAGCGATTGTATAAGTGGGTGTCAATGTCCACTTAAGCCAATCGTGTAGGTGGAGGGTTAATGTCCACCTAAAGCTAGTTCATCAACTAGTATGTCCAAATAAGTTGTTCAAGTTCTTTTGTCAAAAGCGTGTACGACCCGTTGGTAAAAGTTTGTAATAATAATTCGTTTAGACATTATTATTATTAAGTTTGTTTCGTTGTACATTATTCATTAGTATATATCGTGTGTTGCTAACAAATTATTTAGTTCGTAAAAACCTCAAACCGTAGGTCAAAGTTGGTCAACTCGTTGGTCAAAGCTAGTCAAAGTTGGTCAACCTGGTCAAAGTTGGTCAAACCTGGTCAACTTTGGTCAAACTGGTCAAAGTTGGTCCAAATGGGTCAAACCTGGTCAAACTGGTCAAAGCTGGTCAACCCTGGTCAAATTGGTCAAAGTTGGTCAAACTGGTCAAAGCTGGTCAAACTGAGTCAAAGCTGGTCAAAGTCATTTATTTAGTCACCCAAACCCATTTTTGTTACCATGTTCCAAAAATAACAAGTTTTGTCGTTTTTAGAAACCGAGCCGTTTTTGTTGACTTGGTCAAACCTACTCGGTTTGACCCGAAACTTTTACCCAACCCATATTTCAGTTAAATAAGCTTATAAAAATTTCCGGTTTGTGTCGGAGTCGTTTTGAGGTGTCGGTTTTAAATACGCCTTTCATAATTTCAAGATTTTCATGTTTTCGACTTTTGTCGGTTTGTTACGCCATCTATTTTAACACTTTCTAGCTCAAATCAAACCCCACAAAAATTCTCAGATCATCTGCTGTGTGTCTAGTATCTAGTATAATTTTCTTAAGGTCTAATATGTCCATTTCGATATTTAATTAAGCTTGCGTAAGAACCGAACAAATTTTACGACTTTTCATCAGACAGTCTCAAAGATCGGGCTATAAATAAAAATGCGCTAGTTTATGGAAAAAGTCTAAAACACGAAAGTTGTAGATCTTTTCAATACGCAAATTTAAAAAAAAAAAAAATTCTAGTAAGCTGTCGATTTTTGAACAGATTGTGCATGTTCATGTTTTACTTTATAAAAACGATTTTTAAACATGGATTTGGACATAATCATGATAGATGAACTAAATAACATCTAAATCAATAACTTAAAAGCAAGAAAAAAGGTTTCCTTACAATGATTTGAAGTGGAGAAGTCTTAAGCTCTTGAATACTTGGAAAAATCCTTGCTAAATGGTGGTGATTTAAGGAGTGGTTGTTGGTGGCTCAATGGTGGTTCTTGGTGGTGATGGTGGCTGATTAGGGTTGAGCTTTTCTCAGATTTCTAGTGAGAGAATGTAATTTAGAGAGAAGGGAGAGAAAAATGGAGAAGTGTGAAAGGTGAAAAATGATGAGTTCTTACATTTGCATGAAGTTTGTATGGTGAAAAGGGTGGTGAGCACATGGGGGGAAGGGGGCTGGTTTTGGGGGGGCCCCACAAGGGCTGAAAATGTTTCCAAATTAAATTCAGACGGTGTTGCGTTCTGTGTTCGTTTTGTTATTCGGTTAATCGTTAAATCGCGTATCGTTTCTCGTGTTGTTTTAATTAACGATATATTTGGGATTATTTTCTATTGAAGTATTATTAAAATACTTTATTTTGAGTTGTCAAAATATTTATTGACTTTCGTTTGGTTGTCTGACTCGATTTGCGCATTTTCGTCGCGTTTGAGATGTTTTAGCCAAAACGTCTAGGTTTTTCGTGTATTATTTTAACAAAATAATAATAAGTGATAAATAACTTCTAGGAATGGATTAAAGTTATTTATAAAAAGGTTTTAACCAACGTCGTATAGTCTGTCAGACTCCGTCCGGTTGTTTCGCACAATTTCACCAAATTGCGTAAGCGTAATACAAAATAATTACGGAAGTGTATATTCACATAAATATACAAATAGTTACAAGTAATTACAAGTATTTAGCCTAATACTAAACTAAATATACATAATTAAGGTTTCTAACAGGTTAATCAGTAACCCTAAATCGTCGGGTGTCACAGCAACCTCAGGCATCCATAACAAAATCCCCTCATGTACACCCTCCTGAATGATCCCTAACTCAATCAACTTGTCCTCGCCTAGCAAGGACATCCCGGGTGTAACTGGTGTACAAGTCAAAAAATCCGAAGCTCCCATCTGATAATAATGAGCTATCCTAGTAACATACTGCCCACCACATAAACTACTGGTAAGCCTATGCCTTGTCGCTCCAGTGGTCATCTAATGAACTAATCTCCAGGGAACATTGATCAGCGTCCCCTGAATCATAGTATGCAAATAAAAGAAATCGGGCTGATAGACCTTCTCAGGTCCAGTGTGCCTACCATAAATAGAAGATGATAACAACCTATGTACAAGTCTATGAACGGGGCTCCTCATATGTATATCTGAAGGCGCTCTCTCCCCATAATCAACAATCGCTAACTGTCTCCAATACTCAGCTATCTCTACAGATGAATACTGCTCTACCATACCTGCAGACAAATGATCTCCAAAAGAATGGTTGTGGAGCTCATCTAGTGTATAGAGCCCCACAGCTTCCCCAAACTCAATCAAACTCATGGTCCTAGGCTGACCTCCTAAATAAAAAGAAATCGAAGGCTGGTCAAACTGTCTAGAAGCACTATCAAACCTAAGGGTAGTATAGAACTCAATAACAAGCTCTCTATAAATAATCTCCCGAATCTGAAATAATCTAACCCAAGCCAGAGAAACAAAACCAACATCACCTGACGGTAACAGATAACTCTGAGTCATCAGCCTCCTCAGAGTAGCATCCCCAGTCTCACCCTCTCGGCCAGGATCTATAACTCTCTCCATAACTGACCAATCTAAAACATCCGGTGTCTCTACCGGCTGAGCAATATGCTCCAGTAATCCATCAGCGAACTCTGCTCTCCTCTCTGGTGTAATCGACTCATTCTCAAATCGTAGGTAAGGATGTAACTGGAAATCCTCTCTGTCTAATAATGCACGTCCTCTATGTCTCCTGGTAGACATAACTGTAAAACAAACTTTAAATAACTATGTTAGATATATTATAAACATTTCAAAAGAAATTTAGGCAGCATTTCTGCTTAATTTTTGATAGCCACCTGTTTAATTTCTTAATATTATATCTAAACTAAACAGAATACTTAATCTAAATATCGAATCAAAATATATCATTAATTTTACTATGTTCATTATATCGAAATAATATTGAATTTAACAAGATTTGTAAAATGTAGTAAATATTTAAATATAGTTTAACTGTCGGATTTTATAACGACACGTTTTAAGTATGTCAAAAATCATATTGATTATGATGATACGTCATTTCAAATCATTTTTATTTATACCGAAATGTTTTCAAAATTTTACTTTTATGCAATATAAAATAATACCGAATTTTATGTTTTGACTCTTTTATTAAAAAGAGTTTATTTCGGAAATATATCTATTCTAAAAAGTTTATAAAATGTAATAATATTTTTTATTTCAGACTATATATAATTCAAATTCAAATATGAATTAGAATTTTATTTCAAAATTTTATTGAATCAAAAATGTACCAATTCTTGAAGTAAGTGTGATTAACTAATTAAAAGTCGAATCACTAATCGATTCGATCCGAAACAATCCGCAAACAAACCTCAAACCGCAAAAATCATAACCTAACTAACCTAAACTAGTTTCTAAGCATTCCTAATCATCTAAACTAGCAAAATACTTACAATCAATCCATAAACCGCAATCGAAATAAATATATTCGGATTAAAATTCGGAAAAAAACATAAAAACGAGTTTAGATAATACCTTTGATGATGTAAATCACAAAAACCCAATGCAAGGATGATAATGCGATGATTTCCGGTCGAATTGTGCTTAGTCCGATCGTATGTGTGTGTGTTTTGTGTGTGTAAATGGCAGAAACCGATGGGTTTCTGGTTTTGATCGCAAAAGTATCCAACCGTCGGTTGGGATTCCCAACCGCCGGTTGGTTTAAAATTTGGCCAGGTCCTTTTTCGGCCCATTTAAAATTCGTTGGGCTTAGGCCCATCAATACTTTAGCTATATAATTCTTATATTTTTAATTTGCGTATTACATAATAACAATTTTTTAGTACATTTACAAAATATCTACAAATCATAATCTATGTGTCTTTCAGAATTTGTTTCTGTTTTAGATAATAATTATTTTAAAATTTTTAAATAATAAGTGGATAAAAAGAAATATGGTTTTAGTAATTTGCACTTTTAATATAAATTCCTGTTATGCTGTTAGTTGTGACAAATAACAGATATAATAAATCTTACCTTGGTATACATAGATTTTTCAATCGGTGATTGCGTTGACTCATCTACCGTTTGGAAATTCAATTGTCGACTTTATCGAATTCCAACTATTGTTTCAATCTTTTTGTCACCAAAAATATTATATTTTGTATATCTGCAATCTTGTGAACAATGTTAAGCATAATTTCAAAACTTATCATTATAATCTCTTCTAAGTATTTTATGAAATTAATTTTTATCACTATTGCAACTCGTGTAAAAATCAATTCTAAATACTTAAAATTTCTATCATTTGTGTAGCTAATATAAATAAAGGTGAGATAATCATATAATTCTGAAAACATTAAACTCTATATTAATCAAACATAAAACATTAAACTTTAAATATCCAAATAACATTCAAATCTTAAACCATTATAAAACTAAAACAAAAATTAGAAAGAATTTAACTAATTATTAAAAATGAAGAGGTTGCAAATGATCTTCAGAAATGATTTTTAAGCCTAATTCCCACTAACAGGTCTTCCAAAGTTCTCAGGATAAATTCTGCGAAAGTGCATATAGATCTTATTAGTTATCTCGGGTATTGGCGAGGCATATTCAGAAAAACTTTCATGATGAATCATTTCAGCATCTTCTACTTCTATGAGTGTGTCAGCTACCCTTTTAACCTTCTTAGCTATTCTTCCATCTTCATCAGTAACCATGTAATTATCTTCAACGTTTGTTTCTCGTTCCACATGATTATGTCTTAATGAATCCATTAACCCATAGAAACCTAAATGTATATCATGATAATCATATGTGTTATGAGTTCTCACTGCCTTTCATATGTCCTTTAAGATTCTCCTATAGTATCCTTCTTGATGCTCCGTTGTTATCCCAGAATACCTAAAAGTATCTACTAACTGATTACTAACTTCAGACAACCCTAAATGAAAAAGGTTATTTCTCTGATTATAATGATCTCCATTGTAAGCTAGCTGCAACTCCATTTTAGCATAAGTGACCAAGTTTTCCATTGGTTCGTCAGAAAAGTACTCAGGAATTATACGCGTTCTTTCGTCCCATTCTTCATAGTAAAATTCGTCAACAACTTCTTGAACATAAAAGTCAACCGTACAATCAATGAAGAATCTTCCAGAACCAATATGCTCTCTAGCCTTTATTGAATTGAAGAAATCTTGAAAGTTTTCAAGTAAACATATGTCAGCCATATTACTCAAGTTCCCAGTGGCATGCTCTATTATCTCTTTTAGTTCTCTTAACATTTCTCTTTGTTTATCAGTATAAGGAAACAAAGACTTCTCAAATGTTTCATGCACATATGTATACTTTAACAATTTCTCTTCACAAAACGTTGGATCTACCA
Organism: Helichrysum umbraculigerum; assembly: GCA_949592205.1. Taxonomy (NCBI): domain Eukaryota; kingdom Viridiplantae; phylum Streptophyta; class Magnoliopsida; order Asterales; family Asteraceae; genus Helichrysum; species Helichrysum umbraculigerum. The sequence goes on from CATIUR010000003.1 coordinate 67,167,447, forward strand.
TCTCATGCTCGCTCACAAAATCATACTTCAGCTCATTTACATAGTTTATGAAATCATCTGTATCTCTAGTCTCATTAGATGTAACCCAAGCAGTGAATTGTTCTTCCATTTTCTTAATCAACTCTTTCTGATAATCAGTATACTCTAAAAGTGGATTTGTGTATGAGTTCCATAATAAACCTAAGCTCATCTTCATGATACTCTAAGTAGTGAAACATATCTTCCGTATTTGAAACTACAGGGGGTGATTCATAGTCTTCTTCTTCATTAGATAGCTTGATCTTCTTGTTTGGTTCAAAAGAATGGTAATCTACTTTTATAACTTTGAAATCCATACTTTCATTTCCAAAGTCCATTTGCATCGACTCCATTCTAATAATAGCTAAATTTTTCTGTGCACAAAGAATAGCACATAGTTCAGATTACTTATCTAATCCTATTTTATCTAAAGTAACTTATTGTAGAAATTTTAATTTGATTTCCTTTACATTGCTAGTCAAAAAGATCTTGGTAGCTCCATTGATACTGCACAAAAGCGGAGAAATAGGTCAGCGCGAAGCTTATTAAAAACCTATTTCTTTCGAGAAGCACCTTACCTCTTATATGATAAATCAATAAGGTAGGGATTTACTCTCCTTATACCTTTGTTTTTGTCAGTATTCTCAATGGGTGAGCCGATATTTCTTATTGATTTTGCAAAGTATCATAAATAAAAATTATACAAGTTAAATAATTAGTTTAATAAAAATACACCGCTCCCCCGGTAAAACAAAAGTTCAACCGGTTAAGTGTTCCCCGGCAGCGGCGCCAAAAACTTGATGTGTGGAAAGTATATGCAATTAAAATAACAAGTTTAAATTAAGGATATATTAAATAATACTATCACACAATTCAGACAAGATTGACCCGTTCATGTAATATAGCTTAATAAGTAAGTCCAAATTCGAACACAAGGAACACAAGAAACGTGATTCTTATTTATAACTAATTATCTTTTTTAATTCTAATTACAAATATTTTACAATTATAATACAAATAAATAAAAGGATCCAATTTACAATAATCTACAAGGTAAGGGGGACGTTTTAGTTCCGAACGAACATATTTATATTTATATTTTGATACAGATTCTAATAGATAAGTTTTAGGAACAACTTAGGTATACTCAATTGGATAAAAGATTATAATTATTCAAACTATTATTTATTAAACTTATTATATGTACTTATGTCTATTTGCTTTGTTGGCTATTATTACTGGTGATTTACTAATGTAGAAGATCACTTAGGGTTAAGTCAAATCCTCATCATAGCAACACAATCATAAGGTTACGCAAAGTGTTACTAATTAATAAGATCTGTCATCAATTTATTAATACAATTTCTATGGTTAGGCTTGAATCGCAGTATTACTTTATATTAATGAATCATTCTTCGTTTATCGCATAAGGTTAAGATCAAAACATAAACACAATCACTTAATTTATATAAACAGTTTATGGTCATCCTAGTTTAATATAAATTAGTCTAATTATGTCAAGAAACATCACTAATATATCATAATAAAGACAATTCTTGTATAATAAACATTCAATAATATAGTTACAACATAAACATATAATTCAAATAATAAACTCAATAAACATTCATTCAAACAATTATAATGAAAACCTAATTCACAATTAAATCAAATAAACAATATCATAAATAACTCAATAAGGTTATTAAAGTTACAAGGATAAAGAAATCGAACCAATTGAAGAACTAGTTTTTCCTAGGGTTAAAAACCTTCAAACCCTAGCTCTTTAACCTCCAAAATCGCACCTAAAGTCGACCTAAAACCCTAACTTTTGGTTTTAGTATTCTTGAATCGTATATCCTTAAACATGAATTAAGCCTCTATTTATTGTTTTGCTGGCCGACCTTCCAACCGCCGGTTGGGTTCTCCAACCACCGGTTGGGTTCTCCAACCGCCGGTTGGACTGTTTGATTCCAAGTCCAACTCCACGTGTTTCCACCGCCTTAAAACCCTAATACTCCAACCTGTCACACCCCCTAATTCGGGTTGCGGAAGCGAATCGGGTCGGGGCATGACTAATCAATAACCAAAGCACAAGATATATAGCAAACGACTCTAAATGAGACGTTTTTAGAAAGTACATTGAAATATAGTACAATACATAAGTTTTCAAAAGTGTTAAGTCATAAAAGTACATCATTAACGAGTTCGCAAATTGAATTCAAAGATTTTAAATACATAATCCTAGTACAAAAGATAATGCCGGTAAAATCTTCGTTAGTGTATATGCATGCGACTCGTACTAGCTTAGCATGTAAGTAGATCCTGCAGGGCCATCCTAATCTTGTTGCGTACCTGAGAATGCATCACTAAAAAGGTCAACCAAAAAGGTTGGTGAATCTCACAGGTTTATAGTAAGAACAGTTTTGAACACATCAAGTATTATAAGTAAGTAAGTATTGCACAGTTGCAATAGTTCGGTATACATTGCCATGAGCACCATAGTTGAAGCTTAACAGTAAGTAAGTAATTGCCCTCGTGAATGCTAATCCAAACATTCATGTGAAACGAGTAAGAAATGCCCATTTATACCTGTATGTTCGTGGTAGTGCGTGCTCCCCTGGGCGGGGATTGTCAGTCCCAAATGGATCCATTTACTAAAACTCGCTCTTAAGTCGATAACTAACAACTATGATTAAAGGGACTTCATTGGATTAAGTAAAACCCATGCAATCGATATACCAGTAAATCAGTAAGTAAATCAAGTAAGTAAGTTCATGTGTTCGAGTAAAACAAGCAATGCATCTTTCCCAAAATAGTAAAACAGTAAAAAGGGGCCGTGAGACTCACCTGTGGGTGCTAGCATTCCTAACCGCATGTATTATCCAATCCGTAACCTCCTAACGTCCTAAACATAAGAGATATATTAATATGAGTATTTGACGGTTTGTCAAATCATGCAAATGAAGTGTTTGTTTTGTAAGGTTGTGTAAGTCAAAATATTTAATATTCGTTGTTGTTCCTTGATTTTGAGAACATTTGTATTCCTCGAGTTGTGTCATTTGTTAGGCGTACATATATCCAAATATATATAAATCGTTTAAGTTTGTTTTATACTTTGAAAAAGCATATTTGTACGAATTATATCGTCTATATATATATATATATATATATATATATATATATATATATATATATATATATAAAAAGTCATCGTGTGTATATATATCTTTATATATATATATAATAGTCGTTTTGAGCTTAATTCGTTTAACTCATACGCATTTTATTTCGTTTAGAAAGAATTTATATTTTGTAGAAATTATCGTATACATTTTTACACAATTTTTAACACACTATTTGTCACTGATTAATTCAATGACTGTTTTACTAAATACAAGGAAATAGGTGCATAAAAATCTGTACAGTAAGCATATAAAGTTGTACTATTCCGTGAAAGTAGTAAAATCTTCCTTGACTATATCAGCTCCTTATGTATATATATATATATATATATATATATTTATGCATGTGTGATTGAGTAATAAAAAAAATGTATAAAACAAAGCTGGTCACAGGTATCGAACCTGTGACCTTGCAATTCAACCCACTAATCGTTAACCACTTGACTATATGTTGCTTTGGCTATAGGGCTGTGCATGGTCCAGAACCAGACCGAACCGGCTGATTCCCGAACCGAACCGAATCCTGAATTGAAGCTGAAAGTCGGACCGAGGACCGTACCATGAATCATGGTCTGGTCCGGTTCGGTCCGGTCCAGTTCTGCTCGGTTTGGTCCAAATTCCCGGACCGTTTGAAGCTTTAGTGTCTTGCGTGTAGCCAGTGTTTAAGAGCATATTTCAATGAATAAGTTGACATGTACTAATTTATAATCTCATTGAGTATGCCGGTGCTCTAACTTGACCTGATATTTAGACTTTTTTACAACTTATTCCAATAATGGAGAGCCGTCTATTAGTAATAGAGTGCATGGTCCAATAAAATACATGTACACAATCTTGTGATTACAAATAAATTGAATAAGGAGATCTAAAACATGTTGAAAACAAGTTAGGATCCACGATATATAGGGAATGTTTTCTATATTTTTCGGTTCTGGTCCGGTTCTCGGGTTTTTCGGTTCGGTCCTGGACCGTCCCGAAGACCGAAAATCAAGAAATGTATGGACCATGTACCGTCCCGGATATGCTCGGTTCGGTCCGGTTCCTGTTCGGTCCGGTTTGGTCCTCGGTTATTTTCGGTTCTTCCCGAAAAATGTACAGCCCTATTTGGCTATTAATCACAAGGTTTATATGTATATGTGTATTAATAACATCTTATTCAAAAATAAATGGAATCAAAACATAGTCACAGGTTTCGAACCCGTGACCTCATCGCTGCCAACCTCATGCCCCAGCCACTGAGCTAAGTGTGTTGTTTGTTCATATATTACCAAGTATATTATATATATCTATGTTTTTAACTGCTTATATTTTTGTTTCTCCACAAGCTCACAGCGTATGTATGGGTTTTTCATTTGCTACTCACGATTAATTCACAGACGAGTTTTCTAACTTTTGATCTTGGATTTACAAGTGACTATAACAATAATACTTGATCATGTATGTAATTTAAACTCAAGGTAAAAAGGAAAAGTGGAGATTTTTACCACACCAAAAATGGTGAATCAGAGGTGTAGATGATGATGGTGAGGAACCGTAGAAGATGGAGATGGTGACGATGATGATGGCGTTCGATTGCTACTGTTGTTCTTCGCGGTTTTGGCCGCAGGTGGTGTGGTGGCCGACGGTGGTGGTGATGCTCGGTGGTAACCGAGAGGAAGGAGGAAGGGATGAGAATGGTGATGATGATATAATATCTATGTGTTCATTTTTGTTAGTTTGTTAATGAAGAAGAATTAAGATGATATTGAAGATGAAAGGAAGAAATGAAATGAAATGAAGATCTGTGAATTATAAGAGTGAGGAATGAGGCATGGTTTAAACTTCAATCTGTCTGCTCCATTATTGGTGTTAGTTGTAATTTTTGTCCCGTTAATTTCGTGCACGGGTATAATTTTAGCAATATAAAATATAACATTTTATATTTTTATTCTCTAGATGTTTTCCAGATTCGTTATTCAAAGTCAGAAAGATAATATTTTGATTATTTTTGACTGTTGTATATTTGGTACAATTATTAATGCGAGTACCCAATTGGGTGCCAAATTTCAGTTGAATTACGAACTCATATTTTGAGGTAATGTTCTAAATACGTTCAAACGAATGAGAAAAATAGAACTTTTTATATTTTGACCCTTTGGGTATGTTTTACAATTGTTTCTGTTCGCGTATAATACAATATATATGTAATCGTATATTTAACGTGTTTTTCTCCACATTATAAATGTAAAAATACTCGTAATCAATAATTTCATTTTTAATTATTTTGTGTCACAAACTTTTGTATTTATTTTTGTCGAATTTGTTCCGATACGTTTGTACGTAACTTTAAATAATTACGTATATATTTATTCGATTACTTTTGTTTTATATTCGTACCGGGTACGAATGTAAAAGTTTAAATTTGGAGCGAATTTTTGGTCATTTTGACCGGGTGTCACACAACCGCCGGTTGGGCTTTCCAACCGCCGGTTGGAATGATTTTCCAGAATATTCTAATTACGGGCTCGGGCTTCAATTTGGACTCTCTTTCTTCTTTAACGGGTTCAACTTGTTTCCTCGGCCCAATTCTTCATTTTAACACTTTTGGTCTTTATTTCTTCAAGGTTTAAGCTCCTTTTTCTTCATTTCTTCATTTTCTTTCAGTTTCGGATTAGTTTTTGCTCATTTTTCTTCAATCTTTAATTAAAATACATTTCTGCAAATATTAACAAAATAAGTATCTAAAATCATATAAATGCACTAAAACGTATATAAATATAGGGATAAATTACTATAAAATATAATATCTATTTGATGCTTATCAGTAACCAACTTGTCAAAATTTGGCAATAAAAGAAAATATTAGGGGTGGCAATTTCCGAAACAACCCAAAACCCGACACGAAACCGACTCGAAAAAATTCAGGTTGGGTTGAGGTTTTTTTACCCAAGAACCCGTCAACCCGAAACCCGCCAACCTAACTATTTTTTGGGTCGGGTTTGGGTCACCTAATGAGTTTTTGGGTTGATCCGACAACCCGTATAATTTTTAAATGTAGCTAAAAATTTAGATGTTTTTTAATATAATAATACGACGTATTTAATGGTGTTATAGTATTAAATTTTGATGAACATAATAGGTGATACGAGTATTTTAATTTTATATACAATTTTATGCTTATTAATGTAATTTATTTGACCCGGAATTGATACGTTAACAGAAATTGACCCGAAAATATGTTGATCTCACTAGATAAATGGGTAATCTGGATCATATAAGGTTGTGTTGAAATATTCAACCCGATTATAAAATCAGACAAGGTTTGGGTCGACTAATTCTGACCTACTAACTCGATAACCAGAGCGAGTCAACTCGACCTAACCCGAATTGCCACCCCTAGGGATTATGAGTTTTGTCGATGCCCAAAAAGGACTCGCATTTTAAAATAGTACCATAAAAGAATTTAAATTATCAAAAAAGTTCAATTAAATGTGTAATCATTTTTACATTTTCTCTCTTTCAATTTTTGATCGGTTTTAGCTAATGTGGAGCTTATATCTTAAATATTCAATTAATATGTGACATTTTTGAACTAGAAAACATACGATATAAATACCAATTTTACTTTTTGAGTGTTTAAACCCGAATTTCATTTTTAGTATTAAATCTTTTTATTACACAATTTCAAAATGTTTAATCATTTTATGGCACGATTTCAAAATATTAAATCCTTTTATGACACGTTTTTAAAATGAAACGGTAATTTTGACCCTTAATTAAATTTTTTTGACAACTTAAATCCTTTTATGTCACGATTTTGAAATGTGAGTCCTATTTGGGCATCGATAAAATCGTATTCCCTTTATTGTCAAATTTTGACAAGTTAGATTACCTTTTTGGACAATTTGCCATATCTTCAACAATAATAGGCTCTTCCTCAAACGATTTTTTGTTTCCCTAGTATTGACTTCCTCACAGTTATGTGATTTTTTCTTTCCGAACTTGGCTATCATACTACTTCTTGGGATCAATCACTATTCACTACAACAAGAAATCATCAAATTAATATAAAGAAAACGAAAAAAAACCAACATGCACAAGATTTTTACTTGGAAACCTCTCAAAAGAGAGTTAAAATCACAGGACACTAAACTACTTAAATTCCATTTTACGCGAAAGATGATACAAGTTGGAGACTTTTCATCTCAACACTTTTGGATATTCTCACATTACTATCGGTAGAAATGTAATATATCACAATTACAGGGTACCCCTTGACTTTATAGAATCACCGCAACTGACCACACCAGACGGAATACAACTCACAATTCGACAATCATCAGACCTTTCTTTGCTCTCAACCTACTCATAAAATCCTAGCAAATATACATGAATACACAACAATCATATACTTCATCAAGATAACTTATTTTCCAATTTACTTGATCATCAAGACTCTCGTAATTTGGAAGTTTTAACAAATTATTTAACTCCATTTTAGGTAAGTATAGTTAAATCACAACAAATCCTCCCATGACTCGAATTCCATAAACTTCACTTGTGACATATATATCTCATCTTCAGCCATAACACTGGTTCTTCCTCAAAAGAAATTTTTGTAACTTCTCTCGTATTGATTTCCTCTCAGTTGTGTGATTCTCTCTCCGAACTTCGCTGTGATACAACCTGTTGGGATCGATCACTATTCACTACAAGAAGAAATCATAAAATTAATATAGCCAATAATTAAAGAAAACGGAAAAAACAAACACTCACAAGATTTTTACTTGAAATCCTCTCAAAAGAGAGTTAGAATCATAGAAAGTACTTAATTCAAATACATGTGAAAGATATTACTCCACAAGTTATATACGTTCAACTCTCAACACACTTGAATCTCATATTACTCTTGGCGGTATATTACATTGACGGAGAGCCGGCGAGCCGCCCTCGACGTTATAAAAACCACCGGAACTCACCACATGGATGGAATATATGCGACTCACAATTCGACTCTCATCACACCTCTTTTCTTTCAACCTTCTCACAAGACTCTGCTACATTTTACACAACACTCAACTAGTCCATCAAATTAACTTATTCTTCTATTAACTTGATCATACTCCCCATAATTTGAAAGCATAACCAGATTATTTAACACTATTTTAGATATTTTTAGTCATATCCCAACAAATACCGTGACTCTAATTAGGTACATATAGCATTACTCTTTCCTAAAACTTCACCTATGACATATCTCAGCTTCAACGATAATCATAATTCTTCCTTAAAAGAATTTCTTAGTTCTCTCTTATCAACTTCCTCGATACATATAAGATAAATATTTTTTTCTTTTACATATTAAATATGTTTTCCGAATATTTGAATGCACATATTCAAGGAACCGTATATCATATAAAGTGCTCCGCTGCATTACATATGTCTTTCAGTCTTTGTATGATACAGCAAAATATTAGATATATAATTGACTAATTGATCGACGAGGATAATAATAAAATATAAGAAAAGTGCTCATTGGATTCTTCAGTCTTACGTTCTAATATGCTCAAAAAGTCAAAGTTTATTGCAATCTATTGCTTCCAAATGCATCCTTCCTATCTTTTATTCTCAAAATTATAATAGTAATGAATAACATAAAACCAATTTAATTTATGCTTGCATTTTGGCAAATCTTTATATTTAAATGTCGATTTGAGGTTAGAAGGGTTGGTGACTTAAGACGAAAGGAGGTGCGGCTCTGATTCACTGCATCACAAGTAGAGTGCATCATAAACGTACACTACATCATAACAACATATCTTACCCTTAAAAAGCTTCATTGTATCTTAATTCCGTGCCCCTCTATACTGGCCCCTTAAATGGCAATCATTTATAAGAGACTTTTGTATACCAGCGTGTATATATATATAACAACATGACTCATTTTGTTACTAAAATAAATTGTAATTACTATTTCTTGATAATTTTCTTTTCTTTAGTCAATAATTATCATCATCACCATATGTGAGTTAGTTGGGTGGTTGATTTATGGTTGAGCTAAGATGATGCAATTTGAATTATAATTCATTAGTATTACAATTTTTGAACAAAATTTTACAATCTGTTTGTCAATAAAAATCTAATTAATCAACTTTTCTATACATTATCTAAAAGGTTTATAAATTTGTTGCATGCAATATATATTAACATAGTAGTATTATTTTAACCGGGGCGAATACAGAATGGGAGCACTGTAGGCAGTTGGCCTCACTAAAAATATTATATAAGGTAAATTATTACGGAGTAGTATTATTAAGGGTAATTTTTATATAAGTCCCTTTAAAAATAATAGAATTTTTTATATGTAAATGGTTTTTATATACGCCCCCTATAAAAAATTTGCCTAATTTGCTCCCTCAAAACTAAATTTTTTTTCCGCCCCTGATTTTAACCGCAAAAGTTTCGAAGATTTGTAGGTACTTTTTTGTAGATGAGGCAAAGGGATGTGGAATGAGATGATGGATGTGGTTGGCACTTTTTGGCATCAATATCTAACGTGATTTCTAAGTTCCAATACTCTGACCACCCGCTACATGATCCGATCATCATCTACTTTCTTCATTCTTACTCTTTCTTCTCATCATATAATGTATATTCTCATTCATTTTTAATTTATACTACTTATTATCTTGATTTATAATTAACTATTACCCTATGTTTCCTACAATTTGGGAGGTAAAATATTGATGTTAAAAGGATGACATCTTAAGTTAAATAATAATAAAAGGGCTGTCAATAAGATCCCTTGAACTTATTTATTAAACTCAAACTTTCCTTTATTATCATAAATCTTAATTAATTAATACATCACATATAAAAGGAAAGTTTCAATGAATTAAATACAAAACTTTAGTGTATTAATTATAATTTTGATTATATAAGGAAACTTTGACATCAATAAATGCACTTATTGACAGCCCTTAGCATTTCCCTAAAAAAAAAATTTATAAGTAAATACATGAATTTTAATTAACGGTAAAAAAAAATTAAAACATAAAGAAGTAGTAAAGCGGGTAAAAAATTATATGAGTTAGCATTCTCTAACGTTGAATTTAACATGATAGTTTATTAGTTTACGTTACCTTACAAACTCCAATTAACGAGTCATAAAGTTTAAAACTTAAAATGAATTTTTAGTTTATGTAATTTCATACTGCTATTTTAAAAGCACTTTTCAGAACAATACACGTTTTTTAATACTCCCTCCGTCCCTAATCTATTATCCAATATTCCTTTTTGAGCTGTACCAAATTAATTGTCCACTTCCATAAATAGATAAGAATAATGAGATAAAGTTCTTTTTTACCTCTAGTGTATATATGTAAGACAAAAAAGTAGGTAAAAAGTAGAGGGTAAGACTGTCATCTTACCAAAAAGTAAGAGAGATGATTATGTTTTCTTAAACTATGTGTTTTTTGTCTGGGACAATAAAATTGAAACGGAGGGAGTATATTTTTTCGTAAGATTGTAATAAAAACTGATTTCCTGTATAAAATTATACCTTTATTTATAGAATTTGAATTACAACACGGTAGTATACTAGAACTTGCTTCCTACTCTATAGATACAGACTCCGACTTGACTATAGGAGATATACATATATTAAAATCTAAATGTTTTGAACATTGAGAGGTTGATAATATTACAAAGGGTTTATTTTAATGGATAAACTTTTTCATATTTTTATATATTTAAAAGGGTTAGTAATGATTTAATCCTCAAAGTTTCACTTTTTTTCGTTTTAATCACTCAAGTTTTTTTTCTCATGATTTAATCATTCAAGTTTGCATAGACTTATTGGTTTAACCCTTCAAAGGGTTAAACCATTAAATTTTTGAAATTTAGATGATTAAAGTAGAAAAATTTAAAAGGGTAAAATCATTATAAAATATAGACTTTAAGGATTAAACCATCAAATTTTTGAAGTATAATCAAACTTTAGGTTTAAACCATCGAAGTTTTGAAACTTTGAGAATCAAATCATTAGAAAAAAACTTGAGTTGTTAAAACGAAAAAAATATGAAACTTTAAGGATTAAACCATTATTAACCTTATTTAAAAGTATAATTATCCAAAACAATAAAAGAAAGATTGCAACTAAATTGGTTGGACCTATAAATGACATACAATTAAGGCGAAAAGTACAAGCTAACACACACAACAGACAGCCCTGCATGGACCCTGTTTTCATCCCAACTAACAAACAAAATAGCTACCCCATTCTTTCCATCATTTATTTAAGGGTTTATGGACCACATAGCCAACGTACTTTATTTTTTGTCCCAATGTCACCAATGAACCGGTTTTATTACCAAGGTCGACACCAAACTTTTTACTTTTGTCTCAATGTCACCAACGAACTAATTTTATTACCAATATCGACAACGAACTTGTTAAATATGTTTTGAGGTCACCAAAATACCTTTTTTTAACGAGCTACGTTTTAAATTTGTTGATGTGGTGTTGCCATGCATTTCATATATGTGACCAGGCTTCCACGTAAGCTAAACTTGTACATTTATGGTTAATACTTCTTCTCCTATCGAATAACATGTAATTTTGGATTGCTTTACGATAATCACCACTTTTTCAGTGAATCTAAACGCAATTACTACTTTTTTTTTTTATCAAAAACGTAACCCAAAATTACATGTTAGTCGGTCGGAGAAGATGAATGTAACCATACGTGTACATGTTTAGCTTACATGGAAGTCTGGTCACATAAATGAAATGCATGGCAACACTACATCAACAAATTCAAAACGTAGCTCGTTAAAAAAAAGTATTTTGGTGACTTCAAAACATATTTAACAAGTTCGTTGTCGACATTTGTAATAAAATTTGTTCGTTGGTGACATTGAGACAAAAGTAAAAAGTTTGGTGTCGACCTTGGTAATAAAACCGGTTCATTGGTGACATTGGGACAAAAAGTAAAGTTGTTGACGATCCGGTCCATAAATCCTTTATTTAAAATATTTTAATATATATTTTATTTAATCTACTAATGTATAAAAAAATTAAATAAAATTATTTAAAAAAAATTACAGTTCAATCCTTAAAAGTACAAATTTTCAGGTTACTACACTATTCATTCGATAGCTATTGTAACATTTAACTGAACATTTTTAACTGAACATTTTATAGTAATTAAAGTTTCATTTAATTATCAATTAAATTAAATTAAATGTTATAAAAAATGTCAAACGGTAAGTATTCTCCAAATGTCAAAAGTTTTATTTACAGACGATAAAAAATAAAAGTAAATCATTTTAATTTACAAATATTACTACGAAATTCAAAGAATTACTCCTGGAAACAATACAATAGTATCTTACAATCATGAAAAACATTCAGATCTGTTAAGAGGATAATATATCAGAAATGATGCTAAATTTGTCACAAAAAGATTGATAATCGACAACCCGAACCGTTCCAGAGCCGGTTGCCTTTGCCTTAAGACCGAATCATATTTGAAGTGATGACAATAAGAAAATGAGCACACAATAAATAAGAAAAAAATACCTCTGAACCTGAAATTAAAATCTACAATTCAGATCTAAACACTTTTCCGAATTGAATTTCGGATCAATCAAACAAGTAAAACTAATATCAATCAGATTAACACATCTTAACAAACAAATTATGTGTAAATAAAAAAAAAAACTACATACACAAATTTATATGACTATATATAATAACGATGTCAGAATTCTGAATTCATATCATCATGAATTAGAATTCGAATTCGCATCGAATAATATAAATCACCTCCGTTTTTTTGACGAGTTTTTATTGATTAATTCGTAACTAGACTTGAAGAAGGAATCAATTTCATCTCTAGCAACGACTTCAAAGAACTGAAATTCACAGTGCAGTCTTCGTTTACACGACGGAATGAATCGCCGTTGTTTTTTAGGCGGTGGAGGACATGAGAGAATTGCCGGAATTCTGTTTTCCGGTGACGTCGGCGTTACGCATTCCGATTGATCAGGATCAATTGTGGATGACGATGATGAGGATGATTCGTGTTGTAATTGTGGAATTGAGATTGAGAGTGAAGGTAACTGATCAATTGCAGCTGGCGGTGGTTGTCGGAATTGTAGATCTGTGGACATGGTAGAAGTAGAAGAAGATGATGAAACTGAGAGAAATAAAAATGGAGGGAGATGAGTGTGGGAGTGTGGTTACTCTGTCTTTATATATTCGTTGAGACAGAGAAGAGAGAGGCGTGCAGTGTAAGGTAATCGAGTCATTCGGGGAAAGAATATGCCGCCAACAATTTTTTATTTTTACTTATTTACCATTATTATTTTTTACTTTATGAAATAAATAAAAGAGAATATTTTAAACATTTTGTAAATGGTTAATATCACTTTTATTTTACATGAATTGTGTTACATGTGTATACACATAACGTGTACAAGAAACATGTCTTACATTGTCTTCTTTTCAACAACACAATCGTTTAACTTGTTTAGACCACTTCCAAGGGTTCGTCGTTGGATCCGTCTTCCAGCTTCCACCAAACGATGCCATTGGGCGGTGGCGTCTTTGGTTGACTCTTTGTGACCACTGGGAGTAGAAGGAGAAAGAAGGGTGATAGTTGATTTTTTTATTTTATATTTTATTTTTTTTGTATAATAAATAAATATGGGGTTCATAAGCTCAGTTTTTCAGTCCACCATTGTTTAGTCTTTGTGAGGAATTAATGACATAACGCAGAGCTAGGAGTTCAGTTCTTCAATTGTCTAGTCTACCGTTATTAGTTGTCTTAGTACATAACTGTCATTTTATTGTGCGGATATTTGAAGTTTCTATGTATGTTATAGGGACTTAATAATTTTTTAAAATAACTATTTATATTACACCATTTGTCAAAATAGAAATATTTTCTAGCTTTTGATCCTCGTCACCTTTAATTGAGGTCTTAAGGTCTTTTTAAAGCTCAATATTCGTATTTATCTAATTAACCATTTTTCTTAATTTGTCTATTCATATTCAAAACAAAACGATCCTTACTGTCATGTGAATCATCATCATCAATTAAATGTACAGTAATTTAATGTGGTACACTAAACCTAACTTAAAATTTAATGTCTCATTAAATAAACGTAATAATTGAGACAATCGTGAGTTTATATTGTTAACAAATGTGCATTTTTTCTATAATATATACCTCTCTATTAATAATTTTTTCACCCTAAACTTGGAAATTTATAGGATTTATTTCCAGGTCATTTAATTTTTTTCTATAAAATATAATAGAAATTTGTTTGTTTCTTAAATTGTGAAGGTAAGAAATCTAGCAACTAATGAAGTGGGAGTAATTGTTAGAAATTAATAATGAAACAGAAGCTAAATAAATAGAAGTGTATTAATGCTCATTAAATATTATAAATGAACCAATCTGGAGGTTGGCCAAAACAACGTTGACAGTGAGAGATTTTTTATAATTTGATTAAATAAACTTTTTTTTTATCTAACATACCAAAAGCAATTTACTTTGTTTTTTAAGGGTGCTTTTATTTACGGGAACTCCTTCACCTTTTAAGAAAACTTTATAAGAAAAATTGAAATTTGAAAAGTGTTTAAATACGAGTTAAAAAAATATAAGAAAAGAAAAATTAAGAGCACGTTTAGTTACGGAAACTCACACTTTTTCAGAAAACTTTTTCAAGAAAATTAGAAAACGTGTTTAAATCCAAGTATTCCAAAAAAAATAAAAAAAAATAATCTAACAAAATGAAAATTCATATTTTCATTTTTATTCATATTTTCATTTTTATAATTGAAAAGTTGAAAACTAATTTTTATAATACTCTAGGTTCTCCATCTGCTCTTTCTTGAAAATTAAAAACTTTATCCATCAAATTTGAACGATTTTTCATTGCTATTCTATAGATGTGAAACAGTACTCGATCTCCGTACCTTAGAAAAGCGGGAAAAAAATGGAGAAAATTCTTTTGTAATTAAACGCACTTTAGATTCCTTTTTATAATTAAGAAGTTGAAAACAATATTTTAAGGTTTTTTTAATTTTTTCATCTATATTTTTCTTATAAAAAACGAAAATTTTATCCATCACATATTAACGCATTTGAACTCGTTTTTCTAAATTTTCATTGTTTTTAGAAAAGTGATATATTCTCTCATTTTCTAGAAAAACGAAAAAAAAAACTTAGAAGAAACGATATCGTAATAATGCAACCTACCCAGTACTAATTTCTACGATTTTGTTGTTGATGATAACTTGGTGTTTAAATTAAGTCAACCCCATACAGTGTTTGATTTATAAAATCTAGATAAGTAAATGTGTTTTTGGATCTGGGTGCTATCGACACGGCTTTGGGATTGCTGAAAACACAATCTTTCTTAATAATTACATTTCAAGGCCTTGTCTCTTTTTGGTACTACAATCCTAGTATCCTACTACACTACAGTTTACACTTTTTCTCTTTTTTTTTTTTCTTGTTAATGTTAGAAAAATAATAATAATACAAATATATTCAATATATATTTTTAAGAAGATGCTTGATGTGCCCTAGAAACATAGATAAAAAATTAAGCTTAAAGATTTAACTGCCGCGCTTGATAAAATAATTAACGAATATGAAGAGAAAGAATAAGTAAAATTCATGTATCAAAAGTGGTATAGTAACATTCAACTTTAGCCTTATATTATTAGGCATATTCAGCATTAGATTTATAAAAAATGCGACATAAATATAATTAACTGATGTACATAATAAAGTAACTCATAAAAAATTGATGATAAATAAAATTCGTGTGTCATGCACTAAAAGAATTCATTAATCATAATTTAGATAAATGCGTGATGGAAAAAGTGTTTAAGTGTTTAACTGAAATTATATAATGGATAGTGATCCATTTTGAGTGTTGCAATAGTTCAATATATGTTTGATGATGTACAATTAAAAAATGTCGATATACGAATTTATCACCTAAGAAAATTAGCATGTGAGATGTGGAGTTGTATTTGTTTATTTATTTTCCTACAAATAACTAAATTAAGAAGAAAATCTTATCAGGAAGGTGATACACTAAATACTAATAGTACTACTGTTCTTGCAGTCTGTCCACATTCATATTGCACAGTATCTTTGTATTTATTTTTATGAATATTTTTAATTGTAGCCCCCACATTTTTATCTACGGAGTATTAATTACTAATTAATTAATTAATTGTCATATACTCCGTATATTTTATTAATCTTCGCCATATGGCACAAGCAACCAATTTCAAATTATTATCATTTAAATTGTCTAGATTAATTTATTATAAATTAGGTCATCCTTCCACTTTATTACCTGTAGATCGTATAATAATAATAGATTATTGTGAAACCATAAAACTATAAATTTTATATATTATAGTGTTCGCTACTTGCTACATATTTATATTTTCAATTCACTATAAAAATTGAGATGATTTTAACTTTAATCACCATCATATTCATATTCATATAACAATTAGACAATTGACAATTGCAAAATTTGCATGACATTGTAGACTTGTGTAACGAATTAGTATTGAATCCGTAATCTTTTGTGCCTTTATCTTATAATAGCCCGGTTTTCCGTATAATGTAGTGTAATTGTAACAGGTTAAATTGGTAAAAGAAAATTATTTTGAACATAAGACATCAAATATATAGAAGTATATTTGAATTATGTTCACAGGGTGGGGTTCATTTAGAAAATAGGAATTTGTGTGAAAATGGATGAACCAATGATATTTGTCATGTGTACAAAGAGAATGCTCCACATGTACAAAACTCATTTACCCCCAACATCAATTATCTCACAAACGACAAATTGAAAAATTATGAAAATTGCACCATTAAATTCAGCGTTTTATCCTCTTCGATTTGCCGTCTCTCAAGGCATACTTTTGACAACTTATACTTATATAATTACAAAACTTGTACTAACGACCGGGTGTTATATTAATTTCCAAAACATAACTTCAAGTTTCCCAAAATATCAGAGTAGTCGCAACAGTAGCCAAACATTCCATCCAGAATCCCAAAGCCCATTCCATATCCCATACCTAATCTGCAAAATGTTAAATATCGAGGGGTTAGCTTACAGCTAAGTGAATGGAACTGTAACCGACAGTTCAATCAAGAAATAACAAATCTTACAACCAATAAACACATAAGCACATAAAAGTAAAGAGGACCGGCGGTTCCTGATTAGCCAATCAATAATCAAAGAACACCTTAAATCACTGGTATGTCATCACAGTGATGTACCGATAGTTTGAAGATATCTTCACTGACTAGGGTTCATCCATCAACTATGTGTATCGGAAACCCCGCCAGCCAAACAATAGCAACAAACCCAACCAGTGTTGACCTCTGAATAATCCACATAGTCACATAATGCATAATCATCATGCCATCATGGAATATATCAACCAATCAACCCAAATCAACTATAACAATAACCCAAATGATTAAACAATCAATAACCAATAACAAAGAAGGTTCACCCGTTGTAACCAAACCTGTTACAACAGTGTTGAACATAGGATTACAATCCCACTCACCAAAATACCCAGTCATCCACTCAGTAGTCTAATATCACTGAGTCTTCTCCGAATCTGAGAATACAACAAAACACTAAGTTAGTAACTCACTTCAAGACTTATAACATTGGACTTTACATAAATGCATAATATCGCCAAACAACCATTACATGGTTCGACCCATACAAACGTATTATCACAAGTTCTTGAAGTATTTCACAAACTAAACATTTATCAAGCTACCATATAACAATAACCAAGGTTCTAAGTGTTAATCTTATTAATTTACAAATACTCATTCATACTAATTAGTTTGTAATCATTTATCCCATTTCATCTTATCATCATATCTATTTAAGTAACTATAAGTTTAACATCATTATCCACATAATATATTATTACTGCAGTATAAACTTAGTCTTGATAATTCACAATTAGCATACAAGATTTAAACACAATTGTAAAAACTGAACTGCTGGACATCAAATCGCGTCGCAACCCTACCCCAATCGCGTCGCGATCTCTTAGAATCGCGTCGCGATTCAGTATAGTCCCAGACCTGCACACCTGCACAATCTGCTACTGCACAATACAACTCCGAATTTCATACTACAAACCAAATTTCCAGATTCAACTTCGAACAATATCAGTTATAACACTTTATACACATTACAATAACTTCACTAACCTATTTCCTAATATTATTAACACTAAACAATACATAATTCATGTCAATTTCACTTAATCATGGCATAAACCCTAACCAATTTCCTCAAACCTAAAAACTTGAAGAACCGTGTAATTATCATATATAATCATATATTCATCATATATTCACTAACAATCAATCAACTATCAATTTCATACATATAATCATAAACCCCTATAATTTATAATATACTTATGTTTATAGATAAGAACATGAAACTTACAAGTTAAAGAATAATGATACAAGCTGATAGTATAATCTAATGTTGATGATGATAAGTTCAAATCATTAGAACACTTGATTCCTTTTCTTCTCTTTTGATTTCTAAATGATATTTGTTTTAAGAGAGAATTTAAGAAAGTTATGGAACAAAAGAGAAGCCTGAAGAAAACTTAAAAATTAGGTAAAATGGGTCGGTCAATCCACCGCCCCCCCTATTTATCAGTGTATATTTTTATCCCATTTCTAATCTATTACCTGGAACCCGAAACCCATTTGCGAAAATAATAACTTTTATTTTACCGACAACTTTATTAATTTAAAATAATTAATATTTTATCAGTCACAATAGATCCTGTGACTCTTTTACCAATTTATTTTCAAGTAACCCAATTAAAATATTTTCCATTACTTTAAATAATCATCTTAATTCTAGACTCGAAATCTGGGTGTTACAAATCTACCCCCCTTAAAAAAATTTCGTCCTCGAAATCTAATCACACCCAATTATCCCCGGTTATACCAAAATATTATAACCACATATGATCCACTAAATCAAGAAAGTCATAATCTCTTAATAAGTCTCGTCACTAAGTCATTCATTGTTTCAATTTCAAATTTATCACATAATATACAATCATATAACTCTAATGCACATATCAACCATAAATGTTCAATTTCAGATCATAACTAATAATCAAACTAATATTCATATCAACCTGTAATTTCAAACGCGAATTCAATATACTACTATTTTTAACTTTTTCAACCTTAACCCACAATTCAATTAAAATTTCATAATCACCTTTCTCAAGTTTACCCGTAACAAAACCAATCATAACTAAATGATTTTATGCCCATGCACCCAAAACTCTTTATTAAACGTTTAACTTCCATAGTCAACACCTTATTATATTAACACTTCATATATTTAATATTTGCTCTTATATAAACTTCGATTCAATGTATTTATCATACTAATAACTCTTTCTACTCAAACAAAATCAGCATGCCTCAATTATGACTCCATACAAGTCATACACATAATAATACTCTATTTGTACTTTTCTAAATTTCCTAAAAATGACCATTTAAAACATGTCACTATTTTATAACCATTTTGACTCTTTTTGTGACACAATCAAAACACAAACCATTCATTTTCTGACATGAACACTTTTGCAATACATTTCTAACACCGTTTAGACTCTAACTACAAGTTCCATTCATATCCCTTCGCTTTCTAACTCATTTACACATGCAAACTCATTCTTGATCCATTTTAATCCGTTTACTACAATGACCAGAATTTGACCATTTCAACACTCAATTTCCATAATCACATTAATCCCTGTGATACTTAGTAACCTTAACAAGTTCATGCGACATAGCATAATATAACAACGGTGATCAAGCGTTGCCAGATTATGTTGTTCACACTTTCGGTGTCATGCAACTTCATATCATAATTTATCAATATGTTTTCTTTCATTTAAACTCATATCACTTATTCAATAATAATCACTTCCTTTAATTAGTTCTTATTAACAAGTACAATCATCAAAGACACATAACTAAGGAAGCATATTAGTCTGACCCAAATCAACTTTACTACTAAACAAGTAAACAACTCAAGTTAATTGAAATCCAAGTAAGCTTATCGAGGATTACCTTATTCTCTTCAACAAGCCTCATATACTGCCGTCTCTGTGCCCAAAACAACAACTCAAACTTGATAAGTGTTAGTACCTATCATACCAATCAATTTCCCTTACAGCGACTAACTGATAAGCATCAAATAGATAGTATATTTTATAGTAATTTATCCCTATATTTATATACATTTTAGTGCATTTATATGATTTTAGATACTTATTTTGTTAATATTTGCAGAGATGTATTTTAATTGAAGATTGAAGAAAAAGGAACAAGAACGAATCCAAAACTGAAAGAAACTGAAGAAAATGAAGAAATGAAGAAAAAGGAGCTTAAACCTTAAAGAAATGAAGACCAAAATGTTATATTGAAGAAATGGGCCAAGATGAAGATTAAAATCCGTTAAGAAAAGAAGAAGGCCAAAATTAAGCCCAAATCCGAAGTTGAAACATTCTGGAATTGAAGTCCAACCGGCGGTTGGAAATCCTAACCGGCGGTTGGAGTATTAGGATTGTAAGGCGGTAGAGACACGTGGAGTTGGACCAGGATTCAAATTGATCCAACCGGCGGTTGGAGGTCCCAACCGGCGGTTGGGAGGTCGGCCAGAAAAAGTATAAATAGAGGCTTAAGTTTAGGTTTTTCATATACGATTCAAGAATACCAAAACCGATTATTAGGGTTTTAGGTCGACTTAAGGTGCGATTTTGGAGGTTAAGGAGCTAGGGTTTGAAGGTTTTTAACCCTAGGAGAAGCTGGTTCTACAATTGGTTCGGTATCTTTATCCTTGTAACTTTAATAACCTTATTGAGTTAATTCATGGATATTGTTTATTTGAATTACTTGTTAATTAGGTTTTCGTTATAGTTATTTGAATGAATGTTTGTTGAGTTTATTATATGAATTATATGTTTATGTTGGAACTATATTATTGAATGTTTATTATACAAGAATTGTCTTTATTATGATATATTGATGATTGTTCTTGACATAGTTAGACTGATTTATATTAAACGAGTATGATCATATTAAGTTTATATAAATTAAGTGATTGTGTTTATGTCTTGATCTTAACCTTATACGATAGACGAAGAATGATTCATTAATATAAAGTAATATTGTGATTCAAGCCTAACCTTAGAAATTGTATTAATAAACTGATGATAGATCTTATTAATTAGTGATACTTTGCGTAACCTTATGACTGTATTGCTATGATGAAGATTAGCTTAACCTTAAGTAATTTTCTACATTAGTAATTCACTAGTAATAATAGCCAACAAAGCAAATAGACATAAGTACATATAATAGATTTAATAAATAATAGTTTGAATAATTATAATCTTCTATCAATCTGAGTATTATTAAGTTGTTCCTAAAACTTATCTATTAGAATCTGTATCAAAATATAAATATAAATATGTTCGTTCGGAACTAAAACGTCCCCCTTATCTTGTAGATTATTGTAAATTGGATCCTTTATTCATTTGTATTATAATTGTAAATATTTGTAATTAGAAATAAATAGATAATTAGTTATAAATAAGAATCACGTCTCTTGTGTTCCTTGTGTTCGAATTTGGACTTACTTATTAAGCTATATTACATGAAAGGGTCAATCTTGCCTGAATTGTATGATAGTATTATTTAGTATTTCCTTAATTTAAAACTTGTGATTATAATTGCCTATACTTAGCACACATCAAGTTTTTGGCGCCGCTGCCGGGGAACACTTAACCGGTTGAACTCTTGTTTTACCGGGGGAGCGGTGTATTTTAATTAAACTAATTATTTTACTTGTATAATTTTTCTTTCTGATACTTTGCAAAATCAATAAGAAATATCGGCTCACCCATTGAGAATACTGACAAAAACAAAGGTATAAGGAGAGTAAAGCCCTACCTTATTGATTTATCATATAAGAGGTAAGGTGCTTCTCGAAAGAAATAGGTTTTTAATAAGCTTCGCGCTGACCTGTTTCTCCGCTTTTGTGTACTATCAATGGAGCTACCGAGATCTATTAACTAAGCTTTGTAAAAGAAATTTAATAATTTGATTAAATATGTGTAATTATGTAAATGTATTCTATTTGTATAATATGTTTTACTTGTATTATATGTGTTCTAAATTAAGTGATAATTTGTGTATACAGACTTCGTTAACTGTTATTGAAATGGAAAATAAGCAAATGGAAATTTTGAATGAAACTGTGGAATGCAAGGATGTCTGTGTTGATGAACATTCTCTTAGGACATTTGGTAACCCTACACTAGATACTATATCTGAAGAAGAGGAAGAGGATTTAGAAAGTATGTCTGAAGAAGAAGAGAATGACTTAGGTATTAACACTGAGGTTGAAGATACTAATTTAGGAAGGATACTTGTGCCAGTAGTTAGTACGAGAGGTGGAATGATTCAGTTTTTAGAAGTTGGGAAAGATGATACATATCATATTATGGCTGTAATCAGGGCATCTACTATTGACTTTACACCTGAACAAAAATACATAATTGAGAAGATTGAAAAAGAATATGAAGACTGGTATAATCCTAACCAAACCCAGATGGTGAACTATTTTGATAAATATATAACTGAACTGATGGATACGCTATATCAGCAAGAATGTAACACCCCCAAATTTATTGTTTAGCGGAAGCACGATTTGGGTGTTACGAATCAATAATCACAGCACAAAGATATATAATGAACGACCACTATATGCGTCGTTTTAACTTGTATTGATAAAAACAAAGTTTACATCAAAATATTGTTTACATTAGCTCAGCTCGAAATTGAGAGATTTAAGTACATAATTAATCTATACAAAATATAATAATGCAGCTAAATCTCTGATTGTTTGCATGATGACTAGAGCTAATTGATCCTTACTTGAGCAGTCCAACCTACTGCTGGTCACCTGTGATACATGCTAAAATTGGTCAGCGAAATGCTGGTGAGCTCACAGGTTTGTATGTCAACACATATGTTTGTATGAACCGCAAGATTTATAATTGAATTTATAAAGCAATTAAGCAAAATAAAAGTTATACAGCCATGAGCACATAGTTTGAGCTTAACTTGAGTTGTCAGGCCCACTTAAGGAAACCTAACTTGAAATGCCTCCTACGAGTGCCTAATCTACACTCGTCTTCCCAAATGCTAATACATCCGTTTGACCAGTTAGTGCGTGCTAACCCGGATGAGGATTGTCAATCCTATATGATATCATATACTAACATTCACGCTACTACGTATTATCAGACTATGCTATGGAGGGCTTTAAATTGATTACCTTGAAACTCATGTAGTATGTGATTTGATTTGTACTTGCGTTCAACTTGTAAAACAAAACGAGCAATAATATCACACCCCTTATTGAAAAGCAGTAAAATAGGGGCCATGAGACTCACCTGAGTCTTGAAAGTTTGGATTAATAACTTGGATTGATTTGTCTTGAAGTGTTGTCTGAAGACTTGTAACCTGAAGGTGTCCATGACACGCGATTGTTATTAATTGTTTAGGCATCTCGAAAGACGACTTTTATAGTTGTTTGTCCAAACTACCCCGATTTGGTTGATTGACTTGTATGTTTGAAAACGTGTACGGCCCGTTGGTGATTAATTGTAATAATGGTTTTGATGTTATCACATTGACTTCGAAGCGTTATACTTGAAAAGCAAATTCCATTATGTTTGAAAAGTTGTATCGCATAAGCGTTTTGAAGTTGTACAAGTTTGACACTTGGTGAGAAATGTGCTTACGGAATCTAAGTACGGGGGTCCGGGGGCAGCGCCCCTGGTAGCGGGGTCCAAGGGGCAGAGCCCCTGGTTGGGGTCGAGCTGCCAAGTCAGCTTGGAAAATTTTTATTTCTACTATATTGGTTTGGTGAAAAACGCATCTGGACTTGAAATTGGGTGAACTCAAGTGATAAAATTTAGAGTCTCGACACTTAGTGAAAATGTGAATTTTTAAACTTTATGTTTTATGCGACACAAGATGCGACATAAAATTCGTCATGTGACACAAGGGTTGTGTCGCATAGAAGTGCGACACAAGAGCTTAGCGACACAAGGGTTGTGTCGCATAAGCGGATAATGCTGATTCAACAGCGACATAGCGATTGTGTCGCATGGTATTTGCGACATAAGGTACGACACAATATTGTGTCGCAATAGGTCCGACATAACTGGGTTTTTACGACACAAAATACGACACAATGGGTTTTATACAACACAACCTGCGACACAAGGCTTGTGTCGCAAAGATGAACATCAAAACAAACCCAGCGACTGTCGATAATTTTCGACCCAAAACTCAAATCTAACCCATTTTTAAGCTATAAAATCGTGTTTTACCTTTTGTAATGGACATATATAAACCCAAATAACCTACACATGTAAAAATAAGCTAATACGAGAGGTTTCAGGATTTTGTCGGAAACTTACAAAGTGGCGAAATGAAAATCCGGAAAGATAGGATTGTAGATCGTAGCGTGGTGGTTCCGTTTCTGTAAAAATCTTGATGATTTGATGTCGTTTGGTGGTAGTATTTTATGATTTAAGGTGGTGGTGGTGTGTTAGTTTTCTTGAAAGAGAAAAGAGAGAGAAAAGGGAAAGTGTAGGTGAAAAAATGAAGAAGAAAATGAGGAGGGAGTGGGGTTTTGATGAAAGCCTCACTTCCTCAGCTCCTGCATTCGTGCCCCGTGCGGTGTTCGTTTTCCCAATCATTTAAATGTTAAATAATTATTTTATACGTTTAATTATACGTTTTAAAAATACGAATATTTATTCGATATTTTTGTTGAAGTATTTCATAACATACTTAATTGTTGAGTTATAAAAATATAACGTTATCTCGTTTTGTTTGTTTGCGCGTTTAACATTTTTAATCGCGTATACCTTATTTATACGATACGAATTTGCATTGAGTTATTATCAAAATAATATCTTGGATAAAATAGTGTTATTAAATAATATTTTATTATTTAATAAGATCGTTCACCAACGTCCGTATTACTTGAACCGAATTACATTCGATTTGAAATTCGTACGATTTAATTAAATCGTATTCTCGTATATATTCAGCAATATATATTAGTTGATATACAAATCAGCCTAACACAGAACTAATTACATGTATTAAAACTTGATTAGGTACTAATCACTAGTCCTAATTTGACGGGTGTCACAAAGAAGCTCAAGAGGAAGATTTCTTTGAAGGTTAGAAAATTTTGTATTCATGTGTCTACAGAGCATTGACTAGATATCCGTTTCCTTACTCTGATAAACAAATTAGTTTATTGGAATCTTATAAGAATCAAATGGATTGGGCAACTGGAAATCCAACGCAGATGGCAGATATTTGTTTGATAGAAGAATTGCAGGAAGTAATTAGCTTATTGGAACAAAAAGATTATAAGAATTGCAGCACTTACTATGTAGAGTGTACGGTAGAATATTATGTGCAACAAATAATCAATGATTTGTACTATCCAGCACAAGATGAGCTGAAGAGGAAAGTTCCGGATGGAATATCTGAAGTGGCATTAGTTAATGTTACGAACTATGTGATTATGGAGCTTAAGTCAATTTTTCATGGGATGAATCATTTTTGTCACAGTAATCTATTTCATTTAGGATTATCTCAAATTTATACAAAAATGATAAATATGTTTAGATTTTCGGGATTGTTATTTACTGAGCGTCAGAGAGAGTTAATGAAAGGAATAGTATGGGAAGTTGAAGAGGTTGTAAGAGATCCTACAAATAGAAAGTATGAGATGTTACATTTAGGATTTTATGGATTTATGGATGAGTTAAGACGTAAGCATCAAGAGCGTGAAATTAAGGAAGTAAATGGATATAAGGTGATTAATGAGGAAGGACAGGTAGCAAAGACAATAAAGAAAATAATGAGGGAATTTTACGAATTGCAAATAGCAGCTGATGAACATCACCGACATTTTGAAGACTCCACTGCTAGAGTACCTGATATCACTAAAACCATGTTTAGATAATTTTTAAGAATCTTTCCCCCTGACCAGAAAATCCCTGTAACCTTTATGCTGTCGAATGGTTACTATGTTTCACCACTAGCTCGAGAATGGGTTCATCAACCTTGAAGACATTCGCACATTCTTATTTTTATTTGGGTTGTTCATTTTGTTATTAGTTACGATTTCTTTTAAACTTTCGTTATTTGTTTGTTGACAGTTATTGAGTTTTTAATATATGTGTTATTTTATGAATAATGGTCAATTTCATATATATGCTTAAATGTTCTTTATTAGTATTTACGTGGTTAAATATTTTCATATTAATCTCGGTTATATTATATAAGGTATGGTACTTTTTAATTTAATAACCATATTGTATGCCTGCATAAAAAATCATTTTAAGGTTCATATTGGATTTTATCCTCACTTTTATAAGTTTTTTTTTATGACATCGTAAAATGTTTTTAATGTTGGTTTCACAACTATGAGTTATTCTATAAGAATTGTTAAAATACTTTGATAAAATAATGGAAGTAGGTACGAAAAATCTAACTATGTTATATGCTAGAATCTAACATATACACCATATTCTTAATATATTGTTAATTTAGTGAATGAATGGTTTTTCTTTGAATAATGGTATTATTTTCTTATTAAAGTGTGGATACATTAATCTAGTGATTGCTTTTATTTAATTGCTCTTTATAGTTAGGATTTTTAGAATCTGAATTGTATATCTGTTTTTGCTATAAAGATAATTACTATAAAATGTTTTACTAGATAATGATATGAAACATTGATGAAAAGACTTTTAATCAATTATTTAAAGTAAATGAAGTTTGTTCAATAAGTTTAACATTATTAAAGAATTAGTGTGTTAATATTAGAAATATTGTGTGGCTATGATCAATAGAAAACGTTGCTAATTGAATTAAATAGGGTTAATATGATAAAAGTTAAAATCGTTGCTATAAACCAACATAGAGCTAACATATTTAACCAACGGTTGAACACTTTTTAGAATCTTACCAGTATTGAATTAGGAAATCGATAGTTGTAGGTACCCAACTAGAGATTGAATACTTTTTAGATTTATTTGGAGATAATCTGAATAGCAGTAGTTTAATAAGTTTATAAGAAATAATAGCATGTGTTTATATAGTTTGAATTATCTCTAATTTGTTATTCATTTTAATATTTGGTACATTTAATTTGTTTGTCTGTTTATTTTTAGAATACCATTGCCACTTTTCGAAGTTGGCATGCGTTCAAGTATAGTACAGCTGAACAATGCATTATTCCTCTTAACTATGCATTAGAATTGGAATTTTTGGAAATTTAATAAGTTTATCTTATTAATTATGAACTTTGTGGGTGTGTTCACTGGAAACCCTCACGAGACTATAACTCGTTGTCGCGGTCCCAGCGGTCGGTCGGATTTTAGAATCCGGGTCGTCGCACCGACGGCTACCGAGACGCGCGAACGGTTTGAAAGTTTTAAAAATTTATATTTGCTGGGCTCAAACTATGCAAGCTACCTACCTTGTGGGTAAGGCGGAAAGTATAACTCGAGTGTCGTCCAAAATCGGAACGAATTGAATTGAATTGGAACCTACCAAAGATAACTTGACAATAGGATGGGTTTAAAACAAGGTAGGTATGGGTTTTGGTTTTATCTAATCTAATCTAAAGACAGAAATTAAAGTGCAGGATAGTAAACGAGAATATAAGCAGCAGGTAGAGAGTCATTGCTGAAACTTCGACGATTAGGGTTTCGGGTTAATATTATATTGATGATCGGTGATTACTCTGGTTAAGAATCTTCTACACAGTTGGTGTAAACACTAGGACCCTACGTCTAGGTGTAACCCTAAAGCATATGTCACTGAATCCTAGGTTATCCTGATTCTGGTCAGATGGGACTGTCTTCAGACCCACCTCACCGTCTCTTTCGGAGACCAAGCGACCCTCTGAACGGGGGTTAAGGAATAAGGAGACAGTCCACAACACTGACCTTTCTTAACACCTATGTCTATCCAATTTTAACAGAGTAATACTGGTTGTATGCTGAATAAGTTAAACTATCGGTTAAGTAGAGTTTAGGGGTTTTAAGCATCTGGGAACACAGCCGGCATCCTTGCTTTCATTTCCTAACTCATGTTTTATCTGTTTAAGTTCTTAATACTTCCGTCATGGATTAGACCCTCCTTTGCCATCGGTCGTTCATCCCTAGGTATGCGTACTGTGTATAGTGTCCTTATTTTCCACAGTACTCTAACCCTAGGTATATCTACGGTGTTTTAAAGACCTATTATATCTTTACACAGCTTTATAACCAGAGGTAGTTTAACGGTGTACTATAGCATTTTCACGGCTTAACAAGACCTAGACCCGTGTCTGGAAGTGTTGCTTCCAGGTAATCCACGGTGAGATAGACCACCGGCATTTCCTAGGCTTCCACGTATTTGTACTCTACCAGCGGTATTTCCAACGCTATACCAAGTATTCTGACGTGTTATGGCGATCTCACAGTTTCATACAAACAGGAGATAACTGTGTATTCGTAGTTAGGGTTGATCAGATCCTATCCTAAGGCAACAGTCACGTGAGAGACCGGAAAGGGTGATTACTTAAGTCTACATCCAGGATAAGTCTAAACATGTATGCAGCATAACAACTACCAATCATATATAAGATATATTAATTAAACATCATCCCTAATCCTAACATCTACATTTCAACAATCACATATTAATCTAGCTAATCAGCATGGCAACAATCATAGATCGTACTGAAATAATATGCAAAGTAAACATTATAACAGTAAGAAAGTAAGATAATATCACCGGATTAGAAAAGTAATACTGAGGATTACAACAGTCTGACTTGAATAACCTTGCTACAGCTTGA
The DNA here is from genome assembly GCA_949592205.1 of Helichrysum umbraculigerum. NCBI lineage: Eukaryota > Viridiplantae > Streptophyta > Magnoliopsida > Asterales > Asteraceae > Helichrysum > Helichrysum umbraculigerum. The sequence continues at coordinate 67,196,725 of CATIUR010000003.1, forward strand.
TTACCCAATTACAACTTTCCTCTAGCTCTAACCGCTAACTTATATCTCTCTAGTTCTCCTCTAACTCCTAAGAGTAGTGCTAGAGAGAGAAACTAGAGAGAGAACTAACTACAAGAACAATTCTCCTCTAACTCCTAAGAGTAGTGCTAGAGAGAGAATTCTAGAGAGAGAATTCTAGAGAGAGAAAGAGAAGTATGTGAAATGAAAGGTGTAAGGTGTGTGTTTGAAATGAATGAGGAGGCTTGGTATTTATAGGAGAATGAGGTGAAGCTTGGTACAAGTCACAAAGCATGAAGAACAAGCACCAAAGCGTATACGGGGGGTACTGGACCAAGGGGGGGCAAACGGCACCTCACAAGCCACCAGGCCCCGTATACGGCACCCCAAGGGCCGTATACGGCACCTAGGGTACCGTATACGGTACCTAGGTGGGCAGGGGGGGTTGGTGCTTGGTTTGGCCTCCGCTTGTTTCTCGGTTGCTTAGTTCGTCCGTATCTTCTTCGTTTGGGCTCCAATTTGCTTGATTCTTGCGCCGTTGGCTTCGTTTTTCCGTTACGCTTCTAATGACACTAAGTTTTCCAGATTTGGAAGTGTTTGACTTTTGCATGTTCCGGATGACGATCGACAGGCTTCTAGACTGCACATCTTCTTCGTTCTTCACCCGTTTCTCTTGATTCTTTCACCACCGATCTTGGATTTTCCTATTGAATCATAAAATATGCATTAAGATCTACTTTGATAGGATAATCAAGAATGGAATATTTAAGGTGATAGTTTTGGCCTCGGTTTCGTGCAAAATGGATGTTTTTACTGATTTTTGTAGCAACGCCCGAATTTAGACTACCTTGGTCATTTTTGATGATAAATGATTGTTTTGAAATGTTTTCACCAAATAATAGTCCAAAAAGTGCGGAAATAAGTACTTATAAACATGACTTTTTGGGTCACATCAAGTATCCCACACTTAAGCGTTGCTTGTCCTCAAGCAACACTCAGTTGTGTCCCTGTGAAAACATTTTATAAATTTTAGGTGAGTTAGAGCACCTCCAAAAAGTTACCACTTTGTCATATGGGAAAATTATTTAGAGAACATAGGGAAAGCTAAGATGATCCTTTTAGAAATAAGTATTGACTTTCCCAGGCATACTTTCCAAATCTCGTGATCTTGGAGTATACATGACTAGGAGATCTCACTAAAGGTGGTCACTCAATTCACTCAGAGTGTATAGGGTTTCCTATCAATCTAGCACAATTGAAATCGCTCAAATAGCCAGTCATGCAGCACTCATCATCATAAGCTTGGTCGAGAATCGGATCTCCACCACTTAGGAAGAGGACGACGCTAATTATCCCAAGACATTCGAGTGGGTTGTAGTGTTTGTGAGGGTTGAGGGGTATGGATAGTGGTGATTTTTGGTTATAAGGGGTTGCTTATCATGGGCATTCTAAGAATCATGAAAAACTTATTGTAGAAAGGAGAGGATAGCTACTCGTATTTCATCGAATCTTTCTTTGAAAGATTGATACTCTGAAGCACTTTTATCTTTATTTTCTTTTCTTTTTCTTTTCTTTCTTTTTCTACTTTTTATTTTCTTTTCTTTCTTCAGAACTTCTTTTCCAGAGAACTTCCAAGGATATTTTTTTGATTTTCTTTCGGAAATCTCTTCTTTCTTATTACGGACTTCTTCGAGTCTTTTCTTCTGGTGCCAAATTTTCGCACCCTTGATTTTCTAATTTTGGTGAACACGGAGGAGTAGATCAATTTAGAAAGAGATTCTTCAAGATGTTTTTCATAACCTTAGAAATTCCAAGATAAGTTGTTGGGAATTTGGGAAAAGTGGTTAAAGATATAGGGTTTTGAAGAAACAAAAGGTTTAGGCTCAAAGGGTTTTTCTAGGCGGATCATCGATACTAAAAATGAGTATCGGAAGGGTTTTGGGCTTGAAAAGGTATGTAAGAATGGGTTTAATCCTAAGGAATGTCGAGATCATCTAATTGCACCTATACCGCGTACGGTACTCTCCAATGTGGTCTCGAAACGTATGTCAGGAACAAGTTCTAATTTAGAGATACTAGCATCGGCACACACAAGAAATGAACAATGTAGAATTTAAAATGAATGCTTTTAAGGCTCAAAACCTCACTGCAAATTTGGGTTTGTATGTGCCTAGCCATGCTCCTTAGATTGTTAATACTTATTTAAGAAATTTCTACCTTAATTTCCCTAATATTCTTGAATAACTAACTCATATTAGAAATGGTTCCTCTTTGAAAGAAGTCGTAACTCAAAAATAGTAGAGCTAGTCGGATGATTTGGCTCATACTTTCTTATTTTTGTTTAAAAAGTTTTGAAAATTTTGAAAATTTGAGGAACATTTTCTGAGTAAAGCTATTTGGACATTAAAATCTGTAAAACATTTACTTCAAGGTATTCTATACCTGCTATCCCACACTTAGAGGAACATTGTCCCTAATGTTCTCTTGAGTTGAGATTATATTTGAAAATATAATCCCACACTTAGAGTTTGAACATATAGAAATTGTTTCTCAAGTGTTTGTTTGGGCTGGAATCCCACACTTAGGGATAAGTTTAGGATAGAGTATATATTACTTTGCATTCCTAAGCTAACAAAATGAGTCAATGTAAATGAGGTGAAAGGTATGAAATTCCCCAGATGACGATTAGACGTTTAGAAGCGAAAGCTGAGAATTCGAAGATCTTCATTAAGAGTGATTCAGCTCCGCATGTCCTATTCTGGTGCACATCGCGTTCTCATTCATGCTTAGCTAAGAGTCGATCCATAATGTAATTGGAAATTCTTATTAGTGAATTTCACACTTTTGTGATTTAAGATTTGGAGACGATTCTGGCTAAGATGTCTTGGAGTGTGGGTTGAGATTCCACACTTAGATCTTTGAAGAGTCTGCGGTGCATATGCGAGTTTCAGAAGAAGATAGACCAAAGCTCCTCTCCTGAGATGTGTGTAAGTTCCGTGGTCAGCAGTTGTGAATTCCTTGGTTATATGTCTTTTGTTATCACGGTTCTTTCTTGAACGCTCGTCATCTCATATGGTCTCGCTCATTCATCACACATTCAATCACTTATTCTAAACAAAGAAACAAACATAATAAGTAAATACGATAAACGAAATATAATAATAAAGTATCAACCATAAAGGTTGACAAATATCCCAAAAGTTTAACCAAGTGCAAGATAGAGATCACTGTAATCAATATAATACAAAAGTCAGTGATATGAAATATGAATCATAAGATAAGTAGTCTAGAATGGAGGATCCTCTGCTGGTATGTCATCAGGCTGAGCTGGAGGTCCTGCAACTGACTGCTGTCCGCTAGATACCCTCTGCTTATCTGGAGGTAGTAGTCCTCTCTGAATCAATATCTGCCTGAGAGTCATCGCTGGAAGCGCCATCATATCATCATAACCCTGTGCGAGCATGTCCGCAGTGGTAACACCTGCCGTTTGCAACATATCAAGGTAGAGCTGCCTGAGAGTGCACTCAGTAGGAACCTGATCTGAGAAGATGGGGCCCAAATCCAAGTAAGGGCCGATGCTACCAGTGAACAATGCATCGGTACCAATGTAGAGCAGATCTGGTCTGTATGATGTGCTAGCCTCTGGATGCTGGTCATGGGTCGGAATGGGTACAGTCGGATGAGGCAATGATGCCTGCTGACGGGCTGGTGATGGTATGTGTACTGAGTAGACTCTGGCTATATCAGATGTGGATCTGTGAGTGGGTAATGGTGCGGAGTAGGTGGCAGGTGTGCGTGGGCGTCTATATGGATGTGGTGGCTGAGTGGAGGTATGTGGATGTGGTGGAGGAAAGGTGGTGTATGGGCGAGTGGTGGTATATGGGTGAGTGGCTGTATGGGTAGTGGGTGGAGGTGGTGGTCCACATCTATATAAGAAGTGATCAGGCTCAGGAGTACCATGTGTCCTAGCTGTCAGAACCTGCTGATCACGGATAACCTGTAAAGCATGTAATAGATAGTACTGAGTAAGAGGAGTGACCGAATCCGTGTGATGCACAACGGCCTGTGTAGGCAATACTGATGTGTCTGCTACTCGTGATGTCTCAGGTATCTCTGCTGCAACTGGTCTCTGTGGCTGGGGACCAACATCTCTATCCTCTGTAGTCACGCGCTTCCTGGTCATGAAGCATCCAGGAATGGGCTGCCGAGTCTGATACCATAAGCACTGTCTCTCAGGTCCCTCATCAATGATCCTGATCAACTTACAATACTCTAGATCAAACGGCTGCGAGCTAGCGTGATGGGTGTAATCCTCACGGTGACGGTCAGTGAGAATCCCCATGCCGACTAACAATCTTGTGATAATGGCTCCCATGAATACGTGGCGTCTATCATCTCTCTTCTCCTTCCACAATCTATCCGCTATGATGTATGCGACATTCAGGTTCTGCTTCCTTATGATCGCATCCATGAACTTATGCTCCTCTGATGTAGCAGGTCCAGCATCTCTCTTCCCAAAGATAGTACAGCACCGGAGTTTGTGAAGAATGTGATGAACTGGTCGGGTCATGAGTGAAGCTTTCACTCCACTCCTGAAGGTTGTCCCCGTCAATCCTCTCCATATCTCCTTGTGATCCCGTGATGGTAAACTGGAGATAGACTGGAAACTGCTGGTGAACCAATCAGAACTGGCCTGAGACTGTGTGTAAAGGCCAAGGTATACCCCGAAATCTCCAACTGTCATATGATATTTCTTTCCACGATACCGAAAAGTGATCTTCTTCTTATCAGTGATCTCCAATCTCTCTCGGAACTCGTAAGTCATCATAAACTCAGTGACGACCTCTCGGTATATAGCCTCATCAATGGAGAAAAGATGGAAAAACGCAGCATGTTCCTCGTCATCTTTATCATACTTGATCAAATCTTCCAACTCATTCCTAATACCCAAGCGTCTCATATCCTGCCATATGATGACTCTGTTTGACCCTAGGTATCGTCCCATCCATTTCTCAATATCGTCCATATTTTCGGGGGATGAAGCGAGCTTCCTCAACGAAGGGTTTGATAGATCCATCTGTTGACAAGGAAATGAGATGCGTAAGTAATAACAAATTGCTAAGTTCATTTCCAAATTTTAAACAAAAATTGGAAATGTAGGCTTTAAAATATGAATAAATCCGCAATTTATTTTAAACTAAACCTAGGCCTAACCAATCCTCAATCCGCAATTTTCGCAACCATAAGTGTCTAACCTTTTCCAAGGGTATTAAAGCAATAATAATACTAGCGTTTAATCCAAGTAAACTCGTCATTTCAAACAACTAGCACATATCTTTACTTTCATTCATGGCAACTTAATCTAAGTGAGCTTAACCATGTAATTACCTCAAATATATCAAGTCAACCAAAAAGAACATAAACTAATTTATTTATGCAAATACCATATGGTTAGAGACACGTGTTAACTTGTTCGGTTAATTTTGCAAGATTTAAAGATTTTGATAAATGAATGACGGTAGCTTACGTGTGATGGTCATATTAAAAATATTCAATCACTTTATTAATTAAGGTGGTGAATAATTAAAATATTCAAGGACCAAAAGCTAACTAATGAATTATTGAAAATCTAAGAAACTTGCCATGATTTAATTAACTCAAGTACCATTTAAAAATTGAATATTTAAAATAAAGTATGATACTTAGTTAATTTTTAATCACAACGTGCTTACTTCAACTTTCAATAATCCTAGAGATCATTCAAAATAAACTAGCAATCATGTAAACATGTTTATCAAATCATACTAAGCATGAATTAATCAAAACAAGTCAAAACAAACTACTAGTTATCAAAAGTCAACAATTCTAGCAATTTTGACAACTTAAAGTCAACACTTGAAGATCAAAGTAACAAATTATCAAGTAATCTACTCAATCAAGCATGTAATCATGTTAAGCAACTATGCAAGAACACTTTTGAACCATAAAACACAAGTTTTCACCATGGATTTCATAGATCAAAAGTTGAAACCCTAACTTTTAAAAAGTTAATGAAATTTAAAGATTTGAGTTAGGAATTACCTTGCAAGTGATGAAATGATGTTATGTATGCAAGAGAGATGATAAAATGAAGAACTTGAAGCTTTAAATCATCAAAAATTGTGGAAAAATGACGGTTTGGTGATGGAGATGGAGGAGGCCGACGGTTTGGGGAAGAAGGGGGAGAGAAATTTGACCAAAATTTGACTTTTTGTTTGGTAGTGAGTCCCTTCCTCGTGGTTTAAATACGTTTCGATTTAAAACGCGAAAGATACGATACGTACGATTGGTTTTCGAAAGGTTTTAAGATTTTTAATAAAGTAACCAAAAGTAAATACAAATCTTTATAAAAAGTTTTCGCGAATTAAAATTGTATTTTAAATTGCGTGCGAAAAGTTCTTTGCGTTTAAACTGAAACGAGTTTATTTTAAAACGAAACAATATTTTTATGTACTTTAAACTTTAAAACAAATCATAATTAATTTACCAAAATTTTAAAATTAAAACTTTGTTAAATTTTTCTGAAAAGTTCGAACTTACGCAAATTGCGCGAGTTTAGAGTTTAAAGGACGTTTTCTTGATTTTTAAACGAAAGCGTTAAAACGAAAAATTAATTTAAGCTAAAATTAATACTAACTAATATTAATTAACCTAGATAGGCTTGGGATGCCTCCCAAGAGCACTTTGTTAAAGACGAAAGCTCGTCCATATCAGACTTACTGCTTTACCGGATAGTGTCCAAGATGACACTGTTGGGTACAGTTGATGATTTGGATAGAGACAAGGTATAGCGGGAAATAAACGTACCTCGGAGAGCTCGGATGACATAGTAAACTAAATCAGCAGGATTTATGAAATACCGTTCAAATTCTGTTAAGAATTCTCGGTCTTCCTGACTGAGTTGTAACAATGCATTGACAAAACGATTAAATTCCCGTTTCACCTTTTTCTGGTTTGAAATGCCATCCCAAAATCCTGTATCTAGATAAGACAGATCATAGAGCAGTTTTGAAAGTAAATCCACAAATTCCGTTTCCTCAGAAGAATCGGGATTTCCGTAAGTAGTGTGAACTGCTTGTGAAAGCTCTTCAATATAAATCTTCTGTTGGTTAGTAAACGGGAATTTGGTTTTTTTTTAAATAACTGGATTAGCTGGATATGGATCTGTTTCCTTTTTGCAAAGAAAGCAGCGTCCATAGCTTCCTAAGTTGATTCGGGAAAAATAGCTCTAAGCTCATTAATTAAATAAGTAGCAGGATCAACAAAGAATGGAATATCTGCAAGAATCATGTCAGATTTGATAGGGCTTCTTTTTATCCAAAATTCAAGCTCGTTAATCAGGAACGCAACATAACGATTAATCCTAGGTTGTGAATTAGAGGGATAATCGGTGCTGGCAAGTAAATCCATTAAAAGATCTAATTCTGATTTTAACGATAGCTCGTCTTTTCTACTGTGGTTAGCACGAAGAAGTTTAATAATCCTATCAATGTCAACAAAGGTATTTCTCTGCTCAAATGTAAATGGAAAATCAGATATCTTAAGATATTTCAGAAAGTTGGCATGGATATCTATCCTCCTATTGGGCTTTTGAGAATTTCCTTAGTGATGGTCTGTTTCTGATTCGGGTAGATGATTCCTAGATTCAGTGTTTAATCGGGTTGGTGTTTCTATCCTAAGTTCATTCTCAACCTGATATTGGAGACACTCTTCCTCAACAACACTTGAATAAAGTGTAGTGGGGTGGGCTCGCAAAATATCTGGGAGATCGTACTCTAAGTATTCATCTAAACAATGAAGACGTTCATTCAAATCCATCCAAGGCATGGGTGGATAGAAGAACACTTCGATTCCAAATGGTTCATCATCAGGTAAAGTAGCAGGTCTAATATAGTGTGGATACCTATACAAGATTGATAGAATCTCAGGGTCAAGTGTGGGTTGACCACTTAAAGCAATAGCAACAGAAGATGGAATCTTCTGCTGAGATTCATCAAAACCTAAGTCTAAGCTCGATATTTTTGGGTTCTCAACATCATGGTTAACACAGATCTCTCTAAAGTCAGAGGAGTTTGACTCATACTCTGGACAGTCAAAGAATTCCGCATCTACCAAAGCCGTCATCTCATCCGTCATCATTTGATTGAGAGGAGAGATGGGGTTTGAAGGAGAATTAGGGTTTTTCATTTTCTAATTTTTATGTATTTTCTAGGGTTTAAGAACTAAGTTATCTAACTAATAAAGCAATTAACTTCCTAAGTAATGATAATCTTAAGGAAGGATCTCCTAAAGTTAATTATCTAAGGAAGAATTCAATTCTTGACGAAACCGATCCCCGGGAGCGGCGCCAAAAACTTGTCGCGGTCCCAGCGGTCGGTTGGATTTTAGAATCCGGGTCGTTGCACCGACGGCTACCGAGACGCGCGAACGGTTTGAAAGTTTTAAAAATTTATATTTGCTGGGCTCAAACTATGCAAGCTACCTACCTTGTGGGTAAGGCGGCAAGTATAACTCGAGTGTCGTCCAAAATCGGAACGAATTGAATTGAATTGGAACCTACCAAAGATAACTTGACAATAGGATGGGTTTAAAACAAGGTAGGTATGGGTTTTGGTTTTATCTAATCTAATCTAAAGACAGAAATTAAAGTGCAGGAAAGTAAACGAGAATATAAGCAGCAGGTAGAGAGTGATTGCTAAAACTTCGACGATTAGGGTTTCGGGATGATATTATATTGATGATCGGTGATTACTCTTGTTAAGAATCTTCTACACAGTTGTTATAAACACTAGGACCCTACGTCTAGGTGTAACCCTAAAGCATATGTTACTGAATCCTAGGTTATTCTGATTCTGGTCAGATGGGACTGTCTTCAGACCCACCTCACCGTCTCTTTCGGAGACCAAGCGACCCTCTGAATGAGGGTTAAGGAATAAGGCGACAGTCCACAACACTGACCTTTCTTAACACCTATGTCTATCCAATTTTAACAGAGTAATACTGGTTTATGCTGAATAAGTTAAACTATCGGTTAAGTAGAGTTTAGGGGTTTTAAGCATCTGGGAACACAGCCGGCATCCTTGCTTTCATTTCCAAACTCATGTTTTATCTGTTTAAGTCCTTAATACTTCCGTCATGGATTAGACCCTCCTTTGCCATCGGTCGTTCATCCCTAGGTATGCGTACAGTGTATAATGTCCTTATTTTCCACAGTACTCTAACCCTAGGTATATCTACGGTGTTTTAAAGACCTATTATATCTTTACACAGCTTTATAACCATAGGTAGTTTAACGGTGTACTATAGCATTTTCACGGCTTAACAAGACCTAGACCGTGTCTGAAAGTGTTGCTTCCAGGTAATCCACGGTGAGATAGACCACCGGCATTTCCTTGGCTTCCACGTATTTGTACTCTACCAGCGGTATTTCCAACGCTATACCAAGTATTCTGACATGTTATGGCGATCTCACAGTTTCATACAAACAGGAGATAACTGTGTATTCGTAGATAGGGTTGATCAGATCCTATCCTAAGGCAACAGTCACGTGAGAGACCGAAAAAGGTGATTACTTAAGTCTACATCCAGGATAAGTCTAAACATGTATGCAGCATAACAACTACCAATCATATATAAGATATATTAATTAAACATCATCCCTAATCCTAACATCTACATTTCAACAATCACATATTAATCTAGCTAATCAGCATGGCAACAATCATAGATCGTACTGAAATAATATGCAAAGTAAACATTATAACAGTAAGAAAGTAAGATAATATCACCGGATTAGAAGAGTAATACTGAGGATTTCAACAGTCTGACTTGAATAACCTTGCTACAGCTTGATTACCCAATTACAACTTTCCTCTAGCTCTAACCGCTAACTTATATCTCTCTAGTTCTCCTCTAACTCCTAAGAGTAGTGCTAGAGAGAGAAACCGGAGAGAGAACTAACTACAAGAACAATTCTCCTCTAACTCCTAAGAGTAGTGCTAGAGAGAGAATTCTAGAGAGAGAAAGAGAAGTATGTGAAATGAAAGGTGTAAGGTGTGTGTTTGAAATGAATGAGGAGGCTTGGTATTTATAGGAGAATGAGGTGAAGCTTGGTACAAGTCACAAAGCATGAAGAACAAGCACCAAAGCGCATACGGGGGGTACTGGACCAAGGAGGGGCAAACGGCACCTCACAAGCCACCAGGCCCCGTATACGGCACCCCAAGGGCCGTATACGGCACCTAGGATACCGTATACGGTGCCTAGGTGGGCAGGGGGGGTTGGTGCTTGGTTTGGCCTCCGCTTGTTTCTCGGTTGCTTGGTTCGTCCGTATCTTCTTCGTTTGGGCTCCGATTTACTTGATTCTTGCGCCGTTGGCTTCGTTTTTCCGTTACGCTTCTAATGAAACTAAGTTTGCCAGATTTGGAAGTGTTTGACTTTTGCATGTTCCGGATGACGATCGGCGGGCTTCTAGACTGCACATCTTCTTCGTTCTTCACCCGTTTCTCTTGATTCTTTCACCATCGATCTTGGATTTTCCTATTGAATCATAAAATATGCATTAAGATCTACTTTGATAGGATAATCAAGAATGGAATATTTAAGGTGATAGTTTTTGCCTCGGTTTGCGTGCAAAATGGATGTTTTTACTGATTTTTGTAGCAACGCCCGAATTTAGACTACCTTGGTGATTTTTGATGATAAATGATTGTTTTGAAATGTTTTCACCAAAGAATAGTCCAAATAGTGCGGAAATAAGTACTTATAAACATGACTTTTTGGGTCACATCACTCGTCCACTCGGGATACCGAGGGGTTTAAAGGCTTATTGCATATGCTAAATGCAATCGTGATTAACTACGAAAGTGGGATGTTGTATATTATTTTTCAAGAGATGAAGGTGTTGCACCCCAGAACACATGGCAGCGGAAGTATGAGGGGTCACGGGGGCGCCGACCAAATCAAATATCACAACACAAAAATTACAACAAACGACCTCTATATGAGACGTTTTAATAAAAAGTTACATTTCCATAATTCAAAGTTTACAATATCGGGAGTTCGCATAAACCGTTAAGAGATTTCTAATACATTACTGAATATACAAAATACAGCTAAATGCAATCTAATCTCTTGATGTTTGAAAACAATGCGACTTGAGCTAAGCTTTCCATAAGCTTCCTACTGCGGCGGGTTACCTGAGAAATACATACTAAAAGGTCAACATAAAGTTAGTGAGTTCATAGGTTTGTAAACAATCGTTTAGTTTTGATCCACAAGATTTCAAGTTAAGTTGTATCATTCAACAATGATAAGTAAAAGTATCGTTAGCCAACGATAAGTAAAAGTATTGCATAATGCAATATAAGTATACCATTTGCCATGAGTCTCATAGTTCGAGCTTAACGTTGTTTGCCTCCGGTAAGTGTACTAATCCGATACACTTCTAAATCACAAATAATATTGCATCCGTGGGTTGACTAGCGCGACTAGTCCGGATGGGGATTGTCAATCCCCGATAGTACTATCCAATAATATTCATGCATATATTAACGAACTATGATGGGTAGAGGGCTTTAATGGATTATTCAGGCCTCATGCAATCCGTACGAAAAGTTGTTTATAGTTACTTGTGATCATATAAGCAGTTGTATAAAAAAGTTGTATGTTGTCACACCCCGCCAAACGGTAATTACAATTACGTAGAGTGGTTTGCGGAAGCTTAGTGACGTGGCGGGGGTGCGAGCGGTAAAGCAACCAACAGTTACATACATACTCAGAGCATATGATTATCGCAGAACGAAATAGATTAAGATGCCATTAGTTAAAGTTTTACAGATGATTACCACTTGAGAAGTGATAACAGTAATAGTAGTAGTTGAAATCAGTATTTCATAAAATACATAATATCAAAAGTAGATTTCATAGGTATGACTGCAATAATTGCAGTTATACAGAGGAAATCCAAGTGTCCCAAAAGTAGTGGCATCTTAACAAGTCCAGGGTAGTCCGTCCTGATAATGCATGCAGATCTTACTTACGCTGCTAATTCCCTGAAAAACATAGAGTAAAACGTCAACAAAATTGTTGAGTGAATTCACAAGTTTGTTCGTTATGTAGGAAACACACGTTAAACATTTAAGAATAACATTTCCAATAAGTGTTGTTTATCAAGTAGGAAACACAAGTTATTAACAAATAACATTTCCCAAATCAGTTGTAGTTGTAATAGGAAACACAGGTTATTTCAATCAAGAGATAACATTTCCTAATTCAGTCATTAGTAGGAAACACAGGTTAACCTAGATAAAGATTAACATTTCCAAATCAGTGTACGTAGGAAATCACTTCCTAAACAATAGTTTTGTGGGAATATTTAGACGGTGATCCCTTGAAAGGTGAGCTAAACCTGTCAAGTAAGGTAACCCGATCTAACCCTATAACCAAACCACAACCCTAATCTGTTGTTGTTTGCCATGCTGGACAATTAAGTATACGCTCCCAAATCCGTAGGAGGGTCGTCACGGCGATAGTACTATCCGTATACTCAGTGGCTAGAGTCACCTAGCTAATGGTTATAGTCTGTAGCCATAAGGTCTTTTATGCACTACATCGTTCAGCCTAGATCTGTACCAAGATTCGTTGCCTAAATTCCCAAAATAGTTATGAAAAACATTTCATAAAACATAGTTCAAATAGTTGTGTGAAATACCCTTTCACAAATAGTTCAAGTATGAAGTACCCCTTCATAAACAGTTTAAGCAAATACGTACAGTATTTAATCAGTCACAACATGAAATCTCATTTCATCAATAGTTTAAGTAAATACATCAAGTATTCAAACAGTTGTCGCATGCAAATATACATACGATTTCTATGTTTTCCACCCCGAGGTTTTAAAACATTAAAACATGGAAAAGGGGTTTGTGAACTCACTGTGAGTGCTCGGATGTGAATGCTAGCGAGATAAGATAACGAAGCCCAAACGTAGTCAACCTATACACATCAATGTATTAACTATAAGTACTTTGTTTACTTATGTTAATAGTTCATTCGTTTGAAGAAATTATCAGTTTCTTAAGTTTGTGTATTTCGTTGATAATTGTTGTTGGAAATATATAATATTATCCAAGTATTGTTCGTTTGTTGAATTGTCCGAAAGGTGTAAGTATATATACATATACTTATATAGGTGAATACATATATTCTCGTATATATATATTAGTTGAACATATATATATTCTAATATATATATTAGTTGTCGTCGTTGTTAATTATCGCGAATAAAACTTGGTTGTCGTTTACGTTTGTCGTATAGTTTGTACTAGATAATTTAAATCGTTCCCTTTTTATACGTCTAGTTGTATATATATACATTGTCCGTTAGTATATATATATTATTCGTTATCGTATTAAGTTTTGTTGTGTTCTACTTGTCCGTATTCAAAATGTCTCAATAATATGTCTGTCTAGTTCTAAGTCTCTTGTCGTAACATTTTGTACCATTAACGTATAATCGATACATAAGTAGTATACCGTTTATTAGTTTGTACATTATTTAAAAATGCAAAAGTCATCAGTGGGGAATCCGCCGTATTCTGGTGAATACGCCGGATTCAATTCAGAAGTCGGAATACGCCGGATTCGGGTGAATCCGCCGTATTCATCCTAGTTTTCATACGGTTTCGTTTTTGTTCGGGAATACGCCGGATTTAAATGAATCCGCCGTATTCGTTTGTGTTCACAGGTATTTCGTGTGAAGGTTTGTGAATACGCCGGATTCATTTGAATCCGCCGTATTCACCCGTGTCTTTTACTCGTTCATCGTTTTAGCCGAAGGTTTGTGTGCGGGTCAAAGGTGGGAATACGTCGTATTCAACGGAATATGCCGTATTCAACTTGTTTAGAAACTGGTTTAAGAGTAAAAACGGAGGAATACACCGGATTCGAAGGAATACGCCGTATTCGACTGGTTTAGTAATGGGAATCCGCCGTATTCCCGTGAATACGCCGGATTCATCTGAGCTTCGGCTGGGAATCCGCCGGATTCGCTTGAATCCGCCGGATTCAAAGGCTTTGCAGGTTCTGGTTCGTGCAGAGCAATAATAAGCTCGAATGTTTTGGTTTCAAATCCTATACACAATAATTTCTAAGTGTTTATAACAACGTTATATGTCGTTTTTACAAGTTATTACCTCATTATAACTAGTTTCCATGTATAAATTTTTGGATTCAAAGTTTGGTTTCATAAACCCATTTCAAGAACAAATCAAAAATCCTTCAAATTTAGGTGTTGTATGTTTAGATTATGATGTATAAACAAGTTGTATACCGAAATTTAAGCAAAGAAATCAAAGATTTTAGGTTTTCTTACAAAGATGAAAATGGTGAGAATGATGATGAACGGACGATGATGATGATCTTGGTGTTCCCCTTCCACTTCCTGCTGCTAGCTTGATGTTTTGATTCTTGTTAATTTGATTGTGAAAGGGAGAAAGAATTTGGTGATGAATTGGTGTGGTGTGTGTTGAAGATCCAGAGAGAAAAAGAGAGGGAGACGGGTATGGTTTTAAAACCAATCTGTCTCCTGCATTATTGAAGGTTGGTGGGATTTTAGTCCCACCAATCTCGAGTACGGGTATAATTATAGCAATATAAAATTTAACATTTTATATTTTTATTTTGTAGATGCTCTTCTGGTTCGTAATATGTTTTCAGAATAATGAGGTTATCATTATTTTTGATAGTTGTACATTTTTGTACATTTTACTGAGCGCAGTTAATTGAGCGCCAATTTTCAGTAAATTTAGGATTTCATATTTTGAAGAAATGTTCTAACTTCTTCCAAACGAACGAGAAAATTTGTATTTTTATGATTCGACGTCGTATGCGCGTTTTAGAATTGTTTCTGTTCGTGTTATAATACGTTTTATGTTAAACGTATATTTAAACCCTTTTGTCTATTCGTTATAGATATATAAGTACTCGTAATTAATAATTTCATTATTAATTATTTTTGTGTCACGAAACTTTTGTTATTTATTTGTCGGCTTCGTTCCGATACGTTCGTACGTAATTTATAAATAACTGCGTATAATGTAATACTTTTTGTATTATTGCTTTGGGCTCGCTAGACTCATATCACATGATAGGTTTAGTTTATCACAATGCAGGGAATTAGCGTAAGAAATGCATGTAATTAAGTATAATTATATACCTAATTTGGAGGAGTGTCACATTCTCCCCCCGTTAGTGAAATCTCGTCCCGAGATTTAAGTCGAGCCGTGAGTCTCGGTCACGCTCTCAAATAGGTTGGGGTATTTCTTTCGCATTTCATCCTCTCGTTCCCAGGTAAACTCTGGGCCATGTTTCGAGTTCCAACGAACTTTAACCAGTTTGATTCGTTTGTGTCGAAGTTTCTGAGTTTTAGAATCCATAACTTCAACAGGTTCCTCCACAAAGTTAAGTTTTGAGTCAATGAAGACTTCGTCAGGAGGAAGGATAAGTGTTTCGTCAGAAAGACACTTTTTGAGGTTGCTTACATGGAAAGTATCGTGTATGCTACTAAGCTCTTGCGGTAGTTTAAGCTTGTAAGCGACAGGACCAATCCTAGCAAGGATTTCAAACGGTCCGATGTATCGTGGGTTCAGCTTTCCTCGTTTACCAAATCGTGCTACTCCTTTCCAGGGAGATACTTTGAGTAGGACCTTGTCTCCTACTTGAAACTCAAGAGGTTTACGGCGGTTATCAGCGTAACTCTTTTGTCGATCTCGTGCCGCTTTCAGTCGGCTCAATACTTGAGTTATTTTGTCAGTGGTTTCCTGGACAAGTTCGGGTCCAGATAGTTGTCTGTCGTCCAACTCTGCCCAACAGAGTGGTGATCGGCACTTGCGTCCATATAACGCCTCAAATGGTGCCATCTGTATACTCGTGTGATAACTATTGTTGTAAGAGAATTCAGCTAGAGGTAGGTGGGTATCCCAGTTACCTCCAAAGTCTATCACACATGCTCGCAACAAGTCTTCGAGCGTCTGTATAGTTCGCTCACTTTGGCCGTCAGTCTGCGGGTGATAGGCAGTACTCATATCAAGTCGAGTACCCATTGCCTGTTGTAATGTTTGCCAAAAGCGAGAAGTGAATCGTGCATCTCTATCAGAGATGATGGATAGTGGCACTCCATGCCGAGAAACAATCTCTTTAATATAGATTTTTGCTAGTTTCTCCATTCCATCCGTTTCTTTAATAGCAAGAAAGTGGGCTGATTTCGTCAATCGATCGACAATCACCCATATGGCATTTGCTCCAGACGCCGTTCTAGGTAACTTTGTAATGAAGTCCATTGTTATTTGCTCCCATTTCCACTTGGGCAGTTCAGGTTGTTGCAAAAGTCCAGACGGCTTTTGGTATTCCACCTTTACCTTAGAGCAAGTTAAGCATTTGCTCACGTAGGTGGCGATGTCACGTTTCATTCCAGGCCACCAGTAGAAGCCCTTCAAATCATGGTACATCTTGTCTGCACCAGGATGTATTGAGTAATTGGACTTATGTGCCTCGTCCAAAATCAGCTTGCGTAACTCATCTACGCATGGTACCCAAATTCGGTTCATGAAGTACAACACCCCGTTGTCCTTTTTCTCGAGTTGTTTTTCCATTCCCTTCAAGGATTCATCCTTAAGACGTTCGGGAGTGAAAGCAAGTTCTTGAGCTTCACGAATTTGAGTAATGAGATTCGAATGGATTGTCAATCCCAAAGCTCGAACTCTTCGAGGTTTGATTCGTTCCTTACGACTCAGGGCATCTGCTACTACGTTAGGTTTACCCGGGTGATACTTTATTTCACAGTCGTAATCGTTAAGTAATTCGACCCAACGTCGTTGTCTCATGTTAAGTTCTTTTTGGTCGAATATATGTTGTAGGCTCTTATGATCAGTGAAGATCGTACACTTTGTACCGTATAGGTAGTGTCTCCAGATCTTCAGTGCAAAAACAACGGCTCCCAATTCCAAATCATGAGTCGTATAGTTTTTCTCAGGCACTTTTAGTTGTCGTGATGCATAAGCAATGACCTTTTCGTTTTGCATCAGTACGCAACCCAATCCCTGATGCGATGCATCACAGTAAACAACAAAGTTATCTACTCCTTCGGGTAGTGATAATATGGGTGCGCTGCTCAGTTTCTGTTTCAATAGTTGGAATGCATTCTCTTGCTTCTCATTCCACTCAAATTTCTTGTCTTTTTGAGTTAATGTGGTAAGTGGTTGGGCTATCTTTGAAAAGTTTGCGATGAATCGCCTGTAATAGCCAGCTAGACCAAGAAATTATCGTACTTCAGTTGGGGTTTTCGGTGCTTCCCAGTTGTTGATTGCCTCAATTTTGGATGGGTCCACGTGAATCCCCTTGTCATTTATCACATGACCAAGGAATTGAACCTCTCGTATCCAAAATTCGCATTTAGAGAACTTTGCATAAAGCTTCTCTTTTTGTAGTAGTTCGAGGACAAGCTTCAGATGTTGCTCGTGATCTTCTTTCGTTTGTGAGTATACCAAGATGTCGTCAATAAACACAATGACGAATTTATCCAAATAGGGTTTGCACACTCTGTTCATCAAATCCATGAATACTGCTGGTGCGTTGGTCAGCCCAAAAGGCATGACTAGAAACTCGTAGTGACCGTAACGAGTCCTAAAAGCAGTTTTCGGTACATCCTCTTCTCGTACCTTAAGTTGATGGTAACCAGATCGTAGGTCAATCTTTGAATAATAACTCGACCCTTGCAATTGATCAAACAGATCGTCAATGCGTGGTAACGGGTATCTGTTCTTGATAGTTACCTTGTTCAGTTCTCGATAATCGATGCACATCCGCATAGATCCATCCTTTTTCTTAACAAACAAAACCGGAGCTCCCCAAGGGGAAAAGCTCGGTCGAATGAATCCCAAGTCTAGAAGTTCTTGTAGTTGCGTAGACAGCTCTTGCATTTCAGAGGGAGCTAGACGATAAGGTGCTCGTGCGATAGGTGCGGCTCCTGGCACCAGGTCAATGTGAAACTCAATTTGTGGTGGGGGTGGCAATCCCGGCAACTCATCAGGAAATACTCCTGGATAGTCGCGTACAATGGGCACATAGTCTATACGTCGCTCCTCAGTTTTCTTTTCTACAATGTGTGCCAAAAATGCTTGGTACCCCTTTCGGAGATACTTACCGGCCTTCAAGCACGAAATCATTTTTGTGGTACTTTTTCGTTTCTCACCTTGAACCACAAGTGTTTCTCCTGTTGACAGTGGTAATCGTACCAGTTTATAATGACATATGATCTCAGCGCGGTTCTTAGATAACCAATCCATACCGACTACAACGTCAAAACTTCCCAACTTAACCGGTAGTAAGTCTATTTCGAAGAGATGACCTTCTAACTCCAAGGTACATCCCGGTACTATTTCTCCTGATTCGATTAACTCACCATCGGCTAATTCTATGGTATACTTGTTGTCTAATTTACGGGATTCAAGTTCTAATAGTGGTCTAAATTCAGTAGACACAAAACTTAAATCAGCACCCGAATCAATTAACACAGAGGCATAATGGTTGTTTACGAGAAACGTACCAGTGACAGTGTTGGGGTCCTGGCGTGCCTCTTGTGCTCCGATCACGAATGCCCTTCCTTGGGCCGGTTGATTGTTGATGTTGTTGGCTCGGTTATTGTTGTTACCGTGGTTGTTGTTGTTGAGCTTAGGGCATCGGTTACGGTAGTGTCCTGGCTCACCACATTCAAAACATCCCTGGTTTTGACGCTCAGTGTTTGCTCGTGGGGGAGGGTTAGTTTTGCATTCTCGGGTTCTATGTCCCCATGCCCTACAGTTTCCACAATACCCACACCCACCTTCGTGGTGTCGGTTACACTTACCACATTTGGGTTTGTTACCCAGGTATGGTTTCGATTCGGTGGTAGTGGCAACATATGCTTTCGCATTTCCAGAAGATTTCTTGTTCTGCTGACCCTGACGATCAGTACCACTACCGTTCCACTTTCGCTTTGCACCACCAGAACTACTAACATCAGTACTGTTCGGTTCACCTTTTCCCGACACAGCTTTCTTAGTCAGATTTCCCATCCTGACTGCCTCATCGGTCAAACTTTGTGCTAGAGTAACAGCACTCCTGAAAGTGTCTGGTTTAGATGATGTCACTAGACTGCGGATTTGTGATACTAGACCGTATATGTAGCGCTCAATACGCTTATACTCGGGTGTCACCATATGTGGCACTAGACGTGCAAGTTCCTGAAACTTAGTGGTGTACCCAGTAATATCAGCACCAATCATGGTGATGTTCCACAATTCTGTTTCTATTTTCTGCATCTCACTGCGAGGGCAGAATTCCTCCAACATCAAATTCTTAAATGTTCCCCATGACATTGAATAAGCAGCTGGTCGACCGAGTGATTGGATCTGACTGTTCCACCAAGTGAGCGCTTTGTCAGCCAAAGTGCAAGCAGCATACTTCACCATACAGTCAGGTGAACAGTCACTAATTTCCAATACTGATTCAGTTTTCTCTATCCAATGAATCATACCAATTGCACCCTCGGTGCCACGGAAGGAAATCGGCTTACAAGCCTGAAATGTTTTGTATGAACACCCTCGGCTAGTATTCACGAGTGTCTCAGTATTAACAGGGGTAGACCCACTGTTGTTAGCTCCAGGTTCACGACTACGGCTTGCCTCATATTCAGCAATACCTTCAGCTATTCTTCGTGCGATCATTTGTTCAGTGGTTTCGGTGGGTGGTGGTGGTGGAGGCGTAGTCGTCTTTTGACTTGTTCTAGTGACTCGTCGTTTGGGAGGCATGATTCAGCTCTGCGATGAATAAAATGCAGAGTGTTAATGTTGAGATATTGAATGTGAATAGATCAAAGATTCACATTTGATAGAAATGAATGACATGAAAAGATGAATGAATAGAATTTTACAACACGTGCCATACAACTTTGAAACACCCACATGTATCTAGCATAATATAATCACGTTGGCCAGGCGTCATTATATAATGTCCAATACATATTTCTTTTCATTGTCGTTTAACACTGTAAATTTTAGAGGTTCTCAAGAATAATCAATCATCAAGCTGTAAAATGTTTCAGGGTTTACAAGAGTTGGTCACAAAGTGTCGATAAAGTATAGGTTTAATCACAAGTCGACAGTTGTAAGATGAAATAACATGGTTGATAATAAGCATAATGAACACGAGATGTAAACCAAGCATTCATTATATATTAGAGATCAAAACGCTGTTACATGAGTTTAGTACAAAATGAGATGGGATTTCTAATATACCCATCGATGGTTAGCGTTATACAAAAGATGATGGGTTTCCTATACATATACCCATTTTACTAACAAAGTTTCATCCAACATACAGCTAGTCCATAACGAATACATACATATATTTCCCCAAAAGTAATAGTCTAATATGGTGTAGGCACAACCGCCATACACAGACCTAACGGAACCAGGGTAAATACATCCTAACCGCAACCATCACTGCTGCAGTTATCACACAAACACTAGCAACAATCTCTGACACCCTAGCACGCCTCTCTAAAGCTGCAACGCGTGCACGGGTGGACGCTAGACTCTGCCAGTCTGTCTGACGGTGAGTCTCCACAAAATCCATCCTCTGATGGAGCATAGCCATATCCATGTCAGTACGGGAGGCATCGCTCAGTAGCTCCATCACATCTCTGCTCCTGCTAGAGGATATCCTAAACATGGTGTGGACCACAGCCACAAGGGTAGGCACAGTGAGCTCCAGAGGCTCACCAGTGAGATATGCAGATGGTGGTGAGTGGGAGGACTCTCCAATCTCAAAGGTCGAGGGAATACCCTCTAGTGATCTCCACTCTCTCAATACTCGAGGCATCCAGTCCAGATGAGAAGGTCGGAGCCTCTTCTGTGGCGGCTCGACAACTGGAACCTCAGACTCAGTCACTGGCGCCTTATCGCGCGGCGCGAGTGGTCCCCTGGGAAAATCCCGAACACAGATCCTAGCTGTCATCCTAGGTACAGGCACACGAGAGGTACCCGCAACAGGTGGTGTAGGGGTAGGAGTGACCACAGGTGCGGTCGGAGGTGGTACTAAGTAAGCATCACTAGTGTCATCAGACATGGCTCTCAAATGAACGGATGACTCATCCTCTACAGTGATCGCTGGACCCTCAAAAGTAGCCTCGGTCGGCTCTTCATCCGAAGCATAAACATGGTAAAGTGATTGACTAGACATACTGTGACAAAAGAAATTTGGAGTGACGTGTCAGTCGTATGTTAGGTGTATGCAAACGTAAGTATGTATGAATGCATGAATGTTCTAGCCAAGGCTATAGTCTAGGTCTCTAAGGTTTTCAGTCACCTAAAGACTTCTAGTTCGCTATAACCAATGGCTCTGATACCAAGTCTGTCACACCCCGCCAAACGGTAATTACAATTACGTAGAGTGGTTTGCGGAAGCTTAGTGACGTGGCGGGGGTGCGAGCGGTAAAGCAACCAACAGTTACATACATACTCAGAGCATATGATTATCGCAGAACGAAATAGATTAAGATGCCATTAGTTAAAGTTTTACAGATGATTACCACTTGAGAAGTGATAACAGTAATAGTAGTAGTTGAAATCAGTATTTCATAAAATACATAATATCAAAAGTAGATTTCATAGGTATGACTGCAATAATTGCAGTTATACAGAGGAAATCCAAGTGTCCCAAAAGTAGTGGCATCTTAACAAGTCCAGGGTAGTCCGTCCTGATAATGCATGCAGATCTTACTTACGCTGCTAATTCCCTGAAAAACATAGAGTAAAACGTCAACAAAATTGTTGAGTGAATTCACAAGTTTGTTCGTTATGTAGGAAACACAAGTTAAACATTTAAGAATAACATTTCCAATAAGTTTTGTTTATCAAGTAGGAAACACAAGTTATTAACAAATAACATTTCCCAAATCAGTTGTAGTTGTAATAGGAAACACAGGTTATTTCAATCAAGAGATAACATTTCCTAATTCAGTCATTAGTAGGAAACACAGGTTAACCTAGATAAAGATTAACATTTCCAAATCAGTGTACGTAGGAAATCACTTCCTAAACAATAGTTTTGTGGGAATATTTAGACGGTGATCCCTTGAAAGGTGAGCTAAACCTGTCAAGTAAGGTAACCCGATCTAACCCTATAACCAAACCACAACCCTAATCTGTTGTTGTTTGCCATGCTGGACAATTAAGTATACGCTCCCAAATCCGTAGGAGGGTCGTCACGGCGATAGTACTATCCGTATACTCAGTGGCTAGAGTCACCTAGCTAATGGTTATAGTCTGTAGCCATAAGGTCTTTTATGCACTACATCGTTCAGCCTAGATCTGTACCAAGATTCGTTGCCTAAATTCCCAAAATAGTTATGAAAAACATTTCATAAAACATAGTTCAAATAGTTGTGTGAAATACCCTTTCACAAATAGTTCAAGTATGAAGTACCCCTTCATAAACAGTTTAAGCAAATACGTACAGTATTTAATCAGTCACAACATGAAATCTCATTTCATCAATAGTTTAAGTAAATACATCAAGTATTCAAACAGTTGTCGCATGCAAATATACATACGATTTCTATGTTTTCCACCCCGAGGTTTTAAAACATTAAAACATGGAAAAGGGGTTTGTGAACTCACTGTGAGTGCTCGGATGTGAATGCTAGCGAGATAAGATAACGAAGCCCAAACGTAGTCAACCTATACACATCAATGTATTAACTATAAGTACTTTGTTTACTTATGTTAATAGTTCATTCGTTTGAAGAAATTATCAGTTTCTTAAGTTTGTGTATTTCGTTGATAATTGTTGTTGGAAATATATAATATTATCCAAGTATTGTTCGTTTGTTGAATTGTCCGAAAGGTGTAAGTATATATACATATACTTATATAGGTGAATACATATATTCTCGTATATATATATTAGTTGAACATATATATATTCTAATATATATATTAGTTGTCGTCGTTGTTAATTATCGCGAATAAAACTTGGTTGTCGTTTACGTTTGTCGTATAGTTTGTACTAGATAATTTAAATCGTTCCCTTTTTATACGTCTAGTTGTATATATATACATTGTCCGTTATTATATATATATTATTCGTTATCGTATTAAGTTTTGTTGTGTTCTACTTGTCCGTATTCAAAATGTCTCAATAATATGTCTGTCTAGTTCTAAGTCTCTTGTCGTAACATTTTGTACCATTAACGTATAATCGATACATAAGTAGTATACCGTTTATTAGTTTGTACATTATTTAAAAATGCAAAAGTCATCAGTGGGGAATCCGCCGTATTCTGGTGAATACGCCGGATTCAATTCAGAAGTCGGAATACGCCGGATTCGGGTGAATCCGCCGTATTCATCCTAGTTTTCATACGGTTTCATTTTTGTTCGGGAATACGCCGGATTTAAATGAATCCGCCGTATTCGTTTGTGTTCACAGGTATTTCGTGTGAAGGTTTGTGAATACGCCGGATTCATTTGAATCCGCCGTATTCACCCGTGTCTTTTACTCGTTCATCGTTTTAGCCGAAGGTTTGTGTGCGGGTCAAAGGTGGGAATACGCCGTATTCAACGGAATACGCCGTATTCAACTTGTTTAGAAACTGGTTTAAGAGTAAAAACGGAGGAATACGCCGGATTCGAAGGAATACGCCGTATTCGACTGGTTTAGTAATGGGAATCCGCCGTATTCCCGTGAATACGCCGGATTCATCTGAGCTTCGGCTGGGAATCCGCCGGATTCGCTTGAATCCGCCGGATTCAAAGGCTTTGCAGGTTCTGGTTCGTGCAGAGCAATAATAAGCTCGAATGTTTTGGTTTCAAATCCTTTACACAATAATTTCTAAGTGTTTATAACAACGTTATATGTCGTTTTTACAAGTTATTACCTCATTATAACTAGTTTCCATGTATAAATTTTTGGATTCAAAGTTTGGTTTCATAAACCCATTTCAAGAACAAATCAAAAATCCTTCAAATTTAGGTGTTGTATGTTTAGATTATGATGTATAAACAAGTTGTATACCGAAATTTAAGCAAAGAAATCAAAGATTTTAGGTTTTCTTACAAAGATGAAAATGGTGAGAATGATGATGAACGGACGATGATGATGATCTTGGTGTTCCCCTTCCACTTCCTGCTGCTAGCTTGATGTTTTGATTCTTGTTAATTTGATTGTGAAAGGGAGAAAGAATTTGGTGATGAATTGGTGTGGTGTGTGTTGAAGATCCAGAGAGAAAAAGAGAGGGAGACGGGTATGGTTTTAAAACCAATCTGTCTCCTGCATTATTGAAGGTTGGTGGGATTTTAGTCCCACCAATCTCGAGTACGGGTATAATTATAGCAATATAAAATTTAACATTTTATATTTTTATTTTGTAGATGCTCTTCTGGTTCGTAATATGTTTTCAGAATAATGAGGTTATCATTATTTTTGATAGTTGTACATTTTTGTACATTTTACTGAGCGCAGTTAATTGAGCGTCAATTTTCAGTAAATTTAGGATTTCATATTTTGAAGAAATGTTTTAACTTCTTCCAAACGAACGAGAAAATTTGTATTTTTATGATTCGACGTCGTATGCGCGTTTTAGAATTGTTTCTGTTCGTGTTATAATACGTTTTATGTTAAACGTATATTTAAACCCTTTTGTCTATTCGTTATAGATATATAAGTACTCGTAATTAATAATTTCATTATTAATTATTTTTGTGTCACGAAACTTTTGTTATTTATTTGTCGGCTTCGTTCCGATACGTTCGTACGTAATTTATAAATAACTGCGTATAATGTAATACTTTTTGTATTATTGCTTTGGGCTCGCTAGACTCATATCACATGATAGGTTTAGTTTATCACAATGCAGGGAATTAGCGTAAGAAATGCATGTAATTAAGTATAATTATATACCTAATTTGGAGGAGTGTCACATATGTATTCTCACCCAAGTTGAAAAACAGTAAAAAGGGGCTATGAAACTCACCTTAGATTAGCAAGTAGCAAGCAAATATCAAATAAGCAAGCAAAGTGCAAAGCGCAACCTTCTAACGTCCTAAACGTATAAGGTTGTGTAAGTAGATGTCTTATAAGACCATCTATAGCGATTGTATAAGTGGGGGTCAATGTCCACTTAAGCCAATCGTGTAGGTGGATGGTTAATGTCCACCTAGAGCTAGTTCATCAACTAGTATGTCCAAATAAGTTGTTCAAGTTCGTTTCTTAAAAACATGTACGACCCGTTGGTGAAAGTTTGTAATAATAATTCATTTAGACATTATTATCAAGTTTGTTTTG
Organism: Helichrysum umbraculigerum; assembly: GCA_949592205.1. NCBI lineage: Eukaryota > Viridiplantae > Streptophyta > Magnoliopsida > Asterales > Asteraceae > Helichrysum > Helichrysum umbraculigerum. The sequence goes on from CATIUR010000003.1 coordinate 67,222,144, forward strand.
CTGTAAACTATTAATTAGTACATATCGTGTGATGCGAACCGATTATTTTAGTTTGTATAAGTCTTAAACCGTAGGTCAAAGTTGGTCAACTCCTTGGTCAAAGCTGGTCAAACCTGGTCAAACCTGGTCAAACTGGTCAAACCTGGTCAAAGTTGGTCAAACTTAGCATCACTAGCAAAATGTAGCATCACTAGTAATTGTGGCATCACTAGGTTAGTGTCTCTACTTGAGACTTAGGATATTTTCAGAAAATGTAGCATCACTAGCAAAATGTAGCAACACTAGTAATTGTGGCATCACTAGGTTAGTGTCTCTACTTGAGACTTAGGATATTTTCAGAAAATGTAGCATCACTAGCAAAATGTAGCATCACTAGTAATTGTGGCATCACTAGGTTAGTGTCTCTACTTGAGACTTAGGATATTTTCAGAAAATGTCGCATCACTAACAAAATGTAGCTTCACTAGTAATTGTGGCATCACTAGGTTAGTGTCTCTACTTGAGACTTAGGATATTTGGTTCAAGTGTTCTAAGTGTCTGTTTCTAATTCGGGAAACTTTTTAAGTTTAGTTTTAGGTCCAAGTTACTAACTAAGTCATCCAAACCCATTTTTGTTACCACTTTCCAAAAATAGTAAGTTTTGTCGTTTTTAGAAACCGAGCCGTTTTTGTTGACTTGGTCAAACCTACTCGGTTTGACCCGAAACTTTTACCCAACCCATATATCAGTTTAAAGAGTCCAAATAATTTGTCGGTTCGTGTCGGAGTTCATCCAAAGTGTCGGTTTCTAACATGCAACCTAAAAATTCAAGATTTCATATTTTCGACTTTTGTCGGTTTTAATTACACTTCTTAAAACTTCAAGATTCAACGTTTTCGGTTTATGTCGGGTCATTACGCCAACCGATTTCGCCTATCTCTAGTCCAAATCAAACCTCAAAACTTTTACCAACTGATCTACTAAGTGTCTAGACTAACATGTCAAATTTCCAGCATTTAACAAGTCCGTTTACATATTAAATAAATTCCGCGAAAGTTCCGAACACAATTCTCGAAAACTAACAGGTCAGTCCTATAAATCGGCTCGTAGAGAAAAATGAGTACGTTTCTGGAAAAAGTGCAAAACACAAAAGTTGTAGATCTTTTCGAAACGAATTTTTCAAAAAAAAATGCGTCTTATAACTCTCAATATTTGATTTTATACGAATTTTTCCTTGTAACAGCGTTTTTGGGACAGATTCTTGCATGTTCTTGTATAATTTATAAAAACGATTTTTAGCCATAAATTTGGACATATTAGTGTTAGATGAGCTACAAAATAAGTAAATAAACATCATGCAAGTAAATCAAATGAAGTGTTTGAGGGATTTGTACCAATAAAGATGAAGAACAAAGATGGAGATGATGAAGAAGTTGATGATTCTTGAGCTTAATCTTGATCTTCCCTTTTAGATGATGATGATGGATATTGTTGGTGGTTTAAAATCTCTGGAAAGTTGAGAGGAAAGTGGTAGTATTTTTGAGAGAGTTTAGTAAAAATGATTCAAATGTGTATGGATGCATGTAGGTGGTGTGGTTTAGTGATCAAGAAAACTATTCATCACATTTGCATGAAAGATGAGAGGCCAAGGTGGGTGGTGGCACATGGGGCATAGGGGCCGGCCATGGGGGGCCCCACACAAGGGTATTTTGGTCATTTTCATTGCTAGCTTATTTAGTTGCGTTTTACGTTTGTTTGCTCGGTTATTTAAACGTTTATTCGTACGTTAAATATTTAGTTGACGTTTTTATTTAACGGTTTAAATCTCGCTATTTTCACTTGGAATATTTATTCTAAATACCTGAAAAACATTTTCAAAAAATGTTTCGATAATTCGTCGACCTCGATTTGCGTGCATGTTTTACGAAAGTTTAATCTCGTAATGTTTTAATTAGATGTTTTTATTGACGAATTATTATACGATGTTTTTAATAATAATTTCATACAAAATAATATATTTTAAATTATAAAAATATATATTTTGACTTTCGTTCGATTGTCGGGCGCGTTCCACGCGTTTCTGTTGCGTTCGAGACGTTTTAGCCAAAACGCCTATGTTTTTCGTATATTATTTTAATAAAATAATAAATAATGATAAATAACTTCTAAAAATAGATTTAAGTTATTTATAGAAAGTTTTTCACCAACGTCCGTATTTATACTGTGTCGGACTCCGTCCGGTTGTTTTGCACAATTTCACCAAATTGCGTATGCGTAATTACAACTAATTACGTAAGCGTAATATATATATCAATTACGGGAGTGTATATTCATATAAATACACAAATAGTTACAAGTAATTACAAGTATTTAGCCTAATATTAAACTAAACACACGTAATTAGGGTTTCTAGCAGGTTAATCAGTAACCCTAAACCGTCGGGTGTCACATTTTCCCCCTGTTAAGAGAATTTCGTCCCGAAATTAGTTTGTTGCCGCAGTCTGTGGGGTATCTAGGAATAGATGTGGGTGTTTCAGTCGCATTTGGTCTTCCCGTTCCGAAGTGAATTCAGGACCGCGCCTAGAATTCCACCGGACTTTAACGATGGGAATACGACTCTGTTTCAAGCGTTTGACCTCACGGTCCATGATTTCTATCGGCTCCTCGATGAAATGGAGTTTATCATGTATGTGGATTTAGTCGAGCGGGATTACAAGCGTCTCATCAGACAGACATTTCTTCAAGTTAGAAATGTGGAATGTGTTGTGCACGCTACTGAGTTGGGGCGGTAGCTGCAGTTGATATGCCACCGGACCAATTCTTTCAAGAATCTCAAAAGGTCCGATGTACCTAGGGTTTAGTTTGTCGCGTTTGCCAAAACGAATGACACCTTTCCAAGGTGACACTTTTAAGAGTACTCGGTCCCCAACCTGGAATTCGAGTGGTTTGCGTCTCACGTCAGCGTAACTCTTCTGACGATCACGTGCGGCTTTCAGCCGGTTTTGGATGGTCACGATTTTCTCGGTCATTTCATGGATGATTTCAGGACCGGTGAGTTGGCTATCGCCGATTTCGGTCCAACAAATGGGTGATCAGCACTTTCTACCATAAAGTGCCTCGAACGGAGCAGCACCAATGCTGGTATGATAACTGTTGTTGTACGAAAACTCGCACAGAGGTAAGTGGTTTTCCCAGTTTTTGCCGAAGTCAACTACTCACGCGCGCAGCATGTCTTCCAAGGTTTAGATGGTTCGCTCACTCTGACCATCGGTTTGTGGGTGATAAGCGGTACTCATATCCAGACGAGTACCGAGAGCTTTCTGAATATATATATATTTTTTTTTGCCAAAATCGAGAGGTGAAGCGGCTATCTCTATCGGAGATGATCGAGATGGGTATGCCGTGTCGTGCTACAACCTCTTTGATGTAGATGCGAGCCAAGCGCTCCATCTTGTCGGTTTCCTTGATAGCTAGGAAATGGGCAGATTTCGTGAGACGATCAATGATCACCCAAATGGTATCGCAGCCGCTCGGTGTTTTCGGTAGTTTGGTGATGAAGTCCATGGTTATGTTTTTCCATTTCTATTGAGGTATTTCGGGTTGTTGTAGCAACCCGAAGGGTTTTTGGTACTCGGCCTTAACCTCGGCGCAGGTTAAACATTTGCTAACATAGGTGGCGATGTCAGCTTTCATGTTGGGCCACCAATACCGTTGTCTGATGTCATGATACATTTTGTCAGAATCAGGATGTATGGAGTATAGAGATTTGTAAGATTCATCCATCACCAAATCTCGTAGGTTTCCAAAGTTTGGTAACCAGATTCGGTTAGAGAAGTGTCTGGTTCCGTCGGGTTTGATTTCAAATTGTTTTTCCATGTCACGCAAGGCTTCGTTTTTGATGTTTTTCTCGTTGAGTGCTTCGAGTTGAGTGGAATGAATTTGAGAAATAAGATCGTTGTGGATGGTTAAACCGAGGGCTCGAACTCGAAGGGGTTTCACTCGTTCTTTTCGGCTTAGGGCATCGGCAACAACGTTAGCCTTACCCGGGTGGTATCGAATTTCACAGTCGTAGTCACTAAGTAACTCGACCCAACGACGTTGTCTCATGTTTAGGTCCTTCTGATCAAAGATATGTTGAAGGCTTTTGTGGTAAGTGAAGATAGTACATTTTGTACCATACAGGTAGTGTCTCCAGATTTTGAGTGCAAAAACTACAGCTCCCAATTCGAGGTCATGGGTGGTGTAGTTCTTTTCGTGGATTTTCAGTTATCGTGAGGCGTAGGCGATGACTTTTTCATGTTGCATTAACACACAACCTAGTCCTTGGTGTGAGGCGTCGCAGTAAACTACGAAATCATCGGTGCCTTCGGGTAAGGACAGGTTTGGTGCACTGCAGAGTTTCTGTTTCAGAAGTTGGAAGGCTGACTCTTGTTTATCGGTCCAATCGAATTTCTTATCTTTCTGAGTCAGTGAGGTTAAAGGTAGGGCTATTTTAGAGAAGTTCTCAATGAATCGCCGGTAATACCCAGCAAGACCTAAGAATTGTCGTACCTCGGTTGGAGTAGTAGGTGCTTTCCAGCACTTGATGGCCTCGATCTTGGCTGGATCAACATGTATCCCTTGACTGTCAATGACATGCCCTAGGAACTGTACTGTTCGCATCCAGAATCACACTTGGAGAACTTGGCATATAACTCCTCGTGTCTGAGTAATTCCAAGATAGTTTTGAGGTGTTGGCCATGTTCTGTTTCGTTGCGAGAGTAGATCAAGATGTCATCAATGAACACAATGACAAACTTATCTAGATATGGTTTGCACACCCGATTCATAAGGTCCATGAATACAGCCGGTGCGTTGGTTAAGCCAAAAGGCATCACTTGGAATTCGTAATGCCCGTAGCGAGTTCGGAAGGCAGTTTTCGGAATATCAGCGTCTCGAACGCGAAGTTGGTGATAACCAGACCAAAGGTCGATCTTTGAGTAAAAACTCGAACCTTGAAGTTGGTCAAACAGGTCATCGATTCTAGGAAGCGGGTATCGGTTCTTGATGGTAATGAGATCTATGGAGAAATGTTCGCTTGCGATGGTGTAAAATCAGTCGATAAATTTCTATGATAATATTTTGTTTGGAACTATTAAGTCCGTTGGAAACTTGAGTTAATCAAAATATGTTGGGAGAAATCTGGTTGTCAATAAGACGTTGAAAATTTCTGTCTAGCCAATTTAATTGAACATTAGAAGTTGTAAATAGTTCCGGGTAGTTGTTTGGCGAAAATTCTTTGAAAACTTGAATTGGTAGAAATCTGTTGAAAAATCTGTTGAAAACTTTTGTTATTGTAAAGTGTTGAAAATTTCAGTTGATTCTTGTAATGGTGTCTCCTTAAACGAAAAGGGGATTAAAAGAATGAATATGGTCTTTGTATGAGAGCCAAGATTATCACATTCATGATGAAAAGTAATATGTGGCTTCATAGTACAACGATAATTCAAAACAAGGTAATGTGATTTGTAACCAACAAGGCGCAAGGTTAATAGGTTGATAGCTTACAGAATTCAAAGTTTACTAAACATGCCGGGCATTGTTACATCCGGACGAATGCATAAGTCTTATACAAAATGTGATGGGGTTTTATACACCCATCGATAGATCATCGAGCTAACACTAGCTATGTTCACCGTTGTTCGGGTCTACTTCTAATCTATTCTAGATTCAGGTCGTTATCTAATGAGTAGTCGTTATTAGGGAAGTTTGCCATCTTTTTCGGGAGAGCGTTCTATTAAGACAATGAATCAACAACAAGAAGGTTTAGTCAATATCGTAGTTTCAAAGAGTAGCCACATAAACGGCTGAGTAGTGTTCTCAAAGTAGTCAGTCATGACTATATTGTTGAAATGAACAATTGCTTGGTGAAGGTGTTTGGTGAAGATAGTTGATAGTTGATAAATTCGTAGTTGCGGGTAGTCCTTGCAGTAGTGATTGGAATGTTCAAGTCATAGTTTGAAATAGTTTGAAGTAGTTTATGGATTTAGTCGTTGTGAGTATCCCTCGCGATACTAATTCAGTGATGTTCGGAATAGACAAAGTCGCGAATCAAGTTATGAGTAAACCGTTTGACAAACATGTCGAATTGGTGACCAAACATGATCAAGTAGTAAGTCTCGTGTTTGATAGAATTGTTGACATACAAGTCAAAGAGTGATCAATCATGATCAAGTAAAGAGTTAAGTGGTTTGTTGAAATTCATGCAATTGTTCGAAAAGTTACTACCATTATGTAGGTGTTGTGGTTGACCGAGTTTCACCCGCGGACCCTCGTAGACAGGTCCTAGTGGGTGGAGTGTCAGTAGTGGTAGTAAGGTCTAGTTTGAGGTGGTCAGTCAGTCCTTCTAGTTGTGTACAACACACGCGATTAACAGGTCTACAATAAGCGGGGAAGGGAGAGTGTGAAGTGACGGAAGTAGGTGTAGTTCGTCTAAGTGATAAAGTATCGTATTGTTCAACTTTTATACGTGTTCCCGGGTGATTTAGTTGCGAGCGGAAAGAAGAGGGTGAAGTAGGTGTCACTTGTTTGGGTGGCGAATCCTTAGGTGGATTTTCCTCAAGTGAGTCCAATTCGATTTTCTCGTTGCCCGATTCGGTTGGGCGAGCGGGTACCGTGGAAGTCTCCACAGTAGTAAGTAAGATTTGAGTTTCGTTTTCTGTGTCAGGTGACGTAGTTGTGGGAGTGGTTGCCATTTTCTGTGGCAAGAAGTTTAGTATACGAGAAGTTAAGGTTATATAGAAATATACTAACCTAGCACATAAGCACGTATAAGGTTGGTCCCGTTTCTATCCTTGGTCAAAGTCTTCTAATGCATTTCCATTCACTATAACCATTTCAGGTCTTGCATCAATACTCCTTTAATTGTACATAGTTGATCATGCTATGTTAAATTAAATTCAAATGATGCAATTGCTGAACCAGTCATACCAAATAAGGAATACTAACCTAATGGTTATAGTCTAGGTCACTAATGCAATCCTAGTTCGCTATAACCTTTGGCTCTGATACCAATCTGTCGCACCCCCAGAACACGTGGCAACGGAAGTATGAGGGGTCACGGGGGCGCCGACCAAATCAAATATCACAACACAAAGATTACAACAAACGACCTCTATATGAGACGTTTTAATAAAAAGTTACATTTCCATAATTCAAAGTTTACAATATCGGGAGTTCGCATAAACCGTTAAGAGATTTCTAATACATTACTAAATATACAAAATACAGCTAAATGCAATCTAATCTCTTGATGTTTGAAAACAATGCGACTCGAGCTAAGCTTTCCATAAGCTTCCTACTGCGGCGGTTTACCTGAGAAATACATACTAAAAGGTCAACATAAAGTTGGTGAGTTCATAGGTTTGTAAACAATCGTTTAGTTATGATCCACAAGATTTCAAGTTAAGTTGTATCATTCAACAATGATAAGTAAAAGTATCGTTAGCCAACGATAAGTAAAAGTATTGCATAATGCAATATAAGTATACCATTTGCCATGAGTCTCATAGTTCGAGCTTAACGTTGTTTGCCTCCGGTAAGTGTACTAATCCGATACACTTCTAAATCACAAATAATATTGCATTTGTGGGTTGACTAGCGCGACTAGTCCGGATGGGGATTGTCAATCCCCGATAGTACTATCCAATAATATTCAAGCATATATTAATGAACTATGATGGGTAGAGGGCTTTAATAGATTATTCAGGCCTCATGCAATCCGTACGAAAAGTTGTTTATAGTTACTTGTGATCGAATAAGTAGTTGTATAAAACAGTTGTATGTATTCTCACCCCAGTTGAAAAACAGTAAAAAGGGGCTATGAAACTCACCTTAGATTAGCAAGTAGCAAGCAAATATCAAATAAGCAAGCAAAGTCCAAAGTGCAACCTTCTAACGTCCTAAACGTATAAGGTTGTGTAAGTAGATGTCTTATAAGACCATCTATAGCGATTGTATAAGTGGGGGTCAATGTCCACTTAAGCCAATCGTGTAGGTGGAGGGTTAATGTCCAACTAGAGCTAGTTCATCAACTAGTATGTCCAAATAAGTTGTTCAAGTTCGTTTCTTAAAAACATGTACGACCCGTTGGTGAAAGTTTGTAATAATAATTCATTTAAACATTATTATCAAGTTTGTTTTGCTGTAAACTATTCATTAGTACATATCGTGTGTTGCGAACCGATTATTTTAGTTTGTATAAGTCTTAAACCGTAGGTCAAAGTTGGTCAACTCCTTGGTCAAAGCTGGTCAAAGCTGGTCAAACCTGGTCAAACTGGTCAAACCTGGTCAAACCTGGTCAATCCTGGTCAAACTGGTCAATCCTGGTCAAACCTGGTCAAAGTTGGTCAAACTAGTCAAACTTAGCATCACTAGCAAAATGTAGCATCACTAGTAATTGTGGCATCACTAGGTTAGTGTCTCTACTTGAGACTTAAGATATTTTCAGAAAATGTAGCATCACTAACAAAATATAGCAACACTAGTAATTGTGGCATCACTAGGTTAGTGTCTCTACTTGAGACTTAGGATATTTTCAGAAAATGTAGCATCACTAGCAAAATGTAGCATCACTAGTAATTGTGGCATCACTAGGTTAGTGTCTCTACTTGAGACTTAGGATATTTTCAGAAAATGTAGCATCACTAACAAAATGTAGCATCACTAGTAATTGTGGCATCACTAGGTTAGTGTCTTTACTTGAGACTTAGGATATTTGGTTCAAGTGTTCTAAGTGTCGGTTTCTAATTCGGGAAACTTTCTAAGTTTAGTTTTAGGTCCAAGTTACTAACTAAGTCATCCAAACCCATTTTTGTTACCACTTTCCAAAAATAGTAAGTTTTGTCGTTTTTAGAAACCGAGCCATTTTTGTTGACTTGGTTAAACCTACTCGGTTTGACCCGAAACTTTTACCCAACCCATATATCAGTTTAAAGAGTCCAAATAATTTGTCGGTTCGTGTCGGAGTTCATCCAAAGTGTAGGTTTCTAACATGCAACCTAAAAATTCAAGATTTCATATTTTCGACTTTTGTCGGTTTTAATTACACTTCTTAAAACTTCAAGATTCAACGTTTTCGGTTTATGTCGGGTCATTACGCCAACCGATTTTGCCTATCTCTAGTCCAAATCAAACCTCAAAACTTTTACCAACTGATCTACTAAGTGTCTAGACTAACATGTCAAATTTTCAGCATTTAACAAGTCCGTTTACATATTAAATAAATTCCGCGAAAGTTCCGAACACAATTCTCGAAAACTAACAGGTCAGTCCTATAAATCGGCTCTTAGAGAAAAATGAGTACGTTTCTAGAAAAAGTGCAAAACACGAAAGTTGTAGATCTTTTCGAGACGAAGATTTTAAAATAAAATTCGTCTTCTAACTCTCAATATTTGATTTTATACGAATTTTTCCTTGTAACAGCGTTTTTGGGACGGATTCTTGCATGTTCTTGTATAATTTATAAAAACGATTTTTAGCCATAAATTTGGACATATTAGTGTTAGATGAGCTACAAAATAAGTAAATAAACATCATGCAAGTAAATCAAATGAAGTGTTTGAGGGATTTGTACCGATAAAGATGAAGAACAAAGATGGAGATGATGAAGAAGTTGATGATTCTTGAGCTTAATCTTGATCTTCCCCTTTTAGATGATGATGATGGATATTGGTGGTGGTTTAAAATCTCTGGAAAGTTGAGAGGAAAGTGGTAGTATTTTTGAGAGAGTTTAGTAAAAATGATTCAAATGTGTATGGATGCATGTAGGTGGTGTGGTTTAGTGATCAAGAAAACTAATCATCACATTTGCATGAAAGATGAGAGGCCAAGGTGGGTGGTGGCACATGGGGCATGGGGGCAGGCCATGGGGGGCCCACACAAGGGTATTTTGGCCATTTTCATTGCTAGCTTATTTAGTTGCGTTTTACGTTTGTTTGCTCGGTTGTTTAGACGTTTATTCGTACGTTAAATATTTAGTTGATGTTTTTATTTAACGGTTTAAATCTCGCTATTTTCACTTGGAATATTTATTCTAAATACCTGAAAAACATTTTCAAAAAATGTTTCGATAATTCATCGACCTCGATTTGCGTGCATGTTTTACGAAAGTTTAATCTCGTAATGTTTTAATTAGATGTTTTTATTGACGAATTATTATACGATGTTTTTAATAATAATTTCATACAAAATAATATATTTTAAATTATAAAAATATATATTTTGACTTTCGTTCGATTGTCGGGCGCGTTCCGCGCGTTTCTGTTGCGTTTGAGACGTTTTAGCCAAAACGCCTAAGTTTTTCGTATATTATTTTAATATAATAATAAATAATGATAAATAACTTCTAAAAATAGATTTAAGTTATTTATAGAAAGTTTTTCACCAACGTCCATATTTATACTGTGTCGGACTCTGTCCGGTTGTTTTGCACAATTTCACCAAATTGCGTATGCGTAATTACAACTAATTACGTAAGCGTAATATATATATCAATTACGGGAGTGTATATTCACATAAATACACAAATAGTTACAAGTAATTACAAGTATTTAGCCTAATATTAAACTAAACACACGTAATTAGGGTTTCTAGCAGGTTAATCAGTAACCCTAAACCGTCAGGTGTCACAGAAGGAACCAACCAAGCAAATTTTTCTTAGCCGATGATGAAATTAATAATTTCAGTCAGGGGAGTTTTTCTGTTCTATTTTTCTTTCCCTTACTCACTTTTGTTTATCAATTTTTATACAATGAGGTCATTGTATAATTTAAGTGTGGGGATAGGGTTCGTAAGAAAAAGAATTTCTTTAATTAATTATTTAAGTTTATATTGTTCTTAAATTTTATTAAAAATTTAAAAATTTTAAGTTAATAACTAAGTATGTATTAGTTAGAATACTTTTGTTAAAAGTTTTGTTTTATATTTAAAAGTTTAGACTTTAATATGGATTAACTGTTTTGTATATACAACGTAAGCTACTTAATAATAAGTGATATATAGTTATATGATATGATGTATTAATAGGCAATCTATATGAGGATTTCTGAATTTAAAATAAATAATTAAATAACTTGTTTATTATTTTATGATACATAATATGATGTATGACATAAAAGTCTTAATTTTTAAATTTATTATGCAATAATTTTATATCTTTTTACTTATGTGAATACATTTGGGGGTATATATTGATGGTTTCCTCTGTTATACGAAAGTATAGACCTGGTCTCTATTAATATATACTTAAAAATTAAGCAAACACAAGTCAAAAGTACTTGAAAAGTCTTACAAATAAAAGATACCTAATGAGGTCGCCAAAATGGTTTGACCAAGTCTGGTTTTGCTTAAACCTGAATCAAGTTATGTCGCTCTGTTGCATGAAAATGCAGACCTGTCACCAATGTCTTGATTCTTAAAAATGTATTTCATATATTTATTGGGAATATAAAAGAAAATTGTATGATTAAATTTAAGAGTATATCATATATGGAAATCATAAGTAATATACATACTAACAATAAAGGTGTATTCAGAAATATGAATATAGATTGTTTAAAGTGGACAAATATATTAGAAATCATTCATGAGCTATACATTACACAAATAATAATAATTTTTATCTGTACATTATATTTATCCATGTTAATTAAATTGTTTAAATTTTTAATTTATGAAACAGATTTTTAGTATTGGTATTCTGATTCTTAAATATTAGTTTGATGCTTATTTTTAATTTTTATTCAGTATTCTACTTGAGGACAAGCAGAACTCAAGTGTGGGGATATTTGATAAGCATCAAATAGATAGTATATTTTATAGCAATTTATCCCTATATTTATATACATATTAGTGCATTTATATGATTTTAGATACTTATTTTGTTAATATTTGCAGAGATGTATTTTAATTGAAGATTGAAGAAAAAGGAACAAGAACGAATCCAAAACTGAAAGAAACTGAAGAAAATGAAGAAATGAAGAAAAAGGAGCTTAAACCTTAAAGAAATGAAGACCAAAATGTTATATTGAAGAAATGGGCCAAGATGAAGATTAAAATCCGTTAAAGAAAAGAAGAAGCCCAAAATTAAGCCCAAATCCGAAGTTGGAACATTCTGAAATTGAAGTCCAACCGACGGTTAGAAATCCCAACCGGCGGTTGGATTATTAGGTGTGACAACTCTCCAAATTAGGTATTAATTAACATTTAAGCATGTGCATTCTTACGCTAATTTCCTGATTAAGTTTTAACAAAACTTCTTGATGTGATGTAAGTCTAGCAAGCCCGGTACTTTTAAACAAAAAGTAATACGTAATAAGCAAGTATTAAAAGTTACGTACAAATATATCGGAACGAACCCGACCAAAAATAAATGACAAAAGTTTCGTGATACAAAAATAATTAATAATGTAATTATTAATTACGAGTAGTTACATATCTATAACATGTAGATATAAAGGTCTAAATTTACGTTTAACATAAAACGTATTATAAAACAAACAGAAATAATTCTAAAACGCGCATACGACGTCAAATCATAAAAATACAAATTTCCTTGTTCATTTGGAAGAAGTTAGAACATTACTTCAAAATATGAAATCCTAAATTAACTGAAATTCGGCGCTCAATTAACTGCGCGCAGTAAGATGTACAAAATTGTGCAGCTATTTAAAATAATGATAACATCATTATACCAATTATAAATAACGAACCAGGAGAACACCTACTAAATAAAAATGTAAAATGTTTATTTTTATATTGCTATAATTATACCCGTACTCGAAGTTGATGTACCAAAAATGGTCACCAACCTCCAATAATACAGAGACATCTCTGATCTTCAATCCCATACCCGTTTGATTTTTTTATACTCCCTCCATTCCTTCTCCTGATCACACACAAACATCACCAATAATCCATCTATCATCTTCCTCTCTTAAAAACTTACAAGATCAGTAGCAACAAGTAGTAGCAGAAGTAGAACACCAAGGCCAGCAACATCATCATCATCGATCATCATTCTCACCATTTCTCACTTTGTAAGAAAACTTATTTCCTTTAATTTCTTTACTTCAAATTCGTTATATAACTTGTTTAAACATCATAATCTATACATATAACATATATATTTGAAAGATTTATGATTGTTCTTGAAAATGGTTTATAAAACCCAAAACTTTAAAACTAAAATCGTTATACTAAAACTTGTTAAAATGAAGTAATGACTTGTAAAAACGACATGTAACACGTAAATAAACGTTTGGTATTGATGTATAATGGTTTGGAACCAAGTTGATCCGTGTATATATTGTATCAGACGCGAACAGGGGACTGAAACGAGCCACGAATACGGCGGATTCCTTTGAATCCGGCGTATTCCCAACCGAAAACCAAACGAATCCGGCGTATTCACGGGAATACGGCGGATTCCCGTTTCTAAACAAGTCGAATACGGCGTATTCCGTTGAATACGGCGTATTCCCGAACCTTCACATGAACTATCTGATGAACACAAACGAATCCGGCGTATTCGATTGAATACGGCGGATTCCCCCGAACTGGATTGAATACGGCGTATTCATTTAAATACGGCGTATTCCCGAACCTAAAACGAAACCACATGAAAACCACGATGAATACGGCGGATTCACCCGAATCCGGCGTATTCCGAACTTAGACTTGAATCCGGCGGATTCAAGGGAATCCGGCGGATTCCCACACCTGGTCAACAACTTTGACTTTTATTTTAAATACAAAACGTTTCCGTTAACGATTCCATTTATACGATACATTCACGAGACATTGTAAACTATTAATAAAACATTAATGTGATATATCCGAGACACGGACTTTGGACTTATTTATTTCGTACGAACAAACGATATATGAATAAATACATATAGGACATATATATGAATACGAACTTTGTAAATTATACGTTTTGGGAAAACGATTACAATCGGGACATTTAAACTTCTTAACATTTATTAAACAAATGTAATGATATTAAAAACAAATAATATTTATTTTATAAACAAAATAAGTATATTATCAAGTTTTATATAACAAATAAAACTCGACATGTTTTAAATACGAAACAACGTATTACAATATATATACATATATTCGAGGACACACGATATATATAGACACAAACGCATACGTTTTCTTAAACAAATGAAAACTTATATATTTTGATATACATAAACAATGTATTTATTTAACATATATACATATGACAATTAAAAATATATATTCACAAATATATATATATACACAATGAAGTTCACGTTTAACAAACGTACAACTTAATAATTTACAACAAGTATATTTACATACGAATACATATATAAAACAAATATATGTACAAACAATGATATTTGATTAACGTTCAAATTATACGAACAACTATATACAAAGTATATGTACAAATGGAAACAAAACGACATTCCGTTAAATTAGACAATTACATATTGATTCATATACTTAACCAAGTATAAGATGAAAGAAATAATAACAATATTTCTACTCAATGTCACCAACAAATACAACGACATATATTATAAAGAAATCAACCATTTCTTCTAACGAACAAACTGTTAACATAAGTGATTAAAACAAATCAAACGTACTTATGTTAATATATTTATTGTATAGGTTAACATACCTTGGGCTTAAAGCTGATTGGCCGCTAGCTTTCTTTCCGAGCAAACCACCGTGAGTTCACAGCCCCTCTTTTAAATGTTTTATGTTTTTAAATATTGGGGTGTAAACATAGAAATTGCATGCTAACACATGCAACAAATTATATAAATGCTTTATTGCTTTTATACAAACTGTTTGATTATGAAATAACATTTTCACAACTGTTTTGGGAATTAGACACTGTATCCTAGTACGGACCCAGACTTGAAATGTATGCACGAAAGACCTTATGTCATGCAGACTATAACCATTAGCTAGGTGACTCTAGCCACTGAGTATACGAATAGTACTATTGCCGTGACGACCCTCCTGTAGATGGAGCATATACTTAATTGTCCTTCAGGCAAACAACATAAGTTTTGGTTGTGGTTTGGTTATAGGGTTAGGTCGCGTTACTTTAACCTGAGAGGTTTAGCTCACCTTTCAGGGGATTATAAGTCTAAGCATTCCCACAATTATTATTTAGGATGAACATATCCTACAACTGTTTTAGTTCAGTATACTTACTGATTATACTTATATTCTGGTAAACAACCAGACTGGCATTTTGGGTAACAACCTACATAAAACTATATCTTAGGGTAACAACCCTACAATTTTATATTTTGCGAAAACCTGCAAACATTTATTTATTGAATAACATTTCAATAACTTGAACACAAATGGTTTAACATACCACATATTTATACAAAACCTGTGAATTCACTCAACATATTTGTTGACGACTTTCTTTCTATGTTTTACAGGAAATTAGCTACGTAAGTAAGGATCGCATGCATTCAGGATGGACAACCCTGGACTACTTAGGATGCCATATATTTTGGGACAGCTTTTGAGGATTTCCTCTGTATTACTGCAGACATTGCAGTTATACTTATGAAATCTTACCTTAACATATGTATTGTAAAAACTTAAATGTTTTAAACTCTATTACTACTGTACGACTTACATAGTCGTACTACTTTTGTAACAACTGTATCAATTGGCATCCTTTATATATTATGTTCTGTATGATCATATGCTCTGATACGATGAATGCACAATTGTAAAGTCATCACCCCGTTGTTAAACTGTTTAAACAAGATGCTTCCGCTAAATCTTAACTTGCTTCCGCTAAACATTAAATAAACACAATTATCGATTTTGGGGGTGTGACAGACTTGGTATCAGAGCCATTGGTTATAGCGAACTAGAAGTCTTTAGGTGACTGAAAACCTTAGAGACCTAGACTATAGCCTTGGCTAGAACATTCATGCATTCATACATACATACGTTTGCATACATCTAACAAACGACTGACACGTCACACACAATTTCCTTTGTCACAGTATGTCTAGTCAATCAGTTTACCATGTTTATGCTTCGGACGAAGAGCCGACTGAGGCTCCTTTTGAGGGTCCCGCGATCACTGTAGGGGATGAGTCATCTGTTCACTTGAGAGACATGTCAGACGACACTAGTGACGCTTACATCGCGCCACCACCGACAACACATGAGGTTACCCCTATCACTACAGGTATTCGCCATCAGGCCGGTGAGACTTCTCGCAGGCCTGTATATAGGAGGACACCGAGGATGTGTGTCCGAGATTTTCCTATAGGTCCGTTAGCACCAGCGGACGAGTCTGTTGAGTCTCCACAGAGGGCACCCAGGTTTGCTCATCTAGAGTGGATGACTCCTATGTTGAGGCACTGGAGGTCATTAGAGGGTTTTCCCTCCACCTTTGAGACAGGAGAGTCCTCACGACCCCCAGCACCACTGTCTACCACTGGAGAGCCGATAGAGCAGACTCTCCCTACATTAGTTGCTGTTATGCGTACATTGTTCTGTATTACTTCTAGCAGGGGTTCTCACCTTGGACAGGTACAGGATGAGATCTCTCGTCTGTATGGGGATATGGCTGGTATGCATGAGCATCATCACTTTTTGTTGAACCATGTGTTTACTGCCCAAGAGATAGCTGAGTCCGCACGTGCTCGTGTGAGGACACTTGAGAGACATATTAGGATTGCAGGGCTTGTGGTTGGTGCTTGTGTGGTGATGGCTGTGTTGAGGACAGCCGTGGGATCATTTCTACCGTATTTCCGTTAGATCTATGTATGGCGGGATGTGCCTACTTAGGATTGTATATATACTATGTTTTAGACTTGGAACTTTGGTTCGACGGGTATAGACAGACCTGTCATGTTTTGTATATCATTTGGATCGACGGTGTGTAGACAGACCCGTCATGCTTTGATTAGTCTTTGGATCGATGGATATCTAGAATAGATCCATCATGTTTTGTATAAAAACTTGTGAACTAACTATGACCAGTTATATGATATGACATATGTACTTGGTTTATTATTATTGTTTATGTTACTGTGCGTTGTGATTGAATTATATATTGACAATAGATACTACATAACTGTGGATACTGAAATATGTCTTTGTAACCTATAGATCTCTTGAAACTGGAAAAATGACAGAACCTGTCATAAGTGAGTACTCATCAGATGATGACATAACCATCGACGAGCAGATACAATATGTATATGTCGATATCGAAACAATTCCGATAGTGGAACTGGTGGAAGAAGAGATTGAAAACCACCACTTTGGATTGATTGACATAGAGGAATATGAGAGAGTTAGAGACCAAGCTGAAGAGCTAGATGGTCAAAACTGGGAACTTGCATCTAAATGCAAGAACTATGAAACTGAGTTGAGAATCCTAAAGAGGCCTATGTCTGTCCGAGTTAGGGATAGAATTCGCTTCTGGAAGAAAGTAGCTAGTGATCGCAAGAAGAGAGTCAAGACTTGGATTAAACGTCTGAGCAAGTGCTCAACTGAGAATGAGGTGATCTGTCATACGACTCTGCGATATAAGACTATGCTAGAAACGCATTACTCCTCTCCTAACCTGGACCAGGAGTGAAAGGAAAAGAACTGCACTACGACAGAGAACATAGCTAAAGATAGCTTAATAAAGAACTGATGAAGAACTGTCGTAGGAAAATAATTGTTTTGTTAGGATTTAAGTATAGCTAAGTTTAGTTTAATTAGTACTGTAACAACTTGTGTTGTATTGGAAATCACTCTTGATGGATATAGAAGATATCATCAAGTTTTGCAATGAAACGATGTAAGAACGTTCTAGTTAATGTATAATATAACTTAGGTTCGATTCGAAATTTCGTGCGAATTATATTCATCTCTATATACATGTGATATAAAAGTTATCACGTAATAATTGTTAAAATCATTTCTTGCAAACTTTGAAAACCTACCACACTTTGAATTATTGATTTTATCTTGAATTCCCTAAAACA
Source organism: Helichrysum umbraculigerum (assembly GCA_949592205.1). Classification (NCBI taxonomy): domain Eukaryota; kingdom Viridiplantae; phylum Streptophyta; class Magnoliopsida; order Asterales; family Asteraceae; genus Helichrysum; species Helichrysum umbraculigerum. The sequence continues at coordinate 67,240,179 of CATIUR010000003.1, forward strand.
TTGTTTGCGCTTGATCGATGATGAAAAGAAATATGTATTTGGCATTATATAATGACGCCTGGCCAACGTTATTATATTGTACAAAGTACATATGGGTGTTTCAAAGTCGTGCGATATACAATGTGAAACATTATTCTTTCAAATTCTCTATATTATTCGTTTGATTGAAAATGTGAAATCTTGTTCATCACATTCATTATCTTGGCATTGACTTCTGCATTTTATTCATCGCAGAACTGAATCATGCCGCCAAAACGACGAATTACTAGGAACAGTCAGAAAACAACTGTACCCCCTACATCTGAAACCATTCCACCCCCTAACACTGAGGAAACTACTGAGTAGATGATAGCCAGACGCATTGCTGAAGGCATTGCCGAGTATGAGGCAAGCCGAAACCGTGAGACTGGGGTTAATAATAGTGGATCGACCCCTGTTATTGCTGAGACTGTTGTGAATAACCGCAAAGGGTGTTCATATAAGACATTTCAGGCATGTAAACCACCACCTTTCTGTGGCACTGAAGGTGCTATTGGTATTATACACTGGATAGAAAAGATGGATTCTGTGTTGGACATCAGTGATTGTCTACCAGACACTGCAGTGAAGTATGTTGCCTGCACACTAGCTGATAAAGCTTTGACTTGGTGGAACAGTCAAGTTCAGTCGATGGGACGACCAGCTGCTTATTCCATGACATGGGAAACATTGAAGAGTATGATGATGGAAGAATTCTGCCCTCGCAGTGAGATGCAGAAAATTGAGACTGAGCTATGGAACATTGCTATGATTGGTGCTGATATCACTAGTTATACAACCAAGTTCCAAGAACTAGCTCGTCTTGTGCCACATATGGTAACACCTGAATACAAGCGTATTGAACGCTATGTGTATGGACTGGCACCACAGATCAGGAGTTTAGTTACGTCCTCCAAACCTGACACATTCAGGAGCGCTGTTACCTTAGCGCAGAGTTTGACTGATGAAGCAGTTAGAATGGGGACACTGACCAAGAAGACTGTGTCGGTTAAGGTTGAGCCGAGCAGTGCTGAAGCTGGTAGTTCTGGAGGTAAGAAGCGTAAGTGGAATGACCGTCAGGGTCAATTCAACAAGAAAGGATCTGGAAATCCTAAGTCTTACGCTGCCACCATTGTGGAACCAAAGCCATACTTGGGTAACAAACCTAAGTGTGATAAGTGTAGTAAACACCACGAGGGTGAGTGTTGGTTTTGCGACAGCTGTAAGGGATGGGGTCACAAAACCCAAAACTGTAAGGTAAACCCTACCCCTAAGGGAAACACTGTTCGCCAAAATCAAGGATGTTTTGAGTGTGGCGACATGAGGCACTATCGAAACCGATGCCCTCGACTCAATAACCAAAACCGTAACGCCAACAACACTCGCAACCGCAACAACAATGCTAACAACAACAACAATCAGCCAGCTCGTGGACGCGTGTTCATGTTAGGAGCACCAGAGGCACGTCAGGATCCTAACACAGTCACTGGTACGTTTCTTGTAAACAACCACTTTGCTTCTGTGTTATTTGATTCTGGTGCTGATTTAAGCTTTGTGTCCACTGAGTTTAGACCACTATTAGAGATCGAATCCCTTAAGCTAGATAACAAATACACAGTAGAGCTAGCCGATGGTAAGTTGATTGAATCAGGAGAAATAGTACCAGGATGTTCCTTAACGTTAGAAGGTCATTCTTTCAAAATAGACTTACTACCGGTAGAACTAGGGAGCTTCGATATAGTGGTTGGTATGGATTGGTTGTCGCTGAACCGCGCAGAGATCATCTTTCATGAGAAGATTGTACGGTTACCTTTACCGTCAGGAGAAATGTTGATGGTTCAAGGAGAAAAGAGTAATCGTGTGGTGAAAACGATTACATGCATGAAGGCAAGTAAATATCTACGAAAAGGGTATCAAGCCTTTTTGGTACATGTTGTAGATAAGAAACCCGAGGAGCGACGCATAGACGACGTGGTCGTAGTACGCGAATACCCAGGAGTATTTCCTGACGAGCTACCAGGGTTACCACCTCCTCGGCAGGTTGAATTCCATATCGACCTAGTGCCGGGAGCTGCACCGATTGCTCGTACGCCTTACCGTTTAGCTCCATCAGAAATGCAGGAACTGTCTGCACAGTTGCAAGAACTGTTGGATTTAGGATTCATCCGACCGAGCTTTTCACCGTGGGGAGCTCCGGTGTTGTTTGTCAAAAAGAAGGATGGATCAATGCGGATGTGTATCGATTATAGAGAACTGAACAAAGTGACGATCAAGAACCGATACCCATTGCCACGCATCGATGATTTGTTTGACCAGCTGCAAGGGTCAAGTTATTACTCAAAGATCGACTTGAGATCGGGTTACCATCAACTGAAGGTCCGGGATGAGGATATCCCTAAGACTGCGTTTAGGACTCGATATGGTCATTACGAGTTCCTGGTTATGCCGTTTGGGCTAACGAATGCGCCAGCAGTGTTCATGGATCTAATGAATAGAGTATGTAAACCTTATCTGGATAAGTTCGTCATAGTGTTCATTGACGATATCTTGATATACTCGAGAACGAAGGAAGACCATGAACGACATCTGAGGCTGATTCTTGAATTACTGGAGAAAGAGAAGCTTTATGCAAAGTTCTCTAAATGTGAGTTTTGGATGCGTGAGGTTCATTTCCTTGGTCATGTGATTAATAACAAAGGAATTCACGTGGACCCATCCAAAATTGAGGCGATTAAGAATTGGGAAGCCCCAAAAACCCCAACTGAGATACGACAATTTCTTGGGTTAGCTGGTTACTACCGAAGGTTCATTGGGAATTTCTCGAAGATAGCTCAGCCACTTACCGCCCTAACGCAAAAAGACAAGAAGTTTGATTGGGGCGAGAAGCACGAGAATGCTTTTCAAATGCTGAAAGAGAAATTGAGCACCGCACCTATCCTATCCTTACCAGAAGGAGTAGAAAACTTTGTTGTCTACTGTGATGCTTCACATCAAGGATTAGGTTGCGTGTTGATGCAAAACGACAAGGTCATTGCATATGCGTCTCGTCAATTGAAGATTCACGAGAAGAACTATACGACGCATGACTTAGAGCTGGGGGTAGTCGTTTTTGCACTTAAGATTTGGAGACACTATCTATACGGTACAAAGTGTACGATCTTTACCGATCACAAAAGTCTCCAACATATATTTGATCAGAAAGAACTCAACATGAGACAGAGACGTTGGGTTGAACTGCTAAATGATTACGACTGTGAAATCAAGTATCATCCAGGCAAAGCTAATGTAGTAGAGGATGCCTTGAGTCGTAAGGAAAGAGTAAAACCTCGAAGAGTTCGAGCTTTAGGACTGACAATCCACTTGGATCTAATTAACCAAATTCGTGATGCTCAACAAACAGCCTTTACTCCAGAACGCATGAAGGACGAATCCCTCAAAGGGATGGAGAAACAACTGGAGTCTAAGGAAAATGGAGTATTATACTTTATGAATCGAATTTGGATTCCTTGTGTTGATGAGCTACGTAGCCTGGTATTGGACGAAGCTCATAAGTCCAATTACTCGATACATCCTGGTGCAGATAAGATGTACCACGATCTAAAAGGATTTTACTGGTGGCCTGGCATGAAAAGAGATATTGCCTCCTACGTTAGTAGATGTCTGACTTGTGCAAAAGTTAAGACTGAGTACCAAAAGCCGTCTGGAATTTTACAACAACCTGAGTTGCCCAAATGGAAATGGGAACACATCACGATGGATTTCATTACGAAGTTACCGAAAACATCATCTGGGATGGACTCCATATGGGTGATAGTCGACCGACTGACGAAATCATCTCACTTTCTAGCCATCAAAGAGACCGATAAGATGGAAAAGTTGGCTAGAATCTACATAAAAGAAGTTGTTTCTAGACATGGAGTTCCATTATCCATCATCTCTGATAGAGATGCACGTTTCACCTCTCGCTTCTGGCAAACACTGCAACAAGCTTTAGGCACTAGACTCGACATGAGTACCGCCTACCATCCACAAACCGATGGTCAAAGCGAGCGAACGATACAAACGCTTGAGGACTTGCTACGAGCATGCGTGATTGATTTTGGAGGAAACTGGGATGTTCATCTCCCTTTAGCTGAATTCTCGTACAACAATAGTTATCATACGAGCATACAAATGGCACCTTTCGAGGCGTTGTACGGACGCAAGTGTCGATCCCCACTCTGTTGGGCAGATATGGATGACAGACGATTATCAGGTCCTGAGATAGTCCAAGAGACAACGGACAAAATATCTCAAGTGCTTAATCGATTGAAAACGGCACGAGACCGACAAAAGAGTTATGCAGACAATAGACGAAAACCTTTAGAGTTTCAAGTAGGTGACAGAGTCCTACTAAAGGTATCTCCTTGGAAAGGAGTTATGAGATTTGGGAAACGCGGCAAACTGAACCCACGTTACATCGGACCTTTTGAGATCCTAGCAAGGATTGGTCCTGTAGCTTATAAGCTTAAACTGCCGCAAGAACTTAGTAATATTCACGACACGTTTCACGTGAGTAATCTTAAGAAGTGTCTATCCGACGAAGCGTTAATCATACCTCCTGACGAAATCTACGTCGACGCAAAACTCAACTTCGTGGAGGAACCGCTTGAAGTAATGGATACGAAAACGCAGAAACTCCGAAACAGTCGGATCAAACTTGTCAAAATTCGATGGAACTCGAAAAGAGGCCCAGAGTTCACCTGGGAACGTGAGGACGAGATGCGCAAGAAGTATCCTCACCTATTTGAACCCGTGACCACGAATCACGACACAAATTAAATCTCGGGACGAGATTTCCCTAACGGGGGGAGAATGTGACAACTCTCCAAATTAGGTATTAATTAACATTTAAGCATGTGCATTCTTACGCTAATTTCCTGATTAAGTTTTAACAAAACTTCTTGATGTGATGTAAGTCTAGCAAGCCCGGTACTTTTAAACAAAAAGTAATACGTAATAAGCAAGTATTAAAAGTTACGTACAAATATATCGGAACGAACCCGACCAAAAATAAATGACAAAAGTTTCGTGATACAAAAATAATTAATAATGTAATTATTAATTACGAGTAGTTACATATCTATAACATGTAGATATAAAGGTCTAAATTTACGTTTAACATAAAACGTATTATAAAACAAACAGAAATAATTCTAAAACGCGCATACGACGTCAAATCATAAAAATACAAATTTCCTTGTTCATTTGGAAGAAGTTAGAACATTACTTCAAAATATGAAATCCTAAATTAACTGAAATTCGGCGCTCAATTAACTGCGCGCAGTAAGATGTACAAAATTGTGCAGCTATTTAAAATAATGATAACATCATTATACCAATTATAAATAACGAACCAGGAGAACACCTACTAAATAAAAATGTAAAATGTTTATTTTTATATTGCTATAATTATACCCGTACTCGAAGTTGATGTACCAAAAATGGTCACCAACCTCCAATAATACAGAGACATCTCTGATCTTCAATCCCATACCCGTTTGATTTTTTTATACTCCCTCCATTCCTTCTCCTGATCACACACAAACATCACCAATAATCCATCTATCATCTTCCTCTCTTAAAAACTTACAAGATCAGTAGCAACAAGTAGTAGCAGAAGTAGAACACCAAGGCCAGCAACATCATCATCATCGATCATCATTCTCACCATTTCTCACTTTGTAAGAAAACTTATTTCCTTTAATTTCTTTACTTCAAATTCGTTATATAACTTGTTTAAACATCATAATCTATACATATAACATATATATTTGAAAGATTTATGATTGTTCTTGAAAATGGTTTATAAAACCCAAAACTTTAAAACTAAAATCGTTATACTAAAACTTGTTAAAATGAAGTAATGACTTGTAAAAACGACATGTAACACGTAAATAAACGTTTGGTATTGATGTATAATGGTTTGGAACCAAGTTGATCCGTGTATATATTGTATCAGACGCGAACAGGGGACTGAAACGAGCCACGAATACGGCGGATTCCTTTGAATCCGGCGTATTCCCAACCGAAAACCAAACGAATCCGGCGTATTCACGGGAATACGGCGGATTCCCGTTTCTAAACAAGTCGAATACGGCGTATTCCGTTGAATACGGCGTATTCCCGAACCTTCACACGAACTATCTGATGAACACAAACGAATCCGGCGTATTCGATTGAATACGGCGGATTCCCCCGAACTGGATTGAATACGGCGTATTCATTTAAATACGGCGTATTCCCGAACCTAAAACGAAACCACATGAAAACCACGATGAATACGGCGGATTCACCCGAATCCGGCGTATTCCGAACTTAGACTTGAATCCGGCGGATTCAAGGGAATCCGGCGGATTCCCACACCTGGTCAACAACTTTGACTTTTATTTTAAATACAAAACGTTTCCGTTAACGATTCCATTTATACGATACATTCACGAGACATTGTAAACTATTAATAAAACATTAATGTGATATATCCGAGACACGGACTTTGGACTTATTTATTTCGTACGAACAAACGATATATGAATAAATACATATAGGACATATATATGAATACGAACTTTGTAAATTATACGTTTTGGGAAAACGATTACAATCGGGACATTTAAACTTCTTAACATTTATTAAACAAATGTAATGATATTAAAAACAAATAATATTTATTTTATAAACAAAATAAGTATATTATCAAGTTTTATATAACAAATAAAACTCGACATGTTTTAAATACGAAACAACGTATTACAATATATATACATATATTCGAGGACACACGATATATATAGACACAAACGCATACGTTTTCTTAAACAAATGAAAACTTATATATTTTGATATACATAAACAATGTATTTATTTAACATATATACATATGACAATTAAAAATATATATTCACAAATATATATATATACACAATGAAGTTCACGTTTAACAAACGTACAACTTAATAATTTACAACAAGTATATTTACATACGAATACATATATAAAACAAATATATGTACAAACAATGATATTTGATTAACGTTCAAATTATACGAACAACTATATACAAAGTATATGTACAAATGGAAACAAAACGACCTTCCGTTAAATTAGACAATTACATATTGATTCATATACTTAACCAAGTATAAGATGAAAGAAATAATAACAATATTTCTACTCAATGTCACCAACAAATACAACGACATATATTATAAAGAAATCAACCATTTCTTCTAACGAACAAACTGTTAACATAAGTGATTAAAACAAATCAAACGTACTTATGTTAATATATTTATTGTATAGGTTAACATACCTTGGGCTTAAAGCTGATTGGCTGCTAGCTTTCTTTCCGAGCAAACCACCGTGAGTTCACAGCCCCTCTTTTAAATGTTTTATGTTTTTAAATATTGGGGTGTAAACATAGAAATTGCATGCTAACACATGCAACAAATTATATAAATGCTTTATTGCTTTTATACAAACTGTTTGATTATGAAATAACATTTTCACAACTGTTTTGGGAATTAGACACTGTATCCTAGTACGGACCCAGACTTGAAATGTATGCATGAAAGACCTTATGTCATGCAGACTATAACCATTAGCTAGGTGACTCTAGCCACTGAGTATACGAATAGTACTATTGCCGTGACGACCCTCCTGTGGATGGAGCGTATACTTAATTGTCCTTCAGGCAAACAACATAAGTTTTGGTTGTGGTTTGGTTATAGGGTTAGGTCGCGTTACTTTAACCTGAGAGGTTTAGCTCACCTTTCAGGGGATTATAAGTCTAAGCATTCCCACAATTATTATTTAGGATGAACATATCCTACAACTGTTTTAGTTCAGTATACTTACTGATTATACTTATATTCTGGTAAACAACCAGATTGGCATTTTGGGTAACAACCTACATAAAACTATATCTTAGGGTAACAACCCTACAATTTTATATTTTGCGAAAACCTGCAAACATTTATTTATTGAATAACATTTCAATAACTTGAACACAAATGGTTTAACATACCACATATTTATACAAAACCTGTGAATTCACTCAACATATTTGTTGACGACTTTCTTTCTATAATTTACAGGAAATTAGCTACGTAAGTAAGGATCGCATGCATTCAGGATGGACAACCCTGGACTACTTAGGATGCCATATATTTTGGGACAGCTTTTGAGGATTTCCTCTGTATTACTGCAGACATTGCAGTTATACTTATGAAATCTTACCTTAACATATGTATTGTAAAAACTTAAATGTTTTAAACTCTATTACTACTGTACGACTTACATAGTCGTACTACTTTTGTAACAACTGTATCAATTGGCATCCTTTATATATTATGTTCTGTATGATCATATGCTCTGATACGATGAATGCACAATTGTAAAGTCATCACCCCGTTGTTAAACTGTTTAAACAAGATGCTTCCGCTAAATCTTAATTTGCTTCCGCTAAACATTAAATAAACACAATTATCGATTTTGGGGGTGTGACAGACTTGGTATCAGAGCCATTGGTTATAGCGAACTAGAAGTCTTTAGGTGACTGAAAACCTTAGAGACCTAGACTATAGCCTTGGCTAGAACATTCATGCATTCATACATACATACGTTTGCATACATCTAACAAACGACTGACACGTCACACACAATTTCCTTTGTCACAGTATGTCTAGTCAATCAGTTTACCATGTTTATGCTTCGGACGAAGAGCCGACTGAGGCTCCTTTTGAGGGTCCCGCGATCACTGTAGGGGATGAGTCATCTGTTCACTTGAGAGACATGTCAGACGACACTAGTGACGCTTACATCGCGCCACTACCGACAGCACATGAGGTTACCCCTATCACTACAGGTATTCGCCATCAGGCCGGTGAGACTTCTCGCAGGCCTGTATATAGGAGGACACCGAGGATGTGTGTCCGAGAGTTTCCTATAGGTCCGTTAGCACCAGCGGACGAGTCTGTTGAGTCTCCACAGAGGGCACCCAGGTTTGCTCATCTAGAGTGGATGACTCCTATGTTGAGGCACTGGAGGTCATTAGAGGGTTTTCCCTCCACCTTTGAGACAGGAGAGTCCTCACGACCCCCAGCACCACTGTCTACCACTGGAGAGCCGATAGAGCAGACTCTCCCTACATTAGTTGCTGTTATGCGTACATTGTTCTGTATTACTTCTAGCAGGGGTTCTCACCTTGGACAGGTACAGGATGAGATCTCTCGTCTGTATGGGGATATGGCTGGTATGCATGAGCATCATCACTTTTTGTTGAACCATGTGTTTACTGCCCAAGAGATAGCTGAGTCCGCACGTGCTCGTGTGAGGACACTTGAGAGACATATTAGGATTGCAAGGCTTGTGGTTGGTGCTTGTGTGGTGATGGCTGTGTTGAGGACAGCCGTGGGATCATTTCTACCGTATTTCCGTTAGATCTATGTATGGCGGGATGTGCCTACTTAGGATTGTATATATACTATGTTTTAGACTTGGAACTTTGGTTCGACGGGTATAGACAGACCTGTCATGTTTTGTATATCATTTGGATCGACGGTGTGTAGACAGACCCGTCATGCTTTGATTAGTCTTTGGATCGATGGATATCTAGAATAGATCCATCATGTTTTGTATAAAAACTTGTGAACTAACTATGACCAGTTATATGATATGACATATGTACTTGGTTTATTATTATTGTTTATGTTACTGTGCGTTGTGATTGAATTATATATTGACAATAGATACTACATAACTGTGGATACTGAAATATGTCTTTGTAACCTATAGATCTCTTGAAACTGGAAAAATGACAGAACCTGTCATAAGTGAGTACTCATCAGATGATGACATAACCATCGACGAGCAGATACAATATGTATATGTCGATATCGAAACAATTCCGATAGTGGAACTGGTGGAAGAAGAGATTGAAAACCACCACTTTGGATTGATTGACATAGAGGAATATGAGAGAGTTAGAGACCAAGCTGAAGAGCTAGATGGTCAAAACTGGGAACTTGCATCTAAATGCAAGAACTATGAAACTGAGTTGAGAATCCTAAAGAGGCCTATGTCTGTCCGAGTTAGGGATAGAATTCGCTTCTGGAAGAAAGTAGCTAGTGATCGCAAGAAGAGAGTCAAGACTTGGATTAAACGTCTGAGCAAGTGCTCAACTGAGAATGAGGTGATCTGTCATACGACTCTGCGATATAAGACTATGCTAGAAACGCATTACTCCTCTCCTAACCTGGACCAGGAGTGAAAGGAAAAGAACTGCACTACGACAGAGAACATAGCTAAAGATAGCTTAATAAAGAACTGATGAAGAACTGTCGTAGGAAAATAATTGTTTTGTTAGGATTTAAGTACTAAGTTTAGTTTAATTAGTACTGTAACAACTTGTGTTGTATTGGAAATCACTCTTGATGGATATAGAAGATATCATCAAGTTTTGCAATGAAACGATGTAAGAACGTTCTAGTTAATGTATAATATAACTTAGGTTCGATTCGAAATTTCGTGCGAATTATATTCATCTCTATATACATGTGATATAAAAGTTATCACGTAATAATTGTTAAAATCATTTCTTGCAAACTTTGAAAACCTACCACACTTTGAATTATTGATTTTATCTTGAATTCCCTAAAACATTGTTTGCGCTTGATCGATGATGAAAAGAAATATGTATTTGGCATTATATAATGACGCCTGGCCAACGTGATTATATTGTACAAAGTACATATGGGTGTTTCAAAGTCGTGCGATATACAATGTGAAACATTATTCTTTCAAATTCTCTATATTATTCGTTTGATTGAAAATGTGAAATCTTGTTCATCACATTCATTATCTTGGCATTGACTTCTGCATTTTATTCATCGCAGAACTGAATCATGCCGCCAAAACGACGAATTACTAGGAACAGTCAGAAAAAAACTGTACCCCCTACATCTGAAACCATTCCACCCCCTAACACTGAGGAAACTACTGAGCAGATGATAGCCAGACGCATTGCTGAAGGCATTGCCGAGTATGAGGCAAGCCGAAACCGTGAGACTGGGGTTAATAACAGTGGATCGACCCATGTTATTGCTGAGACTGTTGTGAATAACCGCAAAGGGTGTTCATATAAGACATTTCAGGCATGTAAACCACCACCTTTCTGTGGCACTGAAGGTGCTATTGGTATTATACACTGGATAGAAAAGATGGATTCTGTGTTGGACATCAGTGATTGTCTACCAGACACTGCAGTGAAGTATGTTGCCTGCACACTAGCTGATAAAGCTTTGACTTGGTGGAACAGTCAAGTTCAGTCGATGGGACGACCAGCTGCTTATTCCATGACATGGGAAACATTGAAGAGTATGATGATGGAAGAATTCTGCCCTCGCAGTGAGATGCAGAAAATTGAGACTGAGCTATGGAACATTGCTATGATTGGTGCTGATATCACTAGTTATACAACCAAGTTCCAAGAACTAGCTCGTCTTGTGCCACATATGGTAACACCTGAATACAAGCGTATTGAACGCTATGTGTATGGACTGGCACCACAGATCAGGAGTTTAGTTACGTCCTCCAAACCTGACACATTCAGGAGCGCTGTTACCTTAGCGCAGAGTTTGACTGATGAAGCAGTTAGAATGGGGACACTGACCAAGAAGACTGTGTCGGTTAAGGTTGAGCCGAGTAGTGCTGAAGCTGGTAGTTCTGGAGGTAAGAAGCGTAAGTGGAATGACCGTCAGGGTCAATTCAACAAGAAAGGATCTGGAAATCCTAAGTCTTACGCTGCCACCATTATGGAACCAAAGCCATACTTGGGTAACAAACCTAAGTGTGATAAGTGTAGTAAACACCACGAGGGTGAGTGTTGGTTTTGCGACAGCTGTAAGGGATGGGGTCACAAAACCCAAAACTGTAAGGTAAACCCTACCCCTAAGGGAAACACTGTTCGCCAAAATCAAGGATGTTTTGAGTGTGGCGACATGAGGCACTATCGAAACCGATGCCCTCGACTCAATAACCAAAACCGTAACGCCAACAACACTCGCAACCGCAACAACAATGCTAACAACAACAACAATCAGCCAGCTCGTGGACGCGTGTTCATGTTAGGAGCACCAGAGGCACGTCAGGATCCTAACACAGTCACTGGTACGTTTCTTGTAAACAACCACTTTGCTTCTGTGTTATTTGATTCTGGTGCTGATTTAAGCTTTGTGTCCACTGAGTTTAGACCACTATTAGAGATCGAATCCCTTAAGCTAGATAACAAATACACAGTAGAGCTAGCCGATGGTAAGTTGATTGAATCAGGAGAAATAGTACCAGGATGTTCCTTAACGTTAGAAGGTCATTCTTTCAAAATAGACTTACTACCGGTAGAACTAGGGAGCTTTGATATAGTGGTTGGTATGGATTGGTTGTCGCTGAACCGCGCAGAGATCATCTGTCATGAGAAGATTGTACGGTTACCTTTACCGTCAGGAGAAATGTTGATGGTTCAAGGAGAAAAGAGTAATCGTGTGGTGAAAACGATTACATGCATGAAGGCAAGTAAATATCTACGAAAAGGGTATCAAGCCTTTTTGGTACATGTTGTAGATAAGAAACCCGAGGAGTGACGCATAGACGACGTGGTCGTAGTACGCGAATACCCAGGAGTATTTCCTGACGAGCTACCAGGGTTACCACCTCCTCGGCAGGTTGAATTCCATATCGACCTAGTGCCGGGAGCTGCACCGATTGCTCGTACGCCTTACCGTTTAGCTCCATCAGAAATGCAGGAACTGTCTGCACAGTTGCAAGAACTGTTGGATTTAGGATTCATCCGACCGAGCTTTTCACCGTGGGGAGCTCCGGTGTTGTTTGTCAAAAAGAAGGATGGATCAATGCGGATGTGTATCGATTATAGAGAACTGAACAAAGTGACGATCAAGAACCGATACCCATTGCCACGCATCGATGATTTGTTTGACCAGCTGCAAGGGTCAAGTTATTACTCAAAGATCGACTTGAGATCGGGTTACCATCAACTGAAGGTCCGGGATGAGGATATCCCTAAGACTGCGTTTAGGACTCGATATGGTCATTACGAGTTCCTGGTTATGCCGTTTGGGCTAACGAATGCGCCAGCAGTGTTCATGGATCTAATGAATAGAGTATGTAAACCTTATCTGGATAAGTTCGTCATAGTGTTCATTGACGATATCTTGATATACTCGAGAACGAAGGAAGACCATGAACGACATCTGAGGCTGATTCTTGAATTACTGGAGAAAGAGAAGCTTTATGCAAAGTTCTCTAAATGTGAGTTTTGGATGCGTGAGGTTCATTTCCTTGGTCATGTGATTAATAACAAAGGAATTCACGTGGACCCATCCAAAATTGAGGCGATTAAGAATTGGGAAGCCCCAAAAACCCCAACTGAGATACGACAATTTCTTGGGTTAGCTGGTTACTACCGAAGGTTCATTGGGAATTTCTCGAAGATAGCTCAGCCACTTACCGCCCTAACGCAAAAAGACAAGAAGTTTGATTGGGGCGAGAAGCACGAGAATGCTTTTCAAATGCTGAAAGAGAAATTGAGCACCGCACCTATCCTATCCTTACCAGAAGGAGTAGAAAACTTTGTTGTCTACTGTGATGCTTCACATCAAGGATTAGGTTGCGTGTTGATGCAAAATGACAAGGTCATTGCATATGCGTCTCGTCAATTGAAGATTCACGAGAAGAACTATACGACGCATGACTTAGAGCTGGGGGCAGTCGTTTTTGCACTTAAGATTTGGAGACACTATCTATACGGTACAAAGTGTACGATCTTTACCGATCACAAAAGTCTCCAACATATATTTGATCAGAAAGAACTCAACATGAGACAGAGACGTTGGGTTGAACTGCTAAATGATTACGACTGTGAAATCAAGTATCATCCAGGCAAAGCTAATGTAGTAGCGGATGCCTTGAGTCGTAAGGAAAGAGTAAAACCTCGAAGAGTTCGAGCTTTAGGACTGACAATCCACTTGGATCTAATTAACCAAATTCGTGATGCTCAACAAACAGCCTTTACTCCAGAACGCATGAAGGACGAATCCCTCAAAGGGATGGAGAAACAACTGGAGTCTAAGGAAAATGGAGTATTATACTTTATGAATCGAATTTGGATTCCTTGTGTTGATGAGCTACGTAGCCTGGTATTGGACGAAGCTCATAAGTCCAATTACTCGATACATCCTGGTGCAGATAAGATGTACCACGATCTAAAAGGATTTTACTGGTGGCCTGGCATGAAAAGAGATATTGCCTCCTACGTTAGTAGATGTCTGACTTGTGCAAAAGTTAAGACTGAGTACCAAAAGCCGTCTGGAATTTTACAACAACCTGAGTTGCCCAAATGGAAATGGGAACACATCACGATGGATTTCATTACGAAGTTACCGAAAACATCATCTGGGATGGACTCCATATGGGTGATAGTCGACCGACTGACGAAATCATCTCACTTTCTAGCCATCAAAGAGACCGATAAGATGGAAAAGTTGGCTAGAATCTACATAAAAGAAGTTGTTTCTAGACATGGAGTTCCATTATCCATCATCTCTGATAGAGATGCACGTTTCACCTCTCGCTTCTGGCAAACACTGCAACAAGCTTTAGGCACTAGACTCGACATGAGTACCGCCTACCATCCACAAACCGATGGTCAAAGCGAGCGAACGATACAAACGCTTGAGGACTTGCTACGAGCATGCGTGATTGATTTTGGAGGAAACTGGGATGTTCATCTCCCTTTAGCTGAATTCTCGTACAACAATAGTTATCATACGAGCATACAAATGGCACCTTTCGAGGCGTTGTACGGACGCAAGTGTCGATCCCCACTCTGTTGGGCAGATATGGATGACAGACGATTATCAGGTCCTGAGATAGTCCAAGAGACAACGGACAAAATATCTCAAGTGCTTAATCGATTGAAAACGGCACGAGACCGACAAAAGAGTTATGCAGACAATAGACGAAAACCTTTAGAGTTTCAAGTAGGTGACAGAGTCCTACTAAAGGTATCTCCTTGGAAAGGAGTTATGAGATTTGGGAAACGCGGCAAACTGAACCCACGTTACATCGGACCTTTTGAGATCCTAGCAAGGATTGGTCCTGTAGCTTATAAGCTTAAACTGCCGCAAGAACTTAGTAATATTCACGACACGTTTCACGTGAGTAATCTTAAGAAGTGTCTATCCGACGAAGCGTTAATCATACCTCCTGACGAAATCTACGTCGACGCAAAACTCAACTTCGTGGAGGAACCGCTTGAAGTAATGGATACGAAAACGCAGAAACTCCGAAACAGTCGGATCAAACTTGTCAAAATTCGATGGAACTCGAAAAGAGGCCCAGAGTTCACCTGGGAACGTGAGGACGAGATGCGCAAGAAGTATCCTCACCTATTTGAACCCGTGACCACGAATCACGACACAAATTAAATCTCGGGACGAGATTTCCCTAACGGGGGGAGAATGTGACAACTCTCCAAATTAGGTATTAATTAACATTTAAGCATGTGCATTCTTATGCTAATTTCCTGATTAAGTTTTAACAAAACTTCTTGATGTGATGTAAGTCTAGCAAGCCCGGTACTTTTAAACAAAAAGTAATACGTAATAAGCAAGTATTAAAAGTTACGTACAAATATATCGGAACGAACCCGACCAAAAATAAATGACAAAAGTTTCGTGATACAAAAATAATTAATAATGTAATTATTAATTACGAGTAGTTACATATCTATAACATGTAGATATAAAGGTCTAAATTTACGTTTAACATAAAACGTATTATAAAACAAACAGAAATAATTCTAAAACGCGCATACGACGTCAAATCATAAAAATACAAATTTCCTTGTTCATTTGGAAGAAGTTAGAACATTACTTCAAAATATGAAATCCTAAATTAACTGAAATTCGGCGCTCAATTAACTGCGCGCAGTAAGATGTACAAAATTGTGCAGCTATTTAAAATAATGATAACATCATTATACCAATTATAAATAACGAACCAGGAGAACACCTACTAAATAAAAATGTAAAATGTTTATTTTTATATTGCTATAATTATACTCGTACTCGAAGTTGATGTACCAAAAATGGTCACCAACCTCCAATAATACAGAGACATCTCTGATCTTCAATCCCATACCCGTTTGATTTTTTTATACTCCCTCCATTCCTTCTCCTGATCACACACAAACATCACCAATAATCCATCTATCATCTTCCTCTCTTAAAAACTTACAAGATCAGTAGCAACAAGTAGTAGCAGAAGTAGAACACCAAGGCCAGCAACATCATCATCATCGATCATCATTCTCACCATTTCTCACTTTGTAAGAAAACTTATTTCCTTTAATTTCTTTACTTCAAATTCGTTATATAACTTGTTTAAACATCATAATCTATACATATAACATATATATTTGAAAGATTTATGATTGTTCTTGAAAATGGTTTATAAAACCCAAAACTTTAAAACTAAAATCGTTATACTAAAACTTGTTAAAATGAAGTAATGACTTGTAAAAACGACATGTAACACGTAAATAAACGTTTGGTATTGATGTATAATGGTTTGGAACCAAGTTGATCCGTGTATATATTGTATCAGACGCGAACAGGGGACTGAAACGAGCCACGAATACGGCGGATTCCTTTGAATCCGGCGTATTCCCAACCGAAAACCAAACGAATCCGGCGTATTCACGGGAATACGGCGGATTCCCGTTTCTAAACAAGTCGAATACGGCGTATTCCGTTGAATACGGCGTATTCCCGAACCTTCACACGAACTATCTGATGAACACAAACGAATCCGGCGTATTCGATTGAATACGGCGGATTCCCCCGAACTGGATTGAATACGGCGTATTCATTTAAATACGGCGTATTCCCGAACCTAAAACGAAACCACATGAAAACCACGATGAATACGGCGGATTCACCCGAATCCGGCGTATTCCGAACTTAGACTTGAATCCGGCGGATTCAAGGGAATCCGGCGGATTCCCACACCTGGTCAACAACTTTGACTTTTATTTTAAATACAAAACGTTTCCGTTAACGATTCCATTTATACGATACATTCACGAGACATTGTAAACTATTAATAAAACATTAATGTGATATATCCGAGACACGGACTTTGGACTTATTTATTTCGTACGAACAAACGATATATGAATAAATACATATAGGACATATATATGAATACGAACTTTGTAAATTATACGTTTTGGGAAAACGATTACAATCGGGACATTTAAACTTCTTAACATTTATTAAACAAATGTAATGATATTAAAAACAAATAATATTTATTTTATAAACAAAATAAGTATATTATCAAGTTTTATATAACAAATAAAACTCGACATGTTTTAAATACGAAACAACGTATTACAATATATATACATATATTCGAGGACACACGATATATATAGACACAAACGCATACGTTTTCTTAAACAAATGAAAACTTATATATTTTGATATACATAAACAATGTATTTATTTAACATATATACATATGACAATTAAAAATATATATTCACAAATATATATATATACACAATGAAGTTCACGTTTAACAAACGTACAACTTAATAATTTACAACAAGTATATTTACATACGAATACATATATAAAACAAATATATGTACAAACAATGATATTTGATTAACGTTCAAATTATACGAACAACTATATACAAAGTATATGTACAAATGGAAACAAAACGACCTTCCGTTAAATTAGACAATTACATATTGATTCATATACTTAACCAAGTATAAGATGAAAGAAATAATAACAATATTTCTACTCAATGTCACCAACAAATACAACGACATATATTATAAAGAAATCAACCATTTCTTCTAACGAACAAACTGTTAACATAAGTGATTAAAACAAATCAAACGTACTTATGTTAATATATTTATTGTATAGGTTAACATACCTTGGGCTTAAAGCTGATTGGCTGCTAGCTTTCTTTCCGAGCAAACCACCGTGAGTTCACAGCCCCTCTTTTAAATGTTTTATGTTTTTAAATATTGGGGTGTAAACATAGAAATTGCATGCTAACACATGCAACAAATTATATAAATGCTTTATTGCTTTTATACAAACTGTTTGATTATGAAATAACATTTTCACAACTGTTTTGGGAATTAGACACTGTATCCTAGTACGGACCCAGACTTGAAATGTATGCATGAAAGACCTTATGTCATGCAGACTATAACCATTAGCTAGGTGACTCTAGCCACTGAGTATACGAATAGTACTATTGCCGTGACGACCCTCCTGTGGATGGAGCGTATACTTAATTGTCCTTCAGGCAAACAACATAAGTTTTGGTTGTGGTTTGGTTATAGGGTTAGGTCGCGTTACTTTAACCTGAGAGGTTTAGCTCACCTTTCAGGGGATTATAAGTCTAAGCATTCCCACAATTATTATTTAGGATGAACATATCCTACAACTGTTTTAGTTCAGTATACTTACTGATTATACTTATATTCTGGTAAACAACCAGACTGGCATTTTGGGTAACAACCTACATAAAACTATATCTTAGGGTAACAACCCTACAATTTTATATTTTGCGAAAACCTGCAAACATTTATTTATTGAATAACATTTCAATAACTTGAACACAAATGGTTTAACATACCACATATTTATACAAAACCTGTGAATTCACTCAACATATTTGTTGACGACTTTCTTTCTATGTTTTACAGGAAATTAGCTACGTAAGTAAGGATCGCATGCATTCAGGATGGACAACCCTGGACTACTTAGGATGCCATATATTTTGGGACAGCTTTTGAGGATTTCCTCTGTATTACTGCAGACATTGCAGTTATACTTATGAAATCTTACCTTAACATATGTATTGTAAAAACTTAAATGTTTTAAACTCGATTACTACTGTACGACTTACATAGTCGTACTACTTTTGTAACAACTGTATCAATTGGCATCCTTTATATATTATGTTCTGTATGATCATATGCTCTGATACGATGAATGCACAATTGTAAAGTCATCACCCCGTTGTTGAACTGTTTAAACAAGATGCTTCCGCTAAATCTTAACTTGCTTCCGCTAAACATTAAATAAACACAATTATCGATTTTGGGGGTGTGACATTAGGGTTGTAAGGCGGTGGAGACACGTGGAGTTGGACCAGGATTCAAATTGATCCAACCGGCGGTTGGAGGTCCCAACCGGCGGTTGGGAGGTCGGCCAGAAAAATTATAAATAGAAGCTTAAGTTTAGGTTTTTCATATACGATTCAAGAATACCAAAACCGATTATTAGGGTTTTAGGTCGACTTAAGGTGCGATTTTGGAGGTTAAGGAGCTAGGGTTTGAAGGTTTTTAACCCTAGGAGAAGCTGGTTCTACAATTGGTTCGGTTTCTTTATCCTTGTAACTTTAATAACCTTATTGAGTTAATTTATGGATATTGTTTATTTGAATTACTTGTTAATTAGGTTTTCGTTATAGTTATTTGAATGAATGTTTGTTGAGTTTATTATATGAATTATATGTTTATGTTGGAACTATATTATTGAATGTTTATTATACAAGAATTGTCTTTATTATGATATATTGATGATTATTCTTGACATAGTTAGACTGATTTATATTAAACGAGGATGGTCATGTTAAGTTTATATAAATTAAGTGATTGTGTTTATGTCTTGATCTTAACCTTATGCGATAGACGAAGAATGATTCATTAATATAAAGTAATATTGTGATTCAAGCCTAACCTTAGAAATTGTATTAATAAAATGATGATAGATCTTATTAATTAGTGATATTTTGCGTAACCTTATGACTGTATTGCTATGATGAAGATTAGCTTAACCTTAAGTAATTTTCTACATTAGTAATTCACTAGTAATAATAGCCAACAAAGCAAATAGACATAAGTACATATAATAGATTTAATAAATAATAGTTTGAATAATTATAATCTTCTATCCATCTGAGTATTATTAAGTTGTTCCTAAAACTTATCTATTAGAATCTGTATCAAAATATAAATATAAATATGTTCGTTCGGAACTAAAATGTCCCCCTTATCTTGTAGATTATTGTAAATTGGATCCTTTATTCATTTGTATTATAATTGTAAATATTTGTAATTAGAAATAAATAGATAATTAGTTATTAATAAGAATCACGTCTCTTGTGTTCCTTGTGTTCGAATTTGGACTTACTTATTAAGCTATATTACATGAACGGGTCAATCTTGCCTGAATTCTGTGATAGTATTATTTAGTATTTCCTTAATTTAAAACTTGTGATTATAATTGCTTATACTTAGCACACATCACTAACTCCACATTCTGGAATGTTTGACTAACTGCAAAATATATTTGGGATTGAACATTTACCAATGTCCAATTCAACCAAACCTATGCTCTGATACCAACTTATAACACCCCATATTTTAACAACATATTTTATTATATTTACAAACACCGGAAGCGAGTCCCAAACCATATTTACATATACCAAAATTTATATTTTTCAAAAACATCACACTTATACTTATATAATTACAAAACTTGTACTAACGACCGGGTGTTATATTAATTTCGAAAACATAATTTCAAGTTTCCCAAAATATCAGAGTAGTCGCAGCAGTATCCAAACATTCCATCCAGAATCCCAAAGCCCATTCCATATCCCATACCTAATCTGCAAAATGTTAAATATCGAGGGGTTAGCTCACAGCTAAGTGAATGGAGCTATAACCGACAGTTCAATCCAGAAATAACAAATTTTACAACCAATAAACACATAAACACATAACATTAAAGAGGACCGGCGGTTCCTGATTAGCCAATCAATAATCAAAGAACACTTTAAATCACTGGTATGCCATCACAGTGATTTATCGATAGTTTGAAGCTATCTTCACTGACTAGGGTTCATCCATCAGCTATGTGTATCGGAAACCCCGCCAGCCAGACAATAGCAACAAACCCAACCAGTGTTGACCTCTGAATAATCCGCATAGTCACATAATGCATAATCATCATGCCATGATGGAATATATCAACCAATCAACCTAAATCAACTATAACAATAACCCAAATGATTAAACAATCAATAACCAATAACAAAGAAGGTTCACCCGTTGTAACCAAACCTGTTACAACTGGGTTGAACATAGGATTACAATCCCACTCACCAAAATACCCAGTCATTCACTCAGTAGTCTAATGTCAC
This sequence comes from Helichrysum umbraculigerum, assembly GCA_949592205.1. Classification (NCBI taxonomy): domain Eukaryota; kingdom Viridiplantae; phylum Streptophyta; class Magnoliopsida; order Asterales; family Asteraceae; genus Helichrysum; species Helichrysum umbraculigerum. Next base: position 67,261,560 of record CATIUR010000003.1, read on the forward strand.
TGAGTCTTCTCTGAATCTAAGAATACAACAAAACACTGAGTTAGTAACTCGCTTCAAGACTTATAGCATTGGACTTTACATAAATGCATAATATCGCCAAACAACCATTACATGGTTCGACCCGTACAAACGTATTATCACAAGTACTTGAATTATATCACAAACTAAACATTTATCAAGCTACCTGATGTGACCCAAAAGGTCATGTTTATAAGTACTTATTTCCGCACTTTTTGGACTATTCTTTGGTGAAAACATTTCAAAACAATCATTTATCATCAAAAATCACCAAGGTAGTCTAAATTCGGGCGTTGCTACAAAAATCAGTAAAAACATCCATTTTGCACACAAACCGAGGCAAAAACTATCACCTTAAATATTCCATTCTTGATTATCCTATCAAAGTAGATCTTAATTCATATTTTATGATTCAATAGGAAAATCCAAGATCGGTGGTGAAAGAATCAAGAGAAACGGGTGAAGAACGAAGAAGATGTACAGTCTAGAAGACCGCCGATCGTCATCCGGAACACGCAAAAGTCAAACACTTCCAAATCTGGAAAAGTTAGTGTCATTAGAAGCGTAACGGAAAAACGAAGTCAACGGCGCAAGAATCAAGCAAATCGGAGCCCAAACGAAGAAGATACGGACGAACCAAGCAACCGGGAAACAAGCGGAGGCCAAACCAAACACCAACCCCCCCCCCCCCCCCCGCCCACCTAGGTACCGTATACGGTACCCTAGGTGCCATATACGGCCCTTGGGGTGCCGTATACGGGGCCTGGTGGCTTGTGAGGTGCCGTTTGCCCCCTTGGTCGAGTTGCCCCCGTATGCGCTTTGGTGCTTGTTCTTCATGCTTTGTGACTTGTACCAAGCTTCACCTCATTCTCCTATAAATACCAAGTCTCCTCATTCATTTCAAACACACACCTTACACCTTTCATTTCACATACTTCTCTTTCTCTCTCTAGAATTCTCTCTCTAGCACTACTCTTAGGAGTTAGAGGAGAATTATTCTTGTAGTTAGTTCTCTCTCTAGCGCTACTCTTAGGAGTTAGACACTAGAGAGATATAAGTTTGCGGTTAGAGCTAGAGGAAAGTTGTAATTGGGTAATCAAGCTGTAGCAAGGTTATTCAAGTCAGACTGTTGTAATCCTCAGTATTACTCTTCTAATCTGGTGATATTATCTTACTTTCTTACTGTTATAATGTTTACTTTGCATATTATTTCAGTACGATTTATGATTGTTGCCATGCTGATTAGCTAGATTAATATGTGATTGTTGAAATGTAGATGTTAGGATTAGGGATGATGTTTAATTAATATATCTTATATATGATCGGTAGTTGTTATGCTGCATACACGTTTAGACTTATCCTGGATGTAGACTTAATTAATCACCCTTTCTGGTCTCTCACGTGACTGTTGCCTTAGGATAGGATCTGATCAACCCTAACTACGAATAAACAGTTATCTCCTGTTTGTATGAAACTATGAGATCGCCATAACACGTCAGAATACTTGGTATAGCGTTGGAAATACCGCTGGTAGAGTACAAATAAGTGGAAGCCAAGGAAATGCCGGTGGCCTATCTCACCGTGGAGTACCTGGAAGCAACACTTCCAGACACGGGTCTAGGTCTTGTTAAGCCGTGAAAATGCTATAGTACACCGTTAAACTACCTCTGGTTATAAATATGTGTAAAGATATAATAGGTCTTTAAAACACCGTAGATATACCTAGGGTTAGAGAACTGTGGAAAATAAGGACACTATACACTGTACGCATACCTAGGGATGAACGACCGATGGCAAAGGAGGGTCTAAACCATGACGGAAGTATTAAAAACTTAAACAACTAAAACATGAGTTAGGAAATGAAAGCAAGGATGCCGGCTGTGTTCCCAGATGCTTAAAACCCTTAAACTCTACTTAACCGATAGTTTAGCTTATTCAGCATACAACCAGTATTACTCTGTTAAAATTGGATAGACATAGGTGTTAAGAAAAGTCAGTGTTGTGGACTGTCGCCTTATACCTTAACCCCATTCAGAGGGTCGCTTGGTCTCCGAAAGAGACGGTGAGGTGGGTCTGAAGACAGTCCCATCTGACCAGAATCAGGATAACCTAGGATTCAGTGACATATGTTTTAGGGTTACACCTAGACGTAGGGTCCTAGTGTTTACACCAACTGTGTAGAAGATTCTTAACCAGAGTAATCACCGATCATCAATATAATATCATCCCGAAACCCTAATCGTCGAAGTTTCAGCAATCACTCTCTACCTGCTGCTTATATTCTCGTTTACTTTCCTCCACTTTAATTTATGTCTTTAGATTAGATTAGATAAAACCAAAACCCATACCTACCTTGTTTTAAACCCATCCTATTGTCAAGTTATCTTTGGTAGGTTCCAATTCAATTCAATTCGTTCCGATTTTGGACGACACTCGAGTTATACTTGCCGCCTTACCCACAAGGTAGGTAGCTTGCGTAGTTTGAGCCCAGTAAATATAAATTTTTAAAACTTTCAAACCGTTCGTGCGTCTCGGTATCCGACGGTGCAACGACCCGGATTCTAAAACCCGACCGACCGCTAGGACCGCGACAAGTTTTTGGCGCCGCTACCGGGGATCGGTTTCGTCAAGAATTGAATTCTGCCTTAGATAATTAACTTTAGGAGATCCTTCCTTAAGATTATCATTACTTAGGAAGTTAATTGCTTTATTAGTTAGATAACTTAGTTCTTAAACCCTAGAAAATACATAAAAATTAGAAAATGAAAAACCCTAATTCTCCTTCAAACCCCATCTCTCCTCTCAATCAAATGATGACGGATGAGATGACGGCTTTGGTAGATGCGGAATTCTTTGACTGTCCAGAGTATGAGTCAAACTCCTCTGACGTTAGAGAGATCTGTGTTAACCATGAAGTTGAGAACCCAAAAATATCGAGCTTAGACTTAGGTTTTGATGAATCTCAGCAGAAGATTCCAGCTTTTGTTACTATTGCTTTAAGTGGTCAACCCACACTTGACCCTGAGATTCTATCAATCTTGTCTAGGTATCCACACTATATTAGACCTGCTACTTTACCTGATGATGAACCATTTGGAATTGAAGTGTTCTTCTATCCACCCATGCCTTGGATGGATTTGAATGAACGTCTTCATTGTTTAGATGAATACTTTGAGTACGATCTCCCATATATTTTGCGAGCCCACCCCACTACACTTTATTCAAGTGTTGTTGAGGAAGAGTGTCTCCAATATCAGGTTGAGAATGAACTTAGGATAGAAACACCAACCCGATTAAACACTGAATCTAGGAATCATCTACCCGAATCAGAAACAGACCATCACTTAGGAAATTCTCAAAAGCCCAATAGGAGGATAGATATCCATGCCAACTTTCTGAAATATCTTAAGATATCTGATTTTCCATTTACATTTGAGCAGAGAAATACCTTTGTTGAGATTGATAGGATTATTAGACTTCTTCATGCTAAACACAGTAGAAAAGACGAGCTATCGTTAAAATCAGAATTAGATCTTTTAATGGATTTACTTGCCAGCACCGATTACCCCTCTAATTCACAACCTAGGATTAATCGTTATGTTGCGTTCCTGATTGACGGGCTTGAATTTTGGATAGAAAGAAGCCCTATCAATTATGACATGATTCTTGCAGATATTCCATTCTTTGTTGATCTTGCTACTTATTTAATTAATGAGCTTAGAGCTATTTTTCCCGAATCAACTGAGGAAGCTATGGACGCTGCTTTCTTTACAAAAAGGAAACAGATCCATATGCAGCTAATCCAGTTATTCCAAAAAACCAAATTCCCGTTTACTAACCAACAGAAGATTTATATCGAAGAACTTTCGCAAGCAGTTCACACTACTTACGGAAATCCCGATTCTTCTGAGGAAACGGAATTTGTGGATTTACTTTCAAAACTGCTCTATGATCTGTCTTATCTAGATACAGGTTTAGGGATGGCATTTCAAATCAGAAAAAGGTGAAACGGGAATTTAATCGTTTTGTCGATGCATTATTACAACTCAGTCAGGAAGAACGAGAATTCTTAACAGAGATTTGAACGGTATTTCATAAATCCTGCTGATTTAGTTTACTATGTCATCCGAGCTCTCCGAGGTACGTTTATTTCCCGCTATACCTTGTCTCTGTCCAAAGCATCAACTGTACCCAACAGTGTCATCTCGGACACTATCCGGTAAAGCAGTAAGTCTGGTATGGACAAGCTTTCGTCTTTAACAAAGCGCTCTTGGGAGGCAACCCAAGCCTATCTAGGTTAATCAATATTAGTTAGTATTAATTTTAATTTAAATTAATTTTTCGTTTTAACGCTTTCGTTTAAAAATCAAGAAAACGTCCTTTAAATTCTAAACTCGCGCAATTTGCGTAAGTTCGAACTTTTCAGAAAAATTTAACAAAGTTTTAATTTTAAAATTTTGGTAAATTAATTATGATTTGTTTTAAAGTTTAAAGTACATAAAAATATTGTTTCGTTTTTTAATAAACTCGTTTCTGTTTAAACGCAAAGAACTTTTCGCACGCAATTTAAAATACAATTTTAATTCGCGAAAACTTTTTATAAAGATTCGTATTTACTTTTGGTTACTTTATTAAAAATCTTAAAACCTTTCGAAAACCAATCGTACGTATCGTATCTTTCGCGTTTTAAATCGAAACGTATTTAAACCAAGAGGAAGGGATCCACTACAAACAAAAAGTCAAAAAGTCAAATGTTTTCTTCCTTCCCCTTCCTCCAAACCGTCGGCCTTCACTCTCCATCACCAAACCCTCATTTTTCCACCATTTTTTATGATTTAAAGCTTCAATTTCTTCATTTTATCATCTCTCTTGCATACATAACATCATTTCATCACTTGCAAGGTAATTCCTAACTCAAATCTTTAGATTTCATTAACTTTTTTAAAATTAGGGTTTCAACTTTTGATCTATGAAATCCATGGTGAAAACTTGTGTTTTATGGTTCAAAAGTGTTCTTGCATAGTTGCTTAACATGATTACATGCTTGATTGAGTAGATTACTTAATGATTTGTTACTTTGATCTTCAAGTGTTGACTTTAAGTTGTCAAAATTGCTAGAATTGTTGACTTTTGATAACTAGTAGTTTGTTTTGACTTGTTTTGATTAATTCATGCTTAGTATGATTTGATAAACATGTTTACATGATTGCTAGTTTATTTTGAATGATCTCTAGGAGTATTGAAAGTTAAAGTAAGCACGTTGTGATTAAAAAGTATCATACTTTATTTTAAATATTCAATTTTTAAATGGTACTTGAGTTAATTAAATCATGACAAGCTTCTTAGATTTTCAATAAATCATTAGTTAGCTTTTGGTCCTTGAATATTTTAATTATTCACCACCTTAATTAATAAAGTGTTGAATATTTTTAATATGACCATCACACGTAAGCTACCGTCATTCATTTATCAAAATCTTTAAATCTTGCTAAGTTATTAACCGAACAAGTTAACACGTGTCTTTAACCATATGGTATTTGCATAAATAAATTAGTTTATGCTCTTTTTGGTTTACTTGATATATTTGAGGTAATTACATGGTTAAGCTCACTTAGATTAAGTTGCCATGAATGAAAGTAAAAATATTTGCTAGTTGTTTGAAATGACGAGTTTACTTAGATTAAACGCTAGTATTATTGTTGTTTTAATACCCTTGGAATAGGTTAGACACTTATGGTTGCGAAAATTGCGGATTGAGGATTGGTTAGGCCTAGGTTTAGTTTAAAATAAATTGCGGATTTATTCATATTTTAAAGCCTACATTTCCAATTTTTGTTTAAAATTTGGAAATGTACTTAGCAATTTGTTATTACTTATGCATCTCATTTTCTTGTCAACAGATGGATCTATCAAACCCTTCGTTAAGGAAGCTTGCTTCATCCCCCGAAAATATGGACGATATTGATAAATGGATGGGACGATACCTAGGGTCAAACAGAGTCATCATATGGCAGGATATGAGACGTTTGGGTATTAGGGATGAGTTGGAATATTTGATTAAGTATGATAAAGATGGCGAGGAACATGCTGCGTTTTTCCATCTTTTCTCCATTGATGAGGCTATATACCGAGAGGTCGTCACTGAATTTATGATGACTTACGAGTTCCGAGAGAGATTGGAGATCACTGATAAGAAGAAGATCACTTTTCGGTATCGTGGGAAGAAATATCATATGACAGTTGGAGATTTCGGGGTATACCTTGGCCTTTACACACAGTCTCAGGCCAGTTCTAATTGGTTCACCAGCAGTTTCCAGTCTATCTCCAGTTTACCGTCACGGGATCACAAGGAGATATGGAGAGGATTGACGGGGACAACCTTCAGGAGTGGAGTGAAAGCTTCCCTCATGACCCGACCAGTTCATCACATTCTTCACAAGCTCCTGTGCCATACTATCTTCGGGAAGAGAGATGCTGGACCTGCTACATCAGAGGAGCTTAAGTTCATGGATGCGATCATAAGGAAGCAGAACCTGAATGTCGCATACATCATAGCGGATAGATTGTGGAAGGAGAAAAGAGAGGATAGACGCCACGTATTCATGGGAGCCATTATCACGAGATTGTTAGTCGGCATGGGGATTCTCACTGACCGTCACCGTGAGGATTACACCCATCACGCTAGCTCGCAGCCGTTTGATCTAAAGTATTGTAAGTTGATCAGGATCATTGATGAGGGACGTGAGAGACAGTGCTTATGGTATCAGACTCGGCAGCCATTTCTGGATGCTTCATGACCAGGAAGCGCGTGACTACAGAGGATAGAGATGTTGGTCCCCAGCCACAGAGACCAGTTGCAGCAGAGATACCTGAGACATCACGAGGAGCAGACACATCAGTACTGCCTACATAGGCCGTTGTGCATCACATGGATCCGGTCACTCCTCTTACTCAGTACTATCTATTACATGCTTTACAGGTTATCCGTGATCAGCAGGTTCTGACAGCTAGGACACATGGTACTCCTGAGCTTGATCACTTCTTATATAGATGTGGACCACCACCTCCACCCACTACCCATACCGCCACTCACCCATATACCACCACTCGCCCATACACCACATTTCCTCCACCACATCCACATACCTCCACTCAGCCACCACATCCATATAGACGCCCACGCACACCTACCACCTACTCCGCACCATTACCCACTCACAGATCCACATCTGATATAGCCAGAGTCTACTCAGTACACATACCATCACCAGCCCGTCAGCAGGCATCATTGCCTCATCCGACTGTACCCATTCCGACCCATGACCAGCATCCAGAGGCTAGCACATCATACATACCAGATCTGCTCTACATTGGTACCGATGCATTGTTCACTGGTAGCATCGGCCCTTACTTGGATTTGGGCCCCATCTTCTCAGATCAGGTTCCTACTGAGAGCACTCTCAGGCAGCTTGATGTGTCCTAAAAAGTCATGTTTTTCGGCACATTATTCTGCACTTATTGGACTTATATTTGGTGAAATCATCTTAAAATATCTATTATTTACTTAAAATCACCAAAGTAGTCTAATTATGGGCGTTGCTGTTAAATTGACCAAAAACATCCGTTTATCACGCAAAACGAGGCAAATAATGTCACCTTAAATATTCCCTTCTTGATTTACTTATGGAAGTAGATCTTAATTCATATTTTATGATTCCATAGGGAAATCCAAGACCGGAGGTGAAAGAATCAGAAGAAACGGACGAAAGACGGAGAAGATACAAGTCTGGAAGCTCGCCGATCGTCATCCGGAACACGCAAAAGTTAAACACCTCCAAATTTGGCAAACTCAGTGCCATTAGAAGCGTAACGGAAAAACGAAGCCAACGGCGCAAGAATCAAGCAAATCGGAGCCCAAACGAAGAAGATACGGACGAACCAAGCAACCGAGAAACAAGCGAAGGCCAAACGGAGCACCAACCCCCCCTGGACACATGGGTACCGTATACGGCACCCTAGGTGCCGTATACGGCCCTATGGGTGCCGTATATGGGGGTGTTTGCCTTGTGAGGTGCCGTTTGACCCCCCCCCCCCCTTGGTCCAGTACCCCCCGTATGCGCTTTGGTGCTTGTTCTATATGCTTTGTGACTTGTACCAAGCTTCACCTCATTCTCCTATAAATACCAAGCCTCCTCATTCATTTCAATCACACCTTACACCTCTCATCTCATTCTCATTCTCTCTCTAGAATTAGGTTAGCATTCTCTCTCTAGCACTACTCTTAGGAGTTAGAGGAGAATTAGTAGGAAATTAGCATCCTCTCTCTAGCACTATTCTTAGGAGTTAGAGGAGGATTAGTAGGGTAGCTTTTGTAATAGACTTGGAACTCTTGGAGGATCTCCTTTGTAATATTGCTCGAGATATTTCGGAGCTCTGTCCGTGTAACCTTTCAACTGCTATTCAATCTACGCATTACTTTCGGTTATTTCTATCCTTATCTTTCATAATGTTGCATGCTATTATTACGATTGATTTAGGATACATTGCTATGATTAGTGAGTAGATTAGCTATTGTGTTTGTTATGATGTAGTTAGCTTGTTAATACTTTGGGTGATGCTACTTTAAATACAATTGGGATAACATCGTTATGAAACAACGGAGGTAACGTTATATGGCTTTCATTTATATAGCGCCGGAAACATCACGAATGTGTGTAGTACGGAACTTGGAAGCTATGAAAGTCGTGGGCACAATCCGTTGTGGAATAATGATCCCAATTGTTAAATATTGAAAACCGGTGCACTGTTAACTATACATTTATGATTTTAAACTAAACTAACGCCTTTCCTCCAATAAACGTGGTTAGAACCTTTATGTCAAGGATTCGCGACCCTTTCACTACCTATCTGTGTTTTCTTAAAATAACATGGTTTGATTTTGAAGCAATGGAAATACTGTCTACCTATCGTATAGTACACTGTGAATTAATCAGGGATTTATTGGTTTGGGATTATAAAGTGAACGGGTTGTTTAGCTATCATAGATGGTTTACTGTAATACAAGCTTAGATATATTGAGTTCAGATGGCTGTAAAGTATGTAGCCCAGTTAAAGCCCTAATACGACTGAGTATCCGGTTTAACGTTGGAAACACCTATGGTGGAATACAAACACATACAAACTACGGAAAGGTCAAAGGCTGTATACTGTGTTACATCCTGGCTAAGTCTGTGATCCAGGAAAGACCGTAATACGAGTGAATACACTATGTAACTGTGAAAAGCTCTGTTGGTTGAAGACTGTATCACAGCCGAATATCTCTGAACTCAATCACGACCATTAATGTATATGTTAATCAGTCACCACATGTCTTAAATCTTAAATGCCTCGCCTAGCTTAGATATCTCTGTCTGTGTTAAGAAAGATCAGTGGATAAATTGCGGACTGTCGCCTTATTTCTGCACCCCATCTGGAGGGTCACTTGGTCTCATCATAAGAGACGGTGAGGGGGTTTCAAGACAGTCTGATCTGATCAGAATCTTGACAGCCTAGTACTCAGTGACATACTGGTTGGTTTATCTGATCAGTAGGGTATTAGTGTTTACACCACAAGGTATCTACGTGAACGCAAAACACAAATCTTAAAAGACGTTTTCAAATATAGAACCCCAATACAGCATCACCCCACGTAAAAGCTAACGAAGTCATAACAAACACAAGTCCCTCTATACTCATTCAACCTACTGCTTTTATTTACTGCTTTAATTAGTTTTAATTACGGACCTAAGTATAAAACCCCCACTCAAAACTATTTTCAAACCATCGCTAACTTGAACTTTCGTCTCGACAAATCGTTTCACAATACGGTTAACTCTTTAGAAAGACCCTAGGTCATACTTCAGCTATACAACTCTAGTAGAACTTAGGTCCCTAGCAAAATATAAATTTTAAAACTTCCACACCGACATGCTGCCATACGGTCGCGTTGACGACGCGTGACGGTTGGTGGCGCGTCACAGCTCTACCTTGATATGTTGCAGACGGCAGGTGTTACCACTGCGGACATGCTCGCACAGGGTTATGATGATATGATGGCGCTTCCAGCGATGACTCTCAGGCAGATATTGATTCAGAGAGGACTACTACCTCCAGATGAGCAGAGGGTATCTAGCGGAAAGCAGTCAGTTGCAGGACCTCCAGCTCAGCCTGATGACATACCAGCAGAGGATCCTCCATTCTAGACTACTTATCTTATGATTCATATTTTATATCACTGACTTTTGTATTATATTGATTACAGTGATCTCTATCTTGCACTTGGTTAAACTTTTGGGATATTTGTCAACTTTTATGGTTGATACTTTATTATTATATTTCGTTTATCGTATTTACTTATTATGTTTGTTTCTTTATTTAGAATAAGTGATTGAATGTGTGATGAATGAGCACGAGACCATATGAGATGACGAGCGTTCAAGAAAGAACCGTGATGACAAAAGGCAGACAACCAAGGAATTCACAACTGCAGACCACGGAACTTACACACATCTCAGGAGAGGAGCTTTGGTCTATCTTCTTCTGAAACTCGCACATGCACCGCAGACTCTTCAAAGATCTAAGTGTGGAAACTCAACCCACATCTTAGCCAGAATCGTCTCCAAATCTTAAATCGCAAAAGTGTGAAATTCACTAATAAGAATTTCCACTTACATTATGGATCGACTTTTGGTTAAGCATGAATGAGAAAGCGTTGTGCACCAGAATAGGACATGCGGAGCTGAATCACTCTTAATAAAGATCTTCGAATTCTCAGCTTTCGCTTCTAAACGTCTAATCGTCATCTGGGGAGTTTCTTACCTTTCACCTCGTTTTTCATACATTGATTCATTTTGTTAGCTTAGGAATGCAAAGTAATCTATACTCTATCCTAAACTTATCACTAAGTGTGGGATTCCAGCCCAAACAAACACTTGAGAAACATTTTCTATATGTTCAAACTCTAAGTGTGGGATTATATTTTCAAATATAATCTCAACTCAAGAGAACATTAGGGACAATGTTCCTCTAAGTGTGGGATAGCAGGTATAGAATACCTTGAATTAAATGTTTTACAGATTTTAATGTCCAAATAGCTTTACTCAGAAAATGTTCCTCAAATTTTCAAAATTTTCAAAACTTTTTAAACAAAAATAATAAAGTATGAGCCAAATCATCCGATTAGCTCTACTATTTTTTAGTTACAATTTCTTTCAAAGAGGAACCATTTCTAATATGAGTTAGTTATTCAAGAATATTAGGGAAATTAAGGTAGAAATTTCTTAAATAAGTATTAACAATCTAAGGAGTATTGCCAGGCACATACAAACCCAAATTTGCAGTGAGGTTTTGAGCCTTAAAAGCATTCATTCTAAATGCTACATTGTTCATTTCTTGTGTGTGCCGATGCTAGTATCTCTAAATTAGAACTTGTTCCTGACATACTGTAACACCCGCCAAATTAGGACTAGTAATTAGTACCTAATCATACGTTAATACATGTAATTAGTTCTGTGTTAGGCTAATTAATGTATCGAATTATATATATATTGTTGAATATATACGAAAATGCGATTTAATTAAATCGTACGCAATTTAAATCGAATGTATTTCGATTCAATTTAATACGGACGTTGGTGACCAATCTTATTAACTAACGTTTTTATATCAAAAACATCATTATGATAATATTTCGTACTCATTCGGATCATACAAACAAAGCTTATACGATTTTATAATGTAAAACGAGCAAACAAACTAATTTACATTTTATAACTCAAATATAAATCGATTTGTAAAATATTTAAATAAAATATCGCGTAATAATTTGTATTTTAAAAACGTACCATTTAATTTGTAAAATAATTATTTAACGTTTGAACGACGGAGAAAACGAACACCGCACGGAGCGGAAACGCGGGGCGAAAAATGGGAGCTTAACCTCCCATTCCCCTCCCTTTTTCCTCATTTCTTTCTCAACTCTCTCTCTCTCTTTTTTTTCTCTTTCATTTTTTCCTCAAACAAATCACCACCTCCATCCATCCAAATCGCAAAATAAACATATCAAACGGCCTCGGATCTCACTACTCCTTTGGAAGAAAACGACCACCGCATCACGATCTATCATCCTATCTTTTCGGATTTCTCATCCGACAATTTGTAAGTTTCCGACAAATCCCGAAATCTCCCGTTTTCAAGTGTTTTTGCTTGTTAGTAGTTTATATCAACTTATAATGTCCAAATATGGGTTGGGTAAAAGTTTTGGACCAAACGGAAACCGAAAAACTCATTTTCGACACATTTTCCGGCCAACAGAATGCTACGTCGCTTTTGGACCCAGATTTATGTGATGTCAGCTGCGACGTCGCAAAACCCCTCGTAACGTCGCATAGTGCGACGTCAGTCACAACGTCGCACGAATCCTCGACGTCGCATATAGCGACGCAGCCTATTACGTCGCATTAATTAGCGACGTCGCATATAGCGACATCAGCCTTAACGTCGCCAATACCTCACCACGTCGCACTTAGCGACGCAAGCCCCTACGTCGCAGAAATCAACAACGTCGCATATAGCGACGCCACGTACAACGTCGCATTAAATTGCGAAACGTCGCCTTTAGCGACGTCATGCTCAACGTCGCAATCCTACCTGCGACGTCGCACCCAACGTCGCACAAATCAGAACCTCAAAAACATAGATTTTTACTAAGTATCGAGACTCGAAATTTATCACTCGATTTTACCCAAATTCGGTTCCAGATGCGTTTTTCTTCAAAGCAATATAGTAGAAATAAAAATTTTCCAAGCTGACCTGGCAGCTCGACCCCAGCCAGGGGCTCTGCCCCTGGACCCCCGTACTTAGATTCCGTAACGGCTTCTAAAACACAATCAAAACACATTTTTCAAGTAAAACGCCACGAAATCAAAATAATAATAGTTGAGATTATTATTACAAATCTGTCACCAACGGGCCGTACACTTTTCAAACACTTAAACGTATCAACCAAATAATGGAGATTTGGACATTATAGTTGAACGAACAACTACAAGGGTGATCTTTTGAGATACCCAATCATGATTATAACCATCGCGTGTCGTGGACACCCTCAGGTTACAAGTCTTTGGACTTCATACTCGGCTAATCAACTTACGTTTGTTTAAACGCTTTCAGACTCAGGTGAGTCTCATAGCCCCTCTTTTACTGTTTTACTCAGGGGTGTGATATATTGCTCAACTTTTACATGTGAACGTAAGTACAAACATTTCATATACTACATGAGTTTTTCGAAACTAATCATTTAAAGTCCTCCGTCAGCATAGTTGTTAATACGTTGTAGCGTGAATATTAGTATATGGTACCATATAGGATTGACCCACCTCGTCCGGGTTAGCAAGCACTAACCGGGTAAACGGACGTACTAATATTTGGGAAGACGAATGTGGATTAGGCATTCGTGGAGGCACCTCGCCCGGAATTCTCTATAGGGGACCCGGCCCTCGAGTTAAGCTCAACTATGTGCTCATGGCTGTATACACGATGACAATCATTTAATTGCTGGATGCAATTCATTATTAAATTGCTGGATGCAATTCATTATTTAAATCTTGCGGTTCACACTATATTAACTGATTTCAAACCTGTGAGCTCACCAGCTTTTAGCTGACCTTTTAGCATATATTGCAGGTACCAAGCAGTAGGATGTTTCTGCTTCAGGATTTTAGCTCGAGTCAGCATACAGAAGATTGAGATTTTCTTGCATTAGTATATTTTGTACAAGTACTTATGTACTGAAATCTCATTTGATTTAAACTCGAGCTATGTAAAGCTTTAAATGTTATAAACGTTTCTATTATCAATATATTTTGTTAAAACGACGCATATAGAGTCGTTTACTATATATCTTTGTGTTTTGTTATTGATTAGTAACACCCAAATCAAGCTTCCGCAAATCATCAAATTTGGGGGTGTTACAGATTGGTATCAGAGCCTAAGGTTATAGTGAACTAGGTTGCATTTAGTGAGCCTAGACTATGACCATTAGGCGGTATTCCTTATTAGGTATAACTGGTTCAGTGATTACATCATACGAGTTTAATTTAACATAGCCTGATCAACTATGTACAATTAAGCAAGGATGATGTAAGATCTGAAAGTAGTTATGGCTGAACAGGGTACAATAGAAGACTCTGACCTCGAGAGAACCGAGACTTAAACATGTTTATGCTAGACACTCAATAGGCTATATTATATAGGAGCTATATGAATATAGGCCTCAATCTTACTAACGTTTTGTCTCAGAAATGGCAAACACACCATCAAATTCATCTCGCTCTCAATCCGGGTCGCAGAACCCAAGGGTAGCTAGGAGGAACGCCAGGTTGCCTCGAGCTGGCCCGTACCCCACTCACTTCACCTTGCCGGCCTCAGCCGCTAGGGTGAACCAACACGAGCAGCGACTTCGCACCATGGATGTCGTACTGCAGGAAACGAACGAAAACTGGAGACTTACATCCCTTGAACGCATCGAACAAGTCTCCGACGACCTGGAAACCACAAACAACAACATGGATGTCCTTCGCAACCAAGTAATAGCGATAAGCGTGGAAAATGCCCTCCTGCGTCAAAGGATGGAAGAATGTGAACAGCGTTCACATGAAGCAGAAGAGTATGCCCGTGGACTAACACAACGACTAGCACTAGCAGAAGATAACGCCCGTCAAGCTAGCAGACTTGCAAACACTGTGGACCGTCTTGTCACAATGATGGAACAAATTAATCTACATTAAGACTAGTGTAGTCTTTGTCTTGTAATCTATCCTGTAATCTAGTAACTATCTACGCGCTACTCTAAAATTCAGTCGAATGTAACAATTCCCGACACCTTTTGTAATAACTCTGTAGGATGTAACCTTTGAACTCATATTAGCTATCAAATATTCCTTGTTGTTCAACTCATATTAGTTGTCATTTTTCCATGTTGATGTCATGTATTACTGCTTTTATACACGTACATCTATAACAAATACAACTTTCCTACGAAATCTCATGTATCTTCATTTCTTTTATTGAAGAATCATGCCGCCAAAGTCAAGACCATACACCGATGCTCAGCTTACATCGCTTATAACCCAGGCTGTTACTGAAGCCTTGGCTCGGAATACCCCACAAAACTCCACCAGAAACAGCGATGCCGCTGAAACCACTACTGCTAAACCTTGTTCTTACAAGGACTTTCAAAGCTGCAAACCCTCCAGCTTCAAGGGTTCCGAAGGAGCCATCGGACTTATCAGATGGTTCGAGAAAATGGAAACTGTTTTCCGTGTCAGCAAGTGCGCGGAGAACGACAAAGTAAACTTCGCCACCTGCTCTCTTGAAGATGATGCCCACTCTTGGTGGAATTCATATACCCAATCAGTGGGTGCTGACACTGCCTACCAACTCTCTTGGGAGGACTTGAAAGCAAAACTCACTGCCAAATACTGCTCAATCGCCAAACTCCAAAAGCTGGACGAGGAGTTCTGGAACCTAAAGGTTCAGGGTGGTGACATCGATGGTTATACCACCAGATTTCAACAACTTGCCGCCCTTCGCCCAGCCATGGTGAGCACCGAACCTGATAAAATCAGGAAGTACATCCTTGGCCTTCCTGAGCCTGTTCGGGGGCATGTTGCCTCTTCCAACCAAACCACCATTGACGGGGCAATCCTGTTGGCCCAAGACCTGATGTCCATGAGCCAAGATTCTGAACCACCCACTTCATCCTCCCAAAACAACAAACGAAAGTGGTCGGACTACCACAATAACCACTCCAGCCAACCAAACAAGAAACCCGACACCATCAAAGCCTACAACACCACCACAGACATCACACGGGGCTACACTGGGAACAAACCCTATTGTTCCAAGTGCAGTCGTCACCATGAAGGTTCTTGTGGTCCCTTTTGCAACAACTGCAAGAGGTACGGCCACCTCACCAAAGACTGCAATTCTCCTGCCAACAACAATTCCAACAACAACACCAGACCACCCAAAGTCTGCTTTGAGTGTGGGAAACCCGGGCACTTCAGGGACACGTGCCCCAAGCTAAAGAATAACAACAACAACCGCAACAGCAACAACAACAACAACACCCGAAGCAGAGCCTTCGTCATCAAATCTGGGGACTCCCGCCAAGACCCGAATGTGGTCTCGGGTATGTTCCTCCTCAACAACTTAAATGCTTCTGTTCTATTTGATACTGGTGCTGATAGAAGCTTTATCTCTGATGACTTTTGCCCACTACTTGACATCAATCCTGTTGCCTTAGATGTTAAGTACACTGTAGAACTAGCAAATGGCGAACTTATAGAAACCGATAGTGTGATACCTAATTGCACTTTAAACCTAGCTGACGAAACCTTTCCAATCGATCTTGTACCCGTTGAAATCGGAAGTTTCGACGTCATCATTGGAATGGACTGGTTGTCCAAACACCGAGCTGAAATCGTTTGTTACGATAAGATCGTCCGCATTCCACTCGCTGCCGGTGAAACCTTGATCATACAGGGGGAGACCGGTGGGACGAGACTCAATATCATCTCTTGCTTAAAAACCCGAAAATTTCTGAGAAAGGGTTACCCTGCAATACTCGCACACATCACAGAGAAGAAGTCGGAGGAGAAGCGACTTGAGGATGTGCCGATTGTTAGAGACTTTCCCGAAGTCTTTCCGGAAGAACTACCTGGTTTACCTCCATCTAGACAGGTTGAGTTCTCAATTGATCTCGTGCCGGGTGCCGCACCGGTGGCCCGTGCACCGTACCGTTTAGCCCCATCCGAACTTCAGGAGTTGTCTGCCCAGTTACAGGAACTTCTGGATATAGGATTCATTAGACCGAGTTCTTCACCTTGGGGAGCTCCGGTCTTATTTGTTAAAAAGAAGGACGGTTCATTTCGAATGTGCATCGACTACCGAGAGTTGAACAAATTGACCGTCAAGAACCGTTATCCACTTCCTCGCATTGATGATCTATTCGACCAACTTCAGGGTTCAAGCTTCTACTCAAAAATCGACCTGCGATCAGGCTATCATCAGTTACGAGTTCGCGACACCGATATTCCAAAAACTGCTTTCAGAACTCGTTACGGGCACTACGAATTCCAAGTGATGCCCTTTGGTCTAACCAACGCACCGGCTGTATTCATGGACCTCATGAATCGGGTGTGCAAACCTTACCTCGATAAGTTTGTCATCGTCTTTATTGATGACATACTCATTTACTCGCGCAACGAGCAAGAACATGCGCAACACCTCAGAACCATCCTTGAACTACTTAGACACGAGGAGCTGTATGCAAAATTCTCTAAGTGTGAGTTCTGGATCCAAACTGTTCAATTCCTTGGTCACGTGATCGACAGTCAAGGAATTCACGTTGACCCATCAAAAATCGAGGCTATCAAAGACTGGCAAGCACCCACCTCTGCAACTGAAGTACGACAATTCTTAGGTCTTGCTGGGTACTATCGGCGATTTATCGAAAACTTCTCTAAAATAGCTCAACCACTCACGGTACTGACTCAGAAGGACAAAAGGTTCGATTGGACCGATAAACAAGAGTCAGCATTCCAACTTCTGAAAGAAAAGCTTTGCAGTGCTCCAATTCTATCCTTACCCGAAGGCACCGATGACTTCGTGGTATACTGTGATGCTTCTCACCAAGGTCTCGGTTGCGTATTGATGCAACGAGATAAAGTTATTGCCTATGCTTCGCGACAGCTGAAAATTCACGAAAAGAACTACACCACTCATGATCTCGAACTTGGAGCTGTCGTTTTTGCTCTCAAAATCTGGAGACATTATCTCTACGGCACTAAGTGCACCATCTTTACCGATCATAAAAGTCTCCAACATATATTCGATCAGAAGGATCTCAATATGAGGCAACGTCGATGGGTCGAGTTGCTTACCGATTACGATTGCGAGATCAAGTACCATCCAGGGAAGGCTAATGTTGTAGCCGACGCCCTCAGTCGAAAGGAACGACCAAAACCACTTCGAGTCCGAGCCCTCAGTATGACCATTCACAACGACCTTACCATTCAAATTCATACCGCTCAGATCGAAGCCCTGAAACCTGAAAACATCAAAAATGAAGCCTTGCGGGGTATTGACAAACAATTTGAAGTCAAATCTAACGAGATTAGGTATTTCTCAAACCGAATCTGGTTGCCTAATTTCGGGAACCTACGAGACTTGGTGATGGATGAAGCTCACAAGTCTAAATATTTTATCCACCCGGGATCCGATAAGATGTACCACGGAATCAAGGAATTTTATTGGTGGCCAAACATGAAGGCCGAAATCGCCACTTATGTCAGCAGGTGTCTTACTTGCTCGAAAGTCAAAACCGAACATCAGAAACCTTCTGGTTTACTCCAACAACCTGAAATCCCTGAATGGAAATTGGAACAAATTGCCATGGATTTCATAACCAAACTACCCAAGTCGGCGAGTGGTTGCGATACCATTTGGATGATCGTCGATCGTCTCACCAAATCTGCTCATTTCCTGGCAATCAAAGAAAAAGATAAAATGGAACGCCTTGCACAAATCTACATCAAAGAAATCGTTTCTCATCACGGCGTTCCAATCTCAATCATCTCTGACAGAGATGCCCGCTTTACCTCTCACTTTTGGCAATCACTTCAAAAAGCATTGGGTACTCGTCTCGATATGAGCACCGGGTACCATCCTCAAACCGATGGCCAAAGTGAACGAACCATTCAGACACTGGAAGATATGCTACGCGCCTGCGTAGTTGATTTCGGTACAAACTGGGAAAGACATCTACCGTTGTGCGAATTCTCATACAATAACAGCTACCACGCCAGCATTAAGGCTGCACCTTTTGAGGCACTGTACGGTCGTAAGTGCCGATCACCGATCTGTTGGACTGAAGTGGGAGATAGTCAACTCACTGGTCCTGAACTCATACACGCCACCACTGAGAAAATTGTGGAAATCCAAAATCGACTCAAAGCCGCACGTGATCGTCAGAAAAGTTATGCTGACGTGAGACGCAAACCACTCGAGTTCCAAGTTGGGGATCGAGTACTCTTAAAAGTATCGCCTTGGAAAGGCATCATTCGTTTTGGCAAACGCGGGAAGTTAAATCCCAGGTACATCGGGCCTTTTGAGATCCTCGAACGGATTGGCCCCGTAGCTTATCGATTGCAGCTGCCATCCGAACTCAGCAGCGTACACCCTACCTTTCACATTTCTAACTTGAAGAAATGTCTGTCCGATGAGACACTTATTATCCCACTTGATGAAATTCGTGTTGACGATAAACTTCACTTCGTTGAGGAACCCGCTGAAATTATGGACCGTGAGGTCAAACAACTGAAACAAAGTCGTATTCCCATCGTCAAGGTCAGATGGAATTCGCGGCGCGGTCCGGAATTCACCTGGGAACGGGAAGACCAAATGCGACTCAAATATCCTCAACTATTCACTGATTCTACATCAAACACGACTTCGAGCTAAATTTTGGGACGAAATTCTCTTAACAGGGGGAGAATGTAACACCCGCCAAATTAGGACTAGTAATTAGTGCCTAATCATACGTTAATACATGTAATTAGTTCTGTGTTAGGCTAATTAATGTATCGAATTATATATATATTGTTGAATATATACGAAAATGCGATTTAATTAAATCGTACGCAATTTAAATCGAATGTATTTCGATTCAATTTAATACGGACGTTGGTGACCAATCTTATTAACTAACGTTTTTATATCAAAAACATCATTATGATAATATTTCGTACTCATTCGGATCATACAAACAAAGCTTATACGATTTTATAATGTAAAACGAGCAAACAAACTAATTTACATTTTATAACTCAAATATAAATCGATTTGTAAAATATTTAAATAAAATGTCGCGTAATAATTTGTATTTTAAAAACGTACCATTTAATATGTAAAATAATTATTTAACGTTTGAACGACGGAGAAAAGGAACACCGCACGGAGCGGAAACGCGGGGCGAAAAATGGGAGCTTAACCTCCCATTCCCCTCCCTTTTTCCTCATTTCTTTCTCAACTCTCTCTCTCTCTTTTTTTTCTCTTTCATTTTTTCCTCAAACAAATCACCACCTCCATCCATCCAAATCGCAAAATAAACATATCAAACGGCCTCGGATCTCACTACTCCTTTGGAAGAAAACGACCACCGCATCACGATCTATCATCCTATCTTTTCGGATTTCTCATCCGACAATTTGTAAGTTTCCGACAAATCCCGAAATCTCCCGTTTTCAAGTGTTTTTGCTTGTTAGTAGTTTATATCAACTTATAATGTCCAAATATGGATTGGGTAAAAGTTTTGGACCAAACGGAAACCGAAAAACTCGTTTTCGACACATTTTCCGGCCAACAGAACGCTACGTCGCTTTTGGACCCAGATTTATGCGACGTCAGCTGCGACGTCGCAAAACCCCTCGTAACGTCGCATAGTGCGACGTCAGTCACAACGTCGCACGAATCCTCGACGTCGCATATAGCGACGCAGCCTATTACGTCGCATTAATTTGCGACGTCGCATATAGCGACATCAGCCTTAACGTCGCCAATACCTCACCACGTCGCACTTAGCGACGCAAGCCCCTACGTCGCAGAAATCAACAACGTCGCATATAACGACGCCACGTACAACGTCGCATTAAATTGCGAAACGTCGCCTTTAGCGACGTCATGCTCAACGTCGCAATCCTACCTGCGACGTCGCACCCAACGTCGCACAAATCAGAACCTCAAAAACATAGATTTTTACTAAGTATCGAGACTCGAAATTTATCACTCGATTTTACCCAAATTCGGTTCCAGATGCGTTTTTCGTCAAAGCAATATAGTAGAAATAAAAATTTTCCAAGCTGACCTGGCAGCTCGACCCCAGCCAGGGGCTCTGCCCCTGGACCCCCGTACTTAGATTCCGTAACGGCTTCTAAAACACAATCAAAACACATTTTTCAAGTAAAACGCCACGAAATCAAAATAATAATAGTTGAGATTATTATTACAAATCTGTCACCAACGGGCCGTACACTTTTCAAACACTTAAACGTATCAACCAAATAATGGAGATTTGGACATTATAGTTGAATGAACAACTACAAGGGTGATCTTTTGAGATACCCAATCATGATTATAACCATCGCGTGTCGTGGACACCCTCAGGTTACAAGTCTTTGGACTTCATACTCGGCTAATCAACTTACGTTTGTTTAAACGCTTTCAGACTCAGGTGAGTCTCATAGCCCCTCTTTTACTGTTTTACTCAGGGGTGTGATATATTGCTCAACTTTTACATGTGAACGCAAGTACAAATATTTCATATACTACATGAGTTTAATACGTTGTAGCGTGAATATTAGTATATGGTACCATATAGGATTGACCCACCTCGTCCGGGTTAGCAAGCACTAACCGGGTAAACGGACGTACAAATATTTGGGAAGACGAATGTGGATTAGGCATTCGTGGAGGCACCTCGCCCGGAATTCTCTATAGGGGACCCGGCCCTCGAGTTAAGCTCAACTATGTGCTCATGGCTGTATACACGATGACAATCATTTAATTGCTGGATGCAATTCATTATTAAATTGCTGGATGCAATTCATTATTTAAATCTTGCGGTTCACACTATATTAACTGATTTCAAACCTGTGAGCTCACCAGCTTTTAGCTGACCTTTTAGCATATATCGCAGGTACCAAGCAGTAGGATGTTTCTGCTTCAGGATTTTAGCTCGAGTCAGCATACAGAAGATTGAGATTTTCTTGCATTAGTATATTTTGTACAAGTACTTATGTACTGAAATCTCATTTGATTTAAACTCGAGCTATGTAAAGCTTTAAATGTTGTAAACGTTTCTATTATCAATATATTTTGTTAAAACGACGCATATAGAGTCGTTTACTATATATCTTTGTGTTTTGTTATTGATTAGTAACACCCAAATCAAGCTTCCGCAAATCATCAAATTTGGGGGTGTTACACATACGTTTCGAGACCACATTGGAGAGTACCGTACGCGGTATAAGTGCAATTAGATGATCTCGACATTCCTTAGGATTAAACCCATTCTTACATACCTTTTCAAGCCCAAAACCCTTCCGATACTCATTTTTAGTATCGATGATCCGCCTAGAAAAACCCTTTGAGCCTAAACCTTTCGTTTCTTCAAAACCCTATATCTTTAACCACTTTTCCCAAATTCCCAACAACTTATCTTGGAATTTCTAAGGTTATGAAAAACATCTTGAAGAATCTCTTTTTGAATTGATCTACTCCTCCGTGTTCACCAAAATTAGAAAATCAAGAGTGCGAAAAATTGGCACCAGAAGAAAAGACTCGAAGAAGTCCGTGATAAGAAGTCTGAAAGAAAATAAAAAAAAATATCCTTGGAAGTTCTCTGGCAAAGGAGTTCTGAAGAAAGAAAAGAAAATAAAAAGCAGAAAAAGAAAAGAAAAAGAAAAGAAAATAAAGCTAAAGTGCTTCAGAGTATCAATCTTTCAAAGAAAGATTCAATGAAATGCGAGTAGCTATCTTCTCCGTTCTACAATAAGTTTTTCATGATTCTTAGAATGCCCATGATAAGCAACCCCTTACAACCAAAAATCACCACTATCCATACCCCTCAACCCTCACAAACATTACAACCCACTTGAATGTCTTGGGATAATTAGCGCCGTCCTCTTCCTAAGTGGTGGAGATCCGATTCTCGACCAAGCTTATGATGATGAGTGATGCATGACTGGCTATTTGAGCGATTTCAATTGTGCTAGATTGATAGGAAACCCGATACACTCTGAGTGAATTGAGTGACCACCTTTAGTGAGATCGCCTAGTCATGTATACTCCAAGATCACGAGATTTGGAAAGTATGCCTGGGAAAGTCAATACTTATTTCTGAAAGGATCATCTTAGCTTTCCCTATGTTCTCTAAATAAATTTCCCATATGACAAAGTGGTAACTTTTTGGAGGTGCTCTAACTCACCTAAAATTTATAAAATGTTTTCACAGGGACACAACTGAGTGTTGCTTGAGGACAAGCAATGCTTAAATGTGGGATACTTGATGTGACCCAAAAAGTCATGTTTATAAGTACTTATTTCCGCACTTTTTGGACTATTCTTTGGTGAAAACATTTCAAAACAATCATTTATCATCAAAAATCACCAAGGTAGTCTAAATTCGGGCGTTGCTACAAAAATCAGTAAAAACATCCATTTTGCACGCAAATCGAGGCAAAAACTATCACCTTAAATATTCCATTATTGATTATCCTATCAAAGTAGATCTTAATGCATATTTTATGATTCAATAGGAAAATCCAAGATCGGTGGTGAAAGAATCAAGAGAAACGGGTGAAGAACGAAGAAGATGTACAGTCTAGAAGCCCGCCGATCGTCATCCGGAACACGCAAAAGTCAAACACTTCCAAATCTGGAAAGCTTAGTGTCATTAGAAGCGTAACGGAAAAACGAAGCCAACGACGCAAGAATCAAGCAAATCGGAGCCCAAACGAAGAAGATACGGACGAACCAAGCAACCGAGAAATAAGCGGAGGCCAAACCAAGCACCAACCCCCCCTGCCCACCTACGTACCGTATACGGTACCCTAGGTGCCGTATACGGCCCTCGGGGTGCCGTATACGGGGCCTGGTGGCTTGTGAAGTGCCGTTTGCCCCCCCTTGGTCCAGTACCCCCCGTATGCGCTTTGGTGCTTGTTCTTCATGCTTTGTGACTTGTACCAAGCTTCACCTCATTCTCCTATAAATACCAAGCCTCTTCATTCATTTCAAACACACACCTTACACCTTTCATTTCACATACTTCTCTCTCTCTAGAATTCTCTCTCTAGCACTACTCTTAGGAGTTAGAGGAGAATTATTCTTGTAGTTAGTTCTCTATCTAGTTTCTCTCTCTCTAGCACTACTCTTAGGAGTTAGAGGAGAACTAGAGAGATATAAGTTAGTGGTTAGAGCTAGAGGAAAGTTGTAATTGGGTAATCAAGCTGTAGCAAGGTTATTCAAGTCAGACTGTTGTAATCCTCAGTATTACTCTTCTAATCTGGTGATATTATCTTACTTTCTTACTGTTATAATGTTTACTTTGCATATTATTTCAGTACGATTTATGATTGTTGCCATGCTAATTAGCTAGATTAATATGTGATTGTTGAAATGTAGATGTTAGGATTAGGGATGATGTTTAATTAATATATCTTATATATGATCGGTAGTTGTTATGCTGCATACACGTTTAGACTTATCCTGGATGTAGACTCAATTAATCACCATTTTTGGTCTCTCACGTGACTGTTGCCTTAGGATAGGATCTGATCAACCCTAACTACGAATACACAGTTATCTCCTGTTTGTATGAAACTGTGAGATCGCCATAACACGTCAGAATACTTGGTATAGCGTTGGAAATACCGCTGGTAGAGTACAAATAAGTGGAAGCCAAGGAAATGCCGGTGGCCTATCTCGCCGTGGAATACCTGGAAGCAACACTTCCAGACACGGGTCTAGGTCTTGTTAAGCCGTGAAAATGCTATAGTACACCGTTAAACTACCTCTGGTTATAAAGCTGTGTAAAGATATAATAGGTCTTTAAAACACCGTAGATATACCTAGGGTTAGAGTACTGTGGAAAATAAGGACACTATACACTGTACGCATACCTAGGGATGAACGACCGATGGCAAAGGAGGGTCTAATCTATGACGGAAGTATTAAAAACTTAAACAACTAAAACATGAGTTAGGAAATGAAAGCAAGGATGCCGGCTGTGTTCCCAGATGCTTAAAACCCATAAACTCTACTTAACCGATAGTTTAACTTATTCAGCATACAACCAGTATTACTCTGTTAAAATTGGATAGACATAGGTGTTAAGAAAAGTCAGTGTTGTAGACTGTCGCCTTATTCCTTAACCCCATTCAGAGGGTCACTTGGTCTCCGAAAGAGACGGTGAGGTGGGTCTGAAGACAGTCCCATCTGACCAGAATCAGGATAACCTAGGATTCAGTGACATATGCTTTAGGGTTACACCTAGACGTAGGGTCCTAGTGTTTACACCAACTGTGTAGAAGATTCTTAACCAGAGTAATCACCGATCATCAATATAATATCATCCCGAAACCCTAATCGTCGAAGTTTCAGCAATCACTCTCTACCTGCTGCTTATATTCTCGTTTACTTTCCTGCACTTTAATTTCTGTCTTTATATTAGATTAGATAAAACCAAAACCCATACCTACCTTGATTTAAACCCATCCTATTGTCAAGTTATCTTTGGTAGGTTCCAATTCAATTCAATTCGTTCCGATTTTGGATGACACTCGAGTTATACTTGCCGCCTTACCCACAAGGTAGGTAGCTTGCGTAGTTTGAGCCCAGCAAATATAAATTTTTAAAACTTTCAAACCGTTCGCGCGTCTCGGTAGCTGTCGGTGCAACGACCCGGATTCTAAAACCCGACCGACCGCTGGGACCGCGACACTACCATATAACAATAACCAAGGTTCTAAGTGTTAATCTTATTAATTTACAAATACTCATTCATACTAATTAGTTTGTAATCATTTATCCCATTTCATCTTATCATCATATCTATTTAAGTAACTATAAGTTTAACATCATTATCCACATAATATATTATTACTGCAGTATAAACTTGGTCTTGATAATTCACAATTAGCATACAAGATTTAAACACAATTGTAAAAACAGAACTGCTGGACATCAAATCGCGTCGCAACCCTACCCCAATCGCGTCGCGATTATAAGTGTTTCGCGTCGCGATCTCTTAGAATCGCATCGCGATTCAGTATAGTCCCAGACCTGCACACCTGCACAATTTGCTACTGCACAATACAACTCCGAATTTCATACCACAAACCAAATTTCCAGATTCAACTTCGAACAATATCAGTTATAACACTTTATACACATCACAATAACTTCACTAACCTATTTCCTAATATTATTAACACTAAACAATACATAATTCATGTCAATTTCACTTAATCATGGCATAAACCCTAACCAATTTCTTCAAACCCAAAAACTTGAAGAACCATGTAATTATCATATATAATCATATATTCACTAACAATCATTCAACTATCAATTTCATACACATAATCATAAACCCCTATAATTTATAATATACTTATGTTTATAGATAAGAACATGAAACTTACAAGTTAAAGAATAATGATACAAGCTGATAGTATAATCTAATGTTGATGATGATAAGTTCAAATCATTAGAACACTTGATTCCTTTTCTTCTCTTTTGATTTCTAATTGATATTTGTTTTAAGAGAGAATTTAAGAAAGTTATGGAACAAAAGAGAAGCCTGAAGAAAACTTAAAAATTAGGTAAAATGGGTCGGTCAATCCACCGCCCCCCCTATTTATCAGTGTATATTTTTATCCCATTTCTAATCTATTACCTGGAACCCGAAACCCATTTGCGAAAATAATAACTTTTATTTTACCGACAACTTTATTAATTTAAAACAATTAATATTTTATCAGTTACAATAGATCATGTGACTCTTTTACCAATTTATTTTCAAGTAACCCAATTAAAATATTTTCCATTACTTTAAATAATCATTTTAATTCTAGACCCAAAATCTGGGTGTTACATGTACTGTAGATGTTGATGAGTATAATAACTTAATTGAAATACTTATAACAAATTAAAGATAAACCATATTAAATTCTAGAAATTGACGAAATGATTTTTGTAAATATTTTGGTAGCAAGAATAAAAGGATAATTGTTTGCGTTATTGTTTGCGTTTTGGTGGTCATTGTTTGCGTTATTGTAGTTTTTTTTTATTTTTGTCAAGTAATTAAAAATTTGAATTAATAATCAAACAATTTAAGATGTTTGACTTTTTTAAAATTTTATTTTGAGGGTAAAATAGACAATAGCTATTGTTGAATACAAAATTAAAACAATTGTGAAGATGCTTTATATGTAATGTAGATGTAGATGAGTATAATAACTTAATTGAAATGCTTATAACAAATTAAAGATAAACCATATTGAATTCTAGAAATTGACGAAATGATATTTGTAAATATTTTGGTAGCAAGAATAAAAGGATAATTGTTTGCGTTATTGTTTGCGTTTTGGTGGTCATCGTTTGCATTATTGTAGTTTTTTTTTTTTTTTTGTCAAGTAATTAAAAATTTGAATTAATAATCAAACAATTTAAGATGTTTGACTTTTTTAAAATTTTATTTTGAGGGTAAAATAGACAATAGCTATTGTTGAATACAAAATTAAGACAATTGTGAAGATGTTTTATATGTAATGTAGATGTAGATGAGTATAATAACTTAATTGAAATACTTATAACAAATTAAGATAAACCATATTAAATTCTAGAAATTGACGAAATGATATTTGTAAATATTTTGGTAGCAAGAATAAAAGGATAATTGGGTTATTGTAGTTTCTAGGTGGTCATTGTTTGCGTTTTGGTGGTCTAGCGTTGGGGTTATAAGGTGGTTTTGGGTAGAGATTTCAAGTGGTCGTTGTTCGCGTTTCAGTGGTCTCGCATTGGGGTTATAAGGTGGTTTTCGGTGGTGGTTTAAAGTGGTCGATGTTCGCGTTTTGGTGGTCTTCTGTTGGGGTTATAAGGTGATTTCAAGTGGTCATTGGTTGCGTTTCGATGATCTTGCTTTGGGGTTATATTGTGGTCTTAGGTGGTGGTTTCTAGTGGTTGTTGGTTGCATTTTCGTGATCTCGCTTGGGGTTATAAGGTGGTATAGGTGGTGGCTTCAAGTGGTCGTTGGTTGCGTTTCGTTGGTCTCACGTTGGAGTTATAAGGTGATTTCAGGTGGCGGTTTCAAATGGTCATTGGTTGCGTTTCGGTGGTCTCGTGTTGGAGTTAATAGGTGGTTTCAGATGGTGGTTATAAGTGGTCGTTGGTTGCGTATTGGTAGTCTCGCATTGGGGTTATAAGGTGGTTTCAAGTGATCGTAGTTGTTCATGTGGTTTTTTGTTATGTTTGAAAGTGTGTTTTAAAGTTGTTTCATGTAGAAGGAAGTTGTAGATTGAATTTTTTGGGGTGTAACTTTTAGGGTGAATTTGTTTGTTTGAAGTTGAATAGAGTCGTTTTGGGG
The DNA here is from genome assembly GCA_949592205.1 of Helichrysum umbraculigerum. Classification (NCBI taxonomy): domain Eukaryota; kingdom Viridiplantae; phylum Streptophyta; class Magnoliopsida; order Asterales; family Asteraceae; genus Helichrysum; species Helichrysum umbraculigerum. Next base: position 67,289,824 of record CATIUR010000003.1, read on the forward strand.
TGGAAGGAAGTTTTAAAATCGATATAGTTGTATGATCGCTTCGCTTGGTAGTAGTTATCGTTTTCTATCGTTGTAATTCCTAGCATCTTGCTAGTTTTTTGTTGGTGATAAAATTGTCTGCCTTTTAAAAAAAAAGAAGAAGGATAATTGGATACAACCTGCTCGTGTCACTAATGATGTTTCTTCTTTAATAAGTACATTTACCATGTGCAGAATTATATTGCACCCGTCTTAATGTTATGATATATAATTGAATATTGTTTTTAGCCTGTGTACATTAAACATTGAAATTATGTTGAGAAAGTTAAAGTTATTATTAATTGATTAATTGAAGCTAAAATGCATTTATTAAAACAAGTTAATTAATTGCAACAGCTTTTTGACATTAACATTGGTCATTATTATAAATCAATAACTCTGTAATATGTTTGTAATTTGGCAAATTGGAATTGTTTTCCCTTTTCGGTTTCTTTGTAACTTACAATTTGTACTTTCTTGGTCCGGCTTAGTTACTTGCTAAGTTCGGGTTCTTTATAATATTATTTGCCATTTCCAAAAAAAAATAAAAAATAAAATAAAATAGCTCTGTTTAATTGGTGGTTTTTAATTTAATATAAACTTTTACTGCACTTCTGTAAATTCAGTAAAATACTTAATCACTAACCTTATTATTGGAGAAAAGTATATATCAACAAGAAGGAAGTATTTATTTAAATATTTTTGTTGTCAATAATTGTTATTAAAAGAGACTATAATCAAATGATCAAATTCAGTATAAAAACATATTAAATAGTAAAAACAGTGAAACATGATCGATGTACATGAGTAGCTATATTTAATTACTGTAGTACTTTACTATAAAACAAGAGCATTGATATAAGGGTGTGGTAGTGCCAGAAACATGATATTGCCGGGAAAAAAATGTAGTTACGTGGAGATGGGATGGCAGTGGTTAGTTTTTACGATGGTATCGATGGAAAAAACGATGTTACTAAAAGAAATGGTGTCGTGCGTTGATGATGTCGGAGATGGTAGGGGTTGGTAGTTGAGGTGGTATCGCTAGAAAAAGATGGTATAACCCAAAAAAATGGGTTCGCCAAAAAAGTAAAAATGAAGAAGTTGATGACGTGAATGTTTATGTGACATGGAGAAAATGCATACAACTTCTTAGGTGATATGGAATGATGTGGCGTTGACACATTAGTCTCTTCAATCCACGTAATTTATTCATCACCGGTTACGTTTGATTCCGGTTAATATGCATACGATAGGGACGGATAGTACTTTCATTGCATATACGTGACAAATTTGATATATTTAGAGACGATAATCCCTTAAGATAATTATATGATAGGGTAGGGTTCAAATGAGAATAGGAATTTGTGTGAGAATGAGGGAACCAATGATATCAAGCCATGTGTACAAAGAGAATGTTCCACATGTACAAAACCCATTTACCCCCAACATCAATTATCTCGCAAACGACAAATCGAAAAATTATGAAAATTGCACAATTAAATTCGTCGTTTTCTCCTCTTCGATTTGCCGTCCATCAAGACATACTTTCGAAAAGTTTTTTTTTTTCATTTTTTTGGTGGGTTTCACATTTACTAACACATGTGTTAAAGTGTTGCGTTTAGGGTTTAGGGTTTGGGGTTTAAAACAAAAAAAAGGTTATTGGAGGGAACCTTTAACCCCGGATCCGTAGATCCACGGAGCCCCACCCGCAAGAGGCAACCCGTCCGGCTAAACACCTGGCCCCAGTGACCCCACACACGGAGCATAGGATTTTTTGTACTCCTAGAGGCTTGAACCCGGGTGGGGGGTGGGGATTTGCGGCGGCGGTACCACTGAGGCAAAGCCCCATTGGTAGGGTTTGGGGTTTAGGGGTTAGGGTTTAGGGTTTAGGGTTTGAGGTTTGGGGTTTCTCCCCGAAACCCCAAACCTCAAACCCTAAACCCTAAACCCTAACCCCTAAACCCCAAACCCTAAACCCTAAACGCTTTACAAAACGCTAAACCCTAAATCTTTCTAAACCCTAAACCTTGAACCCCTTCTAAACCCTAAACCCTTATAAACCCTACTAAACCCTAAACCTAACCCTAAACCCTAACCTTAACCACAAATTAAATGTACAACTAATCACTAACACATGTGTTACTAATTTGTGAAACCCACTAAAAAATGAGAAGAAAAAAAAAGTTGTCAAAAGTATGCCTTGAGGGACGGCAAATCGAAGATGAGAAAACGCTGAATTTTATGGTGTAATTTTCATGATTTTTCGACTTACCGTTTGTGAGATATTTAATTTTTAAAAATGTGAAGGAGAGAGAATAAAGTGTGGAGGAGAGAGAATAAAGTGACACATGGCAGAAATCTGTTGGTTCCCTCATTCTCACTCAAAATTGATGTACTCATTTGAACCTTACTCTTATATGATAATTCATACTCCCTCCGTCCCAAATTAAGTGTCTGGTATCAGTCTTCACGGAGTTTAAGAAATTTCATTGTCAGGTAGTAAATATGACAGTTTTACCCTTGCTTTTTTGCACGGACTCCCATGTATCAGTTTTGAGTGAGGGTTAAATGGTAAAGTGGATATGCTATTTTTGGAAGTGGACACTTATTTTGGGACAAACTAAAAAAGAAATGTGGACACTTATTTTGGGACGGAGGGAGTACTATATTAGAACGTAAAAGAAAATGTTTTGAATAAAAATAGCAAAAGGGGATGGAAATTGGCCCCAAGTGAAAGAAAGTTAAGGGAGCAATAAAGTTTATAACCGACTGATGTGATAGTGCATATGCATTCTGTTTTAATTTGTGTTTCATACGAAAACATTATGCAATGAAAAATATATAGCTAGATTTAATTTTGTAGGCTTAAATTTAGATAAAAATAAGATTAGCCGATGTAGAAAATTGATTTGGATTATATGTGATCAAGAGAGAGAAAAATCAACAAATTAGAAAAGTATGTTTATTTTTAGGTCTATGTAATTAAACCTATATACATGGGTGACTTAAGGGTAAAGCTAAACAAACTAAGGTTTTAGACTCCAGATTTTATAAGGCCCCAAATGTTTGATGTTGTGTATTAGATATAAGATAATGACAAGGATCTCCATCATTTTGTAGCCTTCTAAGGTATCAAAGGATGTAAGCTATACGAGATTAGGCCTACTTTATGTGAAAAAATGACACTATAAGACCTAAGGAAGTTTATTCATAAGATATTAGGCCACTTTTATGTGGTAAAAACGACTAGACCCATTCTTGTCACTTAATGCTAAGTGATTTTGGTTTCTTATTATTTAAGCTTTGACGTTCTATTTTTTATGTCTTTAATTTTTATAACTGTAAGTGATTTTGTTTTCTTATTGTTTAAGCTTTGACATTCTATTTTTCATGTCTTTAATTTTTATTTTGTTCTTTCATTGGCTATCTCAAAGTAAGTTTTTTAATAATCTTTATGTTTTACCTATGAATCCCCAATCTTTTCATCATCATTTATCAAATTGTTCAATATTCAGCTCAATCATTTCAAACATGACTCGTGATTGAGTGGATGAGTTATTTGAATTGTAAAGTGACTGTAATCTAATGTTTTATTTAATATATGATCGTTAAATGTCACATAAAATTCCAGCATTAATAATATCATGCAATGTTCTCGAAGAAGAAAATTCATGACAAATATGATATCAATGTAATTTTTTTAGTGAAGTATTTATAGGTTATATGGATAAAAACACGTGAAATTTTTGATGAATTTTCTATTGATAACTGAAAACTCGATAAAACTTCATTAATCTTATTGAATTTGCATAAAAAAGAGTAATAGCAGTAAATATATCAAATCGACAAGGCTTTATATTTTAAGTTCTTATTAGACCCCGTAAATCTTTGAGCCACTCTGCCTATATAGCATTACTCGCAAACAAAGTGTGGTGTATAAATATAAATACCTTTATACAACATAATATCTCTTTAAAGAGATATACGTATACATCTCTTTCATAAAAAATAATGTGATACATGAATGATATCATGATTCATGAATTACCCTTGTATAGTTGTATATTTGTATCACGTACATCATCTTACGATATAGGACCAATAGGCCACTAAAGTTAAACAGTTTGAATGTATGCTTTTTTCTTTTATATATATATATATATATATTTGATCCAAGAGCTGAAATATGTTTTCACAGTTTTTATTTTATCCTCTTGTTTTCAAAGAATCTCATCCATATATATATATATATATATATATATATATATATATATATATATATATATATATAAAGGGGTGAAGATAAAATAAAAACGGTGAAACGGTTTAACTTAACATTTTTATAAAGTGTGAAGTTGAATTTTTTTTTTTTTTTGCTTCACACTTAATTTTTAAATGTAAAGTTTACTTTTTTTAGCTTCACATAAAATTTATGAAATGTGAAGGTTGAAAAGTAAGCTTAACACATTCATAAATTTTATGTGAAGCCTATAAAAATTAAGCTATATATTTAAAAAAATTATGTGAAGCAAAAAAAAAACTTCACAACGAAAACTTTTTGGAAAACAAAAGAAATATAAGGACTCACAGTAACAAACGTACGTGAAGCGAAAAAAATAAAATTTCACAACTTAAAAAATTTGTGAATATAAGTTGAGGTCGTTTTCACCATTTTTATTTTAACTCCTAACACTAAAAAAAGTTGATCCAATGTGTTGCATTAAATCTCTTTAATTGATTTAAAATACACAATTCAACAATATAATACTAAATTTTTCATATACTCGCTATATCTTTTATCATAAAAGATATAATAACAATCATTATACTTAAAAACCTCAAATATATAAATGAAAATTTTATAATATTATCAAGTTTTTTTTTAATAAATATGATAGGAAACGTTATATTTACTAATTTTAGAAATATTAATCACAAATATATAATTAATACATCATATTAATACATTTTAATTATTATAAATATTCTTAATTTATGTGAATTTAGTGTAGAGTTTAGTGCAAAACAAATTATTTGTCATTGCATTAAAATAGTGCAGTGTTTAGTGCTAACACTGGAGTGACTTTTTACACTTTTGTACTATCTTAGTGCAAAAAGGTACGTTAAGTGCATACATTTGAGATGCTCAAAGCTTCAGACCCTTGGCTAATTAATCTTGTGAATATACCGATTTGCTTAACTTAATTTCTAAAGGGCAGCATTGTATGATATACATGACTAACATGTGTATAATCTTTTCAATTTTTGATAACATAGACTCCACTTATTATGTCGCTATATATTTATTAGAGGTGGCAAAATAATAGGTCGGGTCGGGTCACAGGTCTAGATGGGTTTCGGTCTAAATGGGTCCGGGTCTAGATGAGTCATTTAGAAGGATGGGTCTAAACGGGTCCGGGTCAAATGGGTCTCGGGTCGGGTCGGGTCATCGGGTTCACCAAACTTTTTTTTTATTTGAGTGAAAAATGGAAAAAATGAAATGAGGTGGAAAAAAAAAATTACCCGCTAGACCCGTCTAAACCCGATGGTTAATTGTTTCACAATTAGAGGTTATATTGAAAAACCCATTTAGACCTATCTAAAAAATGGGGAGGAGACCCAACAAACTCATCCCCTCCTAAAAATTAACCAAATTGACCCATAATTAACCAATGGGTCTAAAATTGTCACCTCTAATATTTATCAATCATTTTGACATTCGTTCGAGTCAATTCATTGGATACATGTTAGTGTTATGTATCATATCATGTATGTATTATAAAATATACGTACCATTTTTCTTTAGTGAATAAATCTGAAAAAGTATTATTTTTATTTTTATATAGAATAGAACCGACATATGTATTTGTGTCCAACGTTAGCCTTGGATTCCGAGCTGAGCCGTTAAAGTTTGTGGGGTGTGAATGACAGTTAAGTGATGATTAAAAATAAGGGGGAAAGTGAAACTTCTTCTCAACCACCGTCTATTTCACGTTTACATCATCATCCCTTTTCCACTTTATCCCTTTTATTATTATCTAGATTCAAGATTAAGATGTAATCAGAAATTATTATTATTATTTTCTTTAAGAAAATGTTAATATATGATACTTTGTTTTTTACCAATGTACTTGTGTGTTGTTTCATAATATGATCTTCTGGATGTCCGATTAATAGTACAACTTTAAATCCTGACACACAATTTATATCCAAGGCCAAAAAAAATAAAAGAATGAAACAATAAGAGTCAAGACAGAAAAATAAAATCTAAAAGAAAAGGTGAAAAGTAAGAAGAGAGATACCTTTTTGCATATTGAAGCAATACAACAAAGTGTGTCTCTTACTCAACCTTTTTGCACTTTTTCACTCATGTTTGGTAACTCAAAAGTGAGGTTGTTGAACGAAAATGAGTTTTTCATTAGATTGGTTTCTTATATTTACTGTTACTGTTTTTGAAAATGGCAGAAACAATTTATTGGAAAGACTTGCGAGAAGCTAGAAAATGCAAATCACCCCGACAAACAAGAGCCACTGACTAACACCTACTAAAGACCTCAAAGAAAACCACACCAATATAAACAACATCGAGACAATTCCTCAATACCCAAATCTCAAAAAGGCCCCTAAAAATGACACCGAGCAAACATTAACCTCATCGAACAACATGAACCTTGTAGATTAAGATAAAAATGTTCATATTCCATTGCATACCTACAACGTTACCTTTAAGCGTTCGTGATAAAGATTAAGTATTCTTTTTTATGGATCGAAAATGTCAATATAAAATTTCTATTCCTAATAGAAAGGATTAAAAGGCGTTCAAAATGAATTTTAGTGCAGATAATCACTTTATATAAACATTTTAATTATCTTTTTCTTCTTTTATTTACTCATATGAATCAAGTACACATAGACATAGGTACGAGCCTATCGCCTAAAGAACAAATCGTGTTCATAAAATTGAACATATAATTGTTTATGGATGTTACCAAACAAAACCCATGTTTACGTGTATAGTAAAACCATTAGTTACTAGCTGGACTCATTTTTTAAACCATATATATCACAATTCACAAACAGATAAATATGGGCCCGTGTACAAGCCATAGGTATGGGCCTTCACGGTTGTATAAGGATTGTTCTTAGGCCCAACTTGATTATAGAAATTGACAGCTACTTTGTTACAGTATTATTTTATCGCTAAAGCCTCTTTATTAATAATCTCTTTAACTTGGCAAACAGGTATAAGCTAATCTTAGATGTAGAGCAAATATCAAAAATCAAAATGGCCAATATAAACACAGAGTGTTTGGGATCGCATTCTCAAAACTGATTTTGCGGACGCTTGAAATCAAGTCCCAGCCTACCTTTTAAAAACTAAGATTTAATGACTATTTTGCCATGATTTTTCTTCTAATTAATTGCGTTTTATGAATGAAATAACCATATAATCTCTTCAAACGCTCCCAAATACCGCATAGTTTTCCGAACTTGTTGATTTAATTGTCTATTATAAATTTTAAATTTATCGCCAAAGATATTAACCGAATACTGATTTAAACATATATATAGTTGCAAATGTGAAAAGGAATTATTCTATTCAGTTTTAGCGACCAATTTTTTTGCTTGTAACGGCTAAGTTTATCATTTTAGCAAAACTATAAAAGGCTTTGTTTGATATAAAAAGCAGAAGAAAATTGAACTTTGAGTGCTTTTATGGATCAAAGGTCACAAAATACAAGCTATTTATACAATTTTGAGCAAGATCAATGTTGGTGCATTTTGTGTGTCAGTCAGTTGGTCAACATTTGTAATTGTCAAGATCAATTAGTCTTAGTATTATGTAAAGTGTTTAGTGTGTATATGCGAGTCTGTAAACTAATAGTGAAATAGAAAATATACACAATATATTGTTCATGCGACACTGAGCTTGTGTCGCAATAGCGACACAAGGCTTGCGTTGCAGGTAGGTCTGGACAGCCTATAAATATAGGTGTTAGGGTTTCATTTGAAGGCTGCTAGTCGAGTGAGAGAGAACACAGAGGCGTGAAAGAGAGAGAGCAGATGTCTGAGTGATTGTATTCTGTAATCGTTTATACTTCAAGTGTGAATATATACAAAAGATTATAGATATCGTGTTTGTGTTTGTTAATCAATTACACGTTCAATACTAGATTGTTTGTATTATGCGCTTACAATCAAAGTAACGATCTGATAGATCTGACCAGATGGATCTACAAAGAGGTATCAGAGCTTTCGATGTTTTATTTGAAGATTAGATCGTTAATTGAACGTTTTCGGTTTGATTCGCAAAAGTTTTATTGATTAATCATCGTTTCTGAGTTGATTTGCTTAAAGATTTAAGTTTCTGGAAGTGATTTTGTGGTTTGTTCGTCGATTTTTCTTCGAAATTCGTAAGGGTTTCGAAAATTTTCGATTTTTAGGGTTTTCTGCTGCTGCTGCCGCGACATTGCGACACAAGTTGCGACATAAGCTTTGTGTTGCTAATTAGGGTTTTCTGACTTTGTTTGAAGTGCGACACAAAAGTGCGACTTTGTCTACGACATAGTGTGCGACATAAGCTGCGACACAAGCATTTGTGTCGCTAATTTGGGATTTTTGATTTAAGCTTGTACTGCGACATAGTGTTGCGACACAAACTTTGTGTCGCTAAATCCTTGCAAAAAAAAAAGGTTTTTTGGCGGGAAAAGTCGCGAAAATTTTTGAGTTTCCAAATTTTGTTCATAGGCTTAAAAGTGTTCAATTTTAGCCTGGAAAAGTTTCATTTTACCCGGGCATTTTTGAACGTTTTCGGACGAAATTTTGGCGCAAAAATCGCGAAAAATTTTGATGTACCAAATTTTGTTATTAAACTTCTAAAGTGCTTAATTTTAGTTTAAAAAAGGGTTTCATTTTACTCGAGGATATTTTTTAATATTTAGCGACGAAATCCGAAAAATGGATTTTTCAAAAGTTGCTCCTTCTAAGTCCTTATTCGACAGTGACTTCAACAAATGGAAGACTGAGCTCGAGAATTTCATTACATACAAGGACCCTGATTTGTTGGTTTTGATTATCGAGCATCGATACAAGCAACCGACTCTCAAAAGGACTATGACATCCGATGAACGAAAAAGATATGACAATAACAAGAGAGCGTATGAGATGATCACAATGTGCTTACCTCAAGATGAAATCAGTTGTTTTAAAAATCAAGCAACAGCTTATGATTTATGGGAAGCGTTGCTCCTCAGTTTTGGTAACCAAGATAAGTCAGAATTGTCAAGTCCAGATGAGGAAATTAAGGAGAAATTGATAGAGAAAGAAGAGCCTCAAAACAGTGCATTTATGGCTCACATACAAGAGTTTGATTATAATGCTTCCAAATGCTTATCTTGTATGAAATTAACTGATACTTTAACAGATACAGAGAGGATAATGAATGCCTCAATTCAGATCTTAAAAACTTGATGGAGGCGAATGAAATATTATAAGAAAATGAGAAAGCTTGTGATAAAAAGATGGATGCTATTTCTGAAGAAAATAAAGAATATAAAGCCAAAAATTTTGAACAGCAAGACGAAATTGATAGTTATGTAAAAATAATGACTATTGTTAAAAGGGAGGTGATATTGCCACAGGCACTTTCACCTATTACACAGGCATTTAAAGTTAATGGACAATTATACCCTCAAATCATTTTACCAAAACCTGTGGCATGTACGATACACAATTACACACATTAAAAACTAAAAAGCCTCTATCTCATGCACGCACGCAGGTTTTTTTCATTGAAATAAAACTCTGAATACCGATTCTTTTCACTATTAACTTCAATCATCGATTCTCAACAGATCGTGACTTTGTTTAACCCCTTCATTCCATCTTCAACAAACTAAAACTTAATACCCAAAAGAACATGCAAGCACATGCCAAAAAATAAAAAATTATTTGGATCTGGGCAAAGTAAATCGGAAAAATTGAATTAAAGAGATCAAGGAGTTTGTTTTTTCTTTTTATATTATAACAGTAAAATAAAAGTAAATTAAAGACTTATAAATATATTCTCCATCATCAAACAAACATTAAACATTCTGAAATATGCCATGGATCGATTGAGGGGAAAAAAACCCTAATTTTTATATGATTCGTAAATGTTACGCGGTGGAAGTGAACCTTAGTGATGCTGAGATTGTGACGTCGGCAGGTAAGGTCACCGGAAATTAGAAGAGGCGTCGGAAGGGAGAAAGAGAGAGATGAGGGGCAGATTTTGCTGGAGAAGAATAGTACAGAAGATGGGTAAAATGATTTGAGGGTATAATTATCCATTAACTTTAAATGCCTGTGTAATAGGTGAAAGTGCCTGTGGCAATATCACCTCCCTTATTAAAAAGGAACTTTCTGACTCACAGGCTGAAGTTCTTGATTTAAAACGAAAGCTTTCAAACTTTTCAGCATCCTCCTTGGTTTTTGATGAAATTCTTCAATCGCAAAGGACAGATACAAAAAGTAAGGCAGGTCTTGGTTATCACCATGTACCTCCTCCTAAGGATTATCTTCCAATGCCATCGAAGGATCCCGTCAAAGATTTGTGCCTACTACTTCACGTGTAGATACAAATTCTGTTAATGAATCAGTTAAAAAGGCCGAGCTTGTTAGGCCTACATTTGTTAAAGCTGAAAGTAAACCTCCAGTTAGTGTTGAGGAGGTTATTGAGGTAGAGGAGATACCTGAAAAATCTATTATTAAGGTTGAGAAATTAAATGTCAAACCTGAAAATTTATATCGTTACAACTGAAAATGATGATCGTTTTAAATGAAAAGGCAAATCTAAGGTTGACAATGAATCCACAAAATATAAACATGTTAAAAAGGATTCAAAATCTAAATCTTCAAATAATTCACACTCACCTGTGAAGAATCTAAAGAAAGATAAAATAGTTGATAAATCTGAAAATAATAAATGTTCAACATCAACTAGCTCAACCTCAGGAACATCTACTTCAACATGTTCACCTAAGAGTGCATGATCAATAAATGTTCCTGTTAATAGACCTTCTGTGTATTATCCTCCACCGAAATGATTTAAGGGGACTCATTGGAATCAATCGTTTGTGGAACGTCGTTCTTGTTTTCGTTGTGGTCAACAGGGCCATATCATTAGGGATTGTAAGTTATTATCCCTAGATAGGTTTGGTAGAGGGATGCCAAGAACTTCCTCTTTTAGGAATTCTTTTTCAAAATCTTTTTCGAGGTGTGGTTCGTATTCGCTTGTATCTAGTTGTGCATTAAATTGTCCAAAACCTATGGCTAGAGCAAACAAAGTTGTGCCTAGTAGAAATCAAGTTCAACAGCATAACATTGTTAAAAACAAATCATCCGAACCTAAGCAGGTTTGGAAACCAAAATCCACAAACAACACATCTATGAAATCAACTGAGTTTTTAAGATATCATAAACTCATGGATGTGATGATTATGGATGATAGTGGACAACCCAAGTCTATCAAGGCTTGTGTGTCCCATAAAATCTAATGTTTGATTGTTTGTGGTGGTGCAGTCAGGTTTTTGATAGCTATTATCATTGTGACTGCAAGAAGGTGTTTGTGATGAAGAAGTATGGTGATTTCAAGATGGTTATTCTTGGTGATGATGGATGAAATTTCCAAAGTATTTCGAGATGGTATAACGTTGTTAAAGGATTTGACTTGACTTGATATATGATTTTGGAACTTTTATTTAAACATTATCTTTTTTTTATTTGTTAGATATGCAACAGCCATTCTTTGTACTTTATAGTATCAAAGAAATGCTATGTTGCAAAATTTATTAAATTAAAAAAATACAAAAATATATGTTTAATGTTTAAGGGGATTACCTTTGAATTGGAATTGTGAAAAGAATTTGCTGTTCATGGGGAGTAATTTGAAAAATTAAAAATTCTGATTATTTGGATCAGGAAATGTGAACAACAAGATTCTTAATTCTTGAAAAGACGTTGGATTGTGTCTGTTAACAACTTGGGAATTGATAGTACATCAGACGACATGTATGAAAATGGAAATTTTAAGGTTTATGTTTGATGTGTCAGTAGGTTTATCTGGCATATTTAAAACAGTTTTTCTAAACATTAGCTTCATTATATGATGTGTTGATAGACATTAATACTTAAGTTTTCAAAAAAAAAAAAAAAAAAAACATAATTTCAATCTTGCATATTATTTTATATAAAATGTATTATTATGTATGACATGACGTTAAGTCTGAACTTTTGAAACGTAGTCTTAATATTTGGATGATTAACATGTTATGATTTGTGTTTAGAGTCTTTATGTACGTGGTTTTATCTGGGGAAATATATTGGTTGACTCCTTTGTTGTATGAAAATACAGACCTGGTTTCAACTGATATATTTTCGGAAAAAAAACATAGGTACGCAGTCTGTGTTAAATTACGGACAAGGTTACGGACCCGTGGTATTCTTGAATTTATAAGATTGTACACAAGTACATGAACATATTGCATACAAGAATTACCTAGTACAGGTTTGTGTTAAACTATGATACTCTGTTGTACTGATGGTACAGACCTGTATCCTCTAGTTTAATTGTTTAGACTGGTGTTTGTTCAACCCGAATCATTGTTAATGTGACTCTGTTGTACGTTGTACAGACCTGTCACCGCTGACTTGATTCTAAAGATACTACTGTATTTCACTCTTTACATGGAAAGTACTAACATGTTCTGATTTCAAATGTATATCATAATATGTTTTATAGAGAGTGATATGCATACTAATAATAAGATCTAAGAACTCTTAAAGGTTCTTCAACTTAAGTATGAAATGTTTAGGTGGACAACATTAAACTAATTTTTGGAAAAATTGCTGTAAATGCGTTAAGTAAACTTAAAGTGGACAAATATACTATAACACCCCATAAACTAGAACCATTTTTTTTTAAAACATATAATACTTCGGAAGCGTAGGTCAACATACATTAATAATTTACACCAAACATTATACATAAAAGTTAAACTATTTCAAATCCCAGCAAATCAAATCGGGTGTTATACAATTCAAAACACAACTTGGACTTATCCCAAAACAAATATCAGAGTAAACCCTGGTCAAACATTCCGTTCCAAACAAAGCTTCTTGCCCAGCCCGTTATATCAAAATCATAACCTGCAAGAAGTAAGGTGGTGAGATTAGCATAAAGCTAAGTGAGTCAATAAATAACCAACAGCCCAACTTAGCATAACAACCCTGTTTACAGCAAAGCATCGTAAACACATAATAATCCTGCAAGGAACCCCCTGTCGGCCAAACAATAGCAATCAAGCCCAACCCACGTTGACCTCTGAATAAATCACGTATGCCCAATGGCCACGTATCACATAATCACATAATCCTTAATCGTCATGGAATCATGTCAGACTAAACAATCTATCAACAGTAATAACATCACGGCAGACTAAACAGTCTATAAACAGTAAAACTATGTTTACCCATTGTGACCAAACCTGTTACAACTAAATCACACCGAGGATTACAGATCCACTCACCGTTACCTCTGTCGCAGAAGTCTAATATTACTAAGCCATCACTGTATCTGAGAATACAATTAAATAATGAGTTAGTAACTCGTCCCATAATTTATATGACTTAATTCAAGTTCATAACATTAAACAAATAAGCATTACATAGCTTAAACACATACGATACTTATACAGCATAATTACTTAAGCTGAAACAAAACCACAATTAAATAGGTGTTACCTTTCAAATTCTTACTCAATTCCCGGTTCTAATCATTATTATACATTCATATAAAATGATCAACCTTACACGTAAAATACAAGTCAGTTACTTTCAAAAGTATAGCATTACACTTTTAAACCAACGTGGAACTTATACAACTCAAGTTCTTAAATTAATCAAAAGTCACAATTCTGAAAACCGTGGAGTACCCGCCGGGTACCATCTCTACCCGCCGGGTAGAGAAGGGAAACAGCCGGGTATACAATGAACCAGCCGGGTGAATTAAGGTTTGTGGTAACAGAATGAAGTCCTTGTTTTAAGCCTCTAGTACCAGCCGGGTACCCATAAAACTTGAACTACCCGCCGGGTTGAGAAGTTACCAGCCGGGTAACCCTCAAATTCCACTTACCCGCCGGGTAAGTAAAGAATCAGCCGGGTAGTTCATGTTATCCAGTGACCTGCAACTTTTCCAAAACCTAGAACCCAAAATTTGATAACCAAAATCACTAATTCAGTTTCAAACTCAATCCAATACAACAAACAATAACAACTAACATCATATAACAACACATAACAAGTTTTCAAGTTTTAATTTCATATCAAATCACTTATTAATCAACTTTCAATAATTCAAATTTCAAGAACAATATCAAGAAATCAACTTACAAATTGAAGGAAGAACAAGATGATGATGATGAAACTTGAATTAATTTCACAGCTCAATATTGTTTCAATTGTGTTTATGGTTTTAGTTTCCTAAGTGTTTAAATTTTGATTTCAAAGGAAATGAACTTTCCTATTTGGAAAAGTGAAATAAATAGGTCGGCCTAATTTTCAACCGACATAGTTTCCACTTAAAACAGTCCCATTCTAAACCTATTGTCTGGAACCTAAAATCCATTTACGATTCCAACAATTTTATTTTACCGTCAACTGTATAAAGTTAAAACAATCAATAATTTACTAGTTACAATAAGTCATTTGACTTATTGACTAATTATTCACAATAAACAAAATAAAATAAACAATTTAATTTCCTAACACATTAAATGACGAATTTAAAGTCAGGAAATTACCAAAATGCCACTAAACCCCTAATGTGGGTGTTACAAATCTCTCCCCCTTGAAGAGATTTCGTCCCCGAAATCTGATCACACTCAATAATTATTGTGATAACATTTTAGTTACCTTTTAATCTAATAGCTTAACATACATTGCCCCCGCTTGAGCAACTTATAACAGTAATTACATAATTTGAATTCTTTCCACATGCACATATTCAAATGTACATGCTTCTGTCTTTACCCACGCACATATACTGTGCATAAACCCTATCTTTATCCATAAAACGACTACTTATGCAAATCGTTTATAATTAGCCACATTAACACTTTAGCACACATAATCACTTATCACAAGTGAAACATGTAGTAAAATACTCTTACAACCAGAAACTAGCGATAGGCTAGAATCTTTAAATATTATAACTACTTATATCTTTTCGATAACAATAACAGTGGTTATAAAACCATAATACCCATATCAACAATGAAAATTTAAATTTAAATCATAACTAGCAACCAAGCTATTATCCACATATCACTTTAGGTGGTAAAATATTAAGAATTTTACTTTTGCAACCAATTACCACTAAATCGAATTCATAGTTTCAAACATCCCTTGGTCATATGAAACCTCTTACTAGAAAGTAATCCAAGATTATACAATCTTAAACACATATTACTAAGCAAGGTAGATGTCAAACTCTATAGTTAAAACATAACTATCTCATCACTTAGCACCAAATTCCATTGAATAGAGGCTAAGTCTACATCAATTAGTACTTTGCTAAATCAGCACAAATACTACAACCCCATAATGTGCTATTCACAAGCACATATTCAACAGTATCAATATCATATTAACCACATTTAATTGACCTCTACATTGGCTTATTCCACATTGTAACTCTTTCTAGTTGCAATTTATCAATTCATCCCATCATTAAGTATACAACAATACACTTAATTTCATATAACTCCCTAATCATGGAACATAATCATCATTTCCATATTTTCAACTATTACTTTCATAGTATTTCACCTTTCTTATCTGAACCGTTTCATATTAATTCTCTAAAATAGGCTATTCGGGCTGCCAAAGCCTTTACTAAGCCTTTATCATCATAAACCAGTAAACACATATCCATACCATTAGGTATAGGAATCAATCACAAGTTTAAAACTCTATATATGTCATTATTTCATAATTATCTTTCAATGACATTTCAGTTTTCTTCCCGACTAAGATTTATGTTAAATATCTTTTACAAACCATATCCCTTAAATCGTTGATTTAACAAGGAGACTTGCACAAAATTTATGTACAATTCCATTTCAATATCCTTAAATATGATGATATATAAACTAAACCACAATAAAACCAAAGTCAATATTCTGACAAACATTAAAATGCGTCGCGATTATCCAGAATCACGTTGTGATCCAAATAAGTCGCGTGGCGATTCTATACAAATCGCTTCGTGACTATATACCAGTACAGGCCTACCAAAACAGTTTTAATATACGAACTTTGCACATGCATAAGCTGTGACTCGGTAACATTTAAGACACAAAAATCCACAGACATCTTCATTATCCCATAATAAAGGTTTCCCCTTTTTACACTTTTCATAAAATCATGTGATTTAAACATGTGACTCAATGTCACCCCCTTTAAACACGTTTGGTTAACAACTCATATCACAAACCGCATGCTCATGAGTTTCAACCTTTTACACATATTATCAACACTAAGACAACTCAAAGCAATTAACCAAGGTTCCATAACCTTTGACAACTCATTTGACTCATTTAGGTCATCAATGACCCGTTTGACACAATTTGACCCTTTTTGGGAATTCAAACCCATTTCAAACAAAACACTACTAGATTTCAGCCCATATTTGACTATTCAAACACTGTTGACAATTTGCCAACTTCAAAGTCAACCAACCAATCAATAAAATTTATAACCACTTTTCTCAAGTTTGACTTGAAACAAGACCAATCATAATTAAATGATTTCATACCCTTTCCATACTGATACACAAGACTCTTTATTCACAGTTTGACTTTCAAAGTCAACACATCACAATATTAATATTATATTAATATGTTTAACTTCAATTCATATTCCTTTTCATTGACACATTCAACAATACTAATGTCTCTTTTACAATAAGAGAATCAATATATCTCTATCTCGGCTTAATATAAGTCACACACACGATAGTGATCTGTTTGAACACTATATGACCCACTAATGGTTAATCCAACCCTATTAGTTAAACAACCACATTCTCCCACATTCAACAATACTAATGTCTCTTTTACAATAAGAGAATCAATATATCTCTATCTCGGCTTAATATAAGTCACACACACGATAGTGATCTGTTTGAACACTATATGACCCACTAATGGTTAATCCAACCCTATTAGTTAAACAACCACATTCTCAACCAAATCGAACTTGTTATATATGTATATCATCATAATTTCAAATAATGGCAAGTATCATATACACTTGTAATTTTAAAATTACTAAGTATCCCAATCCTACCAATTGATTTCTTTCACATAAAAATAACCATTAAAAGGTTTAGCCCAGTTTCATACTTAATTTCCACAATCACATTAAATTTCTTTGATACTTGGTAACCTCAACAAGTTCATGTGACATAGCATAATGTAACAACGGTGATCAAGCGTTGCTGGATTATGTTTTTCACACTTCATTCTCAGGCTACTTCATATCATCAATCTTTAATGTAATTTCCCTTTCATTTAAACACATACCACATAGCACAATAACTGACATAAGTCAGTATCCCTGTTCATCTAAAACTCTGAACACATGATAATTTACTATCATAATTTCAGCATAAGGCACGATGTCATGCGCCAATATCATAACAACATCACGTGTAATAACAAACACTTATACTTAGACATCGACAGTCAGTACAAAGTACAATACCAGATACCAAGTACTTTATCAACGTTACGTGCAATACCAATCACGTATTCAATAATAATCAACTTACTTTAATTACTCATTATCAACAAATAAAATTTAAAATTTACTTGTATAATATCCACTTAATCAGGTTACTCCAAAATCATTTGTTTCATATAAACAAATAATTCCACATATACAATTAACATCATATTTTAGGCATGCCTACTCGCCTCTGATCACATAACAACTAGTCGCATATTAATAACATATAAGATCTGGTCATTCTTTATGTCATTAATTCCACATACTAATAACATATAAGTCATGTCATTATTTCGGTGTTTACATATCATTTACTAGTTTACCTTTGACCAGGAAAACGTACATATTCCTCAATCAAATAAACAGCATTACAATCTACATATTTCATAAACATATCCACTTATGTTTCGTTCCCTTGTTTGACTATAGTCAAAATATCATTTCTAGCCACATATCCAAGTATTCTCCTAAAGGAGCAATTATACTTTAGTCAAATACCACATAACTCATTAGCAAGGATTTATAATCACACCTTGCATTCAATATACCATAGTTATAAAACTGATTGCATACTTTATTTCCACATTGTAGACACCTTTAAGTTCAAACACCACCACTGTTAACCCTTAGTCAACACTTTATCTACTTAATTCAACACATATTTCACATTTTCCGAGTTCATTCAGAACTACTCATGACGCTAAATGTCTCATTTAATATTTCTATCATTGCATCAACATTTAACAGTCATCAATTGACTCACAACTGGGGGAATCATATCAGTCTGACCCAAATCAACTTTACTACTAATCATCATAGCAAAGTAAGCAATTCAAGTGAATGTAAATCCAGGAAAGCTTATCGTGGATTACCTGATTCTTTTAAACCATCTGATATAAAAATATTGTTGAGAGTATTAAACAGTACTCATGCCCTGCCATCTCTGTATCCAAAACGATATCTCACAAGTTGTTAAGTGTTAGCACATAACATACTAACCCATTCCCATACAATAACCAAATCCCACACCCTGGAATGTTTGACTTAACACAAGTTCAGATTTGAGATTGAACACCTTTACTAATGTCCAATTTGCCCAAACCTATGCTCTGATACTAACTTATAACACCCCATAATCTAGAACCAATTTTTTTAAACATATAATACTTCGGAAGCATAGGTCAACATACATTAATAATTTACACCAAACATTATACCGAAAAGTTAAACTATTTCAAATCCCAGCAAATCAAATCGGGTGTTATAAAATTCAAAACGTAACTTGGACTTATCCCAAAACAAATATCAGAGTAAAGCTTGGTCAAACATTCCGTTCCAAACAAAGCTTCTTGCCCAGCCCGTTATATCAAAATCATAACCTACAAGAAGTAGGGTGGTGGGATTAGCATAAAGCTAAGTGAGTGAATAAATAACCAACAACCCAACTTAGCATAACAACCCTGTTTACAGCAAAGCATCGTAAACACATAATAATCCTGACTACAGCAAAGCATCGTAAACACATAATAATCCTATTTACAGCAAAAAAAATCGTAAACAATCAGCTCTAAAGAGGATCGGTGGTCCTTGAGGTGCCCTTATGCCGCGGTGGCCCTCCAAGAACACTTAAAACCTAACTGCAGGCCAATACAATGGTTAACCGATAGCTTGTTGCTACTCCCGACATGACATAGGTTCCCATTAACGATATGTACAAGGAACCCCCCTGTCGGCCAAACAATAGCAATCAAGCCCAACCCACGTTGAGCTCTGAATAAATCACGTATGCCCAATGGCCACGTATTACATAATCACATAATCCATAATTGTCATGGAATCATGTCAGAATAAACAGTCTATCAACAGTAATAACATCATGGCAGACTAAACAGTCTATAAACAGTAAAACTACGTTTACCCGTTGTAACCAAACCTGTTACAACTAAATCACACTGAGGATTACGAATCCACTCACCGCTATCTCAGTCGCAAGCTCAGAAGTCTAATATTACTGAGCCTTCTCCGTATCTGAGAATACAAATAAATAATGAGTTAGTAACTCGTCCCATAATGTATATGACTTAGTTCAAGTTCATAACATTAAACAAATAAGCATTACATAGCTTAAACCCATATGAGACTTATACAACATAATTACTTAAGCTGAAACAAAACCACAATTAAATAGGTGTTACCTTTCAAATTCTTACTCAATTCCCGGTTCTAATCATTATTATACATTCATATAAAATGATCAACCTTACACGTAAAATACAAGTCAGTTACTTTCAAAAGTATAGCATTACACTTTTAAACCAACGTGGAACTTATACAACTCAAGTTCTTAAATTAATCAAAAGTCACAATCTGACAAAGGTTACCAAACATAATACATATTCAGAAAACTACACCAAAGTTTAGAATTCAAAAATTCTGAAAACAGTGGAGTATCCGCCGGGTACCATCTCTACCCACCGGGTAGAGAAGGGAAACAGCCGAATGAATTAAGGTTTGTGGTAACTGATGTGTCGTGAAAGGTCTCGTTTTATAATTTATAAATGGAAATACCTAATAAATACTTTTCACACAACCAGGCAAGAATACCTGATCGAATGTAAGTATAGACTTGGTAAGTCCGAGTCGAACTCAGGGAACAGTGGTTATTTATAAAAATAGAAAATACTAATTAACTAGAAAAGCAGTAAATAGGGGGCGTTTTATGTAACACCCTCAAATTTAACGATTTGCGGAAGCATACATTGGGTGTTACTAATCAATATACAAAGCGCAAGATTAATAGTAAACGACCTCTAAATGAGACGTTTCGAAAAGGTTTCATAAATAATAATCGTTTGAAAACCGCAGGTTTTCGTATACAAAAATGTAGTTTCCTAGAGTCCGCGCGTATAGCGGGAGATTCTATTACATAATCATAATATACAAAAGATAATGCTAAGAATCTCCGTTAATGCAAGGTAGAAATCATGCGACTCTAGCTAAGATCCAAGGGTGGTCCTACTCCGTCAGTGTACCTGAGATACAAAGCTAAAAAGTGTCAACCAAAAAGGTTGGTGAATCTTACAGGTTAGAGTTAAGTAAGTGTTATGAACCACAAGTATGTACCCGTATTGCTATCAAGCAAAGTAAGTAAATCAGTATATCAGTACAGTGCCATGAGCTCATAAGTTGAAGCTTAACCGTGTAGTGTGAATATATCACGTACCCCCGTGAGTGCTATCCGCACACTCATATGTAACAAATACTAATATGTCTGTTTCTACGTGTAAATCAGTACGTGGTGGCGCTACCACCCCAGACAGGGATTGTCAGTCCCAAATGGATCCATCTATTAGTAATCGCGCTTAAGTCCATAACTAACAACTTACGATTAGGAGGCTTTCAGTGGATAAAAGTAACTCATGCGTTTGTTTGTAATCAGTAATGTTTTCAGTTCAGTACATTGTGTTCATACGTAAAACAGTTGCTAAGTATCTCACCCCAAAGTATAAAACAGTAAAAGTGGGGCTGTAAGACTCACCTGAGTCGAGCAGTGGTAGATAGCAAGTAGTATTAAAGCAAGTAGGTTCTCCGAACCCGTAACCTCCTAGTGCCTAAACACGTAAGGTTAAGTAAGTAGATGTCTCGCAAGACCATCTAGGCTAATTTTTCATACAACCCGTTGTGTTTACACGTTGGTTCGTTATCGTTTGTATAATAGTGTACGGCCCGTTGGTGATTTGTTATAATTAAAGTTTCATCACTTATAACGCGATTTAGAGTGATTACACTTGAAAAGTATGTTCTATTATGTTCGATGATTCGTATTGTATAAGTATTTGAAATTGTACAGGTTTGACACTTGGTGAGAAATGTGCTTACAGAGTCTAAGTACGGGGGTCCGGGGGCAGCGCCCCTGGTTAGCGGGGTCCAAGGGGCGGCAGCCCCTGGCGGGGTCCAAGGGGCAGAGCCCCTGGCTGGGGTCGAGCTGCCAGGTTAGCTTGGAAAATTTTTATTTCTACTATATTGCTTTGACGAAAAACGCATCTGGATCCGAATTTGGGTAAAATCAGGTGTTAAAATCTTGGTTCCGACACTTAGTAAAAATCTGAGTTTTCAAGGTTCTGTTTTGTGCGACATTGGGTGCGACGTCGGGTGCGACGTCGGGTGCGACATCGCAGATCCTGACTGCGACGTTGAGCATGGCGTCGCTGTGTGCGACTTTCGCAATTTAATGCGACGTTGTGGGTGGCGTCGCTATACGCGACGTCGCAACTTAATGCGACGTTGTGACTGACGTCGCACAATGCGACGTTACGAGGGGTTGTGCGACGTTGAGGCTGACGTCGCATGAATCTGGGTCCAAATGCGACGTCGCGGTCTGTTGGCCGGAAAATGTGCCGAAAACGAGTTTTCCGGTTTCCGTTGGGTCCAAATCTTTTACCCAACCCTTATATGAACATATTAAGCCTATTTAAACCATAAACTAGTAAAAATGATCAAAAACGAGAGATGTCGGGATTTGTCGGAAACTTACGCGGCGTCGGATTGAAAATCCGAAAAGATAGGAATGTAGATCGGGTAGTGGTGAACGTTTTCTTCCAAAGAGATGCTATGATCCGAGTGCGTTTAATATGTTTATTTGGTAGTTTTGATGGTGGTGGTGTGGTGGTGAATTAGAGAGAAAAAGAAAGAAAGAGAAAGAAGAGAGAGAGGGAGGGTTGTGAGAATGAGGAAAGAAAAGAGAAAAGTTGGGGGTTTTGATGAAAGCCCCCACTTTTCAGTCCACGCGCTGTGCACCATGCGGTATTCGTTTTCTCCGTCTTTTAAGCGTTAAATCTTTATTTTACACGTTTAATTATATCTTTTGTTAAATAATTTATTTCGCTAAATCTTTAATAATTTGCAATATAGTATGGTTTGAGTAAATCTTTGTACTTTCGTTTTTAAATCGTGTAAGTTTAATCGAGTGATACGAGATAATTACTAATTATTATAAGAATAGCGTTTCGGTCATAATTGCGTTATTTTAGTTTATAAATATTTGTTCACCAACGTCCGTATTAACCGAATAGAATTTCATTCTATTTAAATTGCGTACGGTTTAAGTCAAATCGTAAAGTTGTATATATTTACCAACATATAATCCGTTACATAAATTAGCCTAACACAGAGCTAATTACATGTATTAACAAAGAATTAGGCACTAATTCTAGTCCTAATTTGCCGGTTGTTACATTCTCCCCTTGTTAAAAGGATTTCGTCCAGAAATTAGCTCGATTGCACGGTCGGTGCGTTCTCCGGGAAGAGATGTGGGTATTTCTGTCGCATTTGGTCTTCCCGTTCCCAGGTGAATTCTGGACCACGTCTAGAATTCCACCTGACTTTTACGATGGGAATACGACTCTGTTTTAGTTGTTTGACCTCGCGGTCCATGATCTCCATAGGTTCCTCGACAAAATGAAGTTTATCATCGATTTGAATTTCGTCGAGCGGTATAATCAGTGTCTCGTCAGACAGACATTTCTTCAGATTAGAAATGTGGAATGTGTTGTGAACGCTGCTAAGCTCAGCAGGAAGTTGCAGGCGATATGCCACTGGGCCAATCCTTTCAAGGATTTCGAATGGTCCGATGTATCTAGGATTTAGTTTGCCTCGTTTTCCGAAACGAATAACGCCTTTCCAAGGTGAGACTTTCAGAAGTACTCGATCTCCAACCTGGAATTCGAGATGTTTGCGTCTCACGTCAGCATAGCTTTTCTGACGATCACGCGCGGCTTTTAGTCAATTTTGTATGCCGACGATCTTTTCAGTTGTTTCATGTATGATTTCTGGACCGGTGAGTTGTGTATCCCCCACCTCAGTCCAACAGATAGGTGACCGGCACTTACTACCGTACAGTGCCTCGAAGGGTGCAGCCTTTATGCTGGTGTGATAACTGTTGTTGTACGAGAACTCGCACAACGGTAAATGATTTTCCCAGTTTTTACCGAAGTCAACTACGCAGGCTCGTAGCATGTCTTCCAGTGTTTGTATGGTTCGTTCGCTCTGGCCATCGGTTTGAGGATGGTAAGCCATACTCATATCCAGACGAGTACCAAGAGATTTTTGCAGTGACTGCCAGAAGCGAGAAGTAAATCGAGCATCTCGGTCGGAGATGATTGAGATGGGCACGCCGTGTCTTGACACGATTTCTTTCAGGTAGATCCGTGTCAAACGTTCCATCTTATCAGTTTCTTTGATGGCTAGGAAATGAGCAGATTTAGTGAGTCGGTCAACGATCACCCAAATGGTATCGCAACCGTTAGAAGTTTTCGGGAGTTTAGTAATGAAATCCATGGTGATCTGCTCCCATTTCCATTGTGGTATTTCGGGTTGTTGTAACAAACCGGAGGGTTTCTGGTGTTCAGCTTTAACTTTGGAACAAGTAAGACACTTGCCAACATAGGTTGCAATGTCAGATTTCATGTTGGGCCACCAGTACATTTCCTTGATGCCGTGATACATTTTGTCGGCACCGGGGTGTATAGAGTATTTAGACTTGTGAGCTTCATCCATCACCAAGTCTCGCAGGTTCCCAAAACTTGGTAACCAGATTCGATTTGAGAAGTGTTTGGCCCCGTTAGGTTTGGTTTCAAATTGTTTGTCCATGCCCCGCAAGGCCTCGTTTATCAAGTTTTCTGGTTTGAGTGCTTCGAGTTGAGCGGTGAGAGTTTGATTGATGAGGTCGTTGTGAATGGTCATACTGAGAGCTCGAACTCGAAGTGGTTTCACTCGTTCTTTTCGGCTTAAAGCATCGGCGACAACATTCGCCTTGCCTGGATGATAGCGAATTTCGCAATCGTAATCAGTAAGCAACTCGACCCATCGACGTTGCCTCATGTTGAGATCCTTTTGATCGAAGATATGTTCGAGACTTTTATGGTCAGTAAAGATTGTACACTTGGTACCGTATAAGTAGTGTCTCCAGATTTTTAGAGCGAATACAACAGCCCCCAACTCTAGGTCATGAGTTGTGTAATTCTTTTCGTGGACCTTGAGTTGTCGAGAGGCGTAGGCGATGACTTTGTCTCGTTGCATCAACACGCAACCAAGACCTTGGTGTGAAGCATCACAGTATACCACGAAGTCGTCGTTGCCTTCGGGTAAGGATAAGATAGGTGCACTGCAGAGTTTCTGTTTTAGTAGCTGAAAAGCTGACTCCTGTTTGTCAGTCCAATCGAACTTCTTTTCTTTTTGAGTCAATGCAGTGAGAGGTAGGGCTATTTTCGAAAAATTCTCAATGAACCGCCTGTAGTATCCGGCGAGTCCTAAGAATTGGCGTACCTCGGTTGGTGTTGTAGGTGCTTGCCAACACTTGATAGCCTCGATTTTTGAAGGATCGACATGAATCCCTTGTTTGTCAATGACGTGTCCAAGGAATTGAACGGTTTGCATCCAGAACTCACACTTAGAGAATTTGGCGTATAACTCTTCGTGCTTGAGCAGCTCTAGGATGGTTTTCAGGTGTTGCGCGTGTTCTGGTTCAGTGCGCGAGTAAATCAGGATGTCATCGATGAAGACGATAACAAACTTGTCAAGGTAAGGTTTGCACACCCGATTCATAAGGTCCATGAATACAGCCGGTGCGTTGGTTAAGCCGAATGGCATCACTTGGAATTCATAATGCCCGTAGCGAGTTCGGAAAGCAGTTTTTGGGATGTCTCCGTCACGAACTCGGAGTTGATGATAACCTGACCGTAGATCGATCTTTGAGTAGAAACTCGACCCCTGAAGTTGGTCGAACAGGTCATCGATGCGAGGAAGTGGATAACGGTTCTTGACAGTTAATTTGTTGAGTTCACGGTAGTCGATGCACATGCGGAAAGAACCGTCTTTCTTTTTCACAAACAGGACCGGAGCTCCCCAAGGTGAGGAACTTGGTCGAATAAATCCCTTGTCCAGGAGTTCCTGTAACTGAGTAGACAACTCCTGAAGTTCGGATGGGGCTAGTCGGTAAGGGGCTCGTGCCACGGGTGCTGCGCCGGGCACAAGATCAATAGAGAATTCGACTTGTCTAGTTG
Source organism: Helichrysum umbraculigerum (assembly GCA_949592205.1). NCBI lineage: Eukaryota > Viridiplantae > Streptophyta > Magnoliopsida > Asterales > Asteraceae > Helichrysum > Helichrysum umbraculigerum. Next base: position 67,315,728 of record CATIUR010000003.1, read on the forward strand.
GCGGTAGGCCAGGCAAGTCTTCAGGAAAGACTTCTGGGAAGTCTCGAACAATAGGCACATCCTCAAGTCGCTTCTCCACCGACTTTTTCTCCATAACGTGTGCGAGGATTTCCTGGTACCCTTTTCTCAAGTATTTTCGGGTTTTCATGCAAGAAATGATATTTATTCTCGTCCCACCGGTCTCCCCTTGTATGCTCAAAGTTCCACCGGTGACGAGAGGAATGCGTACAATTTTCTCGAAACAAACGATTTCGGCTCGGTGCTTGGACAACCAATCCATACCGACAATAATGTCGAAGCTGCCGATTTCGACGAATATCAAGTCAATGGAAAAGAGCTCGTTAGCTAAGTTTAGAGTGCAATTAGGTACCACACTGTCGGCCTCAATAAGTTTTCCGTTTGCCAATTCTACGGTGTACTTAGAATCTAAGGCAATATGTGTGGTGTCAAGTAGTGGATAAAACTCATCAGAAATAATGCTCTTATCAGCACCAGTATCAAATAATACAGATGCAGTCAAGTTGTTGAGAAGAAACGTACCCGTGACCACATTCGGGTCTTGACGGGCTTCCCAGATTTCAGCACAAAAGCTCTTCCTCGAGCATTGTTGTTATTCCTGTTGTTGTTGTTGTTCAGCTTCGGGCAGTCTTTCTTGAAATGCCCCGTACTGTTGCACCCATAACAGGTCTTTGGTGCAGAGGTGTTGGTGTCAGTGGTGTTTGATCTACAGTCCTTAGCCAAGTGTCCAAATCTCTTACACTTGCTACAGGGACACGAACCATGGTGGTGTCGTTGGCACTTTGAGCAATAGGGCTTGGTTCCCTTGTACGCTCCCTTGTCATCAGAACTGGAGGTGTAGGCTTTAATGGTTTCAGGTTTCTTGGTTTGGTGGTTGTTGTGGTTGTCGGACCATTTTCTTTTATTGCTGTTGGAGGATGGAGTGGGTGGTTCTGGGTCTTCGTTCATAGCTAGAAGTTCATGGGCCAGCCGAACGGCACCGTGAAGGGTGGTTTGGTTTGATGAGGCGACATTTCCCCGGACGGGTTCCGGGAGGCCGCGGATGTATTTCTTAATCTTGTCGGGCCTAGTACCTGCCATAGCTGGGCGAAGGACGGTGAGTTGTTGGAATCTGGTGGTGTATCTAACGATATCAGTTCCTTGCACTTTTAAGTTCCAGAACTCTTCGTCCAGCTTGTGAAGTTGTTCGGACGGGCAATACTCATCAGTGAGCATTTTCTTCAGATCCTCCCAAGGGAGTAGATAAGCGGTGTCAATTCCCACGGACTGGGTATAGGAATTCCACCACGAGAGGGCACCATCTTCGAGGGTGCAGGTGGAGAATTTGACCTTGTCGTCCTCCGCACATTTGCTGATGCGGAAAACGGATTCCATCTTTTCGAACCATCTGATAAGTCCGATGGCTCCTTCGGTCCCCTTGAAGCTCAAGGGTTTGCAGTTTTGAAAATCCTTGTATGAACAAGGTTTAGCAGCAGAGGTTTCAGCGGCAACGCTGTTTCTTGTGGAGTTTGGTGGAGTATTCCGAGCCAAGGCTTCAGTAACAGCCTGAGTTATGAGTGACGTGATCTGAGCATCAGTGTAAGGTCTTGACTTTGGCGGCATGATTCTTCAATAAAAGAAATGAAGATACATGAGATTTTGTAAGAAAATTGCATTTATTTCAGATGTACATGTATAAAGTTGGTAATACATAACATCAATATGAAAAAGGATTATGGCAATTAATATGAGTCGAAACAGCAAGGAATATTTGATAGATGATACGAGTTCAAAGGTTACATCCTGCGGATGTATTACAAAAGGTGTCGGGAATTATTACATCCGACTGAAACATAGAGTAGTGCTTAGATAGTTACTAGATTACAGGATAGTTTACAAAACAAAGACTACGCTAGTCTTAACGTAGGTTAATCTGCTCCATCATTTCGATGAGACGATCCATAGTATTTGCAAGTCTGCTGGCTTGCCGAGCATTGTCTTCAGCTAATGCTAGTCGCTGTACCAATCCACGGGTATATTCTTCCGTTTCCCGTGAGCGTTGTTCACACTCATCAAGTCTGTGTTTCAAAAGAGCGGTTTCCACACTTATCTCCACCACCTTGTTGAAAAGTACGTCCACATTATTAACGGTGGTTTCGTGATCCTCAGAGACATGTTCAATGCGCTCAAGTGATGTAAGTCTCCAGTTTTCGTTTGTTTCCTGCAACACGACATCCATGGTGCGAAGTCGTTGCTCGTGTTGGTTCACCCTAGCAGCTAAGGCCGGCAAGGTGAAGTGAGTAGAGTACGGGCCAGCTCGAGGCAACCTGTTGTTCCTCCTTGCTACCCTTGGGTTCTGCGACCCGGATTGAGAACGAGATGAATTGGATGGGGTATTTGCCATTTCTGAGACAAAGCGTTAGTAAGATTGAGGCCTATATTCATATAATTCCTATATAATATAGCCTATTGAGTGTCTAGCATAAACATGTTTAAGTCTCGGTTCTCTCGAAGTCAAAGTCAACTAACGTATCCCCGTTCAACATAATCATTTCAGACATTACATCATCTTTCCTTAATTGTACATAGTTGATCAGGCTATGTTAAATTAAAGTCGTATGATGTGATTCCTGAACCAATTATGCCTAATAAGGAAATACTGCCTAATGGTCATAGTCTAGGCCCACTAAATGCAACTTAGTTCACTATAACCTTAGGCTCTGATACCAATCTGTAACACCCTCAAATTTAACGATTTGCGGAAGCATACATTGGGTGTTACTAATCAATATACAAAGCGCAAGATTAATAGTAAACGACCTCTAAATGAGACGTTTCGAAAAGGTTTCATAAATAATAATCGTTTGAAAACCGCAGGTTTTCGTATACAAAAATGTAGTTTCCTAGAGTCCGCGCGTATAGCGGGAGATTCTATTACATAATCATAATATACAAAAGATAATGCTAAGAATCTCCGTTAATGCAAGGTAGAAATCATGCGACTCTAGCTAAGATCCAAGGGTGGTCCTACTCCGTCAGTGTACCTGAGATACAAAGCTAAAAAGTGTCAACCAAAAAGGTTGGTGAATCTTACAGGTTAGAGTTAAGTAAGTGTTATGAACCACAAGTATGTACCCGTATTGCTATCAAGCAAAGTAAGTAAATCAGTATATCAGTACAGTGCCATGAGCTCATAAGTTGAAGCTTAACCGTGTAGTGTGAATATATCACGTACCCCCGTGAGTGCTATCCGCACACTCATATGTAACAAATACTAATATGTCTGTTTCTACGTGTAAATCAGTACGTGGTGGCGCTACCACCCCAGACAGGGATTGTCAGTCCCAAATGGATCCATCTATTAGTAATCGCGCTTAAGTCCATAACTAACAACTTACGATTAGGAGGCTTTCAGTGGATAAAAGTAACTCATGCGTTTGTTTGTAATCAGTAATGTTTTCAGTTCAGTACATTGTGTTCATACGTAAAACAGTTGCTAAGTATCTCACCCCAAAGTATAAAACAGTAAAAGTGGGGCTGTAAGACTCACCTGAGTCGAGCAGTGGTAGATAGCAAGTAGTATTAAAGCAAGTAGGTTCTCCGAACCCGTAACCTCCTAGTGCCTAAACACGTAAGGTTAAGTAAGTAGATGTCTCGCAAGACCATCTAGGCTAGTTGTTCATACAACCCGTTGTGTTTACACGTTGGTTCGTTATCGTTTGTATAATAGTGTACGGCCCGTTGGTGATTTGTTATAATTAAAGTTTCATCACTTATAACGCGATTTAGAGTGATTACACTTGAAAAGTATGTTCTATTATGTTCGATGATTCGTATTGTATAAGTATTTGAAATTGTACAGGTTTGACACTTGGTGAGAAATGTGCTTACAGAGTCTAAGTACGGGGGTCCGGGGGCAGCGCCCCTGGTTAGCGGGGTCCAAGGGGCGGCAGCCCCTGGCGGGGTCCAAGGGGCAGAGCCCCTGGCTGGGGTCGAGCTGCCAGGTTAGCTTGGAAAATTTTTATTTCTACTATATTGCTTTGACGAAAAACGCATCTGGATCCGAATTTGGGTAAAATCAGGTGTTAAAATCTTGGTTCCGACACTTAGTAAAAATCTGAGTTTTCAAGGTTCTGTTTTGTGCGACGTTGGGTGCGACGTCGGGTGCGACGTCGGGTGCGACGTCGGGTGCGACGTCGCAGATCCTGACTGCGACGTTGAGCATGGCGTCGCTGTGTGCGACTTTCGCAATTTAATGCGACGTTGTGGGTGGCGTCGCTATACGCGACGTCGCAACTTAATGCGACGTTGTGACTGACGTCGCACAATGCGACGTTACGAGGGGTTGTGCGACGTTGAGGCTGACGTCGCATGAATCTGGGTCCAAATGCGACGTCGCGGTCTGCTGGCCGGAAAATGTGCCGAAAACGAGTTTTCCGGTTTCCGTTGGGTCCAAATCTTTTACCCAACCCTTATATGAACATATTAAGCCTATTTAAACCATAAACTAGTAAAAATGATCAAAAACGAGAGATGTCGGGATTTGTCGGAAACTTACGCGGCGTCGGATTGAAAATCCGAAAAGATAGGAATGTAGATCGGGTAGTGGTGAACGTTTTCTTCCAAAGAGATGCTATGATCCGAGTGCGTTTAATATGTTTATTTGGTAGTTTTGATGGTGGTGGTGTGGTGGTGAATTAGAGAGAAAAAGAAAGAAAGAGAAAGAAGAGAGAGAGGGAGGGTTGTGAGAATGAGGAAAGAAAAGAGAAAAGTTGGGGGTTTTGATGAAAGCCCCCACTTTTCAGTCCACGCGCTGTGCACCATGCGGTATTCGTTTTCTCCGTCTTTTAAGCGTTAAATCTTTATTTTACACGTTTAATTATATCTTTTGTTAAATAATTTATTTCGCTAAATCTTTAATAATTTGCAATATAGTATGGTTTGAGTAAATCTTTGTACTTTCGTTTTTAAATCGTGTAAGTTTTATCGAGTGATACGAGATAATTACTAATTATTATAAGAATAGCGTTTCGGTCATAATTGCGTTATTTTAGTTTATAAACATTTGTTCACCAACGTCCGTATTAACCGAATAGAATTTCATTCTATTTAAATTGCGTACGGTTTAAGTCAAATCGTAAAGTTGTATATATTTACCAACATATAATCCGTTACATAAATTAGCCTAACACAGAGCTAATTACATGTATTAACAAAGAATTAGGCACTAATTCTAGTCCTAATTTGCCGGTTGTTACATTTTAGTTCCGTGCGAACATATTAATTGAAATAATAAGTAAAACAATAAAAATACTTAAAATAAAGAACATATAGGAAATAATAGGAAGGAATAAGTAATTGTGTAAATAACTCCGCTTAGATTCATATATCCTGATTCATTGCACGTTAATTATTTAACTGTGATTTCTTTTAGATCAACTTAGTTACTAATCAAAGATACTAAATTGAATGTAAATTAGCCAACGGTTCAGGTCTAACTAATTTCTATAACTTAGGTTCCAACATTAAACATCGATCCGATGTCGCAAGAATTGTATGTTTCTATTGCGTGTCTTTCCCTAACTTATGCTTTAAACATTCACGATTGATTATAATTAACTCTAATGGTATGAATCAACAATACCCAATAATTTCTTATTATCTTAATCATTTTAGATTGTCTAGTACTTAATTTCTTAACCTCTCAAACTCAATATATTAAGCAATAGTCACAAACCTAGATTTAGTAACCATCAATAATCAATAATACTCAAGGAACTCAATCTCATCAATACTATTAATCACGTTAAGAAATATTAACTAACAATCACTAATAATTAAGGTTCAACGGATAATATAACCATCTTTAATTAAATAACTTAACAAACGTGCAAATATAATCATTCAATAATCATTATCCAATGTATATTATTACACAACTACTAACTAATTCAATTCATTATTGAGTAATGTAAAAACAACAATATTAATCTCAAAAACATAAAGTAATCGAAACAAATACGAGTAATACAAACCGAAATAATGAATCACAAAGAACTAAATCGAAATAGAATCAACCTTTGCTCTTTGTGCCTCCAAATAAACCCTAAAATTCGTAATTAAAGTGCCCTAATCGCCTGGAAAAACCTTCTGTCGAAAATCCCAACCGAATTCTGTTTTAGGGTTAATTTTAGTGTTTTATACTTTTCTGGAAAGTTGATCCATACGGCGTATCGAAATTCCATACGGCGTATGGAAATTCCATACGGCGTATGGAAATGCCATACGGCGTATGGATTGATTCTAAGCCCGGCCCAGCTATGCGTACACTGGGCTTCCACCGCCCCATTCCATACAGCGTATGGATTTTCTATACGGCGTATGGAATGAGTTTCCAGCTGAATTTTATATTTTTCTGCATTTGATCTTTCGGCTTCGCTTGATTCCTCAACAATGTATCATTTAACACATTTATTGACTGTTTTCTGTCCTTTTCTTCAAAAAGCTTCATTTCCACATCTAATTGCAAATATGAACGAAATAAGTACCTAAACTTAATTAATTGCAATAAAAACATTCAAGAATAGGGGTGAAATACTACTTAAATATAGTACTTATACGCGTTCATCAGTAACAGAATGAAGTCCTCGTTTTAAGCCTCTAGTACCAGCCGGGTACCCATAAAACTTGAACTACCCGCCGGGTTGAGAAGTTACCAGCCGGGTAACCCTCAAATTCCACTTATCCGCCGGGTAAGTAAAGAATCAGCCGGGTAGTTCATGTTATCCAGCGACCTGCAACCTTTCCAAAACCCAGAACCCGAAATTTGATAACCAAAATCACTAATTCAGTTTCCAACTCAATCCAATACAACAAACAATAGCAACTAACATCATATCTGTCGCACCCCCAAGACACGTGGCAGCGGAAAGTATGAGGTGTCACGGGGCTACGACCAAATCAAATATCATCACACAAAGATTACAACAAACGACCTCTATATGAGACGTTTTAATAAAAAGTTACATTTCATAAATAAAACGGTTACAAATGTTATATCAAAACATTAGAGTTCGCATTAAAAGTGTAGAGATTTTTAATACATAAATGTTGATACAAAATATTGTAATGCAATATAATCTCTTGTTGTTTGTGAAAACATGCGACTCGAGCTAATGCTTTCCAAAAGCATCCTATTGCCTTGTTTCCTGTGGGTAGTCCTACTGCGTCTGTGAACCTGAGAAATACATGCTAAAAGGTCAACATAAAGTTGGTGAGTTCATAGGTTTAGGCAGTTAAAATCATAGTATGAACCACAAGATTTCATAGTTTTCAAAGTAGCACGAATGCCAAAGTGAATCATAGTATACTATTGCCATGAGCTCATAGTCCGAAGCTTAACCGTAGTTGTTTACCCCCAGTGAGTGTGTAACCAGTACACTCGGCTGTACGAAATATTATGCATCCGTATAGTGGTTAGAGCGACTAACCCGGATGGCGGATTGTCAGGTCCTGATAGATCTATCCATAATGTTCACGCTTAGTATTAACGTACTATGATATTTGTTAGGGGCCATCGTAGTTTGGTTTAGTTACTCATGCAATTAGTATAAGAGTTTTCGTTACTTGCGTTCATATGTAAAACAGTTTATAAAACAGAGCATGTATTCTCACCCCAAAGTAAAAAGCAGTAAAAAGTGGGGCTATGAAACTCACCTGAGTTTAGCAAACAGCTAACAAGTAATCAAGTAAGCAAGCAATGTGTTTCCACATGCAACCTTCTAACGTCCTAAACGTATAAGGTTGTGTGTAAGTAGATGTCTTAAAAGACCATCTATGTAAGTGGAGGGTTAATGTCCACTTAAGCTAATCGTGTAGGTGGAGGGTTAATGTCCACCTACGTTAGTTCACTCAACTAGTATGTTCAAACAAGTTGTTTATTAAAAACGTGTACGACCCGTTGATGAAAGTTTGTAATAATAATTCATTAAAACATTAATATTAGGTCTGTTTCATTGTACACTATGCATTAGTATGTATCATGTGTTGTCGCGTTGTTATCGTATGTGGTTATAAGTTGTTGCCTATGTTGAACACTTTGAGAAAATCAAGTTTTAGACATTCTGTTATTGGCGACACTAAAGGTTTGGCAACACTAGGGTTGGCGACACTAAGGTCGGGTTAGAATTCAATATTTAGCCCAAGTGTTTCAAGTATCGGTTTTTAGCTCGGAAGTGTTTTTAAGTCTCGTTTTTTTATCAAAGTTACTAAATATGTCACCCAAACCCGTTTTGTTACCATTCTTTCCAAAAATAGTAAGTTTTCAAAAATAGAAAGTTTGACGTTTGCGAAACCGAATCCCGTTTTTGTCGACTTGGTCAAACCTACTCGGTTTGACCCGAAACTTTTACCCAACCCTTAGACATGTTTATAGTTCATAAAAATAAGTTTTACCACAATTACCAAGTTTTGAAAGGTGTCGTTTTTATCATTCTCTAAAATCAGTCCCATTTAACCATTTCCAGAAAATACGCCTTATTGTCGGGTCCTTATAAAAATCCACAATCTATAATCAATTCCAAGAAAAATACCAGTTATTCCACCATGAATTATCTACTTTCAGTAAATTTTCGAAGATTTATAGAGGAATCTAACTATTTTTAAAGTTTATCTTTATCTTTAGTGGTCAGATTTGGATATACACATGCAATCATCATTTATGGGCAAAATATACAAGGATTCAAAAAGGGTGGTATTCACGAAAGTTGTAGTCAAAAAAATTTTAAACTTTTGGCATTGGTTTCAAGTTATTTAGAGGTGTGTAGCTCAAGATATGGTCAAAACACGGAGAGAAAAGTTTCTGACTTTGTAGGACAGATTGTCTATGTTATTTCACAAAAACTATTAAAAATAGTAAACGAACTCATAAAAAGATGAGGCTTATTGGGTTGGAAAGATGACTTCTTGAACTTTATTTTAGACTATAAAAACGTCAAATTTCATTAAAAAATGACTGAGTTATGGGTTTGTACATTTCGTATTACATTCTGGACAGAAAGTTAAAGTGTCATTTTCTTTAGTTTCATGTTAAGAAAAGTCGTTTTAACCAAGATTTTGTTATAATACTTGTTGAGTGAGTTTATATACATGTTATAAGAGAAATAATGAGCAAGAAATATCCTTACAATGGGGTTTATAAGGGATGGATGGCAGAAAAGTGATGAGATGGACTTGTTGCTTGTTATTCTTTAAAAATCTTGCAAGAACTTGAAAGATTTATGTGGTGGTTCTTGGTGGTGATGTGGTGGTTGATTGGTGGTGTAAGGAGATTGTTCTTGGGCTGGGAAATTCGTGGAGGAGGGAAGGGAGAGAGCAAGGAGGGTGTTTGAGTGAAATGAGAAGAATAATGTGAAAGTGTGTGAGTTTTGGTTGAAGAGAAAAGGTATGGAAGGGAGTAATTTGCATGGAACACAATTGGGTAAAGAGGGGGGTGGCACATGGGGGAAGGGGGACCATATTTGGGTGGGGCCCTCTAGGTGGGTGTGTGATTTAATTTCATTTTTCGATTGTGTTACGTTCAGTGTTCGTTTATTCGTTATTTTCGTTAAAACGTTAAATCGCGTAACGTTATTTTGAGTTGTTTTAATTAACGATATATTTTGGGTAAATTTTAATTGAAGTATTATTAAAATACTTTGTTTTAAGTTGTCAAATCAATTATTGACATTCGTTTGGGTGCCAAATTCGATTCGCGCGATTTCGTTGCGTTTGAGACGTTTTAGCCAAAACGTCTAGGTTTTTCGTGTATTATTTTAACAAAATAATAAATAATGATAAATAACTTCGAAAAATAGATTAAAGTTATTTATAGAAATGGTTTCACCAACGTCGTATAGTTTGTCGGACTCCGTCCGGTTGTTTCGCGTAATTACAACTAATTACGTAAGCGTAATATAAAACAATTACATAGGTGTATATTCACAATAATATACAAATAGTTACAAGTAATTACAAGTATTTAGCCTAAATCATATCTAAATACTCGTAAGGGTTTCGGTTAAGTTTAAAAGTTAACCTAAATTGCCGGGTGTCACATATAACAACACATAACAAGTTTTCAAGTTTTAATTTCATATCAAATTACTTATTAATCAACCTTCAAAAATTCAAATTTCAAGAACAATATCAAGAAATCAACTTACAAATTGAAGGAAGAACAAGATGATGATGAAACTTGAATTAAAATCACAACTCAAGATTGTTTCAATTGTGATTACGGTTTTAGTTTTCTAAGTGTTTAAATTTTGAGTTCAAAGGAAATGAACTTTCCTATTTGGGAAAGTGAAATAAATAGGTCGGTGTTGTGCCACAGTCGTTACGCAGCAACAACAGGGTTTTAAATTTATAAAAAGCTTGGGCCTAAATTCTACTTACAGCAGTAAGTATAACTCAGGGTCGTTCTTAAAAATCAACTGTATTGTGAAACAGAGAAATCGGAATGTCCAAATCTGGCTAGTGAAGGAAGGTTTTGAAAAGAGTTGAATTTGGTTTTAGTTTTGTTTTGTTTTTACTAATTAAGCTAAACAAGTAAATTATACTAATACTAATTAAACTAGGCAATAAAATAAAGAGATAGCAGTCAGGATAGAGGAGGTATTTGTTGTGACTTCGTTATCCTTTCATTGGGATGATGTTTTAGTTTAAGTTATGAAAATGTTTTTTAAAGATCTGTATTTTATTTGTTTCAAGTATTTGTGGTGTAAACACTAGTACCCTACTGATTGATTGCTCAATTAGTATGTCACTGAGTAACTAGGCTATCATGATTCTGATCGGAGGAGGCTGCTCAACTCTCAACACTGCCCTGTTATGGAACAGTGACCCTTTTCTGGAATATGAAGATTCCTAGGTGCATGCATAGAGTAATAGACCCACTAATGTTCCGACCGTTCTTAACACCACGGTGATACTTAATTAAAAAAAACATTTAAGTTTAAGACTTGGTTGGTGTTTGATTACTTTCCATCAATGGTTTTGTAGAATCCACGGGTGATAGACATATTTAGAATACTCGATGATTCCTCGTCTTCCTTACTGGATTCATAAACTAAGTTTGTATTTTAGATCAAAGATTCTCCATTTATGATTTAAACCATCCCTCACTTGAATTTAACCAATAAATCCCTAGTTTATTTACAGTGTACAATACTTGATTAGTAGTTGTCGCGGTTCCAGCGGTCGGTCGGGTTTTAATCCGGTCGTTGAACCTCCCAACCAGGACGCGCGGACAGGGTGTTTTAAATTTATATAGCAGGGGAATCCTAAGCTGTATACTACTCACAGACCTAAAAGGGCAGTAAGTGGTATGTATGACTCAGGTGTCGTTCTTCAAACTACAACGGGCATGGGAGTCTAGGAAGTTTTATTACATTTGGGAATCTAGCTAGGGTTTTTTTTAAAAGCTTTTGGATAGGTTTGGTTTTTATAACTAAATACTAATTTAAATAAAGAAAATAAAACAAAAGAGGTTTGTACGGAGACTCGGTCAACAGAGGATAAGCGAGTGTTTACTATGATTTCGTTATATCTTATTGATGAATAGTCAAGGGTAAGGCTACTAGATGTGATGACTAATCCGGAGAGGATAGAAACATAATTAATGCAAAGTATTGTACCTACGACCGTTCCGCGGCTTCGATACGTTTGTACTCCACTAATTGGTGTTTCCAGCACTATACCGAGTAATAGGGCGTTTTACGGTTTTTCCGTTACATTAATTAGGGTTCCACATTACTCTCGCAGATTTCCTATATCCTAATGAGCTACAACTACGAGCCTATTAAATATCCAACGTAGAGTTATCCGCAATCAGATAAATAATATGTCACGTGGATAGCAGTTATAGAAGTCAAATACACCGGAAGTTCTCCCAAATGTACAGACCAATTTAACCGACGACTATCCTCGAATCCTGGTCCCCAGTCACAGTCATCCGAGACGTCTGTATCGTAGCGTGAATTGTTGATTCAACAAGAACATGAATGGGGATAATCCCGCGGACCAAGTTGGGATAATCGGGCTAACGATCAATTAAATTGTTCAGCATTACAGATATAAATCATCACAACTATTCCATGCATGTTAATCTACTGTGTAAACCAATATTCTGTGTCTGAAAACCTAATTATACAGTTACTGATATGAACTAGGAGGATAACTCTAGCATGCATCATTCCTAAGGCAACAATCAAACAAGAACATGCAATAGGGTGACACATAACATAACACCATAATCCTAAGCATAGCAGATAACCAATAATCAGATCATAGATATCCGAAAGTTCTCTCAAAGATATATAACAGATAAACATGAATCTAACCTATCTCTAATCCTACGCTCCGTGTCTCTTATGATTTGTTTCAACCTAGAGAACACAGCCATACCAAGTTCATTGATCATCAAGTATAGAATAGGTAGAGAACGTACCACTAGTAATTGGCCAAGTTCTAGCAGGAAGCTTCTAACCACAGCATAAGTTGGATAGATAAACATTCGAGATTCAGTTTATGAGTTCATACACAGTTTAAAGTAACACGGGCAGAGTAACAGCATGGCATAAACATATTGACTATTCTAACATAACTACATCATAGTAAACACGAAGAAATGTCTAGCCTAACATTATATATCTAGCATACAATCCTAAACAAGCATAAACAAAGCAACACATGTTTAAAACTGGAAAGTAAGAGATATATAAATAGAACCTGATATGAATTTATTACAGACAGATCTTCGCGAATACAATGTCTTGGAGTGACTCCGTACAAAAGCTAAAAGCTACCCCTACCTAACTAGCTTTCTAACTAGCCCAATTCTAGAGAGAGAAAGTCTCTAGAGAGAGAAACTAGAGAGAGAGTGATGTGTGTGAGAGAGAAAGTGTAAGGAAGAAATGAAATGAGAGAAATGGTGTGTTTGAAGTGTGGAGGGGAGTCCACTATTTATAGGCAAACCCTAAAATCGCACGTACAACTCGCGAAGCAGCACGTACAAGCAAATGAAGCATGATATGGGAAGGGAGGGGCCGTATACATCTTGTATAGGGCCGTATACGGTCTATACAAGGCCGTATACGGTCTGTATAGGGCCGCATACGGTGCCTAGGGCCGTATACGGGCTCCGTCTGATTTCGTTCGTTGCTTAAAACGTTCGTATCTCCTTCGTTACGCGTCCGTTTGACCTGATTCTTTCGCCCGTGGCTTCATAATTCCGTTACGCTTCTAATGATGCCAATCTCATAAAAATTGGGTGTGTAGAACTCAGGCGTAGCCGAAATGACTTTTAGTGGCTCTGAAAGTGCAGTGTCTTCTCCGTCCTTTGGCCGTTTCACTTGATTCCACATTTTTCCGTCTCGATTTTACCTGTACAACAGATGGTAGAAGTTAGGAGGTGTGCCTTGATAGAAAAATGAGGTCGGAGGAATCGGCTTGTATTAAAATGTTGTGTTTTGTGCGGTTCCAGAGTGTTTTCAGTGATTTTTACCACAACGTCTACTTTTGAACCACTTTAGTGAATTTTAATAAATAATTAATGTTTTGAAATGTTTTCACTAAAGAAAGGTCCAAAATGTGAGGAATAGAGCTTCTAAAAACATGACTTTTTACGTCACATCAAGTTATCCCACACTTAGACGTTGCTGGTCCTCAAGCAACAACTCTCTGAAAAATATTTTAAGTCATGTTTTTAGGGGTGAGTCAGAGAATATTTTCTGAGATTAGCATTTCCTCATATAAGCAAGTTATTCTAAAAGTATGGAGGAAGATAAGATGATCCTTCCATAAACAAGAAGAGATTCTCTTAGGCATACATCTAAATCTCGTGATCTTGGAATACACATGACTAGGCGATCTCACTAAAGGTGGTCACTCAATTCACTCAAAGTGTATCGGGTTTCCTATGAATCTAGCTCAAATGAAATCGCCCAAAATAGCCAGTCATGCTGCACTCATCGTCATAGGCTTGATCGAGAATCGGATCTCCACCACTTAGTTGAGGACGGTGCTAATTATCTCAAGACATTCAGAGGGTTGTAATGTTTGGTGAGGGTGAAGGGTATGGATAGTGGAAATTTTGGGTTTGCGAGGGGTGTTTAGCTTATCCTAAGATCACTGAGATTATGAACAACTTTATTTAGAACGGAGAGGAACGGAGAGTTAGTAGCTGTTTCAGCTTCTGTCGGATTTTTCATGAAGAGCTATGTCTTGAAACTTTCAGCTTTATTTGCGGAGCTATTTTCTTTTTTTCTTTTTCTTCTTTTGTCTTTTCTTTTTCTTTTCTTTAGAATTTCTTTGTCAGAAGAATTTCCAAGGAATTTTATATTTTGAATCCTTTAGACATCTTTTCTTCTATCTTGATCATTTTGATTCTTTTCCAGGTGCTAATTTTTCCCGCACAATCGTCCTTCCAGCTCTCTTGTGTGCTAATTTTCCCGCACCATTTGTTGAGAAGCTTGATTTTGGAGAATGCGAATGAGTAGGATATTTGAAACAGATATTCTAAAAGGGTGTTCTTCATAACCTCAGAAATTCCAAGATAAGTTTGGGGGTATTTTTGGGAAGTGGGTGAAAATTAGGGTTTTAAAGAAATGAAAGGTTTAGGCTCAACAGGGTATACTAAGTGGATCTTCGATACTAAAAATGAGTACCGGAAAGGGTTCTGGGCTTGAAAATATATGTAAGAAACGGGTAAGTCCTAAGGAATGTCAAGGTCATTTAATTGCACCTATACCGCGTACGGTACACACCAATATGGTCTCGAAGCGTATGTCAAGAGCAAGTTCTAATTCAGAGATACAGACATCGGCACACACACAAGAAATGAAAGTGAAGCATTAAAGATGAATGCTTTTAGGCTCAAGATACCTCACTGCAAAGGGTTGTATGTGTCTAGTCATGCTCCTTTGATTATCACTTCATGCTTAAGTAATTTCTACCTTATTTCCTTTAGGCTTTTAGAAATATCATACTTATATTTTGAAAATGGTTTCTCTCAGTAGTATCTGAGACTCAAAAACTGAGTTAGACTCATTATTTTGAAAAATTTTGACATTATTTTTGAAAAAATTTGAGAGAGATTGCTATTGGACATAAAAATCACCATTTAAGGTATTCTATGCCTGCCATCCCACACTTAGAGGAACATTGTCCCTAATGTTCTCTTGAGTAGAGATTTTACTAGTAAAATCCCACACTTAGAGTTTGAACATGTAAGTAGATGTTTCTCAAGTGTTTAATTTGGGCTGGAATCTCACACGTAGTGATAAGTTTAGGATAAAGCACAGAAATTAAACGCACTAACATAGGCATAGTAAAAGATAATTGAAACGGGGAAAAAGGAACAGAGAGACTCCCCATTTGTGTTTACTGGAATAGACCAGGTTTGTGCAGGAGTGGTGCTAGTGAATTGCTGGATTTTAAGGACCAGGCTCGTTTAAGATTATCAATTCCACACAAAGTTGAATTCTGCAATAAACATCAACACACATATCACAGTATCTCATCTAGGTAGCAGGTCTAAAGCGTAAGTACAGAGTCATAATACAGAAAGTAAATAATACGATAAAGTCTAGTAATCATCAAGTAGGTCATCAGTGTCAGGATCAAACTCTGCCTCAGCATCCCTGTCGAAAATAGAAATCAGAGATGGAATGGAAAAATCCATAGTAGCCATAGCCTGACTCATAATCTCGTCAGTGGTAGTGGGGGAAGCAGAAGTGTGAGCATCAAAAACAGCCAGAAGCTGCTCTGTAAGGCTGCGGTCTGGTGATGCAAATCCTGTGGGCAATGCTGGATCAGGATCAGCAGCTGCAGCAGTGGGGCCAGTGGAAGGCCCGGTAGTAGAGACAACAGGTGGATCTGCAGGAGGAAAGAAGGACCATGGAGGTCGAGATGGTCCCGGATCTGGGCCAAGCCTGTAGGGAATGGCAGCAGGTCTTGGAATCTCGAGCTGCTCACAGATAGAGGACATGATGTCATGCTGGATGGAGAGTGTCCGAAAAAGGGCCCACGAAGCAGCTGGGTCAGCCGTAGTGATACCGTACTCGAAAGTAGGTACGGGGACTGGCAAAGGTGATGAGGGCCTCAAATCGGGCAACTCCTCGTGAGTGATCGGGACATCAGTCAGGTCCTCCTCAGTGATGGTTGATGCGGTGAAAGTATATGCAATTATAATAACAAGTTTAAATTAAGGAAATACTAAATAATACTATCACACAATTCAGGCAAGATTGACCCGTTCATGTAATATAGCTTAATAAGTAAGTCCAAATTCGAACACAAGGAACACAAGAAACGTGATTATTATTTATAACTAATTATCTATTTATTCTAATTACAAATATTTACAATTATAATACAAATAAATAAAAGGATCCAATTTACAATAATCTACAAGATAAGGGGGACGTTTTAGTTCCGAATGAACATATTTATATTTATATTTTGATACAGATTCTAAGAGATAAGTTTTAAGGAACAACTTAGGTATACTCAATTGGATAAAAGATTATAATTATTCAAACTATTATTTATTAAACTTATTATATGTACTTATGTCTATTTGCTTTGTTGGCTATTATTATTGGTGATTTACTAATGTAGAAGATCACTTAGGGTTAAGTCAAATCCTCATCATAGCAACACAATCATAAAGTTACGCAAAGTGTTACTAATTAATAAGATCTATCATCAATTTATTAATACAATTTCTATGGTTAGGCTTGAATCGCAGTATTACTTTATATTAATGATTTATTCTTAGTCTATCGCATAAGGTTAAGATCAAGACATAAACACAATCACTTAATTTATATAAACAGTTTATGGTCATCCTAGTTTAATATAAATCAGTCTAATTATGTCAAGAATAATCACTAAAATATCATAATAAAGACAATTCTTGTATAATAAACATTCAATAATATAGTTCCAACATAAACATATAATTCAAATAATAAACTCAATAAACATTCATTCAAACAATTATAATGAAAACCGAATTCACAATTAAATCAAATAAACAATATAATAAATAATTCAATAAGGTTATTAAAGTTGCAAGGATAAAGAAATCGAACCAATTGACGAACTAGCTTTTCCTAGGGTTAAAAACCTTCAAACCCTAGCTCTTTAACCTCCAAAATCGCACCTATAGTCATCCTAAAACCCTAACTTTCGGTTTTAGTATTCTTGAATCGTATCTCGTATTAGCTAATTTGAGCCTCTATTTATAGTTTTCAAAACCGACCTCCCAACCGCCGGTTGGGTTCTCCAACCGCCGGCTGGGTTCTCCAACCGCCGGTTGGAGGAATTTGTATCCGGATCCAATTTCACGTGTCTGCACCACCTCTAAACCCTAATGCCCAACCGCCGGTAGGTTAATCCAACCGCCGGTTGAATGTCAATTCCAGAATCTTCTAATTTCGGGCTTGGGCTTAACTTTTGGACTTTTAATCTCCATATCCGGACTTTCTTGTCTTCATGGCCCAATTCTTCATTTTAACTCTTTAAATCTTCATTTCTTTAAATGCTTAAATCCTTATTTCTTCAAGTGCTTTATTTTCTTCAGTTTCAGTTTCAGTCTCGTTCTCGTTCCTTTTTCTTCTTTCTCTAATTAAAATACATTTATGCAAATATTAACAAAATAAGTATCTAAAATCATATAAATACACTAAAATGTATATAAATATAGGGATAAATTACTATAAAATATACTATCAATATGATGCTTATCAAATATCCCCACACTTAAGTTCTGCTTGTCCTCAAGTAGAATACTGAATAAAATTTAAAAATAAGCATCAAACTAATATTTAAGAATCATAATACCAATACTAAAAATCTGTTTCATTAAAAATTTAAACAATTTAATTAACATAGATAACTATAATGTATAAATAAAATTATTATTATTAGTGTAATATATAGCTCATGAATGATTACTAATATACTTGTCCACTTTAAACAATCTATATTTATATTTCTGAATACACCTTTATTGTTAGTATGTATATTACTTATGATTTCCACATATGATATACCTTTAAATTTAATTATACAATTTACTTTTATATTCCAATTAAATATATGAAATACATTTTTAAGAATCAAGACATTGGTGACAGGTCTGCATTTTCATGCAACAGAGCGACATAACTTGATTCAGGTTTAAGCAAAACCAGACTTGGTCAAACCATTTTGGCGACCTCATTAGGTATCTTTTATTTTTAAGACTTTTCAAGTACTTTTGACTTGCGTTTGCTTAATTTTTAAGTATATATTAATAGAGACCAGGTTTATACTTTCGTATAACAGAGGAAACCATCAATATATACCCCCAAATGTATTCACATAAGTAAAAAGATATATAAAATTATTGTATAATAAATTTAAAATTTAAGACTTATTATGTCATACATCATATTATGTACCATAAAATAATAAACAAGTTATATTATTAATTTATTAAAATTCAGAAATCTTCATATAGATTGCCTATTAGTACATCATATCATGTAACTATATATCACTACCTTTATTTAAGTAGCTTACGTTATATATACAAAACAGTTAATCCACATTAAAGTATAAACATTTTAAATACAAAACAAAACTTTTAACAAAATTATTCTAACTAATAAATATTTAGTTATTAAATTAAAAATTTTAAATTTTCAAAAATATTAGACAAGACAAACTTAATTATTTAATTAAAGAAATTCTTTTTCTTACGAACCCTATCCCCACACTTAAATTATACAATGCACTCATTGTATAAAAATTGATAAACAAAAGTGAGTAAGGGAAAGAAAAATAGAACAGAAAAACTCCCCTGACTGAAATTATAAATTTCATCATCGGCTAAGAAAAATCTGCTTGGTTGATTCCTTCATCTCTTGAAAAATAATATACAACATCCACACTTTCGTAGTTAATCACGATTGCATTTAGCATATGCAATAAGCCTTTAAACCCCTCGGTATCCCGAGTGGACGAGTTATAGTCTCGTGAGGGTTTCTAGTGAACATACCCACAAAGTTCATATGTTTCCAAAAATTAATGCATTGTTAAAAATAATAATGTAGTGTTCATCTGTACTTGTCCGCATGCATTGTATCGTACTGTACGCCAACTTTGAGAAATGGCAAAGGTAGTCTTAAAAAATAAACATATCAAATATAAATAATCCAGAAACATATAAACACAAGCTACTAATTTCTATAACTTATTGTGTATCAAAACTACTGCTATTCAGATAAGTATTCAATCTCTAGTTGGGTACCTACAACCATCAATTTCCTATCTTAACACTAGTAAGATTCTAAAAATTGTCCAACTGTTAATTAAATATGTTAGCCGCAGGTTGGTTAATAGCAGTGATCGTATTAGCCGTATTTAATTCAATTAGCAACGTTTTCTATTATCCTAAAACTAAAATTAACGTCTACTAAATAGCCACACAATATTTCTAATATTAACACACTAATTCTTTAATAATGTTCAACTTATTAAACAAACTTCATTGACTTCAAATAATTGATTAAAAGTCTCTTCATCAATGTTTCATATCATGATCTAGTAATATATTTTATAGTAATTATCTTTATAGCAAAAACATATATACAATTCAGATTCCCAAAAATCCTAACTATAAAGATCAATTAAATAAAAGCAAGCACTGGATTAATGTATCCACACCTTAGTAAGAAAATAATATTCAAATATAAACCATTTTTTTTCACAATATTTTAAGAATATGGTATTAGTTAAATTTCTCATACCTACTTCCATTATTTTATTAAAATGTTTTAACATTTCTTATAAAATAACTCATACTTGTTAAACCTACATTATAAACATTTTACGATGTCATAAAAAAAAACTTATAAAAGTGAGGATAAAATCCAATATGAATCTTAAAATGAATTTTAATGCAAGCTTACAATATGGTTATTAAATTGAAAAGTACCATACCTTATATAATATAACCGAGATTAATATGAAAACATTCAACCATTTCAATACTAAAATGACATACGAACATGACAATTATTCCTAAAATAACACATATATTAAAACTTAATAACTGTCAATAAACAAATAACGAAAGTTCAATCATAACTAATAACAAAATGAAAAACTCAAATGGGAATAAGAATGTGCGAAATGTCTTCAAGGTTGATGAACCCATTCTCGAGCTAGTGGTGAAACATAGTAACCATTCGGTAGCATAAAGTTTATAGGGATTTTATGATTAGGGGGAAAGATTCTTAAAAAGTATCTAAACATGGTTTTAATGATATCAGGTACTTGAGCAGTGGAATTTTCAAAATGTCGGTAATGTTCATCAGCTGCTATTTGCAATTCGTAAAATTCCCTCATTATTTTCTTTATTGCGTTAGCTACCTGTCCTTCCTCATTAATCACCTTATATCCATTTACTTCCTTAATTTCACGCTCTTGATGCTTACGTCTTAACTCATCCATAAAACCATAAAATCCTAAATGTAACATTTCATACTTTCCATTTGTAGGATTTCTTACTACCTCTTCAACTTCCCATACTATTCCTTTCATTAACACTTTCTGTCGCTCAGTAAACAACAATCCCGAAAATCTAAACATATTTATCATTTTATTATAAATCTGAGATAATCCTAAATGAAATAGATCAATGCGACAAAAATGATTCATCCCTTGAAAAATTGACTTAAACTCCATAATCACATAGTTTGCCACATTAACTAATGCCACTTCAGATATCCCATCCGGAACTTTCCTCTTCAGTTCTTCTTGTGCTGGATAGTACAAATCATTGATTATTTGTTGTGCATAATATTCCACCGTACAGTCTACATAGTAAGTGCTGCAATTCTTATAATCTTTTTGTTCCAATAAGCTAATCACTTCCTGCAACTCTTCTATCAAACAAATATCTGCCATCTGCGTTGGATTCCCAGTTGCCCAATCCATTTGATGCTTGTAGGATTCCAATAAACTAATTTGTTTATCAGAATACGGAAACGGATATCTAGTCAATGCTCTGTAGACACATGAATACAAAATCTTCTGACCTTCAAAGAAGTCTTCCTCTTGAGCTTCTTGCTGATATAGCGTATCCATTAGTTCAGTTACATACTTATCAAAATAGTTCACCATCTGGGTTTGGTTAGGATTATACCAATCTGCATATTCTTTTTCAATCTTCTCAATTATGTACTTTTGTTCAGGTGTAAAGTCAAAAGTAGATGCTCTAATAACAGCCATAATATGATATGTATCATTTTTCCCAACTTCTAAAAGCTGAGTCAAACCACCTCTCGTACTAACTACTGGCACATGTATCCTTACTAATTCAGTATCTTCACTCTCAGTGTTAATATCTAAATCATTCTCTTCTTCAGACATACTTTCTAAATCCTCTTCCTCTTCTTCAGATATAATATCTAGTGTAGGGTTTTCAAATGTCCTAAGAGAATGTTCATCAACACAGACATCCTTGCATTCCACAGTTTCATTCAAAATTTCCATTTGCTTATTTTTCATTTCACTAACAATTAACAAATTCTGTATACACAAATTATTATTTAATTTAGAACACACATTATACAAGTAAAACATATCATACAAATAGAATACATTTACATAATTACACATTTTAATTAAATTTCTTTTACAAAGCTTAGTCAATAGATCTCGGTAGCTCCATTGATAGTACACAAAAGCGGAGAAACAGGTTAGCGCGAAGCTTATTAAAAACCTATTTCTTTCGAGAAGCACCTAGCCTCTTATATGATAAATCAATAAGGTAGGGCTTTACTCTCCTTATACCTTTGTTTTTGTCAGTATTCTCAATGGGTGAGCCGATATTTCTTATTGATTTTGCAAAGTATCAGAAATAAAAATTATACAAGTAAAATAATTAGTTAAATTAAAATACACCGCTCCCCCAGTAAAACAAAAGTTCAACCGGTTAAGTGTTCCCCGGCAGCGGCGCCAAAAACTTGATGTGGTGAAAGTATATGCAATTGTAATAACAAGTTTAAATTAAGGAAATACTAAATAATACTATCACACAATTCAGGCAAGATTGACCCGTTCATGTAATATAGCTTAATAAGTAAGTCCAAATTCGAACACAAGGAACACAAGAAACGTGATTATTATTTATAACTAATTATCTATTTATTCTAATTACAAATATTTACAATTATAATACAAATAAATAAAAGGATCCAATTTACAATAATCTACAAGATAAGGGGGACGTTTTAGTTCCGAACGAACATATTTATATTTATATTTTGATACAGATTCTAATAGATAAGTTTTAAGGAACAACTTAGGTATACTCAATTGGATAAAAGATTATAATTATTCAAACTATTATTTATTAAACTTATTATATGTACTTATGACTATTTGCTTTGTTGGCTATTATTATTGGTGATTTACTAATGTAGAAGATCACTTAGGGTTAAGTCAAATCCTCATCATAGCAACACAATCATAAGGTTACGCAAAATGTTACTAATTAATAAGATCTATCATCAATTTATTAATACAATTTCTATGGTTAGGCTTGAATCGCAGTATTACTTTATATTAATGATTTATTCTTAGTCTATCGCATAAGGTTAAGATCAAGACATAAACACAATCACTTAATTTATATAAACAGTTTATGGTCATCCTAGTTTAATATAAATCAGTCTAATTATGTCAAGAATAATCACTAAAATATCATAATAAAGACAATTCTTGTATAATAAACATTCAATAATATAGTTCCAACATAAACATATAATTCAAATAATAAACTCAATAAACATTCATTCAAACAATTGTAATGAAAACCTAATTCACAATTAAATCAAATAAACAATATCATAAATAACTCAATAAGGTTATTAAAGTTGCAAGGATAAAGAAATCGAACCAATTGACGAACTAGCTTTTCCTAGAGTTAAAAGCCTTCAAACCCTAGCTCTTTAACCTCCAAAATCGCACCTATAGTCCTCCTAAAACCCTAACTTTCGGTTTTAGTATTCTTGAATCGTATCTCGTATTAGCTAATTTGAGCCTCTATTTATAGTTTTCAAAACCGACCTCCCAACCGCCGTTTGGAGGAATTTTTATCCGGATCCAATTCCACGTGTCTGCACCGCCTCTAAACCCTAATACCCAACCGACGGTTGGTTAATCCAATCGCCGGTTGAATGTCAATTCCAGAATCTTCTAATTTCGGGCTTGGGCTTAAGTTTTGGACTTTTAATCTCCATATCCGGACTTTCTTGTCTTCATGGCCCAATTCTTCATTTTAACTCTTTAAATCTTCATTTCTTTAAGTGCTTAAATCCTTATTTCTTCAAGTGCTTTATTTTCTTCAGTTTCAGTCTCGTTCTCGTTCCTTTTTCTTTTTTCTCTAATTAAAATACATTTATGCAAATATTAACAAAATAAGTATCTAAAATCATATAAATGCACTAAAATGTATATAAATATAGGGATAAATTACTATAAAATATACTATCTATTTGATGCTTATCAATGGTCAGCATAGCCGCTCTCTGCGCTCTGCGTCTACGAGGTCTGTGTCGTCTGCGTGGCCTCGCAGCTACATGATCAGCGTCAACAACGTCCATCCTGAAACAAGATAAAATAAACAGGTAATGCTAACAGTGATAGTAAATGAATAACACTTATCTCAGATTTTGCAATTCGAAGTCAGATAAGTGGCAAGCCTGCAATTTTATTAGTTCAGAAACAACCATACTTAATAAAAATAAACTAAGAAATAAAATGACTAAATTAATAAAGATAGGCTTAGGGTGCCTCCCAAGAGCACTTGTTTTACGAGTCTCTAGCTTGACTCTTTGTACCTTTCTGTCGACTCACGGTGGTTCAAAGATAAAGACATCTTCCCTGATGGGAAAGTCTTCGAAGTAATTCTTTAAGAGATGACCATTAACCTTAAAATTACCTTCTGGTGCCTCGACTTCGACTGCACCGTATGGAAATACCTTTGATACTATGAATGGTCCGCTCCACCTGATCCTAAACTTGCCAGAGAATTTCTGGAATCGCGAGTTGAAAAGCAGCACTTTATCTCTTGTTTTGAATCTTGAGGGCCTTAGCTTAGCATCGTGAATTCTCTTAGTTCGTTCCTTGAAGCTTAACGAACTGTCATATGCCTGATCCCTTAGTTCGGCTAACTC
Source organism: Helichrysum umbraculigerum (assembly GCA_949592205.1). Classification (NCBI taxonomy): domain Eukaryota; kingdom Viridiplantae; phylum Streptophyta; class Magnoliopsida; order Asterales; family Asteraceae; genus Helichrysum; species Helichrysum umbraculigerum. Next base: position 67,340,000 of record CATIUR010000003.1, read on the forward strand.
GTTCAACTGCATTCGTCTATTTGCTCCAGCTGTAGAAATATCTAAGTTGCAGTTCTTCAAAGCCGAGTATGCTTTATATTCCAGCTCAATTGGTAAGTGACATGCCTTGCCATAAACTAGACGATACGGTGTGGTTCCTAATGGTGTTTTATAGGCGGTTCTGAATGCCCACAATGCATCATCTAATTTTTCAGCCCATTTGTACCCATGATTACCAACAGTTCTTTCCAAGATTCTTTTCAAAGCTCGATTTGTTGCCTCAGCTTGCCCATTTGTCTGGGGGTGATAAGCTGTGGACGTCTTGTGAGTGACACCATACTGTTGCAGAACTTTCATGAATTGAACGTTGCAAAAGTGTGTATGTAACAACCGGTCAAAAAGTCAATTTTCGCACCAATTTTAAACTTTAAATAATTACATTTTAAAGTTCAAGTGAAATATTTTTATTAAAAATATTTACCAAATAATATAAACAAAATTAAAGATTTGAAATATTAAATTTACATTTTGATCGAGTAAATGAACACGGGTATTTTGCACTGTGGTTGTAGACCACAGTATACGAAGTGAGTATCTGGAAATGGATAAAAACCATCCCCAAACCCCCATTCTTTCATTTCCATTTCATTTTTCACACACACACACACACTCTAAAAACTCTCTCAACCCAATCCACACCAAAATTTTGGATTTACAAATCAACCCACGAAATTCATATTTTCGGAATCACCATCAAGCAAGGAACAAGATTAACAAACGCATCATCATCATTTTCGGCCTCCTCTAGCTCCGATTTGCATTTGTAAGAAAATTTCTAAAAACTTAGATTTACTAATTTTGGTGTAATATTTTGATGTTATAATGTTTACACAACTTAGTATTGTCCAAATGTATGAAGAAAACACGATTTTACGGCCTAAAAATGAGTTAGATTTGGGTTTTGGGTTGAAAAATCGCGACAGCCGCTGGGTTCTGGGTTGGTGTTCATCTATGTGACACAAGGCTTGTGTCGCATGTTGTGTCGCATAAGCATGTGACACAAAGCTTGTGTCGCATAAGCATGTGACACAAGGGTTGTGTCGCATTTAGTGTCGCATAATCATGTGACACAAGGGTTGTGTCGCATGTTGTATCGCAGGTTGTGTCGCATAACATGTGACACAAGGGTTATGTCGCATTTAGTGTCACAAAAACCCAAAAACAGAAACCAAAAACATTCTAAGTGTTTAAAAATCACTTTTCAATAACCAAACCAAATACGATACGATTAATACGCAAAGATGGATAAATCAAAGTATAATAATAATGGTTAAGGTTATTATTATAAATCTGTCACCGAACCCCCGTACCCAGTTTCCAAACATGAACAACAATTAAATATTTACACAACTCACTTAGACAAACAAATTTGCCTCTTACTCATAGAACCTCACGTGTTTAGGACACTAGTAGGTTACCCATCAGACTACGCGCGTATTGTAGGATCGCTGACAACTCACAGGTGAGTTTCATAGCCCCACTCTTTCAACTGTTTTACCGTTTTCGGGGTGAAACACATGCTCAATAACTGTTTTCGGATATTAATGATAATCTTTTATATCGCACACTTGTTTATATTGCGGTATGTAATATGAAATGTGTAATGCTTAGGATTACACCCACCATGTGACTTTAGAACAATACCAAAATTGTAACCTAGGTAGGTTACAATTATGATTTGCTATGTCATGAGCAAGGACCATCACTTTAGAACCTAATTTGGGTTATCAATTTAGTTGACTATATTGTCGTGGGACAATCTTATCAAATACATTAGAACTGGTTAGTTCTACCCACACTGGACAACACTAAAACAATCACAGGATTAGTTTCCCCTTTTAGGAGCTGATACTGCCTATACGAATCAGGAATCTCAACATACTTGCTAGACTGAGGCTAGGGGTATACAATAGTAACATACGAAACAACTAGGTGATGATTAGTCATACCTAGGCTTATAGCGATACTGCAAAGAGTTGAGTACTGTATATACATACTTAGCTACAACTAATCAATATCATGTGCTACATGATACATTACCTTACTGTGATTGCTGATTCAATTATTATTATATATATATATATATATATATATATATATATATATATATATATATATATATAAGTGTAGATTTATATATACACACATACTTTTACTCTACCTCGAACACTTGGTGCCAACTATAAATTAACCATGTATATGGATATACATACGCGTGTACAATACTATCTACTCAGTCAGGCATGTCGTCGTACTGCTGGCTCTTATCAACTCAGTCGGGCATGTCGTTGTACTGTCGGCTCAATTATCTCAAGTTGGGCATGTCGTAGTACTGCCGGCTCAATTACACATACGTTGCTTGTGAGCAATGCGGACGGCTGCCAGTTAGGCACCAAAACGATGTCACGGTATTGTAGTGGTTTCAAAACGATGCCACAGTAAAGTGGGCACAAGTACGATATCGCGGTGAAGCGATACAAATCGATGGATGGGCGGACTTATGCTCGTGATCCAAACACATTAGTTAACGGGTCGGTGAGTTTTCACGCGAGGTCGTTAACTCAGTACTTGACTAAGTACTCGATTATAGTTCTGCGGGACTACACATTTATGATACTGGATACTATACGCTGTGCCAGTTAGGCATACCAGTACATTACTTGATATCATATGACGCGGTCATACAATTACTCGGAATATACTTAGGCAAGTTTCGCCTCACAATTAACTGATTTACTCATACCTGATAGGTATCAAGGCATGGATTGCCACACCCATGATATGACATAGTCACACGCTCATTCGATAGTACTTAGGCACGTAGTGCCTCGTGTTTACAGACTTACTTATACTAGATAGGTATCTAGGCATAGAATGCCCATTTCTCCATGTACTTAGGTACTGAACACTATTAATTAGGTATGGATTACCCCGTTAGATGTATACACATTGGTGATTACAACTTCAACTTAATACAAAGCAGAATCGTGGATTATGGACTATTTTTTTTCTAAACATACAAGGTTTAATACTTTATGTTTACAACTAACAATCCTATGAACTCACCAGCTTTATAGCTGACTTGTTTTAGCATGTGTTCTCAGGTGCCCAGCAGGATTAGGATTTCTACAAGATTTGGCTAGCTCGAGTCGCATATTTTCAAACATTGGGACTACTCTGCATTTACTTTGTATTTTCAAATTATGTATTTGGAATTTACTACAATCTCGCAACTATTTAAACTTTTATTTTGGAAATGTAATAACTATTTTCAAACGTCTCATTTAGAGTCGTTCATCTTATATCTTATGCTGTGATATTTAATTTGGTAACACCCGACCCGACCGCTTCCGCAACCCTAGATTTGAGGGTGTTACAGTGTACCACGATCACTGATTATTGCTTTTGGAGTCCCAAATCGACTGAATAGCTTTTTGAGAAATTTGGTTACCACTTTGGCGTCATTTGTTGGGAGAGCTTGGGCCTCGGCCCACCTGGAGACGTAGTCGACTGCAACCAAGATGTACTCTTTACCGTTAGATTTAGGGAACGGTCCCATGAAATCTAATCCCCAGATATCAAAGATTTCCATGGCCTGGATGTTTGTTAGTGGCATTTCATTCCGGGCTGTTATATTGCCTTGTCTTTGGCAGATATCGCAGCGTCTCACCAGATCGTACGCATCTCGAAATATGGTTGGCCAGAAAAAGCCGGCATCGTACACTTTTCTTGCGGTCATGTTGGTACCGTGATGTCCTCCAGTAGGTCCATGGTGGCTTTGGTGTAAGATATGTTCTGCCTCTTTCCCATCAACGCATCTTCTAATGATTTGATCAGGGCAAACCTTAAAGAGGAAAGGGTTGTCCCAATAGTAATATTTTATATCGCGGAAGAATTTTTGTCTTTGAGAGGTTGGCATTCCTTTAGGTACGACTTTTCCCACCAAATAATTGGCATAGTCAGCATACCAGGGATCATTTGTAGATCGTGACCCTTGATAGTACTTACCAACATGCATGAGCTGTTCTTCTGGAAACTGGTCTTGAATGTCTTTCTCGTGCAACTTATCCATTGAAGGATTCTCTAATCGGCTGAGATGGTCCGCCGCAACGTTTCTGCTCCCTTTTTGTCTTTGATCTCGATGTCGAATTCTTGAAGGAGTAGAATCCATCGTAGAAGGCAAGGTTTAGCATCTTGCTTCTTAAAAAGATATTTTAGAGCGGAGTGATCTGTATAGACAATAGTTTTGGACAAGATTAGATAAGAACGAAATTTATCAAAAGCAAATATTACCGCTACCAGCTCTTTTTCTGTGGTAGTATAATTCTCTTGGGCGTCAGTGAGCGTTTTGCTGGCGTAGTATATTGGTTGAAACTGCTTCTCCTTCCGCAGTCCCAGAACTGCTCCGACTGCGAAATCACTGGCGTCGCACATGATTTCAAATGGGAGACTCCAGTCTGGAGCAACCATGATCGGCGCATGAACAAGCAGATCTTTTAGATGATCGAAGGCCTTGAGACATTCGTCTGTAAAGACAAATGGAGTATCCTTTTCGAGGAGATGAGTCATAGGTCGGGATATCTTAGAGAAATCTTTGATAAAGCGACGGTAGAACCCGGCGTGTCCTAGAAAACTTCGGATGGCTTTGACAGAGGTGGGTGGTGGAAGTTTTGAGATAGTCTCGACTTTTGCTTTGTCAACTTCAATTCCAGCTTTGGATATACGGTGTCCTAAAACTATGCCTTCTTTTACCATGAAATGACATTTTTCCCAATTCAGAACTAGGTTCGATTCTTCACATCGGGTGAGCATCTTATTCAAGTTAAAAAGACAAGTGATGAACGAATCTCCGAAAACCGAAAAATCATCCATGAACACTTCCATGCATTGTTCAATCATGTCGTGGAAGATTGCTACCATGCATCTTTGAAATGTCGCCGGTGCATTACATAAGCCAAAAGGCATACGTCGGTAGGCAAAGGTTCCGTATGGACAAGTGAACGTCGTCTTTTCTTGGTCCTTTGGATCGAGAGGTATCTGAAAATAGCCGGAGAAACCATCGAGGAAGCAATAGAATTTGTTTCCTGACAATCTTTCAAGCATCTGATCAATGAACGGTAGAGGGAAGTGATCTTTGCATGTAGCTTCATTTAGTTTCCGATAGTCGATACATACCCTCCAACCGGTGACGGTTCGTGTTGGAATCAACTCGTTATCTTCGTTAGTGATGACCGTCATGCCTCCTTTCTTTGGGACGACTTGAACTGGACTGACCCATGGGGAATCTGAAATAGGGTAAATTAAACCAGCATCCAAGAGTTTGATAACCTCATTTTTCACCACGTCTTGAATCTTTGGGTTAACTCTCCTTTGCCTTTGAATAGAGGGCCTGAAGTCATTTTCCATTAAGATCTTGTGAGTGCAGTAATTTGGGCTGATCCCTTATATATCAGAGATTTTCCATGCAATCGCTTTCTTATGTGACTTTAGAACCTCAATGAGTAGTGCTTTCTCTTCAGGCTTCGGATCTTTGGATATGATAACCGGTAAGTGTGAAGCTCCTTCGAGAAAAGCATATTCAAGGTGTGAGGGAAGTTCCTTCAGCTCCAATTCGGGTGGTTCTTCAGTTGAAGGCTTCATCCTAGCAATTTCGTCTCTTTTAAGCTCATCGTACGTCGTCTGATAATCTGACTCAATTGCAGGTGCCTCTGGAATGTCGGTTGATGCTATTTCACCCCATTCTGTATTGTTGTAAAGATCATCTTGTCTCAGCTCATATTTTACTTGGGAAGATTGAGAGATTGCATTATCTTCAGTGATTATTTCTTTGTTGTCCTTTGTGAATGCGAATCTCTGAAATTGAGCTGAAGAAGATGTGCTAAAAGTAATCTCTGGTTTCAAGTTTTCACAACTTTCAGAAAGTTGCGGATCGGATGGTTTAAGCATTGACTCCATTTCCTTGAGAGTCTTCAGAATTTCTTCTTTTGAGAGAGATGAATCAGGAACTTCAGAATTAGGGCTTCTTCTCAAGAGAGTGACCGGAGTGCCTTGTCCAAGTGGTACAGCAGTGATAAATCTGTTGGGCTGTAAATTGGAATTCTTTAAAGGTAATAGCACTTCCTTTGATGCAATGGACGGATCCGAGATAGCTGAGCATAGACCCGCACCTTCTTCACAGATTTTCCTTGTTGTGACGACAGTGTTTGGAAGGGGATTAATGCTGCTTACTGCGAGGATTTCTTCCAAGTGTTCTTCAATTATTTCCTACATAGAATCTACAAGACCAAGGTCTTCTCCCATAGGAAGTTTCATTAGTTTATCACCATTGAAGGTGACTTCCTCAGTTCCCACTCTAAGTTTTAAAGATTTTTGATTCACGTCAATGACGGCCTTGGCAGTATTTAGGAAAGGTCTGCCAAGGATGAGTGGTATGAGCGTCTTCCTCAATATCCATAACAACAAAACCAACAGGAAAGATGAATTTATCAACACGTACCATAATATCTTCAGCAATTCCACGAGGGAGTTTAACTGATCTATCAGCTAATTGGATGGTCATACGGGTTGATAAAAGTTCGCTTAATCCTAGTTTCCTATAAAGCGAGTATGGCATAAGGTTTACACTAGCTCCTAAGTCAGCTAAGGCATTACTTATTTGAACATCCTGAAGGTAGCAAGGAATAGTGAAATGGCCAGTGTCTCCTAGCTTTGGGGGCAGTCCTTGTTGCATAATTAAAGAGCATTCTGCGTCTAAGGGCAAGTTAACTATTTGTCTAAGTTTTTCTTTGTTGGATATAAGTTCTTTAAAGAATTTGGCACAACTAGGCATTTCAACTAAAACATCTAATAATCGAACGTTTAAGGGTAGGCTTTTGAACATCTCTAGATATTTTCCAAATTGGGCTTCTTGTTTCTCTTTCTTAAACCTACCAGGGAAAGGTATACGTGTTGGTTTAACTACTTCTGGGGCTTTGGAAGATTCTGGTTCAGGAGAAGTGACAGGAGTGTCAACAGGTACTGAATCAGTGGGTAGAGAAGGACTAGAAGGCTCATCTGAAGGAATATCTACCGATTTCTCATTCTTAGTCTCTTTTCTGCCTCTAGTGACAACAAGGATATCATCATAATCATAAGATGAATGATGAATAGCTTTGCTAATCGCTTCTTCTCTTTGCTTCTCTTCAACTTTTAAAAACAATCTTTTAACATTATCCTCCATGTTCTTAATTAAATCGTTTGAAATTCTGAGCAAATAATCAATTTGGTTTTGAAAATCAACAATTTGTTTGTTTTTATTATTTTGCTCAACCATGAAGTTATTGAAAATCGAATTGTTTAGACGAGAAGGCAGTTGTAAAGAAGTAGAGGGTGTAGAAGGAACTAACAAATGAGAGATAGGTTGTTTGGATAACCGCTGAGTGAAAGGTTTTGAATGAATGATTTGATCAGTGGTTCCAGATGTGGCGAGGACATCTTCCTTGGGCTTCGAGCGTGAGAAGAGCCGTTGAGGTTGCTTCTTAGGTTTGGAAGAGTCTTGCATATCACTGACAACTTTAGAGATGGATTCGAGTTGAGCTCTTAAAGTGTCTAAGGCTTGAGCAGAAGTATCCTTGTTTTCCGAGGTTGATTCATCAAACTCCAAGTCATGTTGGTGCATCGTTATCGTCTCAATCAACTTCCAGGCTTCTTCTGAAGTATGTAGCATGAAATTTCCGGATGAAGCAGCATCGAGGGTTTGTTGGTGATGAGGATTCAGACTGTTGTAGAATGTGCATACCAGATTTGTTTCAGCCAACTGATGATTCGGACATCTTCCAAGCAGATTCTTAAAGCGTTCCCAAGCTGAGCTTAATGATTCAGTAGTTCCTTGACGAAAGTTAATGATTTCATTTTTGAGCTTGGTTTGTAGGGAAGGAGGGAAGTACTTAGCTAAGAACTTAGTAGCCATCTCCTCCTATGTATGAATCGAATTGGGTTCGAGTTCATAGAACCATGTCTGAGCTTGGAAAGCTAAAGAATAAGGAAACAGGTGAAGTCGGGTGACTTTGACACTGGATCCGGTTTGTTCGAAAGAGTTGGAAAGGTTGATGAACTTGTTAAGATGGGCGTTTGGATTTTCAACCGAAAGACCATGAAACTGACACTGAGATTTAAGTAATTTAATGAAGTGTGGTATGATTTCAAGGGTTTCGTCGGTTGGTGATACGATTGGTCCTCTTCCCTCTAGCAGTGGTTGGGTTGATGAGGCGAGAGTGATACGATTCGCCATAACTTGTTTTAGAAGAAAATAAGGTTTTGGAAAGGATATGTTTAACTAAGGACGGGAAATTAAAAACTAACTAACCTAGGGATAAAAATTGTAACTTCCGGATGTTATTGATCTTCCGTAAGGATCGCTAAATAACTAAGATAACAAAATTCCTAAAATCGGTCGTTGTAGTCCCCGGCAGCGGCGCCAAAAACTTGTCGCGGTTCCAGCGGTCGGACGGGTTTTAATCCGGTCGTTGAACCTCCCAACCAGGACGCGCAGACAGGGTGTTTTAAATTTATATAGCAGGGGAATCCTAAGCTGTATACTACTCACAGACCTAAAAGGGCAGTAAGTGGTATGTATGACTCAGGTGTCGTTCTTCAAACTACAACGGGCATGGGAGTCTTGGAAGTTTTATTATCTTTGGGAATCTAGCTAGGGTTTTTTTTTAAAATCTTTTGGATATGTTTGGTTTTTATAACTAAATACTAATTTAAATAAAGAAAATAAAACAAAAGAGGTTTGTACGGAGACTCGGTCAACAGAGGATAAGCGAGTGTTTACTATGATTTCGTTATATGTTATTAATGAATAGTCAAGGGTAAGGCTACTAGATGTGATGACTAATCCGGAGAGGATAGAAACATAATTAATGCAAAGTATTGTACCTACGACCGTTCCGCAGCTTCCATACGTTTGTACTCCACCAATTGGTGTTTCCAGCACTATACCGAGTAATAAGGCGTTTTACGGTTTTTCCGTTACATTAATTAGGGTTCCACATTACTCTCGCAGATTTCCTATATCCAAATGAGTTACAACTACAAGCCTATTAAATATCTAACGTAGAGTTGTCCGCAATCAGATAAATAATATGTCACGTGGATAGCAGTTATAGAAGTCAAATACACCGGAAGTTCTCCCAAATGTACAGACCAATTTAACCGATGACTATCCTCGAATCCTGGTCCCCAGTCACACTCATCAGAGACGTCTGTATGGTAGCGTGAATTGTTGATTGAACAAGAATGTAACACCCGCCAAATTAGGACTAGTAATTAGTGCCTAATTCTATGTAAATACATGTAATTAATTTTGTGTTAGGCTAATTAATGTATCGAAAAATATATTGATGAATATATATACAAATTATACGATTTGATTAAATCGTACAAGTTTAAATCGAATGTAATTCGATTCAGTAAATACGGACGTTGGTGAAACATTTTATATTAAAGCTCGAAACATGAATTAAAAACGTTACCAAACCCGAACTGATGTTTAAAACAATATTTCCAAAGTTGTCCCGTCTCGTACAATTAAAACTTACGTAATTAAAAACAAAATACGCGAGTTTATCTAAATTACATTATAAAACTTAAAATATTAAGTAATTGAATTATTTAACAAAAATTCGTATTTTAAAATAAATATTTAACGCTTAAATGACGGAGAAAACGAACACCACACGGAGCAGCGGAGCGGGGACTGCGAGGTGGAGGCTCCACCTACACCCCCACCTCCTCTCTTTTCCTTTTTCATTTCCACCATCTCATCTCTCTCTCTCTTTCCTTTTCTCTCTAAAAGCTCCATCCACCACCACCACACTAATTCACAAAATAACACCACAAGACGCACTCGGATCATACCCCTCGTTTGGAAGAAAAGAACCACCGCGACACGATCTACCTTCCTACCTTTTCGGATTTTCGATTCGACACTTTGTAAGTTTTCCGACAAAAGTCGAAACCTCTCGATTCTTAGTACTTTTACTTGTTTTTTGTTTATAATAACTTGAAATGTCCAAAAATGGATTGGGTAAAAGATTTGGACCGAACGGTGGCCGGAAAACTCGTTTTCGCCTCAAATTCCGGCCATCAGACCGTAACGTTGCTTTTGGACTCAGATTTGTGCGACATCAGCTACAACGTCGCGAAACCCTTCACGATGTCGCAGGTGCGACATTAGCCTCAACGTCGCATTAAATTGCGACGTCGCATATAGCGACATCAGCCTTAACGTCGCAAACCGAACCCACGTCGCATTAGCGACGCAGCACCCTATGTCGCATTGAATTGCGAAGGTCGCATAATGCGACGTACATGCCCACGTCGCACCTTACGTCGCATGCTACATCGCATGCTACGTCGCATAAAGCAGAACCCTGAAAAATCAGATTTTTACTAAGTGTTGGAACCAAGATTTACCACCTAATTTTACTCCAAATTCAAATTTCGGATACGTTTTCACTAAAGGAAAGTAGTATGAATAAAAATTTTCCAAGCTGACTTGGCAGCTCGACCCCAACCAGGGGCTTTGCCCCTTGGACCCCGCCAGGGGCTGCCGCCCCTTGGACCCCGCTACCAGGGGCGTTGCCCCGAGACCCCCATCACTTAGAGTTTGTAATTACATTTCACACCAAGTATCAAACTCGTATGACACTACAAAATTTAAATAATAATAGTTGAGATTATTATTACAACTAATCACCAACGGGCCGTACACGTTTTCAAACACTTAACAAATCAACCAAATCGAAACCATTTGGACATTCTAGTTGGACGAACAACTACAAGGGTGATCTTTTAAGACACCAACTTATTTACTTATTTACTTACAACCCTGAGCGTTTCGGACGCCAGAAGGTTGCAGGGTTCTGAGAACCGACATACTTACGGACTTACATCCGCGTTACTTGGTTGACTTCTCATACATTACTTGCTAGGCTCAGGTAAATCTTACAGCCCCACTTTTACTGTTTTACATACGGGGTGAGATACATTGCTTACTTTTCTTGAACACGAGTACGAACTATACATTTTACTATACGGGATTGCATGAGTTACTTACTTTTCACTGAAGTCTCTCCATCATATATCGTTAGTTATGGACTTAAGCGCGAACACTAGTTAATGGATCCATTAGCGAAATGACCCTCCCCGCCCGGGGTAGTAGCGCTACCACGAACCGTTCTGTATAAATGGGCGACTATTATTCATTACTTATGCTTGCTCAATTACGAGCATGTCACGGGAGCAATTTATTACTTATGAGTTAAGCTTCGATTATGAGCCTCATGGCAACGGTATAACTTACTTATTTTACATTTGCAGGATTGTAAATACTTGATTTACGCCTACGGGCACTACTGATGAAATCTTGTGTTCAAAAACTGATATTACTTACAAACCTGTGAGATTCACCAACATTCGTGTTGACCTTTTAGCATGTATTCTCAGGTACCCAGACAGAGTAGGATTACTCCAGGACATAGCTAGAGTCACATGATTTCAACTAAATTGCATTAACGGAGATTCTCAGCATTATCTTTTGTACATTTTGATTATGTAATAGAATCTCCCGCTACACGCGTGGACTCTAGGGAACTACATTTTGTATACGAAAACATTGAGTTTTCAAACATTTATTTCATATGAAATCGTTTTACGACGTCTCATTTAGAGGTCGTTTGCTGTATATCTTGTGCTTTGTATATTGATTAGTAACACCCAAGTATGCTTCCGCAAATCATTAATTTGGGGGTGTTACAAAGAACACGAACGGGGATAATCCCGCGGACCAAGTTGGGATAATCGGGCTAACAATCAGTTAAATTGTTCAGCATTACAGATATAAATCATCACAACTATTCCATGCATGTTAATCTACGGTGTAAACCAATATTCTGTGTCTGAAAACCTAATTATACAGTTACCGATATGAACCAGGAGGATAACTCTAGCATGCATCATTCCTAAGGCAACAATCAAACAAGAACATACAATAGGGTGACACATAACAGAACACCATAATCCTAAGCATAGCAGATAACCAATAATCAGATCATAGATATCCCGAAAGTTCTCTCAAAGATATATAACAGATAAACATGAATCTAACCTATCTCTAATCCTACGCTCCGTGTCTCTTATGATTTGTTTCAACCTAGAGAACACAGCCATACCAAGTTCATTGATCATCAAGTATAGAATAGGTAGAGAACGTACCACTAGTAATTGGCCAAATTCTAGCAGGAAGCTTCTAACCACAACATAAGTTGGATAGATAAACATTCGAGATTCAGTTTATGAGTTCATACACAGTTTAAAGTAACACGGGCAGAGTAACAGCATGGCATAAACATATTGACTATTCTAACATAACTACATCATAGTAAACACAAAGAAATGTCTAGTCTAACATTATATATCTAGCATACAATCCTAAACAAGCATAAACAAAGCAACACATGTTTAAAACTGGAAAGTAAGAGATATATAAATAGAACCTGATACGAATTTATTACAGACAGATCTTCGCGAATACAATGTCTTGGAGTGACTCCGTACAAAAGCTAAAAGCTACCCCTACCTAACTAGCTTTCTAACTAGCCCAATTCTAGAGAGAGAAAGTCTCTAGAGAGAGAAACTAGAGAGAGAGTGATGTGTGTGGGAGAGAAAGTGTAAGGAAGAAATGAAATGAGAGAAATTGTGTGTTTAAAGTGTGGAGGGGAGTCCACTATTTATAGGCAAACCCTAAAATCGCACGTACAACTCGCGAAGTAGCACGTACAAGCAAACGAAGCATGATACGGGAAGGGAGGGGCCATATACGGTTTGTATAGGGCCGTATATGGTCTATACAAGGCCTTATACGGTCTGTATAGGGCCGTATACGGTCTGTATAGGGCCGTATACGGTGCCTAGGGCCGTATACGGGCTCCGTCTGATTTCGTTCATTGCTTAAAACGTCCGTATCTCCTTCGTTACGCGTCCGTTTGACCTAATTCTTTCGCCTGTGGTTTCGTAATTCCGTTACGCTTCTAATGATGCCAATCTCATAAAAATTGGGTGTGTAGAATTCAGGCGTAGCCAAAATGACTTTTAGTTGCTCTGAAAGTGCAGTGTCTTCTCCGTCCTTTGGCCGTTTCACTTGATTCCAGATTTTTCCATCTCGATTTTACCTATATAACAGATGGTAGAAGTTAAGAGGTGTGCCTTGACAGGAAAATGAGGTCGGAGGAATCGGCTTGTATTAAAATGCTGTGTTTTGTGCGGTTCCAGAGTGTTTTCAGTGATTTTTATCACAACGTCTACTTTTGAACCACTTTAGAGAATTTTAATAAATAATTAATGTTTTGAAATGTTTTCACTAAAGAAAGGTCCAAAATGTGAGGAAGAAAGCTTCTAAAAACATGACTTTTTACGTCACATCAGTAGTTCCACGGCTTTAAAACAAGACCATGCCATCTAACATATATATAATTAAGTTGTAGTTTAATCACGGTGTACAATACTTGGTTAGTAGTTCTTCAGCTTAAAACCAGACAATGTTATTTGAACACAGATAATTAATTACCCCTGATATGACGTCTTTATCAAAAAGGTTTTAACCACGTTTATTGCCGGAAAGGCATTAGTTAAATGTGGTTTAAAATCATAGATGAAACGTGTAGTCAAAACACCGAGTTTTCATTTATAAGATATAATAATTTGAAACATTAATCCACAACAGATTGTGCCCATGACTTTCATAGCTTCCACGTTCTGTACTACACACATTGGTGTTTCCAACGCTATACAAATGAAAGCCGTATAACGTTACCTCCGTTGTTTCATAATGACATCATCCCAATTAACGACTAACTACATCACAAAAAATACATAATATAACTACTCACTAATCATGGCACGAAATCCTAAATCTAACATAACAACAATAATAACATGCATTATGATATATAAGTAAAGATATAACCGTAAACAGCGCGTAGCTTGAATATATGCTGAAATATTACAACGAGCGAAACTTCCGAAAAATCTTCGACAATATTACAAATGAGCCATCAAAGTATCCTCAACAATATTACAATATTACCCCTCCGTTAGCCTTGGTTAAATATTAACCAATAACTTACTGACTACTAACCTAAAAATAACCCTAAAAGCTAGAGAGAGAAACTAGAGAGAGAGGGAGTGTGTGAGAGAGAAAGTAGAGAATGAAATGAGAAGAGGTGTGTGAAATGAGGAAATGAGGCCATCTATTAATAGGTGAGCCAAGGTATCAAGGGTACAAGTCCAATGCATCAATATACAAGCAAACGAAGCAAAACGAGAACACACGGGGTGCATGAGGCCATACACAGCCTAGAACAGGCCGTACACTGGCATTTCAGGCTGTACATGGCCTTCCTAGCGCCGTACACGGCCTCCTAGGGGGCCGTGTGCATAGCCGTGTGCTGTTTTCGGCTTTTCTTGTTGCTTCTTCTTCGTTTTTCGTTCGTTTGACTTGATTCTTTCGCCTATGAACTCGTAATTCCGTTACACTTCTAATGATGCCAAATTTTCCAAATTTGGATGTCTCTAGGGTTGGCATGTGCGAAATGCTCTCGGTTTGCGCTCAGACGGCTCTATCTTCCTCGTTCTTTATCTGATCTGCACGATTCTTGATTCTCTATTCTTGAAATAACCTGTGACATCATATGAGACTAATTAAGAACTTGTATCATCAGGTGATTAAAAAGTATGTAAGAATCAGTGTTTGAATAATATGTCTCGATTTGCGTGCCTTTTGGACATTTTTAGCGCTTTTTATAGCAATGCCTATAATTTGACCAACTTTGTGAAATTAAGTCGTTAAACGTTTAATTCAATTGTTTTCACTAAGAATTAGGTCAAATGTGCGGGAAATATGTGCATAAAAACATGAATTTTTGCTACACATCAGTCGGCCTAATTTTCAACCGACACAATATCCACTTAAAACAGTCCCCTTCTAAACCTATTGTCTGGAACCTAAAAACCATTTACGATTCCAACAATTTTATTTTACCGCCAACTGTATAAAGTTAAAATAATCAATAATTTACTAGTCACAATAAGTCATTTGACTTTTTGACTAATTATTCACAATAAACAAAATAAAATAAACAATTTAATTTCCTAACACATTAAATGACGAATTTAAAGTCAGGAAATTACCAAAATGTCACTAAATCCCTAATGTGGGTGTTACATATACCGATAATCGAAATAACACTTACTATTTCCTAATAAAAGCATGTCAGCCTGATATGATCACTAAGCAGACCTAAAACAATCCTATCCTCAATTTATTTTAATCTTTGTTGTTATGTATTCTTTACTTTTCATTTATAAAGAAAATTACAAAAAGATTTTATTTCTATGTTATTTTCTTCAACATCACATATCTTGTTAAAGTCAAATATTGAAGATGTAAAGGATGTCGGTTATTCTCCAAATACTTTGAAGATATATATCATTGGAGAAGCTGTTGATGATTGAGAGTTGGTCAATGAGTTTGAAGATCCAATTGTATGGCAGTCAAATGATACTGTACATCAAGATTTTTGAAGACCAAGCTATCTCCTTTGGGGAGTTTGTTGGTGAAGACTAATTGAAGCTTATTTGACCAAGCTGATAACATGGGGGAGTTTGTTGGTGCATTTTGTGTGTCAGTTAGTTGGTCAACATTTGTAATTGTCAAGATCAATTAGTCTTAGTATTATGTAAAGTGTTTAGTGTATATGCGAGTCTATAAACTAATAGTGAAAAAGAAAATATACACAATATACTGTTCATGCGATACTGAGCTTCTGTTGCAATAGCGACACAAGGCTTGAGTCGCAGGTAGGTCTGGACAACCTATAAATATAGGTGTTAGGGTTTCATTTGAAGGCTGCTAATCGAGTGAGAAAGAACAGAGAGGCGTGAAAGAGAGAGAGCAGAGGTCTGAGTGATTGTATTTTGTAATCGTTTATACTTAAAGTGTGAATATATACAAAAGATTATAGATATCGTGTTTATGTTTGTTAATCAATTAAACGTTCAATACTAGATTGTTTGTATTCCACGCTTACAATCAGAGTAACGATCTGATAGATCCGACCAGAGGGATCTACAATCAAAGCAATACGAATGTCTTTATCAACAACAAACCAAACGTGTAATTATTTTAATAATAATAATAATAATAATAATAATAATAATAATAATAATAATAATAATAATAATAATAATAATAATAATAATAATAATAATAATAATAATATTAATAATAATAATAATAATCATAATAATAATAATAATAATAATAATAATAATAATAATAATAATAATAATAATAATAATAATAATAATAATAATAATAATAAAGCAAACGATGTGAGACTACTCTTTAACAAAAATATTTAATTTCCATTTTGTTGAATTCTGTATTTGTGTATGATGTACGTTCAAGTGTAGAAGATTGGGCCTTTATGTAGGGCTGGCAATTTTCGACATGACCCGAAACACGACACGAAAACCGACTATTATTTGTTGAAAATCCGCAAAGGTTGGGTTGAGGTTTTTTGTCCCAAGAACCCGTCAACCCAAAACCCGCCAACCTGACTATTTTTTTGGGTCGGGTTTGGGTCACCAAATGAGTTTTTGGGTTGACTCGACAACCCGAATAAACATTAAATGTAGCTAAAAATTTGGAAGTTTTTTTAATATAATAATCCGACGTATTTAATGGTGTTTTAGTATTAAATTTTGATGAACTTAATAGGTGGTACGACTTATTTGAATTTTATAAACAATTATATTCTTATTAATGTGATCTATTTGATATGAAATTGATTCGTTAACAGAAAATGACCTGAAAACATGTTGATCTCACTGAATAAATGGGTAATTTGGGTCGGGTAAGGTTGGGTCATGGTTGGGTTGGATTGAAATACTCAACCCGATTTTAAAATCAGGTCTGGTTTGGATCGACTACTTCTGACCCACCAACTCGATAACCCGAGTAGGTCAACTCGACCCAATCCGAATTGCCACCCTAACCTTTATGTTTCTAGAGATCCACAATCATGTACCTAAAGGGACTACACGAAAAAGGAAATATTTTGGGCTACGGGGCTCCGTTTCAGACCCATGAGCTGTCGAATTAAAACTTGGAACGAGGCCCATGATGTATTGCAAAAAGTCACATTTTTACATATATTATTTGTCCCATATTTGGCTCTTTTCTAACAAATACATCTTAAAATCATCATTATTTACCAACGTTTGTTAGAAAGGTATAATTTTGACGGTCTTTTGAAAATCATGCAAAAAGGAAATAAAACTGACCTAAATAGGCACTATACTAAGCCTAACCCTAATTCCACTGTAAACTCCATACCAGGGCCTCACAACTATCTTATTTTGTAGCCATGGAGATTACAAGAACGTGGATATAAGGATTGCTCAGATTTGATCAAGGATGAGAGAGATAAGCAAAAAACAAGACCACCAAAGACTACGAGACGTATTCTGGATACGCCTAGGCTCCACACCTCCAATTCCTTAAAAATTGGCATCAATAGAAGTATAACGGAATTACGAGACCGTAGGCGAAAGAATCAAGTCTAACGGAACATGAAACAAAGAAGATACGGCCTTCTGAAGCAACGCGAAAAGCCGAAAACAGCACACGGGGCAGCACACGGCCTACCTACAGCCGTGTACGGCCTATACAGGGCCGTGTATGGCCTGACACCCCCCATGTGTTCTTGTTTTGCTTCATTTGCTTGTACGGTGGTGCTTGTGGACTTGTACTCTTGATTCCATGACTTGCCTATAAATAGAGGACCTCATTACCTCATTCCACACACCTTGAACACAATTACACCTCACATTTCATTTCTCTCTTTCTTTCTCTAAGTAGTCTCTCTCTAGATTAGTTTAGCATAGTTTCTCTCTCTAGAGAACTAGAGAGATGTAGGCACGGTTCGAGTGGGGAAAATAGCTGTAGCTTGGGAATTTTATTGTAACGAAGTTTTCAAGACTCTGGCTTGTACTACTTAGTGTTATGCTGCTTAAATACTGGTTCTTACTTATTCCTTTAGTTACGGTTATTATGTTTTGTTTGTATGATATCTTTGTTTGTGCTGCGAATATTGCATGCTATTTATGTAGTTTGATACTGTGATTGTTGAAATGTAGATATTAGGATTATGGATGATATTTAATTCATGTTTAACATGCTATGATTGGTGATTGTATTGTTGTGTATCTGGTTGAGTTTTACATGAATATAGACTTAATCAAGTTTCCACCATTTCCAGTCTTTCACGTGACTATTGCCTTAGGATAGGACCTGATCAACCCTAATACTACGTAGATATAGTTATCTCATATTACAGTATGAAGTTATGATTATTACGTAAAACGGCACAGTACTTCGTATAGCATTGGAAACACCTCGTGTGGAGTACAAACACGTGGAAGCTAAGGAACTGCCGTAGGTCTATTTCATCGTGGAATACCTAGAAGTCACCCTTTTAGAATATAGGTCTAGGAACAATAAAGCTGTGGAAATGCTCGCTGCACCGTACACCGTCAGTACACCAAGGTTAAAATACAGCTGTGGAAATGCTCGTTGCACCGTACACCGTTAGTACACAAAGGTTAACATACAGCTGTGGAACTACTTTAATGTACAGTACGCAGTTAGTATGCCTTGAGTCTGGAACACTGTGGATATGCCAAATGCACTGTACACCATGAGTATACCTTGAGTCTGGAACACTGTGGATATGCCAAATGCACTGTACACCGTGAGTATTCCTAGGGATGAACACCTGATATCTAAGGAGGGTCTAATTCATGACGGAGTTAATTGTGCTTAAACCTAATATAAATGAGTTTTGAAAAGAAAGCAAGTATTCAGCTGTAATACAAGATGCTTAAAACGCTTAACTCAACATAACCGACAGCTCAACATACATAGCATACAATTAGTACTTACCTAGATAAACTCAGATAGATTTAGGTGTTAAGAAAGGTCAGATATATAATTGCAGTTTGTTACCTTATGCCTACACCCAGGATACATCATCCGTAGAGGTCGCTTTGTTCTTATAGGACAAATGAGGGGGCTTTAAACAACCTGGTTCTGATCAGAATCACGATAACCTAGGATTCAGTGACATATGATTTTAGGCTTTTAGACTAAAATTTAGGGTCCTAGTGTTTACACTGACTGTTTGTCTGATGATTTTCCCAAGGTAGTCTCCAATCATCTTTATAATGAATATCATCCAGAAACCCTAATTATCAAAGTTTCAGCAATCACGCTTTACCTGTTGCCTACTCTCTATTTTATTTACTTGTTTTATTTAGTATTAGATAAACCAACCAAAACCTACCTACTTTTATAAACCCATCCTATCAGAAAGCTCGTTTACGGTAAGTCCCTTTTAGTTCCATTCGCTCCGATTTTAAGAACGACACTCGAGTTATACTTACTGCTTACTCCCCAAAAGTAGGTAGTACTTATAGTTTGAGCCCCAGCTCATATAAATTTAAAACCTAGCATGTTCACGTGTTGCGTCATTGTTTGCATGACCGCTGTGCCCACCTTAGAATGACCGCAGCAGAGTCAGCACTCTGACGGCGCAACAGGTTTTGGCGCCGCTGCCGGGGATCGGTTGAGCGTAGTGAACTTTAAGATTACCGTAGATAGTTGACTAATAGGAGACCCTTCCTTAAGATTTTTATTACTTTAGGAAGTTAATTGCTTTAATAGTTAGTTAAATTAGAAAACCCTAGAAAACTCTAATTCTCCTTCCAGTCTTATTTCTCCCGTGGATGAGATAACGATCATGGACGATGCGGAATTCTTTGTTTCTTCCAACAAAGAGGTCTGTGTTAACCAGGAAGTTGAGATTGACGAATATTCATCCTTAGACTTAGGTTTTGATACATCTCAGCAGAAGATTCCACCTTCTGTCACTATGGTCGATCCAGGTTTTATGTTTGCTGGTCCTTGTATAATTGCAAGAATTAGGGATACAAAATGATGGGCATGGGACATTTGCCCATGTATTCATGTCACTGCATTTTCATGTCAAAGTTTTTCTCATTATTACCCTTAGTTTTATCCAAGTCCCACAATATAATCATCATCATCATCATCATATATCAATTCTAACAAACTTTATACGAAGTTTCAGATGATCGATCATATATAGTATGTATACATTTAATGATACTTCATTACCAAGACGCTTTGTTTAGCATTGTACACGAACAATACGAATTGAATATATATATAAGCAACTAGTAACAGCCAAGCAAAAACAAAAATGGAAAAACAGTTTATGAAATTTTGTTAGTTGAGATGAATGATTGAAGAAAAGTATAGAATCACATGGAATGCTTGATTAAAGGTTATAATCTTTTTACTATGTGTATGTAAAATCTTGTCTCAATTAGTTTTTTCTTGCTTTCAAGACATGTGCCTACCTATCTCTATATCTATCTCCATAATAAAGCATGGCTTAATTGGTTTCTTGGCGCCGCTGCCGGGGACCGGTTGAGTGTAGTGAACTTTAAGTTACCGTAGATAGTTAACTTTTAGGAGACCCTTCCTTAATATTTTCATTACTTATAGGAAGTTAATTGCTTTAGTAGTTAGTTAATTTAGTTATTAAAACTTTGAAATTACAAAAAAAAAAAAAAAAAAGTTAGAAAACCCTAATTCTCCTTCCAGTCTTATTTCTCCCATGGATGAGATAACGGTTATGGACGATGCGAAATTCTTTGTTTCTTCCGACAAAGAGGTCTGTGTTAACTGAGAAGTTGAGAATAGCAAATATTCATCCTTAGACCTAGGTTTTGATACATCTCAACAGAAGATTCCACCTCTAGTCACTATTGAATTAAGTGGTCAACCCACACTTGACCCTGAGATTTTATCAATCTTATCTAAGTACCCACGTTATGTTAGACCTGCCACCCTACCAGAAGACATTCCTTTCGGCATCGAAGTATTCTTCTATCCACCAATGCCTTGGATGGATTTGAATGAAAAACTTCATTGCTTAGATGAATACTTTAGGTATGATCTTCCGAATATATTACGAGCCTACCCTACTACTCTTATCCAAAGTGTAGAAATGGATGAGCGTCTCCAGTATCCGGAAGAAACTGAACTAGAAACACCAACCCTACTGAACACTGAATCAAGTAATAACCCATCGGAATCAAGTAATGAACACCACTTAGGAAATTTTCACAAGCCTAGTAGGAGAATAGATATTTGTGCTGATTTTCTTAGAAACCTTAAGATATCTTATTTTTCCTTTTCAACAGAGCAGAGAAAGACCTTTGTAGTAATTGATAGGATAATAACATGTTTACTTGCTAATTACAATCAAAAAGATGAGTTATCGCTGAAATCAGAGCTAGACCTACTAATGGATCTAATAGCTAGCACCGAGTATCCATCTGTTTCACAGATTAGGATTAATCATTATGTTGCTGCCTGATGCGTCACCAGCGGTCGGTAAGGATTTTACCCTTGTCGTTGCACCGGCTACTGGCTACGGCGATCAGTGGGTGTTTTAAATTTGTAATTGCGGGGGCTAAGTTTTCCTTAACAATGCTAATCCTAAAGGTGAGCAAGTGGTAGGTATGACCTAGAGTCGTTCTTCAAACCGACTGAATTGAAACTAAGGCGTGGCAGATGAGGGCTTTCAAACTAGTGAATGGTTTATAAAATAGTGGGGGAGTTTTGGTTTTTCTATAAACTAACTTAGGCAAGTAAATAAATAAAAGAGAAATTAAAATAAAAGATAAAGCAGATAAGATAAAGATAGTGTTTGTTGAGACTTCGTTAATTAAGTTATGGGATGATATTTGGAGAAACTGTTTTGAAAGATATTAGTTAATTATCATTCTTGAATACTTGTATGAAAACACTAGATTCCCTACTAATTAAAATTCCATTAGCATGTGATGACGCGTTTCTGTTACGAACCGTCAACGGATGTTTTAAAATTTATAATTGATGGGGTCTAAGCATGACTTACTAATACTGAACCAAAGGCCAGTAGATGGTAAGTATGACCTAGAGTCGTTCTAAAAGAGAAACTGAATTGAAACGGAGGTGATCCAATCAATCTTTCTTTTCAAGTAAAGGTTTTAAAAGAGTGCGTTGGGGGTTTTGGTTCAGTTAACTAGGTAAACTAAATAAAGCGAATAAAATGTAATAATAAATCAGATAATAAAAGGAGTATTTGTTGTGATTTCATTAGCTTATAATGTGGGATGATGACTTATAGGGAAAACATTTACTAAATTTGGAATGTTCATTAGACTTGGTAGTTTTGGTATAACCGATGGATTCCCTATTAGTCGGTTATCAACTAATATGTCACGAGGAACCACGGTGTCATGATTTTGATCAGACAGACAATGCTCAACTCTCCACACTCTCCTATGAGGGAGTCAGTGGCCCTTATTATCGAACGCATTCGCTCGTGGGTGAAGGAATAGAGTAGCAAGTCCACAACAAGTCTAACCGTTCTTAATACCACAAAGACTACAAATCCAGCAGACAACTAACTTAGCAAATATGTTCGAACTTAGTTGATCAATTCCGATTAATGAATATTAGGCATGGTAAGCGAAGGAAAGTGTTGAGGTTTCTTGCGCACCTTACTTTAGATTTCATAGGTTAAGGAAAAGTATCGTTTTAAAGGGGATTTTAAACTTGCCTTTCTCAATACAATTAACAAATCCCTAGGTTTTCGTAAATGGTTATTTAGCCTATAGCCTACCTAATCTAATCTAAACTAACTAATCTAATTAAAACGCTAATTAAAATGCTGACGGCTTTTAGCATTAAGTTAAACCCACACCATGTCGGAAAATGCTATGGTAGTCCACAATGTATTTGATCGTTTACCGATGTTTCCATTGTGAATTTAATTGTTTCGCGATGTTTACATGATATGTACATTGTGATTTAAAGTGTACAATACTCATGGCAATTCCACGTAATCACATTGCATTTTATGATGCTCGCATGACGTTACAATTAAAACCATAGTTTTTACACAGATAACTATTGACCAATGTGACACCCCCAAATTTAATGATTTGCGGAAGCTCGATTTGGGTGTCACTAATCAATATACAAAGCACATAAGATATAATGAACGACCACTATATGCGTCGTTTTAAACTTGTATTAATAAAGTAAACGTTTACATCAAAATAATGTTACATTAGCTCGGTTCCTGAAATTGAGAGATTACATAGCATAATTAATTTTACAAAATATAATAATGCAATCAAATCTCTAGTTGTATGTATGCTGACTCTAGCTAATAGTCCCTGCCTGTGCAGCCAACCTACTGCTGGGTACCTGTGATACATACTAAAATGGGTCAGCGAAAACGCTGGTGAGCTCACAGGTTTGTATGTCAATGTATAGTTGTAAGAACCACAAGATTTATATTGAGTTTAAATCGCAATTAAGCAAAATAAAAGTTATACAATCCATGAGCACATAGTCTGAGCTTAACTCGAGCGCTAGGTCCAATTAAGGAAACCCAACTGATTTGCCTCCTACGAGTGTCTAATCCACACTCGTCTTCCCAAATGCTAATACATCCGTTTGACCGGCTAGTGCGTGCTAACCCGGATGAGGATTGTCAATCCCATATGATATCATATACTAACGCCAAAATATTAGAGACTATGCTATAGAGGACTTTAAATTGATTAGCTTGAAACTCATGTAGTATTTGAAGGTTGGTACTTGCGTTCTAATTGTGAAACAAAATAGAGCAGTAATATCACACCCCTAGTTGTAAAATAGTGAAAATGGGGCCATGAAACTCACCTGAGTTTTGAAGTGTTTAATTTAATAAACTTGAAGTAATTAGCTGTGAACTGATGTCCAAGGACTTGAAACCTGAATGTGTTCACGACACTTGATTGTTATTAATTGTACCGGTATCTCGAAATACTACCCTTGTAGTTGTTATACAACTATATATGTCCAAATTACTACGATCTTTTTGATTGTATTGTTACAAGTTACTACGACTTGTTTGATTGAATTGATACAAGTTACAATGACTTGTTTGATTTTGAAGTATGTTTTGAAAACGCGTACGGCCCGTTGGTGGTTTAGTTGAAATAATAATCTCGACATATCTATATTTGTTTGAAGTGTTATGCTTGAAAAACATATTTCAATGTCCTTTAGAAGTTATATTGTTTAATCGTTTGAAGTCCCAAATGTCTAACACTTAGTATGGAATTAAATGGTAAATCTGCTGTGTTTTGCGACACTATATGCGACACAAGGACACGTCATACGACACAAGGGTTGTGTCGCATAAACGTGCGACACAATATCTATACGACACAAGAGTTGTGTCGCATAGATTCGAGATGCTGATTCAACAGCGACATAGTGCTTGTGTCGTATAGAAATACGACATAGTATGCGACAAAGAGTACGACAGAATATTGTGTCGCATGAGTTACGACACTAAAGGTTTGGTACGACACAAGATGCGACATAACGGGTTTTATGCAACACTACATGCGACATAAGGCTTGTGTCGCATTGAAGAACACCAGCCCAGAAAGTCCGACTGTCGAGATTTTTAATCTCAAAATCCAAATCAAACTCATTTTTAGGTTGTAAAATCGTGTTTTCTTCATATATTTGGACATATACATGTTATATAACTCATAAATATGTAAAAACAAGCTAAAACGAGAAGCTTCGGGAATTTGTCGGAAACTTACGCGGTGTCGGATTGAAAATCCGAAAAGATAGAAATGTAGATCGTTGCGAGGTGGTCGTGAATCTCTAAAAATATTGATGATCCGAGTGCGTTTCGTGTTGTTATTTTGAGATTTAAGTGGTTTGGTGGTTTTGGAGAATGAAAGAAAAAGAGAGTAAGAGAGAGAGAGATAGGAAAGAAATGGGAAAAATGAAAGGGAAAGTGGGAGGTTATCCTCCCATTTTTCAGTCTCCGACTCGCGCCCCGTGCAGTGTTCGTTCTCCCGATTATTTAAACGTTTAGTTAATATTAGTTACTTTTAGATATACGTTTTAAAATGCGAATAAATTTCCGATGGTTTGGTTGAAGTATTTTTATTAAAGTACTTTAGGTTGTAGTTATAAATTACAACTTAAACTCGTTTTGTTTTGTCGCGCGTGTTTATAATTTAACTAAGTAAATTGTTATTTATACGATACTGTTTAAACTGAAAGATTACAAAATAATATTCTTGAGATATGATAGTTCCATTAAATAACGTTATGTTATTTAGTTAAATAGTTCACCAACGTCCGTATTTAATTGAACCGAATTACATTCGAGTTGAAACTCGTACGATTTAAACAAACCGCATAATTGTGTAGATATATACATTCAACAATATATATAATAATTGATACATTAATTAGCCTAACACAGAACTAATTACATGTATTAAAACTTGATTAGGCACTAAATTCTAGTCCTAAATTGACGGGTGTCACAACCAAGTATTAAGGTTCGCGACTCCTCTTTACAAGGTTACAATCACGTTTGTAAATCGAAAGGCGAATATAAGTTTTAGGTTTAAAATCATAAGGTAAGTCCGTTCATAAAGTTTCCATTTTGATAATGTCGATCCATAATACAACTACTGTAACACCCGGTCAAAAAGTCAAATTTCGCGCCGATTTTAAACTTTGAATAATGACATTTTATAGTTCAAGTGAAATATTTTATTAAAAATATTTACAAAATGATATAAACAAAATTATGGATTTAAATAATAAATCTACATTTTAAACGGGTACGAAATCACGGACATTTTGTACTGTAGTTGGAGACCACAGTACACGAGTTAGGGATCTGAGTTTTAACAAAAACCCAAACTCCCACCTCATTTCTTCATTTTCTTCTTCTTTTTCACCTACCTTTTCTCTCATCTCTCTCTCTACAACCTACCACCACCACCACCACCATAATCCGCCAAAAACCACCGTCAAACGACCTCCAATCTCAAAGCTCCTTTAGGGAAAAACGATCACCACGCAACGATCTACAATCCTATCTTTTCGGATTCTCCTCGCGCGGATTTGTAAGTTTTCGACAATTCTCGAAATCTCTGAAAACCTTGTTATTTTGCTTGTTTGCGGTTTAGATAAGCTTAAAATACTTAGTTACGGGTTGGGTAAAAGAATCAGACTCAACGGAGGCCGGAAAACTCGTTTTCGGCTCAAACTCCGGCGATCAGATCGCTACGTCGCAGAGACCAAAAACAGTGCTGCGACGTCGCAGCCGACGTCGCAGCCAACGTCGCAAAAACATCTCAACGTCGCATGATGCGACGTAACACCCTACGTCGCAGTAAATCTTAAACGTCGCACATTGCGACGTAACGCACAACGTCGCATTAAATTGCGACGTCGCACATAGCGACGCACGACCCTACGTCGCAGCTGACGTCGCATCTGACGTCGCATCTGACGTCGCAGAACCTTAAAAACCTATGTTTTTCACTAAGTATTGACAACCAAATTTTACCACTCGATTTTACCCGAATTTGGATTCCGAACACGTTTTCTTTAAAGTAAAGTAGTAGAAATAAAAATTTTCCAAGCTGACCTGGCAGCTCGACCCCAGCCAGGGGCTCTGCCCCTTGGACCCCGCCAGGGGCTGCTGCCCCTTGGACCCCGCTACCAGGGGCGCTGCCCCCGGACCCCCGTACACCATTCTCAGACTTCAGCTACAAATGCACACATGAACAACTCGCTTAGACAAACTGATTTGTCTCATACTTATATAACCTCACGTGTTTAGGACACTAGAAGGTTACCATTTGGACGACGCGCGTATCATCGTATCGCTAACAATTCACAGGTGAGTTTCATAGCCCCACTCTTTCAACTGTTTTACTGTTTTTGGGGTGAAACACATGCACAACAACTGTTTTCGAATTATATTAATAATCTTTTATAATTCACAATCAATCTTATTAATGTATGTAATACAAATGTGTAATACTTAGGAATTACACCCAACACATTGTTTTGGAACAATATCAAGACCTAACCTAGATAGGTCACAATCGTACACTATCAGATTGTTGGAAAACAATTACTTAGGTATAACTGGATATAGTTATTACTATTCATTGGCCATATTGTCGCGGGACAATATTATCAAATACATTAGAACTGGTTAGTTCTACCTACACTAGACGACATACATACATTTACAGGATCAGTTTCTCTTTTAGGAACTAATATTGCCAATACAATTCAGAACCCAAATATACTTGCTAGGCTTTAGGCTAGAAGTATACGATAGCATCATATGTTAGTATAGATCCTTTATACTAATACAATTCAACTAGGTGATGAGTATTCATACCTAGGACCAACGTATTACTTAATATCTAAATATTTGCTTATACGTATTTAGATACAATCAATTATTTTCATGCGTGTCACGATTGTTACTTACGTTTGCTCATTTGACAAAAATATGTATCTATATATATATATATATATCTACATGTTTATATATTATCATGAGCACTTGGTGCTAACTTCAATAATATTTATGTATATTAGTATACATACAATCATACAAACACAATCATTCAAGTCGGACGCGTCGTTGTACGGTCGACACTTATTTGCAATAGCTAGTATGTCGTAGTACTACTAGCTCTACATTTCAACTATGCTCTCGAGCACTTCAGAAACGATGCCGCGGTATTGCAGCGGGCACAAAACGATACCACGGTAAAGTGGGTACAAAACGATGCCACGGTATTGCAGTGGGCACAATTTCAATCAGACAAGTCGTTGTACTTGTATCATTTTCAATCAGACAAGTCGTTGTACTTGTATCATTTTCAAGCAGACAAGTCGTTGTACTTGTATCATTTTCAATCAGACAAGTCGTTGTACTTGTAGCATTTTCAAACAAACAAGTCGTTGTAACTTGTATCAATTTAAGACAAACAAGTCTAAGTAACTTGTAACAATGCAACCAACCATATCGGGGTAATTGAACATTAAGTTAGACAAACAATTTCAATGGTAGACTTACAATTCAAACTAGTTAGGTATGAAATACCTAGATTAGACCTTTACACATTGGCGTTACAAACTTCAACGTATTACATATCAAAAATCACTGATTTTGGAAACAACTTTACAAAACATAAATTGTTTTATTACTTTATGTTTTCAACTAACCATCCTATGAACTCACCAGCTTTATAGCTGACCTGTTTTAGCATGTGTTCTCAGGTTGTCCAGCAGGATTAGGATCGCTACAAGATCTTATTAGTTCGAGTCGCATATTTTCAACAATGGGGACAACTCCGCATCTACTTTAGTATTTTCAAATTATGTATTTGGAAATTATTATTAAACTCATAACGTTGTAAACGTTCTATTTTGGGAAATGTATAATTATTTTCAAACGTCTCATTTAGAGTCGTTCATTACGTATCTTATGCGGTGATATTTGATTTAGTGACACCCGACCCGACAGCTTCCGCAAATCGAAATTTGAGGGTGTCACAGATTGGTATCAGAGCCTAAGGTTATAGTGAACTAGGTTGCATTTAGAGGGCCTAGACTATGACCGTTAGGCAGTATTCCTCGTTAGGTATGACTGGTTCAGGGATTACATCATACGAGTTAAATTTAACATAGCGTAGCTAACTATGTACAATTAAATAAAGATGATGTAAGATTTGAAAGGGGTTATACTGAAACAGGAATGCGTAGTTGACTCTGATTGTTATGTGCTAGACATTTTAGGCTATTATATGTACTGTAGGTATATATTAATAGGCCTTACACGTGTACTACTATTACATACCTATATATATAATAAGTATGTATATACAACAAAATTCCGCTGTACTATTATTTACCCGTGAAGAGGCACATCGCCGTCTTCTTGACTATCACGACTCGACATTTTTCTCCTTAGGTACGCATAGGAGGATATCACCTATATCACTGAACCTCGGGAAGGAGGTACAAACGTCATCATTGGGAATGGAAACCCGCACATGCTAAACCTTCACGAAACTTAAAACAAACTGACAACTTTTCAACTTTGACCATATGGATCACAATCGGATTAGTGTTGACTAAGTCCACAACAAAATTTTTTTCGAATCACAATTTGATCATGTAGATCAATCAATTCAATACTTTAGTGCCTTGGCACTCACACTTTAGCTTCTGTGTTACAACTGAGAAATTCGAACTTCAAACACATTTTGGCTTTGGGGCTACAAATCAAACAATACATGGCACGTAGTGCTACGATTTCAAGGTATGTTAATACCACAACTTGAGCACGTTAGTGCAACCTTCACAATAGGTCAACACTACAAATTATAGCATGTTGATGCCACACTCATAGTACACGGGTACTACAATTTCAATGCCGCGGGCACTTCATTACAGCACGTAGTGCTGCGTTTCATGGTACTTTGGTACTACAATTACAAAATATTAGTATTTCAATTACTGTGCTGATAGCACTGCATTATAGCACTTGGTGCTACTTCAATTATGCATGTAGACTTGTTATAGTTGCATGTACGACTGACACATATACATATACACTTACTTCACTGGGCACGAGGGCCACACCTGACTCTTATTATGTACGTATGCTTGCATAGTTACGTGTATACCATATATGTATATACTACCAATTTAGCATGTAATGCTTTAATCAATAAATACACAATGATGTCACCACACACATGGGTTGTGTTGGTGGACCCTGCTTCAACACCACCGAGAACACGGTAGTTGTCACATACACAGGTATGAATGGCCGTACGATATTCTAGTACTACGATATAGTCCATTGGACTACCCACAACAACATAGTCTTGGATTGACTACATAGAAAACGCAACTCGGTCATGGTACAACCGCACCTAGAAACTACAACTCAATTGGTCACAACACTCGGAAAACATGAGATTCATGATAACTTAACTAAAGAAAACTAGACAACGATTACTTAAACTGTTGTATCAACAATACAAAAGGGCAGTGATGCGCCTGCCACCTACAATATCAAAAACTTCAACGTCAAGGATCGTAGGATCCCGTGTTTCATAAATTCCAACTCAAGTTAGCTACTTATGTCATTGTAATAATCATCATCTTTGATTAAAGATCTCACACTTTGTCATTTCATTCTTGTTCAAGAATCATGCCACCTAAACGACCAACTTTCACTCGAGCTGAGCAAGATCAAATCATTAATCAAGCAGTGACTGCGACTCTAGCTACTCATAGCCAAGTAAAGCCTTGCACTTTTAGGGATTTCCTGAGGTGCGAGCCACCAAACTTCGTCGGAACTGAAGGAGCTGTCGGATTAATTCGATGGTTCGAGAGAATTGAATCTATTTTCCACATGTGCAACTGCCCCGACGACTGCAAAGTCTTGTACGCCACGTACACCCTCCAGGATGATGCCTCTACCTGGTGGAATTTTCACGCCCGAACTGTAGGAAACGACACTGCTCACGAACTTCCGTGGGAAGACCTGAAACAACTCATGAAGGACAAGTATTGTCCCATCGAAGTACTTCACAAACTTGAGGACGAACTTTGGTATCTCACCGTAAAGGACAACGACATTGAAACATATACCAATCGCTTCCAACAACTAGCCTCCCTTTGTCCAAACATAGTAAACCCTGAAAACAAACGAATCGGGAGGTACATTGGTGGACTCCCGTTGCTAATTGAGGGAATGGTCACCGCCTCTAAACCCACTACTATTGAAGAGGCTATTCGTATGGCCCACAGACTCATGGCACAGGTGGTTCGACGTGGGCCACCTGCAACAGAAAACAATCAACAAAAAGGAAATGGAAGTTCCAGCTCTAGCCAAAACCCAACGAATCAACCTGAACCCTTGAGGTCCTACGCTGCTGAACCCAACGACAGACAAGGCTATGCGGGTAACAAACCATTTTGTCACGGCTGCAAACGTCATCATGACGGATTTTGCGGATTACCCTGCGAAAGATGCCAACGATATGGTCACGTAATCCGGGACTGCAGAGTTCCCGCCAATCCCGACTCTCGAAGGATATGCTTCAAATGTAAGGAACCTGGTCATTACAAGAAGGACTGCCCAAAAAGACGCAAAATTCACCTAATCGACTCCGAGTAAATCAAATAAATCTCCAACAATAATGTAAGTACAACCTCTCCTCGAAAACATAACTCTTCAATTTTAGATTCGCTAAACGTGTACTTATTGTCCCCACCATCATTTTAACGACTTAATGTCGATCACATCTTAGGGCTAGTTGACCTAGGCCCACATAAAACCCAAAGTTTGCTTTCAGCAGACCAATCGATAGAACACTCACCAACCAAACTCAATGTTTACTTTCAGTAGACTAATCGACTCAACGATAAATCGCTCAGCCCTGATATATCCAATTACAAAACAGTCAGAATGTGACCACAACGATTAAACATGATGCGGTCATGGAGTGACTGCTATTCAACCTCGTTATAGACATCATGTGTCTGCAATCTATTCGACAAATACCTCGTACGTGCATTGCTCCCCAGACCAGGCGCAACCCTGACATCACTTTAAATTTCGGGACGAAATTTTCTTAACAGGGGGAGAATGTAACACCCGGTCAAAAAGTCAAATTTCGCGCCGATTTTAAACTTTGAATAATGACATTTTATAGTTCAAGTGAAATATTTTATTAAAAATATTTACAAAATGATATAAACAAAATTATGGATTTAAATAATAAATCTACATTTTAAACGGGTACGAAATCACGGACATTTTGTACTGTAGTTGGAGACCACAGTACACGAGTTAGGGATCTGAGTTTTAACAAAAACCCAAACTCCCACCTCATTTCTTCATTTTCTTCTTCTTTTTCACCTACCTTTTCTCTCATCTCTCTCTCTACAACCTACCACCACCACCACCACCATAATCCGCCAAAAACCACCGTCAAACGACCTCCAATCTCAAAGCTCCTTTAGGGAAAAACGATCACCACGCAACGATCTACAATCCTATCTTTTCGGATTCTCCTCGCGCGGATTTGTAAGTTTTCGACAATTCTCGAAATCTCTGAAAACCTTGTTATTTTGCTTGTTTGCGGTTTAGATAAGCTTAAAATACTTAGTTACGGGTTGGGTAAAAGAATCAGACTCAACGGAGGCCGGAAAACTCGTTTTCGGCTCAAACTCCGGCGATCAGATCGCTACGTCGCAGAGACCAAAAACAGTGCTGCGACGTCGCAGCCGACGTCGCAGCCAACGTCGCAAAAACATCTCAACGTCGCATGATGCGACGTAACACCCTACGTCGCAGTAAATCTTAAACGTCGCACATTGCGACGTAACGCACAACGTCGCATTAAATTGCGACGTCGCACATAGCGACGCACGACCCTACGTCGCAGCTGACGTCGCATCTGACGTCGCAGAACCTTAAAAACCTATGTTTTTCACTAAGTATTGACAACCAAATTTTACCACTCGATTTTACCCGAATTTGGATTCCGAACACGTTTTCTTTAAAGTAAAGTAGTAGAAATAAAAATTTTCCAAGCTGACCTGGCAGCTCGACCCCAGCCAGGGGCTCTGCCCCTTGGACCCCGCCAGGGGCTGCTGCCCCTTGGACCCCGCTACCAGGGGCGCTGCCCCCGGACCCCCGTACACCATTCTCAGACTTCAGCTACAAATGCACACATGAACAACTCGCTTAGACAAACTGATTTGTCTCATACTTATATAACCTCACGTGTTTAGGACACTAGAAGGTTACCATTTGGACGACGCGCGTATCATCGTATCGCTAACAATTCACAGGTGAGTTTCATAGCCCCACTCTTTCAACTGTTTTACTGTTTTTGGGGTGAAACACATGCACAACAACTGTTTTCGAATTATATTAATAATCTTTTATAATTCACAATCAATCTTATTAATGTATGTAATACAAATGTGTAATACTTAGGAATTACACCCAACACATTGTTTTGGAACAATATCAAGACCTAACCTAGATAGGTCACAATCGTACACTATCAGATTGTTGGAAAACAATTACTTAGGTATAACTGGATATAGTTATTACTATTCATTGGCCATATTGTCGCGGGACAATATTATCAAATACATTAGAACTGGTTAGTTCTACCTACACTAGACGACATACATACATTTACAGGATCAGTTTCTCTTTTAGGAACTAATATTGCCAATACAATTCAGAACCCAAATATACTTGCTAGGCTTTAGGCTAGAAGTATACGATAGCATCATATGTTAGTATAGATCCTTTATACTAATACAATTCAACTAGGTGATGAGTATTCATACCTAGGACCAACGTATTACTTAATATCTAAATATTTGCTTATACGTATTTAGATACAATCAATTATTTTCATGCGTGTCACGATTGTTACTTACGTTTGCTCATTTGACAAAAATATGTATCTATATATATATATATATATCTACATGTTTATATATTATCATGAGCACTTGGTGCTAACTTCAATAATATTTATGTATATTAGTATACATACAATCATACAAACACAATCATTCAAGTCGGACGCGTCGCTGTACGGTCGACACTTATTTGCAATAGCTAGTATGTCGTAGTACTACTAGCTCTACATTTCAACTATGCTCTCGAGCACTTCAGAAACGATGCCGCGGTATTGCAGCGGGCACAAAACGATACCACGGTAAAGTGGGTACAAAACGATGCCACGGTATTGCAGTGGGCACAATTTCAATCAGACAAGTCGTTGTACTTGTATCATTTTCAATCAGACAAGTCGTTGTACTTGTATCATTTTCAAGCAGACAAGTCGTTGTACTTGTATCATTTTCAATCAGACAAGTCGTTGTACTTGTAGCATTTTCAAACAAACAAGTCGTTGTAACTTGTATCAATTTAAGACAAACAAGTCTAAGTAACTTGTAACAATGCAACCAACCATATCGGGGTAATTGAACATTAAGTTAGACAAACAATTTCAATGGTAGACTTACAATTCAAACTAGTTAGGTATGAAATACCTAGATTAGACCTTTACACATTGGCGTTACAAACTTCAACGTATTACATATCAAAAATCACTGATTTTGGAAACAACTTTACAAAACATAAATTGTTTTATTACTTTATGTTTTCAACTAACCATCCTATGAACTCACCAGCTTTATAGCTGACCTGTTTTAGCATGTGTTCTCAGGTTGCCC
The DNA here is from genome assembly GCA_949592205.1 of Helichrysum umbraculigerum. Taxonomy (NCBI): domain Eukaryota; kingdom Viridiplantae; phylum Streptophyta; class Magnoliopsida; order Asterales; family Asteraceae; genus Helichrysum; species Helichrysum umbraculigerum. The sequence goes on from CATIUR010000003.1 coordinate 67,374,420, forward strand.
AGCAGGATTAGGATCGCTACAAGATCTTATTAGTTCGAGTCGCATATTTTCAACAATGGGGACAACTCCGCATCTACTTTAGTATTTTCAAATTATGTATTTGGAAATTATTATTAAACTCATAACGTTGTAAACGTTCTATTTTGGGAAATGTATAATTATTTTCAAACGTCTCATTTAGAGTCGTTCATTACGTATCTTATGCGGTGATATTTGATTTAGTGACACCCGACCCGACAGCTTCCGCAAATCGAAATTTGAGGGTGTCACAACTACCTTCGGTCGTTACCGGCTTCCATGCATTTGTACTTTGCTCGAAAGCATTTCCAGCACTATACCAAGTAAACAGTCTTATAGGGGCCGTCATATTATTTCACGACACTTTTAAAGTCATCCCACAAATATATACGCTAACTACATCACAACAAATACAATAGTAATCTACTCGCTAATCATGGCATAAACGATCTCTAGCATAATTAAAGTATACATATTTAATTAGGATAGAAAAGGATAGAAATAACCGAGATTAATATGCGAGGAGGAATAGACTTGAATTAATAAGAGTATCTCCAAGCGTACACCAAAGATTACAAATACGTTCCTCACCAAAGACTACAAGCACGTTCCTTGCTTCTATTCTAACTAGCCTAATACTATTTTAAAGTAAAAAAATAAAGAAAGAAAGAAAAGCTAGAAGCTAGAAAGAAAGTGTATTTTCCAAAGTGTGGAAAGTATGGTGCCTAGGTGCATTTTGCAAATGAGCCTCATGCCTCCTATTTATAGGAGAGTTTTGGTGCATTTTAGCAAATGGAGGCACACATTAGAAAAAGGTAGAAAAGGTGGTGCACCGGGTACAAAAAAGGGCGTAAAGGTGGTGCATCGGGTACGGAAAAGCGCGTAAAGGTGGTGCACCTGGTACGGAAAAGCGCGTAAAGATCTAGCACCGGGTACGCGAAAGGACCAAAAAGCAAAAACGAGACCGGGGACAGGCAGCCGGTGGCGGTGGGGTGGCTAGCCGGCGGCGGCTGGCACTCCCCCGCCCTGGTTCGTCGCCTGTTACCTCGTTTCTCGATTCGCGCGTGTTTTCTTCGTTATGCTTCCGTTTGCATCGATTCTTTTTTTTGTTGGATTCGTTTTTCAAAAACGAAGATTTTGATGAAAAGATATCCCAAAAATATATCTTTGAACTTTAGATGTGTCGTACGAATCATTTGGATCTTCCGGCGTACGTAGAATCTTCATTCTTCGTCCGTTTTTGTTGATTCTTCTTCTGTTGGATTCGTAATTTGAAAATGAACATCTTGGTTGAGATGGATGTTAATGATGGGCACTTTTGTCTTGAAATCTCGTTTTGATGCCTTGAATCTTCAAACGTGAGTGGAATCTTCGTTTTTCATCCGTTTTGCTAAATTTTCATCGTGCAACTTTGTTTTGACCATCTTGGCATAATACTATTGATTTGAAATGTTTTTGAGTTAAAGTGCCAAGAATCGTTCCAGAATGAGAGAGATATAGGTAGTAAAAACGTGACTTTTTACGTGATATCAAGTATCCTACACTTAGAACTTTGCTTGTCCTCAAGCAAACTAAAATTTCAACATGGTTAAAGATAAGAAGATAATGAAAAATTTTAAGGCGGAAATTTTTACTAAGAGGTTTTGGGAAAGTAAAATACTTGTTCTTTGAAAAGGAAGGATTGTAATCTTTAGGAGCATGCTTCTGATCTTTGATCTTAGATACATGACTAGCCGATCCTCTCAAGGTGGTCACTCTAATCACTCAAAGTGTTTAGGGTCTCCTATTCTATTTTATCAATCACTCAGAACGCCAGTCATGTATCGTTTATCGTCATAGGCTTGATCGAGAATCAAATCGTTACCTCTTAGGTGGGCGTGAAGTCGATCTAGCCACAATCATTCTAAGGGAAGTGATGTAGGGTTTTTGGAGTGGAGTGTTGGTGGTATGAGAGGGGGTTGTGTTGGTTTTTCATAGGTTTTCTTTTTTGTGAAGCGGAAAGCTGAAATTTTTGAATTTTCAGGAGGATTGACGCCTTTTCTTCTTTTGGGAGGAGTCTTTTTCTCCATTTTGCTTTCTTTTTTTTTCTTCGAATTTTCTTGGATATTTTTCTTTCTTTGACGTCATATCCTTTTAACTTCTCTTCTTTCATCTTTGGAACTTCTTATGAATTTTGAGGGATGCTTTTGAGTAGGTAAGGGTTAACGTATTTATTTTTGGGTGTATGGATGGGTTTAAGAATGATGTGATTCGATCTCCTTTTTGACTCACCAGTTCGGATTCGAAATGCATAACAAGAGCAAGTTCTGATTATAAACGCATACATCGGCACATTCAAGAATCGAAAAAGTGAAGCATTAAAAGTGAATGCTTTTCATATGGCTCAAGAAACCTCACGAATCAAAAGTTGGGTTGTTGTGTAACACCCGGTCAAAAAGTCAAATTTCGCGCCGATTTTAAACTTTGAATAATTTCATTTTATAGTTCAAGTGAAATATTTTTATTAAAAATATTTACAAAATAACATAAACAAAATTATAGATTTAAAGTAATAAATCTACATTTTAATCAGGTATAAAATCACGGACATTTTGTACTGTGGTTGGAGACCACAGTACACGAGTTAGGGATCTGAGTTCAAATAAAAACCCAAATCCCTCCCCTTTTCCACCCCATTCTCATCCTCTCACTATTCTCTCTCTTCTCTAACTTTTCTCTCATCTCTCTCTCTAACACCACACCACCGCCACCTAAATCCGCCATTTAACACCACTAAACGACCTCCAATCTCGAAGCTCCTTTAGAGAAAAACGATCACCGCGCAACGATCTACAATCCTATCTTTTCGGATTCTCCTCGCGCGGATTTGTAAGTTTCCGACAATTCTCGAAATCTCTCAAAACTTTGTTATTTTGCTTGTTTGCGGTTTAGATAAGCTTAAAATACTTAATTATGGGTTGGGTAAAAGAATCAGACTCAACGGAGGCCGGAAAACTCGTTTTCGGCTCAAACTCCGGCGATCAGTTCGCTACGTCGCAGGGACCAAAAACAGTGCTGCGACGTCGCAGTTAACGTCGCAGCCAACGTCGCACAAAACCTCAACGTCGCATATAGCGACGTAGCCCATAACGTCGCATTGACTTGCGAATGTCTGTTGGGACATAGAGTGTGACAACAGATCTAGCTTGAAATAGGACTAGTGTAATTATTATTGGGTTTGTATATTGGTTTGGATTTGTAAAAGAATATTTTTTTTGTTAGTGATATTCGTTAAACATATTGTTTTGTTAAGTTAGACGAATGTTTAAAGACGAAATAAATAATAGACGTTTAATGCGAGGCGAGTCGAGATCTCAGGTCGCAGCGAGTTGAGCTGTGAGATGAGATCTGAATTCGCGAGGCATTAGTCTGGCGAGCCGAGTCACTGGGCTGACTTGGGCTGCGAGTTGGACCGAACTCTCAGGCCCAGCCGAGCCGAGCCGAGATAAAATATAAAAGGTTTTTCAATCGTGAAAAACCTTAACACTTTTGATACTTTTACATTCTGCGATTCCAGCAAACCAGAGAAAACAAAACCTACGGCTAGGCTTTGACGTTTTATCGTTTAAAGTTAAGCTTTAATATACGCAATTACGAACATATTCGTTGTTAGTAAGATAACACAGTATTGAGGGATTCCGCACCTTAATACTACAGATAACGAAGTTATCGATCCTAAAACTAGGGGACTTACATCTGGTATCAGAGCTTTCGGGCTAAATACGAGTGTGTTCATAAGTTTTGGTGTTATTGCGTTTTTGATTCGGGTCGTTTTTACGTGCGTTTTTGCAATACTAACGATCAAAATCATTCTCTGGACATTTTAGGGTTTGTTTACGGTCGAAATTTTAAGTTTCAGTCGTAAAAATACCTTAAAAATTCGTTTTCGGGTTTAACAGCCGTTTCGCGAGTCGAGATTAGGGTTCCAGCGTCGCCTGCGAACCGAGTTGAACTAGCGAGTCGAACTAAGGCTTGCGAGTCGAACCGAGATCCCTCGCGAATCGACATCACTTGAGAATCGACATCTTTTAGCAATCCGAACTGAGGCTTGCGAATCGACGAATTCTGCGAGTCGAGCTGAGATTGCGAGTTGAGCTGAGTCTTGCGAGTCGAGTTTTCTGAATTTGCTGAAACAGTTTAATTTTACGTTTTAAGATGTCTGACTTAAGTAAAATGATCGAAATGGACCACGAGGTGGGAAAGTCAAACGTTCCACCTAAGTTGTTAAGAATCGAGGATTACTACAATTGGAAGGACAGATTTGAATCTTACTGTAGATTCCATGACCTGTCAATCTGGATGTGTATCAAGAGTGGATACACCCCGCCTACTCAAACTGTTCAAAATGCTACTGTGGTTCTTACCTATGCGAACATGAGTGATCAAGAGAAGGAAGCTTACAGAAATGAAAATAAATCACATTCTTGCATAAAGATGTGTCTTCCTAAAGAGATTGCTCATCAACTGAAATCCTTTCATACTGCTAGAACGCTCTGGGAAGCTCTAGAGAAAAGAGGTGAAGGAAGTCCACAGGTGAGAGCTGGCAAGAGGAGTCTTCTTAAAAAGCAGTTTACTATGTTTAAAGCTTTAAAAGGAGAAGATCTTGATGCCTATGTCACGCGTTTCTACCATCTGCTAAGTGAATTAGAATACCATGAGATTGTTGAAGAAGAAGTATCTAAAACCGACAAGTTTCTTGAGGGTTTGCCTTCTAAATGGGAAATGTATGGTGTTATGATTAAGGATAACGAAACTAGGTATTCTACTATGACCTTAGAGCAAGTCATTGACAAGCTGAAAGGTTATGATTTCTCCAAGAAGTCAAGAGATAGTGATTCTGATCAGGTTCAGAACCCTGGATTGTATCATGGAAAGTCAAGTCTTTCGACTGCGTCATCTAGTTCGACCACTGCACTGTTAGTTGGTGATACTAGTGAAAATGGAGAACTGATTACTGAAGATCTGTGTTTTATTTCCTCCTCTGGTGATGAGACAAAGGGAAAGAATTCTGAGAAGTCACCTCAAGAGCATCAGAAGATGCCGATGAGTGTGAAATCTGCTGAACAGCAACTATCTGTTCTTGCTTCCTTTGTGGCATCATATGAGAACTACATAGAGGGAAAGATCAATGATCCTATTCTGTTTGATGAGGATTATGAGCAGATAGATTCTGATTATCTTGAGGAATTGGAGCTTCAAGATCAACTTGCGTTGATTTCTAGAAAGGTGAAGAATTTCCTCAAGAGAACTGGTAGAAAAGTGTTGGGCAATAGATCAGGGTTTGATAAAACCAAGGTCAGATGCTTTAACTGTCAGGGTATTGGTCATTTTGCTAGAGAATGCCAAAGACCTAAAGTAGAAGCACAAGGAAAACAAGGTTCGGGAAGTACTCTTGCTTCCATAGCCTTAGTTGTGAAGCAGTTGGATGGCTCTTATGATTGGCAAGCTCATTCTGATGAAGCTTTGATGGCCGAGATCGAAGAAACAATTGATGGATCAGTTTCCTACATGCCCACTGATATGGAACAGAGAGTAGAGGTGCCTGAGTCTGAAGTGAAGGCAAGTGATGATGACGTGCTATATATGGATTCAGTTCCAGATATGAGTCCTGAGGAATTCGTGGCACGCATGGCTGAATTACAAACTGACAAGAAGAAGGTATGTTTAGATATTCTTAATTTTGCTGATGTTTGTTACTTAGTTACTGATTTACAATCTCAGAATAGTGTCTTAACTGTGTCAAATAGCAATTTGTCATCACAATTAAATATGGATAAGGAATCCTATAAGACTGTTAGATCTGAACTTGATCAAGCTATTATGGATATTCGTAGATTAAGTGATGATAAACAGGTCTTAAAAGATAAAATTAAGTCTGATGCTTCGGATAGAACAAAACTTAGAGATACCATAAGTGAAAAATCTGTTGTCATAGATGGTCTCTATATGAATATCAAAGACTTAAATGAGACAATTGCTAGTAAGGATCAGGAAATAGTGAACCTTAACTTAAGGTTAATTGAGCAAAACCGTAAACTTGAGAACTATAGGACATCTCAAATGAATAAAATGTTAGATGCTCAACGTAGTGTAAAGGACAAGACTGGGTTAGGTTACAATGATGTATCCCCACCTTTTAATGCCAATTACACTCTTATTCCTGAAGATTCTGAGATGACTGAAGTTAATCCTGAGATTTCAGTAGCTGATAAACCTGAACAGTCAGAGGCACAGAAAGATGTTATTAAGAACATATCATTAGGTAATAGCAAGGCTTCTCAGTTCACCAAAATACAGTTTGTATCGGGTGAAGTGATTAACGATGCTAAGACTGATGATAAAGTTGATAAGGAACAGCTTAAACCTTTAGTGCCTAAGACTCCGGATGAGAAAGCAAAAGTGAGTAAATCACGCAAGCAGATGTCATGTTTCAAGTGTCGCCAAAAGGGACACGTGGCTTCGTGTTGTCCTAACAAAAAGTCTGAAACACCACATAAGCTTGTGATTGATGAAAAGACACAGACCAACTCTAGTATGACTGTAGATGGGTTAGATGTCAAACCTAAGTTAGGTAATAAACCTGTTAACATTCTTAAAAGAGATGGTAAGCATAGTGTCTCCCCACCTAAACCTAAACCGCCATATACTCAAAGTGATAATTCTGTCCATAAGTATAGGGATGTGACTCCGTCGAGGTTTAGAACTTAAAGTAGAGGCCATATTCATTATGAGAGTGGTACTACTTCACGATCACATGAGTTTAATTATAATTATCATAATAGAGCTCATAATTATATGCCTAAGAGGTTCTCCTCAAATTCACCTCTTAAGGCTGATCGTCCACAAACTCAAGCTACTTCGAAAGTGACCAAAGCTCCTGATGGGAAGGATGGTTATTTTAAAGAGCTTAAGTTTGTTGATGATAAGGGACAAACCAAGACCGTAATGGCTTGGGTCCCTCTTGATAACTGATCGTATTTTGTGTTATGTGCAGGAGCATGCTGTGAACAAGGACAGCTGGTGGTATGTAGACAGTGGATGCTCAAGGCACATGACCGGAGAAAGAAGTCTGTTGAAGGACTTCAAGGATAGTCTCAAGCAAAAAGTAAATTTTGCAGGAGATAAAGGAGGAATAATTTCGGGAAAAGGAAAAGTTTCAAATGGAACTTTGACTCTTGAGGATGTGAACTATGTTGAAGAACTAACTCACAACCTAGTGAGTGTTTCCCAAGTCTGTGATAAAGGTCACCCAGTTTATTTTAATGAAAAGGAGGCCTTAGTCCTGAAGCCAGGTTTTAAAATTCCTGATGAATGGATATTGATGAGGGCGCCAAGGAAGAAGAACATCTATGCTATCAACATGGGTGTTCCTAACTCTTCAATGGTGTCTACATGTTTATTATCCAAGGCTTCGGAAACAGACACATTGTTATGGCATAGGAGAATGGCACACCTGAACTGGAGAAAGATGAATTATATAACCAAAAATGGTTTGGTTCTAGGTGTACCACAAAAACGTTTCGAGTCTGAGGATAAGTGTGTTCCTTGCATGAAAGGAAAGCAGCACAAGAAACCACACAGACCTAAGACTGAAAACTCTATCTCCTCGCCATTTGAGTTGCTACATATGGATCTCTTCGGCCCTATAAGCAAGAGAAGTATAGGTGGCAAATGGTACTGTTTGGTTGTCACAGATGATTATTCTAGATTCTCATGGGTATTCTTTTTGGGATCAAAGGATGAGACTCCTGGAATTCTAATTGAATTCTTTGATCTAGTAGAGAATGTCTATAAAAAGAGAGTTAAGCGTATTCATAGTGACAATGGAACAGAATTCAAGAATTCAACGTTGAATATCTATTGCTTAAGCAAAGGGATATTACATCAATTCAGTGCACCTTATGAACCTCAACAGAATGGTGTTGCTGAAAGGAAAAATAGGACGTTGATTGAAGCTATTAGGCTTACAAGTTGATCAAAAGAAGGATGGATTCTTTATTCATCAATCTAAATATACATATGAGCTATTAGAACGCTTCAAGATGGATGAAAGTAAGGTCTACAATACTCCAATTCCAGTCAATCATGGACTAGGTCCAGATACATCGAGTGATAGCGATGTGGATCCAACTCTTTATAGAGCCATGATCGGATCACTAATGTATCTTACAGCCTCTAGGCCTGACATAATGTTTGCTGTTTGTTTATGCGCAAGATATCAGGCTAATCCGAAAGAGTCACACATGCAAGCTGTTAAACGAATCTTTCATTACCTCAAAGGGAAACCTAAGCTGGGTCTTTGGTATCCGATTGATGGAGACTTAGATCTCGTAGCTTATACTGATTCGGATTATGGAGGATGCAATCAGAATAGGAAATCTACGACCGGAGGATGTCAATTCCTAGGAGTTAGATTAGTATCCTGGCAGTGCAAGAAGCAAACCTCGGTAGCCATTTCTACATGTGAAGCTGAGTATGTTGCAGCTGGCAGCTGTTGCTCACAAGTTCTTTGGATTCAACAGCAACTGCGGGATTACGGGTTAAATATAACCAATACTCCTATGATGATTGATAACGAATCTACTATGTCTATCACCAATAATCCTGTGAAGCACAGTAAAACTAAGCATATTGATATTCGACATCATTTTATTAGAGATTGTGCTGAAAAGAAATTGATAAAGTTAGTTAAGGTTCCATCATTGGATAACTTAGCAGACTTATACACAAAGGCGTTCGACAGAGCAAGATTTGAGACGTTGGTTCAACTAAACGGAATGAGAAATCCAGAGTGATTAGTCTTCCAAGGGTATTTTTGTAATAGTTAGTATTTATGTGTTCATTAAAAAAAAAAAAAAAAAAAGGCGTATGGCATTCATTTGCTTGTTACCTAAGGGGAATCGCCTTCATTTAAGTTTTTATTTGCAAAAACTAAGGGAAATGATAGTATATTAGGAGAATAAGCTTCACAATAATAAGCTTAAGTCCTAAGTATGATATGGTAGTAGGTTCAAATAAAGTTGCTTTAGAACTACAGCTGTTCTATCAGGTATGTGTTTATATTTATTTGATTATACACCTATATCCACAAGTTGTAATTTGTCTATTTTTATTAAATCTTTAGATGGCTTCATCATATGATGTACTGGTAGGCAAATTATATGAAATTTTCTAAGCCTTAAGAAGTTAATTAACTACTTGTTTATTATTTTGTGTTACTATTCTATGATGTATGACATTAAGTCTTAATTGTTGAATGATGGTATTGCCATACACTGTTATTATACATATTAATTTGAATTGACAAATAGTAGCAATATGGGTATTAACTTAATTACTGGTAACTTTGTTGTACTAAGTACAGAACTGAAACCTTTAATTAAATTAATATTCTCAAATATATTTTTTGAATTATGCTAGAAGGGATCTTTTGTTATACTACGTACAGACTTAGATAACATAGCATATTCAAAGTATGTTTGATATTTGTCTAACCTTAAAAAGTTTCAAGTGTATGTTATATGTTTCGAAAAGATACATCATTTAGTAACCGCTACCTTGAAAATTTAATGATGCAGTGTTATGTGTTTTACTTGAATTCTTCAGTATGTCATATAATAGGAAGCACTTGATAATACTCATACTAACAATAAAGAGTTTGCTTAGAAAATTGAGTATAATTTGTTTATATGGATCATAATACTGGTAATCATTTTGAACTGTCTATAATTAAAATATTCACTTTATGTGAGTAATGCATTATTAATTATGCTATGTGGATAAAGGTAACTAAGATATAGTTTCATAAATATAAATGTATAAATGATAAATTTAGTTGTAATTTTACAGTAATTTATTTGAATTTCATGAGGTACGTATACTACCAATCTGTTTAGACTTTTAAATATATAATTAATTGCTTATTCTTTCTAATATTATCCCTAAGTAGATAAATTCTTATTCATTTTGTTTATGTATTTTATTTTGATCAAGTGTTTAATAAAATGGTACTTGATACCAATGGTTATGTAATTTTGTTTTATCTTATTTTAATTTTTGTATTAATTATGTTTACCCTTCGGAATTAAATTATACTGTATATTTTTGAGTTGAACAACGTGACAAATACAAGTGAAAATTAATTATAATTTAGACTTGTAAAATATCGGGTTTTTATTTATACTTAGCATTAAATTCGCATTTTTAATTGTTTCTGCGAGTTGGCATCAACTTGCGAGTCCACTTAAATCTCGCGAATCGGATATGTAGTATAAAGGGGGTCAAACGAGTCAAACCAACCCACCGAACCCACACATACTTCGCGAGTTCAGTAAAGCTTGCGAATCCGTCAAAAAGGCGAAACGAGGCGATTTATAGTTTTCGTTTGATTTCGATTTTACGAGTACGGGAACGAGTTTTTGAATCCGTAGATTATATTCAAGACTTCTTTGCGAACATTTTGAGGTATAAACCAACGGATTTTTCACAGTTTAAATTACTCGAAATCGAAGTTTTAATAAACTTAGGGTTTCGGTTTATAATTCGAACGATTCACGTATATTAAAGGACTATTAGAACACGAATCCTTGTGGTTTATGTTAAATGGATGTTAATAAACGTAAATCAATCGATAGAACATGTTAAAATCAACAGATGAATCGATTTTAATTGAACATTCGCGACGGTAGTTCATCGAACGAGTTGAAATTGTGAATCAACTCGCAGCGAGTTGACTAGCGAATCCATGAGATTAGCGAGTTCACTTCAATAGCTGCTTGATAAGTTTAGCGAGTTGACAACTTTAGCGAGTTGATAACTTTAGCGAGTTGATCAATGTAGCGAGTTGATGAGTATAGCGAGTTGATAAGCAAAACGAGTTGACCTCAACTCGTTAGGCAAGTTTATGCGAGTCAATAGTGATATAAATGTTAAGATTTTTTTAAGTAATAACTTTTATATAATTAATTAAATTAGACTTAAGACTTTTAGTTATAAGTTAAATTTTTATATACGACTTGAGACTATTTATGTAACAAGTTATATATAATTTCAATTTTAAACTAAGATGTTTGATGAATCTCGATTCATAATACGTAATAGTTTAAATATTTTTAATCGTGCATTAAATTATATCTGTTGTTTGTGTTTATTTTACAGATATGGCTAGAGCATTTGATAAGGGTCACAACGTTTTGGTTGATCTGAACCTTGAGGCCAAGCGGGCTGATAGGGTTGCTGATATTCTACGTTTTCTAGCACGATCACGGATTCGATACGTCATTACGGCCAATCCTCCTATTTCTCAGGCTATACTGAATGATTTCTGGACGGATATAGTATATGATGAATCTGTCAACCCGCCAGAGATTAGAGCTACAGTTAGTGGTCAGCCTGTTACATTTTCAGCTGGAAATCTCCGTGAGATTTTGCAGCTTGGTACAGTAGAACAGGAGAATGGGGATATTGAGTATCCTATAGATTTTATTGAGGGTGCTATCGGTCGTATGGGTTATAGCGGAGACAGACGCGGACGTCAGTTCCAGAAGCCTCTGGTCATTGGTCAGTGGAGGTTTCTTTGGCACGTGATGAATATAGTTTTCGCAGCGAAGAAAGGTGGCTTTGATGAATTGAGCCCTGCGATTCTATCAGCTGCACTGTCACTGGTTTATAATAAACCATACAGTTTTTGTGATTATATTTTTGGTGAGATTGCGAAACAGATATCGGGGTCTGTTAGATCAAGATTTTTGGTTTACCCGCGATTTTGCATGTTGATTATCCGTGCGCGTCTACCGGATTTGGCTATACCTGAACCACATCTAGTGGTTAATACGATTGACCATCGTGGGTATAACGCCATGTTCATGCAGACAGTTAGGAAGGAAGGAGTGGTGAAACCTGAAGTTAGACCACTTTTTGGATATATTATTGATCCGAACTACGTTGCACCGCCAAATCATGGGTGGTTAGATGTTGCTCCTGCTGAGGCTGATGTTGTACCTGAACCTGTAGCTGAGGAAGCTCAACCTGAAGATCCACAAGGGCTCCTTGAGGATGTTCTTATTCAGGTTGGTCAGGTTGATCAGCAGGTGAATCAAGATGTTGCTGCACAGGTTGTGCAAGAGGTTTTGGAGCAGAATGATGATGCGACAAATCCTTTGCTTCAAGATATTGAGAGTTATTTAGCACCACCTGAGGTAATTTTTTATTTACTTATGTAATAATATAGATGCTTAGTTGATAGATTGTTTTAATTAATCATAGATGCATAATATTATTATATAATGTTTCTGATATTAGATATTTAGTAAATTGGATATTATTTCTGATTTTAAAATATAAATATCATTACACGAACAGGATGAGCAGATACAGCTTGATAGATCAGTTGAAGTACCAACTGAGGTATTATATCTGATTAATCTTACATATATAGAACTTGTATGATAGAGCTTACGCTAATCATAAATGTTTAATATATATAAACTTTAGGATCCTGTTAGATCATCTATAGGTCGTGATGGTGAGACGGCTTCAGATGAAAATTCTGATAATACACCTTCTCCTCCTCCATCTGTTTCTGAAAGGAAGAGAAAAGGTAAGAGTATTCTGGAGGAAGGTACTGAGGAAGTTGATATTCCTTTGATGAAGCGTCCGAGAACGCTGACTATTCGAGAAGGTTAGTATTGATAATTAAAGTTAAATAATCTTAACTTGTTGTTTATCAGGAGTTGAACTGAGACAGTTAATTCTGTATACAGTTGCTCAGGATACACCGCAGGTAGAGATGGATGCACCGGTGGATACTGAATCGATATCTTTACCGCTTCAGGTATGAGATATAAGTTCTATAACTATGAGTGTTATGCAATTAATTAGAGTTTGAGACAGAGTAATCTGTAACAATAACTGATTTTAATTGTGTTTAACTTTACAGCATGAGGTTGCTGATCTAGTTCGTGGAGCTAATTTTCCGACGAACAAAGCAGCTAGATTTGCGACAAGTTTGCTTACGCAGGCTTTGTCTCAACCTCATACACCGCTTACCAGAGACTGGCATATTGAGTCTCTTACACCGCCTGGACCAAGAACGATACCTGTTACTCCAACGACTGATGCAGAAAGGATTACATCCTTAGAGTCGAGGATAAAGGATTTGGAGAAGCTTACTTCTCAGATTCCAGAGCTGGTGTCGAGCAATCTTCTTCTTTCTCAACAGATACTCAAGCAGAGTGAATCGTACAATCTGTTGATGAAGACTCATGAGACTTTACTTGCGGACTTCAACGTACAGAGACTGAAGTTATCTTCTTTAGAGATTCTGGTCTGGAGATCGCATTCAGGACAGTCTACTCAGGGGGAGATATTGGTATATCTGGAGTCTTGCAAAGAAGATGAGCTGAAGAGGAAGAGAGATTCTGACAAGGACGATGATCCCAATGCACCAAAAGGTGGTGAGCAGACTGGTCCTTCAAAGACTGGTGAGCAAGCTACTGTTCAGGGGGAGTCTGGTGCTGGTGCTAGTGGTTCTGGAGTGGATACAAGTGCAGAAAAGACTGTACCGGGTGATACTAAAGCTGGTAAGATAGCTTAGTATTATCTTAGTACTGTAATATTTGTAATAGTTTGTAGTGAACAATTGTAAACTTAATTATTGTGTAAATATATTTGGCTTAGGGTTATTATTATTTTAAGTAAAATATGTTTGGTAATTTAAGTTTATATAATTATGTTAAGATAAAATAGTGATCGAAAGACTTCCGACTCATTGAGTAGTCGAGCGGCGTGTTCCGATTAATATCGGCGGTCAAAATTTTATAATAACATATGCATTTTAGATTTGATTATGGACTTAAGACCGTAAGGTATATAAGTAATTAACAAGTTAAAAATGTATTCGTATTAACTAGACAAATGATATATAATTTAAAGGTTAACTTGATAATAATTTAGATCAATTAACGCTTGGAAATTATATAAGGTAATTAATAGTAAATTTAAATGTTTGGTGATTATACACAATGCATTAGAATTTAAAATTAATTAATATTTGTTAAGTAGACTTAAGAGATTTTGGATTGATTCAGGGTAATCAATAAAAGATTTTATAAGTTGTATGTAAATTGCGTTTATATGTTAGGTTAAAATATACAAAAGAATTAATAAAGAAATTCTTAGATTGGTTCAGGGAAATCAATGAAGAATTTGAATTATTAATATATTTGTATTTATGTTTTTCTCTAGGAATGGAAATGCTTAATCTATCTGATTCGGAAGATGATATTTTTGATGAGATAGATGAAGAGATTGATTATGATCTTGAGGATGGAGAATTTCAACCACCTACAGATTGGACTGCTGTACCTGAGAATGTGCAAGACATGGGTGTAGATCTAGATGCAAACATTGATGAACACCATGTGAGCCCATCTAGGACAGAAGTTGTTATTGAAAATGAACAAGGTCCAACAATTGTCGATATAGATGAAGATATTGATGATTCAACCTCTGATGAAGAAGAAGAAGTTCTTGTTCAAACCAAAAATCCTGCTGTTGTACTTAGGAAACTCCCAAAGAAAAAGAAGAAGATTGGAATTTCTGAAGTTGATGTTACGAAAAAGCGTGTACCACGTAAAGGGATTATTGGTTGGTACTTTGACTCAGAACTAAAGCTTTTTGCAATCAAAAGGTTTGACGGAGTTCAATATTTTGAAAGAAAGCTAGCAGTTTTTAGTTCTCTACCACGTTATGAAATACGTGATTTGGCTAGATTAGAGATTAAAAATCCAAGTCGTGATGATTATGCTGATCGTGTTGAAAGAATCATTAGACATGAGGTTGGTACGAATAAGTTTGTTCAGATTAAGCCAAGAAAGGGAAAAACTGTGAAGTTACAAGAGAGAAGTCAAAGAACAGGAAGAAGAAGAAGGAAGAAGATATATCCAGCTGTTAGATGCATACAGCAGATTCCACTGAAGACAATGCCACAAGATATTCTGGGTAATATGAAGAGATGGCATGTAGATTCAGGAACTGGAGAAGCTGTTATGATTGAAGCTGATGATGAGGTTGACGGTGGTGAAAGAGAAATCTTCAGAGTCTATGACCATCGACACCTAATGAACATGTCGAAGAAAGATTTGATTAAGTTGAATGAAAATAGAATCTTGACGACAGACGCATGGGGTGATTTGGTACGAGATTATCAGATGATGGTTAAGACGTGTATCAAGATGAAAATTTACGCAGGCAGTAAGATTTACAAATGAAGACCAAAGACAAGCGTGAAGATAAAGACGCTAGAGCTATTGTCAAGGGGGAGTCTGTTGGGACATAGAGTGTGACAACAGATCTAGCTTGAAATAGGACTAGTGTAATTATTATTGTGTTTGTATATTGGTTTGGATTTGTAAAAGAATATTTGTTTTGTTAGTGATATTCGTTAAACATATTGTTTTGTTAAGTTAGACGAATGTTTAAAGACGAAATAAATAATAGACGTTTAATACGAGGCGAGTCGAGATCTCAGGTCGCAGCGAGTTGAGCTGTGAGATGAGATCTGAATTCGCGAGGCATTAGTCTGGCGAGCCGAGTCACTGGGCTGATTTGGGCTGCGAGTTGGACCGAACTCTCAGGCCCAGCCGAGCCGAGCCGACATAAAATATAAAAGGTTTTTCAATCGTGAAAAACCTTAACACTTTTGATACTTTTACATTCTGCGATTCCAGCAAACCAGAGAAAACAAAACCTACGGCTAGGCTTTGACGTTTTATCGTTTAAAGTTAAGCTTTAATATACGCAATTACGAACATATTCGTTGTTAGTAAGATAACACCGTATTGAGGGATTCCACACCTTAATACTACAGATAACGAAGTTATCGATCCTAAAACTAGGGGACTTACAATGTCGCACATAGCGACGCAAGACCCTACGTCGCCTCTGACGTCGCATCTGACGTCGCAGAACCTTAAAAACCTATGTTTTTCACTAAGTATTGACAACCAAATTTTACCACTTGATTTTACCTGAATTTGGATTTCGAATGCATTTTCCTTAAAGCAAAGTAGTACCATTCGGACGACGCGCGTATCATCGTATCGCTAACAACTCACAGGTGAGTTCATCACCCCACTCTTTTACCGTTTTCCAACTGATTTCGGGGTGGGAATGCATACTCCTGTTTTACTACTATCAACTGTTCAAACCTTTACAAACGTTTTACTATAGTTTATGATAACGGTGCTAGACCGCGACAGCTACGAACCATTTGACCATACTTAGGAATATTAAGTATGACTGTGACAGTAACACCTAGAATTATATTACATATGATATCTAGGGAATAAACGCCTCACTACATCAGTGACTTGCTAAGTACTAATAATGATTAGTGAACTTATGAACACCAACTATAGGCACCGACTTGCTAGTTAGCATTGACTACTTTTACGAACTAGCGGATGACTTTGACTAAGTACTGTAAGTACTTCCTTACAGTTAAGTGACGTGTTAACGTACTTGAATTTACCATTACTACATACAAACTAGGTGACGTAGATACGTACCTAACAGGTGATTATGATTTTGCCCCTATACCTAGGTGACATTCCTACTTTTCGTAGTAAGATTACTACTGTGAATTACGTAACAACTTGAAGTACTGTGGAGTGCCTGTAACACTTTACTAGCCTTGGGCTAAACTTACTTACGGCATGTCGTGTACTGCCAAAACGATTACTTGCATCTCCCGCGGGAGAATAATGGACGCTGTCACTATATGTGAAGCAAAACGATGCCACGGTGGGTGGTACAAACACGGTACCAATGTGATTGGTATTACGGATTTACAAACGAGCTCACGATACCACGGTGGGTGGTACAACTTATTTGCGAGCTGGATTGCTCACGATACCACGGTGGGTGGTACAACCTACTTATGAGCTGGATGCTCATACTCAGCATGTGGATTCATGCTCTATCGTAGTCCTGCGGGACTGCACGGTTACTCATTTTAGCACATGGAATTATGCTTTACTTACATTCCGCAACGGACCTACGAATTATTACGGTCGGGGTCGTTGGCTCGATAACTGGTTAAATTACTTAAACATGGTCCTGCGGGACATAACTTGACATTTCCTTTGGGGGATAACCCATTACTATCACTGTAGGTGATTACTAGATACTTACGAGTCGGAGACTCGGGAAATTACGAGCTTTTGCTCACTTGACCGTAATTACAAACCGTACCGATATGACAATACTACGAATTAGATAACTTGATCACGTTGCCGGGGTGCAACCTTTCATGCCAGGTGGCACTGTAACTTACTAGTACCCGTAGTACTAACACTTGAAACCGTTCAAACTATCCGTACCGTATTGCTGGGGAGCAATACAGACCATCTAAGGACTTCCTTGCTTGATTGTTTTCAATTAGTAGCACGACAGATAGTCACCTTACGCTACTCTCGTATACATATTGCCAGGTGGCAATATCTTACCTGGTAACATACATGCTTGGGATTTGTCCCCTTTGCTTGACTAGAAACCTATTGATTAGGTTCACCTGCTTACCATAAATTACTTTTAACTGCCTCGAGAGGCAACGGTTGTTATTTAAACTGCTAAACTTGATTGATATTTCTGAATGAAATATTTATTACTTGGACTACTTGTTTTACAAACTACTTGTGAACTCACCAGCTTTCCAGCTGACGTTTTAGTGTGCATTCTCAGGTACACGACAATAGTAGGATTGGTCTACAGGATTCTAGCTCGAGTCGCATGTTTTCAGCTTCCAAGACTTTTTATTGCATTTACTTCAGTACTAGTAGGATGTAATACTACTTTTATGCGAACTCGCAACTTGTAAACACTTTAATTTCAGAAATGTATAACTATTTTCAAACGTCTCATTTAGAGTCGTTCATTATGTATCTTATGCTGTGATATTTGATTTGGTAACACCCGACCCGATCGCTTCCGCAACTCGAAATTTGAGGGTGTTACAGATTGGTATCAGAGCCTAAGGTTGTAGTGAACTAGGTTGCATTTAGTGGACCTAGACTATGACCATTAGGCAGTATTCCTCATTAGGTATGACTAGTTCAGGGATTGCATCATACGAATTTAATTTAACATAGCGTAGCTAACTATGTACAATTAAAGGAAGATGATGTAAGATCTGAAAGGGGTTATATTGAAAGGGGATGCAGTAGTTGACTCTGATTGGTATTTGCTAGACACTCTAGGCTATTATATGTACTGTAGGTATGTATGAATAGGCCTTACGTGTATACTATTTCTGCATATCTATATACAGGTAGGTATGATTATACCTGACATGATTCCGCTATACAACTAACACACATTTTCGAAGCGGCATATCGCCAACTTCCCAACCTTCACGACTTGATCTCAAAACTTTGACCAGGTTGGTCACGACTGACTGATATTATGAGAGACGCTCGTAATGACAAATTCCACGAATTACTTTCGAACTTACTATCTGCCTGAGGGCCATACTTGGACAACATGTGGCACGTGGTGCTGCATCGTGCTTTGGGCACAATATTACTCCAGCATGTGGTGCTGCAACTACACAGTATGTTTATACTGCATTCGGCACGATGGTGCTACACTCACAGTACATGGGTACTGCAACTACGGTGCCGCGAGCACTACATTACGGCACATGGTGCTGCGTTTCATGGTACTTTTGTACTACAAATATAATACCTTACGGTGCTTCGGGCACTACATTTTGGCACGTTGTGCTACACCCAGGCTCGATGAGCTACTATTCAATATGCATGTGGACTGGTTATAGTTACATGTACGACTTATATATACATATACATTTACTTACCTGGGCACGAGATGCCACACCTAATTCTTTGCTACTGCGCACTTATACTTGTACAGTTACGTGTACCTCACATATGTATATACGACTACTCTACTGGACACGAGGCGTCCCATTCGATTTCTTTGCGTAGGAACACTCGCTATAGGCACTTGTACACTTATACGCATACACAATTACCTTAGTGGGCACGAAGTGCCACACCACAACTACTCAGGCATGTGATGCCTCATTCGATGAATACACTCTGATTTATTGGGGATTACATTTATAGTACTTTAGTACTACATTATAGTCTGATAGACTACGACGATACCATAGTTCTGGTCGAACTACATAAAATACACAACTACGTCGTTAGTACGGCTACCCTTTTAAAATTTCAAAGTCCGAGAGCTTTCATGCAGACACCTTAAGTGGTTTCTGGGTCATTATCACTTTTATATCCGTGGGCAATGGTGTAATACCGATTTACGTATACAACTGTAATAATCACAATCCCTGAATAAGGAATCTCACGACTGTTGTTTCATTCTTGTTTAAGAATCATGCCACGTGGACGACAAACGTACACTCAAACAGAACGCGACCAATACGCGGAGCAAAGAGTAGCTGAAGCTCTGGCTGCACAAAACCTAACGCGCCTCTGCACCTATAAAGAATTTCTGAACTGTAACCCGCCAATCCTTGTTGGTATCGAAGGGGCTGTCGGACTGATCCAATGGATTGAAAGGATGGAAGCTGTTTTCCGCATATGCAACTGCCCCGATGGATACAAAGTCAAATACTCCACCTACACTCTTCGAGATAATGCTATAACCTGGTGGAATGCTCACGCCCAAACCGTAGGGGTCGACACCGCCTATGAACTTTCTTGGGAAGAACTGAAACAACTGATGAGGGACGAATATTGTCCTAGCGAGGAACTACACCGACTTGAGAATGAACTCTGGCATCTTACCGTGAAAAACAACGATATCATGACCTATACCAATCGCTTTCACCGACTGGCACTCTTTTGCCCATCACTAGTAAACCCAGAAAGCAAACGAATCGAAAAATACATCGAAGGACTTCCAGCACAAATCGCGGACATGGTTATCTCCTCTAAACCCAACACTATTCGCGACGCCGTTCGCATGGCCCATAACCTCATGGCGCGGGTGGTTCAACGCGGGACCCCCACAACTGAAAACCACACACAAAGATGGAATGACGATTCCAGCCCTAGTCCTGATCCAACAAATCAACCCGAACCCTTGAAATCTTACCCTTCTGAATACAAAGGAAAGCTGGGCTATGCGGGGGATAAACTCTTCTGTCACAACTGTAAATGTCACCACTCTGGCCCTTGTGGTTCACCTTGCGAGAGATGCCAACGATTCGGACACCAAATTCGGGACTGTAGAGTTCCTGCAAATCCCAACGGACAACAAACGTGTTTCAAATGCAACACTCCAGGACATTTCAAGAAAGATTGCCCAAATCAGAAACGAAAAATTCTCATGATCAGCTCCGGAGGGACCGGACGAAACCGCAGCAATATCACGGGTATGTCCCTATTCGATACTGAACCTTCAAATTAAACACAACGTTTCGATCGACGGGAATGTCGATTCCAAAATAATATCAATTAAGCTAAACGTGAAAGCTAAAGTTTGCTTTCAGCAGACTATCCGACTGAACGAATTTCCAACAATAACGTAGGTGCACCTTCCCTCGTAACCAAACTTCTCAATTCTGGCTACACCGAACGGTACTTTTACTCATTAACATCGCTTTTAACCTACTTAATGCCAAGTGCATCATTGGGCTAGTTGACTTGGGCCCCGTAAAACTTAACTCTTGCTTTCAGCGGACTAAACAGACCGAACATTTACAAATCATCTGGTCCTAATAGGACAACTCACCGAACGGTCACGTTGTGACAACCATCTAGTCCCGAATGGGCTACAAGGTAAACGGTTCCCTAGTAACCACGACTTAAGCGTGTAAGCAACATAGTCCGAATGTGACTACAACGATAAATTGCGATACGGTCATCGGTTGACTGCTATCCAACCTCGTCATAGACACGTTATGTCTACAAGTTAATCGACAAACATCTCGTTCATACATTGCTCCCCAGACTCCACGCGACCACGACATCACTTTAAATTTCGGGACGAAATTTTCTTAACAAGGGGAGAATGTAACACCCAGTCAAAAAGTCAAATTTCGCGCCGATTTTAAACTTTGAATAATTTCATTTTATAGTTCAAGTGAAATATTTTTATTAAAAATATTTACAAAATAACATAAACAAAATTATAGATTTAAAGTAATAAATCTACATTTTAATCAGGTATAAAATCACGGACATTTTGTACTGTGGTTGGAGACCACAGTACACGAGTTAGGGATCTGAGTTCAAATAAAAACCCAAATCCCTCCCCATTTCCACCCCATTCTCATCCTCTCACTATTCTCTCTCTTCTCTAACTTTTCTCTCATCTCTCTCTAACACCACACCACCGCCACCTAAATCCGCCATTTAACACCACTAAACGACCTCCAATCTCGAAGCTCCTTTAGAGAAAAACGATCACCGCGCAACGATCTACAATCCTATCTTTTTGGATTCTCCTCGCGCGGATTTGTAAGTTTCCGACAATTCTCGAAATCTCTCAAAACTTTGTTATTTTGCTTGTTTGCGGTTTAGATAAGCTTAAAATACTTAATTATGGGTTGGGTAAAAGAATCAGACTCAACGGAGGCCGGAAAACTCGTTTTCAGCTCAAACTCCGGCGATCAGTTCGCTACGTCGCAGGGACCAAAAACAGTGCTGCGACGTCGCAGTTAACGTCGCAGCCAACGTCGCACAAAACCTCAACGTCGCATATAGCGACGTAGCCCATAACGTCGCATTGACTTGCGAATGTCGCACATAGCGACGCAAGACCCTACGTCGCCTCTGACGTCGCAGCTGACGTCGCATCTGACGTCGCAGAACCTTAAAAACCTATGTTTTTCACTAAGTATTGACAACCAAATTTTACCACTTGATTTTACCCGAATTTGGATTTCGAATGCATTTTCTTTAAAGCAAAGTAGTAGAAATAAAAATTTTCCAAGCTGACCTGGCAGCTCGACCCCAGCCAGGGACTCTACCCCTTGGACCCCGCCAAGGGTTGCCACCCCTTGGACCCCGCTACCAGGGGCGCTGCCCCCGGACCCCCGTACACCATTCCCAGACTTCAACAACAAATGCATACATGAACAACTCGCTTAGAAAAACTGATTTGTCTCATACTTATATAACCTCACGTGCTTAGGACACTAGAAGGTTACCATTCGGACGACGCGCGTATCATCGTATCGCTAACAACTCACAGGTGAGTTCATCACCCCACTCTTTTACCGTTTTCCAACTGATTTCGGGGTGGGAATGCATACTCCTGTTTTACTACTATCAACTGTTCAAACCTTTACAAACGTTTTACTATAGTTTATGGTAACGGTGCTAGACCGCGACATCTACGAACCATTTGACCATACTTAGGAATATTAAGTATGACTGTGACAGTAACACCTAGAATTATATTACATATGATATCTAGGGAATAAACGCCTCACTACATCAGTGACTTGCTAAGTACTAATAATGATTAGTGAACTTATGAACACCAACTATAGGCACCGACTTGCTAGTTAGCATTGACTACTTTTACGAACTAGCGGATGACTTTGACTAAGTACTGTAAGTACTTCCTTACAGTTAAGTGACGTGTTAACGTACTTGACTTTACCATTACTACATACAAACTAGGTGACGTAGATACGTACCTAACAGGTGATTATGATTTTGCCCCTATACCTAGGTGACATTCCTACTTTTCGTAGTAAGATTACTACTGTGAATTACGTAACAACTTGAAGTACTGTGGAGTGCCTGTAACACTTTACTAGCCTTGGGCTAAACTTACTTACGGCATGTCGTGTACTGCCAAAACGATTACTTGCATCTCCCGCGGGAGAATAATGGACGCTGTCACTATATGTGAAGCAAAACGATGCCACGGTGGGTGGTACAAACACGGTACCAATGTGATTGGTATTACGGATTTACAAACGAGCTCACGATACCACGGTGGGTGGTACAACTTATTTGCGAGCTGGATTGCTCACGATACCACGGTGGGTGGTACAACCTACTTACGAGCTGGATGCTCATACTCAGCATGTGGATTCATGCTCTATCGTAGTCCTGCGGGACTGCACGGTTACTCATTTCAGCACATGGAATTATGCTTTACTTACATTCAGCAACGGACCTACGAATTATTACGGTCGGGGTCGTTGGCTCGATAACTGGTTAAATTACTTAAACATGGTCCTGCGGGACATAACTTGACATTTCCTTTGGGGGATAACCCATTACCATCACTGTAGGTGATTACTAGATACTTACGAGTCGGAGACTCGGGAAATTACGAGCTTTTGCTCACTTGACCGTAATTACAAACCGTACCGATATGACAATACTACGAATTAGATAACTTGATCACGTTGCCGGGGTGCAACCTTTCATGCCAGGTGGCACTGTAACTTACTAGTACCCGTAGTACTAACACTTGAAACCGTTCAAATTATCCGTACCGTATTGCCGGGGAGCAATACAGACCATCTAAGGACTTCCTTGCTTGATTGTTTTCGATTAGTAGCACGACAGATAGTCACCTTACGCTACTCTCGTATACATATTGCCAGGTGGCAATATCTTACCTGATAACATACATGCTGGGGATTTGTCCCCTTTGCTTGACTAGAAACCTATTGATTAGGTTCACCTGCTTACCATAAATTACTTTTAACTGCCTCGAGAGGCAACGGTTGTTATTTAAACTGCTAAACTTGATTGATATTTCTGAATGAAATATTTATTGCTTGGACTACTTGTTTTACAAACTACTTGTGAACTCACCAGCTTTCCAGCTGACGTTTTAGTGTGCATTCTCAGGTACACGACAATAGTAGGATTGGTCTACAGGATTCTAGCTCGAGTCGCATGTTTTCAGCTTCCAAGACTTTTTATTGCATTTACTTCAGTACTAGTAGGATGTAATACTACTTTTATGCGAACTCGCAACTTGTAAACACTTTAATTTCAGAAATGTATAACTATTTTCAAACGTCTCATTTAGAGTCGTTCATTATGTATCTTATGCTGTGATATTTGATTTGGTAACACCCGACCCGATCGCTTCCGCAACTCGAAATTTGAGGGTGTTACATGTTGTGTGCTTAGTCATGCGATGCTCTTTATGGGATTACTAAACTAATTTTTCAGAAGAATCTGTATTTTATTTGTCCTTCTTCCCCAAAGTAAATCATTCTTCGTCTAAAATTTTTCATTTTCAACATATTTTTAACTCAATTTTGAAAATTTTGTTTACTTTTTGGAGAAGCAGGGTCTTATATAGAGCAACGATTTTAGAATCAAGCATATACCATTATCCATTTAACAGTAGTGCAACTACTGCTATCCCACACTTAAAGGGATATCGTCCTCGATGTTATACTAAGCTTTGAATGGGGTAAAATCCCACACTTAGGGTTTGAAACATCTAAGTCGCATTCTTTCAGTGTGTGTTGGGTTTGAATCCCACACTTAGTGATAAGCATATTGGATATGGTATATTTAAAACGAATGAAAGAGACGGTATAGAAGTACTCCCCGGTAGTTGCAGTGTTCCTTGGTTTGCATTTGCCGGCTCCGTCTTGTTTGGTGCATTCTTGATCAAGTCTTCTTGTGATTGGTCTCGTAGGTGTGAACACGTCGGATCTACGATTCTTCGGGTGTTGATGCTTCCTTGCAGGCTGGAGCATGCTTCGTATGATCCGAGTGTGAAAGATAGTCGCAGATTTCATCACTTCTTGGAAAGTAAAATTGCAGAAATGTAAAAACACGGGTTGCCTCCCGAGAAGCGGTCTTTTAAAGTCGAGAACTCGACTTAGTCATTTCTTCAGATGTGGCTGAATGCTTCCCTGGTGCTGGAGTGGTTACCGTGGTTCCTAGGTAAGCTGTAGCATGGAGGGAAGTATTGCAGGAATTGCTCTATCATTTCGGCAATGAGAGTTGGTGGAGTGGTGGATTCCATTCTGAAGCTTTTGAAGTCATCAGTAGCTATCCTGTCTAGGACTGCCATCCCATAGCTGATGTATCGAACTACCCTGGTGACTGGTCCGTTAGGGTCAATTCGGGTGCAGGTGTAGGTTCGAACAATTTCACGCTGGGGTGGTTTTGACCTATCGAGGCAATTAGGGCCATGAGTTGAGTCTTCACTTCTTGAAAGTCTTCAGCTAAAGGGTCTCCTCCAAAGGATTTGGTTGCTTAGCATACTTGTCGAATGAGTTGATGTTGTTCACAGTTGAAGGGAAAGTCTGAGTCTGTGAAGATATAGATTAGCTTGCTGAATATTTCGCGATATCCATCACGATAAACATTAAGCTCTTCATCTTCTTCAGTGTACATTCCGCGTAGTCGAGTTGTCACGTAAGTTGCTAGATTAGCTTGCTGAATATTTCGCGATATCCATCACGATAAACATTAAGCTCTTCATCTTCTTCAGTGTACATTCCGCGTAGTCGAGTTGACAGAAGACCATGTATGGCCGGGTGTATCAAGCATTTATCAGGTCCGCATTTCCATATTCGCACCAACAGATGGAGTTTCTCCAAAATTTCAGACACAACATGAATTATGCTATTGGGAAACCTAAAAACGAAGTAGATGTTCAGCTAATGGCGGATCTCAAAGGACTTCTAGATTCTATGGCCAATAATGATCACATTGACGAGTCCTCACCACACAGGTTTTTCATCAGCTGCACTATCGAGCATCACGCCCAGATAATCGTCGAAAAGTTAGAACACGTCAATTCAGACAAGAGAGCACGAGCCATCCCTTCTTCTGTTCCAGAAGGTTTGACGGTTAACGTTACAAATTTCGTCTCTGAACGACTTAAAGACATTTTTGGTTCTATCCTATGGGAGCAGCTGTAACACCCCCAAATTTGTTGAGCGGAAGCATTTAGTTAAAGTATTGGGGTGTCACAATAATAAAGCATGCATACGTATCAGAGCTTATGATTACAACAGAACAATATATATTAAGATGCCCAAAAGAGTTAATTACAAAGTTTACGATTCATCGAATCGTATAAGTTAAAAGTAGTAAGTTTACAAAAGTAGATTTCTGAAATATGACTAAAACATTTCAGTTATACTAAAGAAATCCATATGTTTCCAAAAGTTGGCATCCTAAGCTTCAAGGGTCGCCTAATTCTCCATGTGTGTTGGCGATCTTACATGCGCAGCTAATTCCCTGAAAAACATAGTAAAAGTCAACAACTAGGTTGAGTGAATTCACAGGTTTTATGTTTACAAGTTCAGTTGTGATAAACCACTGTTGTTTATATCGTATCGTTGGGAATGTCACCCAAAAGTATAGTTCGTGAAACCAAATATGTTTCTAAATAGTTGTTTGTAGGAATGTTCGTATCCTAGTAGTTGTAGGAAATCAGTATCCTGTTTTTAAATATGTTCTGTAGGATTATACGTATCCTAATCGTGTATATGTTTCGTTGGGATGTTGCCCAAAATATAGTTCAGGTTATAGTAGGAATGTAAGTATCCTATTAGTCGTTCGTAGGTGTAACACTCCCCTAAGACCCGTATCTGGACCACGTACGGCAGTGTTACGATCCTAGTCGTTTGGTGGGTCCATGTTAGTAGGAAACCCATTGTTTTCAGTAGTGGTGCCCATGTCAAGTAGGGACTTTTGTATAGTATTGCCCATGTCAGGTAGGGACTTTTCAATAGTGTTGCCCATGTCAGGTAGGGACTTTTCGATAGTATTGCCCATGTCAAGTAGGGACTTTTCAATAGTGTTGCCCATGTCAAGTAGGGACTTTTCAGTAGTGTTGCCCATGTCAAGTAGGGACTTTTCAGTAGTGTTGCCCATGTCAAGTAGGGACTTTTAGTTACCCAGTCCGTTATATAAAGTGTTGCTGGTTATCCTCCAGCGTTCTCGAAAACGTGTTCATGCGTTTACAGCGTTGGCAGTATGAAAGTAATATGTAACACTTCCCCTAAGACCCGTATATGGACCACGTGCGGGCAGTATTACATATTAAGTTGAAATCGTCAGTTTGTTTATCAGTTTACTAGTTCCATGTACTCCACTTGTTTGAGTAAAATAGTATACAACCATGTTTGTATAAAAGTGTTTGACTATGTTTTCCACCCCTGTTCAAAGCAGTTAAAACAGTAAAAGTAGGGGCTGTGAACTCACCTGTTGAGTTTAAGTAGTTGTGCGAGTGCTAGCAAACCTAAGTCCAAGTACAGTCTGAAATCTCCTAACGTCCTAAACGTACGAGATTTAATAAGTATGTGGATGTCTAAACTAATCATCCATGCTAGTGTTTGTACAACCAAGTCACGTCCAAATCGTTTGTTTAATGTTTAAGTTTGTATTTCGTTGTTTGTGAAAATGTATACGATTCGTTGGTGATAGTTTGAAATCCTAATTTCGGTAAATTAAGTGTGTTTGTATTGTTTGTAAAGCTCGTGAATCGTATCGTATAAATATATGCGTTTCCGGTTAGTTCGACACTTAGTGAAAACTAGTTTTTAAACTTCCTGTTTTTAGCGACGCAAGGTGCGACGCTGGGTTGTTATGCGACGTAGTGTGCGACGTACGGGTCTACGTCGCATTCAGGTTTTGCGACGTCATGGGTTGCGTCGCATAGGCGACGTTCGCAATTTAATGCGACGGGACGGGTTACGTCGCAGTATGCGACGTTGTGAGATGTTCTGCGACGTAGGGCCTGACGTCGCATTTAGCCCAAGCCAGATGCGACGTAGCGGACTGTTCGACGAACAATTCGGGAAAAACGAGTTTTGGGTCGATTTCGGACGTTTTCGGTTATATGAAACACTAAAACATGTAAATCTAAGTATATTAAACACTAAATAGCTATTATAACTTTGAAATCTAAAGATTTGCGGGATTTGTCGGAAACTTACGAGTGTCGGATTTGAAATCCGAAAAGGTAGAAGCGTAGATCGGGATGCCGTGGTCGTTTTATTCCAAAGGAGCTATGTGATTCGGCGTCGTTTTAGTGTAGTTTTGTGGTGATTTGTGTGAAATTTGGGAGAGTTTAGAGAGAAGGAGGAGAAAAGAGAAAAGAAGAGAGAGAGAGATGAAATGAGAATGAAAGAAAGTTGGGAGGTGGGAGGTGGATTTTGTTCCACTTTCTCGCCTCCGTGTTTGCGTTCCGTGTTTGTTTACCCAATCGTTAAATGTTATGTTATTTTAACTATTATGTTTTTAATTACATTTTTCATTATTTTTAATTAGGATCTTTTTATGAAACCAAATTAATAAATTTTATAAGTTTCAAACTTTGTTTCATTTCAATTATACGAGTTGACGTTTTGATTTATGAAATGATATGTAAATATTATTGACATAATATTTAATTGTTTTCTACGTTATTTAATAATTTCGTTTTATTAAATAATTTTTGTTCACCAACAGTCGTATGTTTTTGTCGCGTTTGTTTTCAATTTGTTCAGTGCGTAATTACAACTAATTACGAATACGTAATACTACGCGTATTATCTAGTTGGGCTATGCTAGACTTACCTCTAGAATGTGTTGTGAATTCACTCAAGTAGGGAATTAGCCTAATAATGCAAGTGATTAACTTAATTAATCGTGTTTAAATTTGCGGGGTGTTACAGCAGCCCAGACAGCTATTCCACAATGGGTTACGTGAGGTTTACAACAGGATGATTAACATCTTCCTGAAACCAGAGCTCACTTATACCGACCATCAGAAACAGCTGATCCAAGGCATATTCAGATCCATTGAAGAGCTAGGGCAGGACATCAGCGATGCCACCCATGAGGACATCCACCTACGCTTCTTTGGATTTATGGACACCCTGCGGACAGATCGACCGGTGCGTGAGACGCTTGAGCACGATGGAGCCACCCTTGTGGACACTAATGGACCAATCTCCAAGGCAGTACAAGATGCTATAATGGATCTTTTATACTTGCAAAGGACTGCTGAGGAGCATTTCCATACCTATCCTCTTCATGTGGCAAGAATCCCGAACATCACAGAAGTCGTCACACGACATTTTATGAGATTCTACCCACAAACCCCAGGACACTTCCATTCCGCATCCCAAGTCCTGGGAGATCCTCTTCTGGCTGATCCAAGAGGAAAAGTCGAGCCCTCGACTCTAAATAGAAGCGCTTCTCGGGAGGCAACCCGTGCAATAAGTATCCTTAGTATTAGTATTAATAATATTAGTTTTTAAATTCCAAGAAGTGATATATCTCCGACTATCCTTCACACTTGGGTATCCAAATGCTTTCAAAACACCACTTCAGCTTTTACCACCTAATCCAGGAAAATAGGAATTAAATTTTAACAAGACATGTGTTTCGAGCATTTGAGGTACTTGCGTGCTACTTTCACGCATTATGCTCGAACTCGTTTAAAAACACATGACTTTAAAACTCGTTTTGAATTAAAAAAAAAACATCGTTTCGCATTCTGGATTTAGGCACTTTCGGTAAAAAACTATAATAAGAAGTCGGTAAAAATATACCCAACGTGTTCACACTTATGAGATATCTTCACAAGAGAGTGAAAGAAGTGTAAAGATGGAGGACAGGGCTGTTATTTGTAAGCTGCGCATGCTAAAGCCGAAAGATCTTCATGGAGCCACCGCTAAAGAAGAATTCCTGTCAAGATCTCCTCTTCAGCGCATCTTCCAGAATTCCATCCTTCCACCTTCGCTTCGATAGGGGAGTTCTCTCGTTCTCACTCTCGTTTTTTATATATGATTGTTAGCTTCAAATTCACATTAAAGTAGTCTATGCCATATCCCCAGCTTATTACTAATTGTGGGATTCCAGCCCAAAACAAACACTTGAGTAACATTTTCCGATATGTTCAAACTCTAAGTGTGGGATTTTTTTTCTCAAATCCCAACTCAAGAGAACATTAGGGACAATGTTCCTCTAAGTGTGTGATAGCGGTATAGAATACCTTAGGTTTGCTTGTTTCTTGTTTCCAAAAGCAAACTCAGAAAATGTTCCTCAAAATCATAAGCTTAACTTCGACAGTGGATATGTCACTCATTCAGTTGGCTTAATTTTCATAAAAACTCACTTTTGCTAAAAATTTTCAAAATTTTTTTGAGTCAAAATGTCTTAAGAATGAGCATTTTCATATATGAGTAGGGTATTTTGAAAATTAAGAGTAAATAAGATAGGAATTTCTTAGGTCTAAAATGATAATCTAAGAGGGGCATGGCATGGCTAGGCACAAACAAACCCAAAAACTTGCAGTGAGGTATCTTGAGCCAATATAAGCATTCATCTTTAATGCTTCACTATTCGTTTGTTTGAGTGTGCCGATGCATGCATCCGGAATTAGAACTTGCTCCTGGTATGCACTTCGAGACCACATTGGTAGAGTATCGTACGCGGTATAGGTGCAGTTAGATGACCTTGACATTCTGTTGGGTCAAAACTGTTTGTGTGTTAAAGTTGTTAATGATGAGAAGACAAAGAGTACAAGTGATTAAAACTGTTTTCGTTAAAGGTTAAAACTGTCTTCATAAAGCTACAACTGATAGAAATAATCTGAAGAGAAGACAAGTGTTACAACTGATTGAAGATTGATTTCAACTGATAGTTATGTGTGTGTAAGTAGTTGAAACTGCTTATGTGTCTGTAACTGTTAGTTATATATATAGCAGCTAACACTGATTATATATTTGTACCTAGTCTTATATTACAATTGAAGCAGTTACCACTGAATGTATAATAGTCACAACTGTTTACTTCAGAATGGTAGTTACAACTGTTTATGATTTTGTGATAAGTATGAGTCGGTTATGGAAGTTATTTTATTCCATATTCGTAGGAGATTGTGTAGGACTCTATGTGTTATAAATAGAGATCCTTTAGACCTAGATAGGTTAAGGTTTTTGCGCAGCTTCAAGGTTTTCTGTAACCCTAATACATTAAGTGTATTCGTCTTATATCATTAATAAGATTGAAGCTTTCGATATATTATTGTGTTCATCATATTAGTTTATATTCTGTGATCTTCTTAATATTATTGAGTGTGATTCCGCAACTTCTCAATAATACATTCAAGGCTTAGTATATACGATTGTTTATTAAGTTAAACAGGGACAAACAAAGTGGTATCAGAGCTTGTGAAGCTTTGAAGACAGGAAGATCTGGGATTATTCGTGTTACTATTTGAGATTTGGTTTTAAATTAAGTTTTGATTTCAATGGCTACTGAAGGGAATGAAGGAATTCAAGCAACTAAGATTCCAATGCTCAAACCTGATGAGTTTGACCTATGGAAGGTCAGAATCAGGCAATACATGCTTCTCACAGATTATCAGATGTGGGAAGTTGTTGTTAATGGTATACCAGTAATGCTTGATGGAGATGGTGTAAAGCAACCTAGACCACCACCAACATCAGATGCAGAAAGAAAAGTCAGATCTACAGAATACAAGGCTCTTAGCACACTGTTGCTATCTATCCCTAATGAACATCAAAGTAGATTTGATTCTTGTGAGGATCCCAAGGTACTAATGGAGGCTATTGAGAAGAGGTTTGGTGGTAATGACAACACCAAAAAGAATAAAAGATCTTTGTTAAAGCAACAATTTGAGAATTTTAGCCATGTGAAAACTGAAACTCTAACTCAAACCTTTGATAGGTTTACTAAATTAGTTGGAGAATTGGAAAATCACAAGGTTAAGATTGACAGAGAAGATCTAAACAGAAAGTTCTTAAGATCATTAGGTGATGAATGGACAATCTACACTGTTGGATTGAGGCAGAGTTCAGATATTGAGATCAAGGAATTAGAAAATATATACAATGATCTGAGGAACTTTGAGTCTGAGGTGGAAAGTAAGAAGCAAGCATCTGGGTATAGTCACAATGCTGCTTTTATGTCTATGGCTGGAACAAAAGCAGAGTCAAATCAAAAGGGCTCTACTTATGTTTCAGGAGGAGTAGGTTCATCATCTAACAGTTCTAATGATCACATTTTAGAATCTTTCTTTGCAAGTAATGTGAATTCTTCACTTACTAATGAAGATTTGGAACAGTTTGATGGTGATGATCTTGAGGAGATGGACATTAAGTGGCAAATTGCCTTAATTACTCAGAGAGCAAAAAGGTTCATGCAGAGGACTGGTAGGAACAACTTTGCATACAAGAGGAATGATGCAAATTGGTTTGATAAGAGCAAGATTGAGTGTTTCAACTGTCACAAGATGGGATACTTTGCTAGAGAATGCAGAAACCCTAGGCAAGAGCAGAATGGTAATGGTCAGAGAGCTGGAAGCAATGGAACTCAATCTAGGAACATTCCAATTCAGGGTGCTTCAGCAAATGCATTGGTTTCTATGGATGGCTGTGGATGGGACTGGAGTGATCAAGAAGAACATGTTGTGAAGAATCAATGTCTCATGGCCATTGCAGAATCTGACAAAAAGTCAGAAGTTCCTACTGAGGTACAAAATAAATTATGTTCTGCAGTTTGTAAACAAACTGTTAAACATTACAGGGATCATAATATAAAAGTGTGTGAGGAACTAAAACAATAGGAAATCAAAAGTAAACACACCATAGCAGTCATTGAAAATCTAGAAAATCAAATAAAAGCATATGAAGTCAATGCAACACAGTTTAAATATGACATTGAATATGCTAGGTGGGAGAGAGACACTTTTAAAGATAAAGTAGAGTTGTTGTCTAAGAAACTTACTGAGGTCACATGTGAAAGAGATAGCATAAGACTTGATGTAAGTAAATTAGAACATGCTTCTAAGAGTGTCAATAAACTTATTGATTCACAGATTCATGATAAACTTAAAACTGGATTAGGGTACAATAATGTACCTCCACCTTATAATCACACCTATTTTCCTCCTAAAAGTGAAATTGATATCAATTCACTTAAAAGAGGAATGACAGATGAGGTTAAAAAGGCTGATCCAATTAAAAGTTTATCTGATGATGAGTTGTTTGTTGAAGGTGAAGTTAGTGATTGGACTGAAGAAGATGATCAGAGTGATAGGGCATCTGTTAGTGAGAAGAGTGTAAAATCTGAATCATCTAAGTCTAAGTCAACATGTGAGAAAGTGAAGAGAGTAATTACTGGTCTAGTTTCTGAGCTTAAGTATGATAAACTAGAAGAGGGTAAGAAAATGTTTAAGGAAAAGGCTAAACTGGCCCTAGAGAATGTGGGTTTGAACACTAACAAATCTAAACATGGGTTAGGATATGTTAGTAATATAGTTAATTCAGTTACTAAACCTGTGGTTAAATCTGATGTGAATAACTGTGTTAATTGCAAATGTAAAGCAAGTACTTCTTTTTCACAGAATTTTTAAAATCAAAAACCCAGAGGTAATCAAAGAAACTGGAATCAAATGATTTCACAGAGACTGGGTAACAATGTTACTGTGATAAAAGAAAAGACTTGCTTTATATGTGGAAAAATGGGTCATCTTCAATATGACTGTTATCATAATCCTGAGAATGTTCAAAGATTTAGAAAACAGTCACGGACAAAAGCAAATATGATTAACAAACAAAATTTTCAATCAAAAGTTAATCATAATGCCAGAGTTCAGAAGATAAACTCAAAGGCTAACATGTTAAACACTGTTACAGATAAATCTACTGCAGCAGTAATAACAAATTTAGCCAAAAGTAAAAAGACTAAAACAGTGGTAACAAAATACAAAAACAGTGTTAACAAAATTAACACTGACTCTTCATTTGGTAAAACAGTTAAAACTGTTAAGCCAAAAACCATTGTTAAGTCTAAAGTAAGTTGGATTTGGACACCTATTAATTCTGATAAATTAACAGGTCTAAATACCAACAGTGCATCACAATCAATAATCTTCAAGAAAGTTGAGTATGTGAATGCACATGGGAAACCCAAAGCCAAATTGGTTTGGGTTCCCAAGAGAAATTAATTCTCTTTTTGACTGTTTGTGCAGGGCAAGCCAAAGAGCTTATGGCATATTGATAGTGGATGCTCAAGGCACATGACTGGAGACAAAGACAAGCTACAGGACTTCAAATCTTTTGATGGTGGATATGTAGCTTTTGGAAGCAATCCAAAAGGAGGAAAGATTACAGGCAAAGGGACAGTTCAGAGTGAAAAGCTAAGTTTTGATAATGTTTATTTTGTGGAACAACTGAGGTATAATTTGCTAAGTGTGAGTCAAATCACAGATAAAAAGAACCCAGTTCATTTTACTGACACTAAATGCCTTATCTTGTCAAAGGAATTCAAAATACCTGAAAACATGATTTTAATGAGAATTCCAAGGCAAGATAATGTATATAAGTGTGACTTAGCAAATATGACACCTCAACCCGATTTAAACTGTCTTATTTCTAAAGCAAGTGTGAATGAATCTGAACTATGGCATAGGAGGATGTGTCACATGAATTTCAAAACCATTAATAAACTTGTCAAAAACAAGCTTGTTAGAGGTTTGCCTGAAAAGGTCTATTCATATGATGATCATTGTGTTTCTTGTCAAAAGGGAAAGAAACACAAATCCTCATTTAAGTCCAAAACTGTGAATACAAACTGCACACCCTTACACTTATTGCATATGTACTTATTTGGACCAACCAGTATAAGTAGTATGGGGAAAAGATCTTATTGCCTTGTGATTATTGATGATTACACTAGATTTACATGGGTTTTCTTTCTTAGGACAAAGGATGAGACAGGTGAAATACTTAGATCATTTATAACTAAGATGGAAAATCAATTGGATAAAAGGGTTAAGATCATCAGGAGTGATAATGGAACATAATTTAAAAATCATGAGATGGATAAATTCTGTGAAGTTAATGGTATTAAGAGAGAATTTAGTGCACCTAGAACTCCTCAACAAAATGGAGTAGCTGAAAGGAGGAATAGGACACTGATTGAGGCTGCTAGAACCATGCTATCTGATGCAAAACTACCTATGTCTTTCTGGGCAGAGGCAGTTAGCATAGCTTGCTATGTTCAGAATAGGGTATTAGTTGTTAAGCCTCATAACAAGACACCATATGAACTGCTATGTAAGAAAAAGCCATTGGTTAGCTTCTTAAATCTTTTGGGTGTCCTTGTACCATCTTAAATACTAAAGATCACTTAGCAAAGTTTGAGAGCAAGGTAGATGAGGGGATATTTGTTGGTTACTCTATTCAAAGTAAAGCATATAGGGTATTCAATCAAAGGACCAGGATCATAGAAGAATCAATGAACATCACTTTTAATGAAAACACTGTTAATCCTGATGGAAAAGGTCCTGAATCATTGTTTGATATTGATGCACTTAATACTGCTTTTAGATATACAAATGTGGATTCTAGTGCAGATACAAGTGCATGTACAAATGCAGGAACAGGTGCTGGTGAAGGTAGATCAGACTCAGGAATGTCAGCTGGAAAGAAGAATGATTCATTGGAATATATTTTATTTCCAATTTGGTCTCCTGATCCCCCAGAAGTGTTTGAATCTGATCAATCAAAGACATCACAGAGTTTAGAATCAAAAAAATCAGATGAAACATCATTCACTCATGTTGATGATTCTGATAGACCAGTTATGGAAGACAATGTAGAAGACAGTGAGATGAGTCCAGCACAGAAGTATTCAAAGATGGATGTGAATGTTGATCAGACACCAACAAAGCAACTTGACAAGGAGCAGGAACAATTGAATTATTTACATTTGATGAGCTCTACTCCTTTGTCAAAGAGAATTTCAAGAGAAGTGTCAAGTAGTGAGTCTGGACAAGAAGGAAATTATACCAACTTGGAGGTGGAGATACAAGAAACAGCAGCATCTAAATACATTTCTCACAAAGATCATCCACTTGAGAATGTAATAGGTGATATTGAATCTGCTGTTAAAACAAGAAATCAAAGTCAGGTGTTTGAAGCTTCAGCAAATGAGGATAAGGTAAATCTTGATACAGAAGCAGTTAATACTTCTTTGTTTGCTTGTTTTCTGTCTCAAACAGAACCAAAGAAGGTTACTGAAGCTTTGAGAGATCCTAGTTGGATTGAAGCTATGCAAGAGGAGTTGCTTCAGTTTAAGATTCAAGAAGTCTGGACATTGGTTGATTTGCCCAAAGGGAAGAGGGCAATTGGTACTAAATTGATTTTCAAAAACAAGAAAGATGAAAGAGGTATAGTGATCAAAAACAAGGCTAGATTGGTTGCACAGGGATATTCACAAGAAGAGGGAATTGATTATGATGAAGTTTTTGCACCTGTTACAAGAATATAAGCAATCAGATTGTTTTTGGCTTATGCTTCATTCAAGGGATTCATTGTGTATCAGATGGATGTTAAGAGTGTGTTTCTGTATGGCACTATACAGGAACAGGTTTATGTATGCCAACCACCAGGGTTTGAAGATTCCAAGTTTCCTGATAAAGTTTTCAAACTTGAAAAAGCTCTTTATGGCTTACATCAAGCACCTAGAGCCTGGTATGATACCTTTTCAGATTATCTGTTGCAAAATGGATTCAAAAGGGGTGCAATAGATAAAACCTTGTTCACTAAAAGGATTAAGGATGATATCCTACTAGTTCAAGTCTATGTAGATGATATCATTTTTGGTTCAACAAGGGATAGTCTTTGCAAGGAGTTTGAATCTCTGATGCATGAGAAGTTCAAGATGAGCTCCATGGGGGGAATTAACATTTTTCTTGGGGTTGCAAGTGAAGCAGCAGAAGGAAGGAATCTTTATTCATCAAAGTAAGTATGTTAATGATATATTGGATCGGTTTGGGTACAAAGATGCAAAGATTGCAAGCACACCAGTGGAAACAAACAAGAAACTACATGCAGATTTTGAGGGGGAGAATGTGGATGAACATCTGTACAGATCAATGATCGGGTCTCTTATGTATCTCACTTCATCAAGGCCTGACATCATGTTTGCAGTGTGCTTATGTGCAAGATTTCAAGCTAATCCAAAGCTGTCACATCTTCATGCAGTCAAAAGAATCTTTAGATATTTAAAGGGTCAACCTAAATTGGGCCTTTAGTATCCAAAGTTTACTTCTTTTGATCTGATAGCTTATACAGATAGTGATTATGGAGGAGCTAATCTGGACAGGAAATCTACATTAGGAGGTTGTCAATTTTTGGGAGATAGATTGGTTTCATGGTGTAACACCCCCAAATTCACTGTTTAGCGGAAGCAAGTTTTGGGGTGCTACTAATCAAATATCACAGCACAAAAGTAAAGCAAACGACATCTATATGCAGCGTTTGTAAGTTAGTTACATTTCCATATAATAAATGTTTGAAAACATAGTGTTTTCAGTTACAAAAATGTAGTTCCCTAGAGCCTACGCGTATAGCGGGAGATTCTATTACATAATCATAATATACAAAAGATAATGCTAAGAATCTCCGTTAGATGCAATGTAGAAATCATGCGACTCTAGCTAGTGTCCAGGGGAAATCCTACTCCATCTGTGTACCTGAGATACAAAGCTAAAAGTGTCAACCAAAAAGGTTGGTGAATCTTACAGGTTTAGTATTAAATAATCATTATGAACCACAAGTATGTACCCGTATTGCTATCAAGCAAAGTAAGTAAATCAGTAAATCATCACAAGTGCCATGAGCCCGCAAGTTGAAGCTTAACAGTATAATGTGAATGGTACAATCAAGTACAGTATCACATACCCCCCGTGAGTGCTATCCGAACACTCAAAAGTAACAAATACTAATATGCCTGTTTCTACGGTGAAATCCGTGGTAGCGCTACTACCCCAGGCAAAGATTGTCAGTCCCAAATGGATCCATTTACTAGTAATCGCGCTTAAGTCCATAACTAACAACTTATGATAGGAGGTTTTCAGTGGATAAAAGTAACTCATGCAATGTGTGTAAAAAGTAGAGTAATCAGTTCAGTACATTGTGTTCATATGTAAAACAGTTGCTAAGTATCTCCCCCAAAGTATAAAACAGTAAAAGAGGGGCCGTAAGACTCACCTGAGTCTAGTAAGTGCGTATGTGAAATCAACCAAGTAAGGCGGATGTAAGTCCGTATGTCGGTTCTCAGAACCCTGAAACCTTCTGGCGTCCGAAACGTGCAAGGTTGTAAGTAAACAAGTAAATAAG
Organism: Helichrysum umbraculigerum; assembly: GCA_949592205.1. Lineage (NCBI taxonomy): Eukaryota > Viridiplantae > Streptophyta > Magnoliopsida > Asterales > Asteraceae > Helichrysum > Helichrysum umbraculigerum. The sequence goes on from CATIUR010000003.1 coordinate 67,412,623, forward strand.
TTGGTGTCTTAAAAGATCACCCACGCTAGTTGTCCACTCAACTAGGATATGTCCAAGTGTTTGTTTAGTAATTCGTTTGTAGTTTGAAAACAAGTATGGCCCGTTGGTGACGGTTCGTAATAATAATCCAAAAGTGTTATTATTATATGTATCGTTGAATCAGGTTTCGTTATTTGTAAGTGTTTGACACTTAGTGCGAAAAGTATTTACAACATCTAATGACGGGGGTCCGGGGGCAGCGCCCCTGGTAGCGGGGTCCAAGGGGCGGAGCCCCTGGTTGGTGTCGAGCTGCCAAGTCCGATTGGAAAATTTTTATTTCTACTATATTGCTTTATCGAAAACGCATTTGAAATCTAATTTCGGTGTAAAATCAAGTGATAAATCTTAGTTCATATTAGTGCTTTTATTATCGAATTTGGGTTCGAAAGACAAAGTGGGCTGCGAACCGAGCTGGGAGAACTCGACTCGCAGGCCAACTCGACTCGCAGGTCAACTCGACTCGCAGGTCAACTCGACTCGCGGGTCAGTTCGGTTCACAGGGCAACTCGACTCGCAAGTCAACTTCGACTCGCAGGTCAACTCGACTCGTAGGTCAACTCGCGGGTCAGTTCGGTTCGTAGGTGATTCCGATTCGCAGGATGGCTTCGCGAGTCGAGATCTCGGTTCGACTCGTTGGATGAACAGATCTTGGCTCGCGAAACGGGCTGTTCGCATATAAACTTTAAAAATCGGATTTTTAAGTCGGTTTTTGGACATAAACTCGTTGGGGAAACGTTCTAGCATGTAAATAAAAGTGTTACAAGTAATTTAAAAGAGTTTTTAACGTTTTATACCTCGAAATTGAAAAAGAAAAAGATGAAGATGGAGAGCTCGAGTTGGTGATCGTTCTTCTTGAATCAACTTCGTGAATTGCTGCGTTTTTGGTGATGATTTTGGGCGTTTTTGGGGGGGTTTTGGGTTGCCGAAAATGAGGGAAAAGAGAGATAGTTGGGTGAAGTGTTTGGTGGTGAAATGAGAATGAAAGGGATAAAGGGTTTTTATAGTAGCGGGTCGCGGGTCGGTTTGGAGTTGGGTCTGCGGGTTTGAGCCGACCCAACTTGGGTCTCGGTCTAGTGAACTCGTTCCCCAAATTTATGTCTTGAATCATAGTCGATTAAATCCCGTAGTTGTTTAAATGTTGTCTCGCGTTATATTTTTAAGATTTAAAAATATGTTAAGGTGTATTCGAAATATTTTCAACTAAAGTATTTTATCAAAATACTTAGTAATGGGTTATGAAAATATAACTTGAAATATTTCCTTTAGTTGGGCGCGTTTCGCGTGTTTTCATCATGTTCGGAGTGTTCTAAACGATACGAAATAAGTGTAATATATTTTCATGATATATTAATGCAAATAATGTTTGTTTGGCTAATTCCACATTATTTAAAAGCTTTGTCACCAACGTCCATATAAATAATGTCGGACATCGTCCGGATTGTAAGTTACGATTCATTATATCGCGTAAGCGTGTATGTAATTACACCAAAACGTTACATATATTTAGAGTATTACAAAACTAAATACACATAATTACAAGTAGTTTAGGCACTAATTAAAGCCCTGAATTGGCGGGTGTTACATTCTCCCCTTGTTAGGAGAATTTCGTCCAGAAATTAGCTTGTAGTCGCGGTGTCGGTAGGAGTAGAGTCTGTGAACAAGTGTGGGTATTTCAGTCGTATTTGGTCTTCCCGTTCCCAAGTGAATTCAGGACCACGCCTCGAATTCCACCGAACTTTAACAATGGGAATACGACTCTGTTTCAAACGCTTGACCTCACGGTCCAGTATTTCCGCGGGTTTCTCGACAAAGTGTAGGTTGTCATCAATGTGTATTTTATCGAGGGGTATAATCAGTGTCTCATCAGACAGACATTTCTTTAAGTTAGAAATGTGGAAGATAGGGTGCACGCTACTGAGTTCGGGAGGTAGCTGCAGTCGGTAAGCCACTGGACCAATCCTTTCAAGAATCTCGAATGGTCCAATGTACCTGGGATTTAGTTTCCCACGTTTGCCAAAACGGATGACGCCTTTCCAAGGCGACACTTTCAAAAGAACTCGATCCCCAGCTTGGAACTCGAGGTGTTTGCGTCTCACGTCAGCATAGCTTTTCTGATGATCACGTGCGGCTTTCAGCCGGTTTTGTATACCAAAGATCTTTTAAGTTGTTTCATGTATGATTTCTGGACCGGTGAGTTGTGTATCCCCCACCTCAGTCCAACAGATCGGTGACCGGCACTTTCGACCGTAAAGTGCCTCGAAGGGTGCAGCCTTAATGCTGGTGTGGTAGCTGTTGTTGTACGAGAATTCGCACAAAGGTAAGTGATTTTCCCAGTTTTTACCGAAGTCAACTACGCAGGCTCGTAGCATATCCTCCAGTGTTTGTATAGTTCGTTCGCTCTGGCCGTCAGTTTGCGGGTGGTAAGCGGTACTCATATCCAAACGAGTACCGAGAGATTTTTGTAAGGATTGCCAGAAGTGAGAAGTAAATCGAGCATCTCTATCAGAGATGATTGAGATGGGCACGCCGTGTCTTGACACAATCTCTTTCAGGTAGATTCTTGTCAAACGTTCCATCTTGTCAGTTTCCTTGATAGCCAGGAAATGAGCAGATTTAGTGAGTCTGTCGACGATCACCCAAATGGTATCGCAACCGTTAGATGTTTTCGGGAGTTTAGTAATTAAATCCATGGTAATCTGCTCCCATTTCCATTGTGGTATTTCGGGTTGTTGTAGCAAGCCTGAAGGTTTCTGGTGTTCAGCTTTAACTTTGGAACAAGTAAGACACTTGCTAACATAGGTAGCAATGTCAGCTTTCATGTTGGGCCACCAATACATTTCCTTGATGCCATGATACATTTTGTCGGCACCGGGGTGTATAGAGTATTTGGACTTGTGAGCTTCATCCATCACCAAGTCTCGCAGGTTCCCAAAACTTGGTAACCAGATTCGGTTCGAGAAGTATTTAGCCCCGTTAGGTTTGGTTTCAAATTGTTTATCCATGCCTCGCAAGGCCTCGTTTATCAAGTTTTCGGGTTTGAGTGCTTCGAGTTGAGCGGTGAGAGTTTGATTGATGAGGTCGTTGTGAATGGTCATACTGAGAGCTCGAACTCGAAGTGGTTTCACTCGTTCTTTTCGGCTTAAGGCATCGGCAACAACATTTGCCTTGCCCGGATGATAGCGAATCTCGCAATCGTAATTAGTAAGCAACTCGACCCATCGACGTTGCCTCATGTTGAGATCCTTTTGATCGAAGATATGTTGGAGACTTTTGTGGTCAGTAAAGATTGTACACTTGGTACCGTATAAGTAGTGTCTCCAGATTTTTAGAGCGAATACAACAGCCCCCAACTCTAGGTCATGAGTTGTGTAATTCTTTTCGTGGACCTTGAGTTGTCGTGAGGCGTAAGCAATGACTTTGTCTCATTGCATCAATACACAACCAAGCCCTTGGTGTGAAGCGTCACAGTATACCACGAAGTCATCGTTGCCTTCGGGTAAAGATAAGATAGGTGCACTGTAGAGTTTCTGTTTTAGTAGCTGAAAAGCTGACTCCTGTTTGTCAGTCCAATCGAACTTCTTTTCTTTTTGAGTCAGTGCAGTGAGAGGTAGGGTTATTTTCGAAAAATTCTCAATGAACCGCCTGTAGTATCCGGCGAGTCCTAAGAATTGTCGTACTTCTGTGGGTGTAGTGGGTGTCTGCCAGCACTTGATAGCCTCGATTTTTGAAGGATCGACATGTATCCCTTGATTGTCAATGACGTGTCCAAGGAATTGAACGGTTTGCATCCAGAATTCACACTTAGAGAATTTGGCGTATAACTCTTCGTGTTTGAGCAGCTCTAGGATAGTTTTCAGGTGTTGCTCGTGTTCTTGTTCAGTGCGCGAGTAAATCAGGATGTCATCGATGAAAACGATAACAAACTTGTCAAGATAAGGTTTGCACACCCGATTCATAAGGTCCATGAATACAGCTGGTGCGTTAGTCAAGCCGAATGGCATCACTTGGAATTCGTAATGCCCGTAGCGAGTTCGGAAAGCTGTTTTCGGGATGTCATCATCACGAACTCGGAGTTGATGATAACCTGACCGTAGGTCAATCTTTGAATAAAAACTCGACCCCTGAAGTTGGTCGAACAGGTCATCAATGCGAGAAAATGGGTAACGATTCTTGACAGTTAATTTGTTGAGTTCACGGTAGTCGATGCACATGCGGAAAGAACCGTCTTTCTTTTTCACAAACAGGACCGGAGCTCCCCAAGGAGAGGAACTTGGTCAAATGAATCCCTTGTCCAGGAGTTCCTGTAACTGAGTAGACAACTCCTGAAGTTCAGATGGGGCTAGTCGGTAAGGGGCTCGTGCCATGGGTGCTGCACCGGGCACAAGATCAATAGAAAATTCGACTTGTCTAGGTGGCGGAAGGCCAGGCAAGTCTTCAGGAAAGACTTCTGGGAAGTCTCGAATGATAGGCACATCCTCAAGTCGCTTCACCTCCGACTTTTTCTCCATAACATGAGCGAGGATTGCCTGGTACCCTTTTCGCAAGTATTTTTGGGTTTTCATGCAAGAAATGATGTTTAGGCTCGTCCCACCGGTCTCCCCTTGTATGACTAAAGTTCCACCGGTGACGAGAGGAATGCGGACGAGTTTCTCAAAACAAACGATCTCGGCTCGGTGCTTGGATAACCAATCCATACCGACTATGATGTCAAAGCTGCCGATTTCGACGGGTATCAAGTCAATGGAAAAAAGTTCATTACCTAAGTTTAAAATGCAATTAGGTATCACACTGTCGGCCTCGATAAGTTTTCCGTTTGCCAATTCTACTGTGTACTTAGAATCTAAGGCAATAGGTGTAGTGTCAAGTAGTGGATAAAATTCATCAGATATGAAGCTCTTATCAGCACCAGTATCAAATAATACAGAAGCAGTCAAGTTGTTGAGAAGAAACGTACCCGTGACCACATTCGGGTCTTGACGGGCTTCCCCAGATTTCATTACAAAAGCTCTTCCTCGAGCATTGCTGTTGTTCTTGTTGTTGTTCTTCAACTTCGGGCAATCTTTTCTGAAATGCCCAGTACCGTTGCACTCGTAACAGGTCTTCGGTGCAGAAGTGTTGGTGCCAGAGGTGTTCGATCGGCAATCCCTAGCCAAGTGTCCGAATTTCTTACATTTGCTACAGGGACAAGAACCATCATGGTGAAGATTGCATTTAGAACAGTAGGGCTTGTTCCCAATGTAGGAGCGTTTGGGTTCAGAGTTGGAGGTATAAACTTGGACGGCGTTGGGTTTCTTGTTTTGGTGGTTGTTGTGGTGTTCCGAGGATTTGCGCTTGTTGTTGTTGGAGGAGTTGTTGGAGGTCTCACGGTTGACAACTAGTACCATGAGTTCATGTGCTAGCCGGATAGCACATTCAGTGGTGGTTGGTTTGGCCGAAGCGACATTCCCCTGAATGCTCTCTGGAAGGCCGCGGATGTACCTTTTGATGCCTTTTGTCTCCGGTTCAACCAATCCCGGGCATAGTAAGGCGAACTATTGGAACTTGGTGGTATAACCCTCAATATCGGTACCCTGCACCGTCAAGTGCCAAAACTCTTCCTCCAGACGGTGTAGGGCTTCTTCGGGACAGTACTTCTCCATTAATTTCTTCTTCAGCTCGGCCCAAGGTAGCTGATTTGCTATCTCAAGACCTACAGAGTTGGCGTGGGTATTCCACCACGTGAGTGCACCTTCCTGAAAGGTGTATGCAGCAAACTTGACTTTGTTGTCCTCAGTGCAGTTGCAGAGGTTGAAGACGGATTCCATACGTTCGATCCAACGGATCAGACCGATGGCACCTTCCGTGCCCTTGAAGTATAGTGGCTTGCAGCTAAGAAAGTCCTTGTAAGAACAAGGCTTGATGACAGAGGTATTACTGGGAGCTTCACCAGTATTTCTGGAGTTTCGAGGCGAGTCCCGAGCAGCCAAGGCATCGGCCACGGCTCGAGAAACGATAGCATTGATTTCCTGTAACTTTTCTTCTTGGGCGGCATGATTCTTCAAGAAAGAAATAAACAAAAGGTACATAAGAAATTGTACCAGAATGAAAATTACAACAGATGCATATATGTAAAAGCGGTAACATACGACATCACAATGTAATATTAATAATGTAGGATAATCGAGGAGAATTGTCAATTGATATTACAAGTTCAAAAGATGATAAACTATCCCGAGTTACAAGTTCCAAAAGTTACAGGATTAGATGTTTTACAAAAGTACCAGAAATTGTTACATCCGGTCAAATTACATAGGTCCTACAATAATAAAAGTAGATTACAGACTCAGCCTAAGTTAATTCCGGTGTAGATTGAGTTGTGGCAGCAGTGCGTTGAGGTGGTCCACAGATTCTGCGAGTCTGTTGGCCGTTCGGAGGGCGTCCTCGGTTTCCCTTAAACGTGTCTCGCACTGACGTAGCCTTGATTGTAGGACAGAGATTTCATTTCGGTTGTCAATCACTTGGTTGTGGACAACCTCCATGGTTCCGACTATTTCTCCCACCTGATTCTGAAGAGTGTTCATGGTGTTAACAGTGTGATCGTGATCTTCGGAGACTTTCTCAATTCGTTCCATTGCTGTGAGTCTCCAGTTTTCGTGAGTTTCTTGCAGTTCAATGTCCATAGCGTTAAGTCGTTGTTCGTGGTGATGTACCCTAGCGGCTAAGTCCGGTAGAGTGGGGTGAGTTGGATATGGGCTAGCCCGAGGTGACCCGGTGTCCCTCCTAGCCACTCTTGGGTTTCGTGATCCATGTGGATAAGAGCGTGATGAACTTGGTGGTGTGTTTGCCATTTATGAGACAAAGCGTCACTAGGAGTGAGGCCTATATATATATATATATATATATATATATATATATATATATATAACATATAATATAGCCTAGTGTGTCTAGCACATACAAGTATAAGTCCCGGTTTCTCTCATGGTCAGAGTCAACTAGTGTATTCCTGTTCAACATAATTGTTTCAGACCTCACATCATCTTTCCTTAATTGTACATAGTTGATCAGGCTATGTTAAATTAAAGTTGTATGATGCAGTTCCTGAACCAGTCATATCTAATAAGAACATACCGCCTAACGGTCATAGTCTAGGCCCACTAAATGCAACCTAGTTCGCTATAACCTTAGTCTCTGATACCAATCTGTAACACCCCTAAATTCACTGTTTAGCGGAAGCAAGTTTTGGGGTGCTACTAATCAAATATCACAGCACAAAAGTAAAGCAAACGACATCTATATGCAGCGTTTGTAAGTTAGTTACATTTCCATATAATAAATGTTTGAAAACATAGTGTTTTCAGTTACAAAAATGTAGTTCCCTAGAGCCTACGCGTATAGCGGGAGATTCTATTATATAATCATAATATACAAAAGATAATGCTAAGAATCTCCGTTAGATGCAATGTAGAAATCATGCGACTCTAGCTAGTGTCCAGGGGAAATCCTACTCCATCTGTGTACCTGAGATACAAAGCTAAAAGTGTCAACCAAAAAGGTTGGTGAATCTTACAGGTTTAGTATTAAATAATCGTTATGAACCACAAGTATGTACCCGTATTGCTATCAAGCAAAGTAAGTAAATCAGTAAATCATCACAAGTGCCATGAGCCCACAAGTTGAAGCTTAACAGTATAATGTGAATGGTACAATCAAGTACAGTATCACGTACCCCCCGTGAGTGCTATGCGAACACTCAAAAGTAACAAATACTAATATGCCTGTTTCTACGGTGAAATCCGTGGTAGCGCTACTACCCCAGGCAGGGATTGTCAGTCCCAAATGGATCCATTTACTAGTAATCACGCTTAAGTCCATAACTAACAACTTATGATAGGAGGCTTTCAGTGGATAAAAGTAACTCATGCAATGTGTGTAAAAAGTAGAGTAATCAGTTCAGTACATTGTGTTCATATGTAAAACAGTTGCTAAGTATCTCCCCAAAGTATAAAACAGTAAAAGTGGGGCCGTAAGACTCACCTGAGTCTAGTAAGTGCGTATGTGAAATCAACCAAGTAAGGCGGATGTAAGTCCGTATGTCGGTTCTCAGAACCCTGAAACCTTCTGGTGTCCGAAACGCGCAAGGTTGTAAGTAAACAAGTAAATAAGTTGGTGTCTTAAAAGATCACCCACGCTAGTTGTCCACTCAACTAGGATATGTCCAAGTGTTTGTTTAGTAATTCGTTTGTAGTTTGAAAACAAGTATGGCCCGTTGGTGACGGTTCGTAATAATAATCCAAAAGTGTTATTATTATATGTATCGTTGAATCAGGTTTCGTTATTTGTAAGTGTTTGACACCTAGTGCGAAAAGTATTTACAACATCTAATGACGGGGGTCCGGGGGCAGCGCCCCTAGTAGCGGGGTCCAAGGGGCGGAGCCCCTGGTTGGGGTCGAGCTGCCAAGTTCGCTTGGAAAATTTTTATTTCTACTATATTGCTTTATCGAAAACGCATTTGAAATCTAATTTCGGTGTAAAATCAAGTGATAAATCTTAGTTCATATTAGTGCTTTTATTATCGAATTTGGGTTCGAAAGACAAAGTGGGCTGCGAACCGAGCTGGGAGAACTCGACTCGCAGGCCAACTCGACTCGCAGGTCAACTCGACTCGCGGGTCAGTTTGGTTCACAGGGCAACTCGACTCGCAAGTCAACTTCGACTCGCAGGTCAACTTCGACTCGTAGGTCAACTCGCGGGTCAGTTCGGTTCGTAGGTGATTCCGATTCGCAGGATGGCTTCGCGAGTCGAGATCTCGGTTCGACTCGTTGGACGAACAGATCTCGGCTCGCGAAACGGGCTGTTCGCATATAAACTTTAAAAATCGGATTTTTAAGTCGGTTTTTGGACATAAACTCGTTGGGGAAACGTTCTAGCATGTAAATAAAAGTGTTACAAGTAATTTAAAAGAGTTTTTAACGTTTTATACCTCGAAATTGAAAACGAAAAAGATGAAGATGGAGAGCTCGAGTTGGTGATCGTTCTTCTTGAATCAACTTCGTGAATTGCTGCGTTTTTTGTGATGATTTTGGGCGTTTTTGGGGGGGTTTTGGGCTGCCGAAAATGAGGGAAAAGAGAGAGAGTTGGGTGAAGTGTTTGGTGGTGAAATGAGAATGAAAGGGATAAAGGGTTTTTATAGTAGCGGGTCGCGGGTCGGTTTGGAGTTGGGTCCGCGGGTTTGAGCCGACCCAACTTGGGTCTCGGTCTAGTGAACTCGTTCCCCGAATTTGTGTCTTGAATCATAGTCGATTAAATCCCGTAGTTGTCTAAATGTTGTCTCGCGTTATATTTTTAAGATTTAAAAATATGTTAAGGTGTATTCGAAATATTTTCAACTAAAGTATTTTTTCAAAATACTTAGTAATGGGTTATGAAAATATAACTTGAAATATTTCCTTTAGTTGGGCGCGTTTCGCATGTTTTCATCACGTTCGGAGTGTTCTAAACGATACGAAATACGTGTAATATATTTTCATGATATATTAATGCAAATAATGTTTGTTTGGCTAATTCCACATTATTTAAAAGCTTTGTCACCAACGTCCATATAAATAATGTCGGACATCGTCCGGATTGTAAGTTACTATTCATTATATCGCGTAAGCGTGTATGTAATTACACCAAAACGTTACATATATTTAGAGTATTACAAAACTAAATAAACATAATTACAAGTAGTTTAGGCACTAATTAAAGCCCTGAATTGGCGGGTGTTACACATGGCAATGCAAGAAACAAACTACTGTATCTACATCTACAGCAGAGGCAGAATATGTAGCAGCTGCAAGTTGCTGTGCACAAGTGCTATGGATTCAGAATCAGATGTTAGATTACGGTTTTACCTTTCTTAATACTCCTATTTTTCCTGATAACAGTTCTGCAATTAGTATTATAAATAACCCGGTTAAACATTCTAAAACAAAGCACATTGATATTAGATATCATTTCATTAGAGACTGTAATGAGAAAAGACTTATTCAAAATTTTAAAGTTCATACTGATAATCAGTTTGCTGACCTGTTTACTAAAGCATTTGATGTAGGCAGATTCACATTTTTGGTTACTAGTATTGGAATGATAAATTTGTCTTAAGTATTTTTCTTATCACTGCTTTCTGTGAATTATATTTACTGTGTTTTATTTTGGGTTAATACTGATTGGTTAATTAAACACTGATAGTGTGTATTGTGTATAGTTATCACTGTTTATAGCTTTACGTATAAACAGTGGTAATCATCACTTCACCACTGTCTTTGTATGGTTAACAATGTATCTTTGTATTTTTGTTTGTGTTAACACTGCAGGTTATATTTCTATGTTTTGGAGTCTAACCACTGCAGGTGTATACTTTCACGTTTTACTGCTTGTTTGGAGTTTATTGTAATTCGATAAAAAAAAAAAATTACTGCTTTGTTTATATGATATTGCTAGATCTTAAGTACTACTTGTATTAAGTTAGCACTGCCTTGGTCGGTTGGTACTGCTTATACAAGTGAGAACTGCTAGCTTTATTATGTATATGATTCATTTGAAAAACCAAGTGTTGATTACCACTGATGGTTAAATCTCACAATTACCACTGAACGTGTTATTTTTCTTAATTAACACTGTTTTAGTTATAATTAGGGATCTGGTCAAATTAGGGTTTACCACTGATTTAATTTCAGTATTTAACTCTCAACACTTAGGGTTTTTCATTACGCTTTCCAAATTACACATACAAACCACTGCGCTAAGTCTCATATATTCTGTAAATCATCTTCATTTCTCTTCGATTTCGTGATTTATTATCATGGCATCTACTTCGTCTACTGTTCAGTTACCGATTGGAAAAGATCACAATATGATCACCTTTTTGATGAAACCTATTGAGGCAAACGAGTATGTGGAAATCATTGATTTTCTTCATGCTTCACATATTCGTCATGCTCTTACTGTGGCACCCAGAATATCTCATGATCATATCAACAATTTCTGGGTGAATGCTACGATTGAAGAGGAACAGGGGATTAAACAGATCGTTTCAAAAGTCATGGATACATGAGTTGTAGTCACTGAAGCTACTGTTAGAGCTTCATTACAGCTAGATGATGAGACAGGTATAACATCTTTGGATGATTCTGTTATGTATGATACTCTTCGGTTGATGGGTTATGAGGGTTCCTTTGAAATTTTTACTTTTCAGAAAACCTTATTTTCTCATCAGTGGAGATTCTTGATTCATACAATTTTGCAATGTTTATCATCTAAAAGATCATCTTTTGAACAGTTTGGAAGCAACATTGCTTATGCAATTGCTTGTCTTGCAACTGGTCAAAGTTTCAATTTTTCAAATCTGATATTTTCTAGTATGCTTAGGAACATTGAGCAACCAAAAATAAAATTTTTGATGTATCCACAATTTGTGCAGTTGTTCTTAAATGAACAAGTTCCTAATTTAACTGCACTTGATAAAGTTATTGGTATTGTCTCTTTTAAACCCAAAGTTTTTGTTAATATGAAGAGAGATACTAAATTTTCTGGGAAGGTTACAGCATTATTTTCTACTATGCTTCCTGCACCTTCCACCACAGCATCAGTACAACCAACTGAAGCTGAACTAGCTGCTGAGAGAATGGTTCCACCCACCACTTCTCAACCCACAGTAGCTGGGGGTATTAAAAGAAAACAAGGGACCAAAACAGCTAAATCTTCTAGAGCCAAAAAGGCTAGAACACAGATGTCTGAGGATCATGTTGCTCAGTCATCTCAGTCAATGGACAGTGGTCCAGAACAACATGTGATCTATAAGGAGAGGGATGACCATTCTGAAAGGGCTGCTTCTACTGCTTCTAGCCCACTGGCAGAGCAGGACAGAAGTAACATCAATAAGACCCAATCAGAGGCAACACATGGACATAATTCTACACCTGTAGATGATCCTAGTGGTCCTAGTACCAAGAATCAAGGGGACTTTGATGATCATGCTAGGCATGAGTCAGAGTTTGATAATGTCAATGATTCACCAAGGGATTCACATCCTGAAGGTGTTGAGGCTAGAACTAACTCAGAATTGACGGCTATGATTGATTATGTATGGTCAAAATTTGTCAAGGAGAGGAAGAAGAATAGAGCTAAGGATGTAATTGTGGCTCAATTGCAAAGGAGAGTGCAGCAGTTAGAGAAGATTGTCATTGATTGTTTGAAGAAAGGAAAAAAATATGTGGTCCATGATACTTCTGAACCTGAAGATGCTTACCAGTTTAAGCAAAATGCTTTCAAAAAGGGGGAGAAAGTTTGGACAAATATGGGTGATAAGGTGAATGAGGATGATAAGGTTGTGGATGAGGATGAGAAGGTTGATGAGGACATAGAGATGGAACAACCTGAGGATGATGAGTTTGTACATACACCTCCAACACCACTAACAGAGCCAGAGATGAATGAACCAGTAAATGAATCGGTGGAAACTGAGATGAATGAACCAGAGGCTGATGATAAAGCATCTGAACATACTGAGGTTATTGGTTCAGTTGATCAGACTGCAGAGGTGAATTTGAGTGAGAAAACTGAGGAGCTTAAGCTTGATGAAGAGGATGGTGATGAGGTTAATAAACCTGAGATAGCAGTTGAAAAGGAGAAGACTGATGCTCAACAACAGTTTGAAAAGACTTATGTTAGTAGAAAGAAGAGCATTCCAGTTAAAACTGCTAAGATGACAGGAAAAAGAAGGAGGGTTGAAACACCAAAGAAACAATCTACACAACCATCTTTGCCCGGATTTACAATTAGAGAACCTGTTGCAGCTCCTACTCAACAAAAGAAAGATTTACCAAAGATTGATCCCAAAGACAAAGGCAAGGGAAAGCTGGTTGAAGAACCTAAGGTGAAAAAGTCAAAACCAGTGCCAGCTGCTGCAACTGCTCATGATACTGAATATGCACAAAGATTACATGCTGAGCTCAATGCAGAAGATTTGATTGATGTTGAGATTGAGCCGGGTAAGTTTGTTAAAATGACAAAGGAACAGGTGGCAGAATGGGATGAGTACTTGTTGAAAGAGCAAAAGAAAGATGATATTGAGTATTTGGTTGATCAAATCAAGAAGAAGAAAGCAGAAGAGGCTAGAAGGAAAAGGGCAGCTAAACCACCTACTAAAGCTCAGATGATGAAGAATTTGATTGCAAAGTTAAAAGGTGGGTATATTCCTCTGAATGCTTTGAAGCAAATGAGTTTGGAAAGATTGCAGAGTTTGTGGGATAAGGATGATATGAATCCTGAAGTTATTGAGAGGAAAGAAAAAGAAAAGAAAGAAGCTGAAAAAGAAAAGAAAAAAGCTGAAAGAGAAAAGAAATTAAAAGAAAAGGAAGAAAAGGAAAAGAAAGAAAAGGAAGCAGCTGAAAAAGAAAGAAAGAAGAAAAAGAAAGAAAGAAAAGAGAATTGGATGAAATTCTTGATAGAGAAAGGAATGTTGATGAATTGAAGGAATTTATTCTGTTACAACCAGTGGAGTCAGAGGTAATTAATGTTGATTTGCCTGGTATTATTGATTGGTCCATTGAACAATTTGTTAATCCTGTTAAGATTCACAAGATTAAAATTGAAAGAGCAGATGGAAATGTATCTTGGTGGAGATCTTTCAGGGATTTGATAAAGAGAATCAGTAGAACTGACTTGGTCAGGATGTATGAAATTGGAATGGAGAAGGATTTGGATTCGAAATGGTTTGATAATTTGGTTGAAAAGGTTACATGGCATTGGATTAAAGCTATGTTTGAACCAGATGAGTTTCCTTTTCAATTCAGCACATTCAGCAAAGTAAAGCATTGGATTTATCATGCAAAACCAGGAGTACATCAGATTGTTATGGATGATGCAGTATTTATGTGGATGTTGACAGACAGAGTTTATGATATAAATCTTAGATTTTTGATGAGCATGAGGAATGCAAGGTTACAAGCTGCTGTTTTAGATTATGTAGCTCATGATTTGGTTTATATGGTGCTGAATCTGATTTACAAGAAAGAGGAGCTAGAGAGAAGGAAGGGAAGAAAAGATGACAGTTTTGAAAGAATTTTGTAAAGCTCATAATGGAGGATTAGAAAAAACTTAATGCTGTGGAGGACAGATTAAGTTTAGGGGGAGATTGTTGGGTCAAAACTGTTTGTGTGTTAAAGTTGTTAATGATGAGAAGACAAAGAGTACAAGTGATTAAAACTGTTTTCGTTAAAGGTTAAAACTGTCTTCAGAAAGCTACAACTGATAGAAGAAATCTGAAGAGAAGACAAGTGTTACAACTGATTGAAGATTGATTTCAACTGATAGTTATCTGTGTGTAAATAGTTGAAACTGCTTATGTGTCTGTAACTGTTAGTTATATATATAGCAGTTAACACTGATTATATATTTGTACTTACTCTTATATTACAATTGAAGCAGTTACCACTGAATGTATAATAGTCACAACTGTTTACTTCAGAATGGTAGTTACAACTGTTTATGATTTTGTGATAAGTATGAGTCGGTTATGGAAGTTATTTTATTCCATATTCGTAGGAGATTGTGTAGGACTCTATGTGTTATAAATAGAGATCCTTTAGACCTAGATAGGTTAAGGTTTTTGCGCAGCTTCAAGGTTTTCTGTAACCCTAATACATTAAGTGTATTCGTCTTATATCATTAATAAGATTGATGCTTTCGATATATTATTGTGTTCATCATATTAGTTTATATTCTGTGATCTTCTTAATATTATTGAGTGTGATTCCGCAACTTCTCAATAATACATTCAAGGCTTAGTATATACGATTGTTTATTAAGTTAAACAGGGACTAACACATTCCGTAGGATTTAACCCCTTTTTATCATATTTCTTCAAGCCCAAAACCCTTCCAACACTCATCTTTAGTGTTGATGATCCGCTTAGATAAACCTGTTGAGCCTTAGCCTGTTCGTTTCTTTCAAAACCCTTTAAATCTTAACCCATTTTTTTCCACACCCGCAAAAAAAAAAAAAAAAAAAAAAAAAAAACCTATCTTAGAAATTTTAAACTTGTGGAAAATGTCATTTAAATGTCCTTTTTGCTTTCACTCCAAATCATAAATACTGGCGTTTATTCAAAATCTCTCGCGTGCGTTCCCTTGATAAAAACCAAAAGTTGAGAGTTTATGGTGTGAAAAATTGACACCAAGTAAATGCAAAGTCATCAAAAGGATGAAAAAGATGAAAGAAAGAAAAGGATTTCAAAAGGGCAAAAGAAAGAAACAAAATAAATGTAACACCCGGCAATTTAGGCTATCATTACTGTACCTAATCAGGTGCTTATTACGTGTATTTAGTACGAAATAGGACTAAGTACAGTACTTAATTAATTATATATATATGATGATTGTATATATATATATATATATATATATATATATATATATATATATATATATATATATACACGTATACTACTTGAACAAATCGTACACGGATGAACCGGACGAAGTCCGCCATTAACAAATAGGGACGTTGGTGACAAATTTTTTTAAATAATGTGGAATTATCCAAACAAACATTATTTACATTAATACATTTTGAGAATGTATTACAAGTATTACTTATTGATAAAAACATATCCTACACGACGAAACCGCACGAAACGCACCCCAATGAACGATTAATAACAAAAATTATATTCTTATATTTTTATAACTTGAAATAAAGTATTTTGATAAAATACTTCGGTTGGAAATATTTCGGATATACTTTAATATATATTTTGAATCTTAAAAAGATTTTGCGATTAAACGATTTCGGGGTTTAACCGACTACAACTCGTGATACAAAATTCGAAAACACAACCACGCGAGCCGAGACCCAAATGGGTCGCCCCGACCCACGGACCCAACCCACCGATCCACCTCTTATAATCCCATTTTTCCCATTTCTTTCATTTTGTCACAACACAAACACACACACTCTCCTCTCAAACCCTCACTCCTCTTCCTCTCTCCCACTTGAATCGGCAGCAGCAGCAACACCACCACACCACCGCCGAACCACCACCACCGTCGGAATCATCATCATCATCATCATCATCATCATCACCATCATCAACAAGCATCTTCATCACCATCCTCCATTGTATTCACAAGCTTTGTAAGAGATTTCTCACCTTCAAAACGTTTGATTTATGTTTATTTACATGTTAATGAGTCCACTCAACAAGATTATGCCCAAAAATCCAGTTAAAAATGCTTTAAAAATCGAAACCCATCTAAAAATCGCTGACAGTTCATCTCGCGAGTTGAGATCCCAGATCCCGGCCGTCCTGCGAGTCGAACCGAGATCTTGACTCGCGAAGCCATCCTGCGAATCGGAATCACCTACGAACCGAACTGACCTGCGAGTTGACCTGCGAGTCGAAGTTGACTTGCGAGTCGAGTTGCCCTGTGAACCGAACTGACCCGCGAGTCGAGTTGACCTGCGAGCGGAGTTGGCCTGCGAGTCAAGTTCTCCCAGCTCGGTTCGCAGCCCACTTTGTCTTTCGAACCCGAATTCAATAATAAAAGCACTAATATGAACTAAAATTTATCACTTGATTTTACAACTAAATTAGATTTCAAATGCATTTTCGATAAAGCAATATAGTAGAAATAAAAATTTTCCAAGCTGACCTGGCAGCTCGACCCCAGCCAGGGGCTCTGCCCCTTGGACCCCGCCAGGGGCTGCCGCCCCTTGGACCCCGTGTGACACCCCCAAATTTAATGCTTTGCGGAAGCGAGTTTTGGGTGCCACTAATCAAATATCAAAACACCAAAGTACAAGCAAACGACTCTAAATGAGACGTTGAAGAAAATACATTACATTACATAAGTTTTCAAAAGTAGTACAAGGTTTTAAGTTATAAGTAGTACAACATTAGCGAGTTCGCAAAATGATTAAAAAGATTTTAAACACATAATCAAGGTACAAAAGATAATGCCAATAAAATCTTCAAGTGTTTATGCATGCGACTCGTACTAGCCTAGCATACCCTGCGGGCTATCCTACTTTTGCTGAGTACCTGAGAATACATCACTAAAAAGGTCAACCAAAAGGTTGGTGAATCTCACAGGTTTGTATTAAACAGTGATAAACAGTTTTACGTAAATCAATAAGTAAATCATCACAATAAGCAAAACAGTAAAGTATAATTGTACAATAGTAGCAAGTCGGTAACCAAGTATTTCATAATTACAGTAAGGTCGGTATAGTCGGTCATGTCATGAGCCATCATAGTCGAAGCTTAACACGTCTGTAATTTGTCCCCGTGAGCACTAATCCAAAAATACTCATATGAAATGAATAAGAAACGCTTGTTTATACTAGTGCGGTTCGTGGTGGCGCTACCACCCCAGGCGGGGATTGTCAGTCCCATATGGATCCATATACTAAAATTCACGCTTATCGTATAACTGACGACTATGATTCAGAGGACTTCATTGGATTAAAAGGAAACTAATGCAATTCAGTAATTCAGTAAATCTATAAGTCTGTAAGTCGGCAAGTAAACAAGTAAGTAGGTAAATAAGTCGGTAAGTAAATAAGTCAGTAAAACAATACATTTGTATATGTATTAAAGTCAGTAAGTAAATAAGTCTGTAAAACAATACATTTGTAATTGTATTAAAGTCAGTAAGTAAATAAGTCTGTAAAACAATACATTTGTAATTGTATTAAAGTCAGTAAGTAAATAAGTCGGTAAAACAATAAGTCGGTGAAATAATACATTTGTAATTGTATTAAAGTAGGTAAAATAATACATTTGTAATTGTATTAAAGTCAGTTAGTAAATAGTCGTTAAAACAATACATTTGTAAATGCATTTAGTAATTCAAGTAATTTTAGTAAACCAATACTTTCAGTAAATAAGTACATACAGTAAACAAGTATATTCAGTAAACAAGTATATTCAGTAAACAGTATATTTAGTAAACAAGTGATGCACCTCCCCCAAAGTAAAAACAGTAAAAAGGGGCAGTGAGACTCACCTGAAGAGCAAGCAAATCCTAATGTGCGCGCGTGTACCAAGTGTAACTTCCTAGTACCCTAAACACGCGAGATTATATATAAGTAAATGGAGGCGTACAAATACCATCCATATTAATGTTTATTCGGTTGAATTGTGTCCAAGTGTTTGTTTATATGTTTGAAAACAATTAAGTTTGTAGTTCGTAAAAGTGTACGGCCCGTTGGTGACAGAAGTGAAATCATATTTCAAAATACAATTTTTGTACTTGTTTCTAGTTGATTTCATGTACTTTAGATACTTATTTAGCTTGGAATTGATCTCATGTGTTAAGGTTAAAGATTGAGGAAAAAATATGAAAAGATAGTGCATTTTGCTGATTTGACTATGTCGCACCGTTTTGGCCATAACTCTCTCATACAAACTCGGATTTAGGCGATCAAGCTGCCCAGACGACCGTGACTCAGAGGACGATGGTGGGCTAAATGGGTGTTACCCGTCCGGGTAGGGCTCCATACCCGTCCGGGTATGTTTGGTGAGCAGTCCGGGTGAGTTTTCTAATCCGTCCGGGTCTGTGTGTACCACCCGTTCGGGTTTCACCTTTCACCCGTTCGGGTATATGGACTTACCCGTCCTGGTACAGGTCCATACCCGATCGGGTATGCAATCTTACCCGTTCGGGTTACTTGATCCACCCGTCCGGGTGGGTTGTTTCTTTCGGGTCTGTTCGTGCAGTTAACTCACAATACCAGTTTTAAATCCGTTTTTGCATACAATCAACTTAGTATAATGCTATTACATAGTCATATACATAATATAAACATGAACTTTAAAGGGAAAAAGCTAGTGATTCTTACAAAATTAAAAATGGGACCGCGAGGATGGTGATGATGATCCGATGATGATGATGAACAAGGATGAAGAAGATGATGATGATTTTGGTTCCGGTTTTTGATGTTGTTGTTGTTGTGAGAGTGAGACCGAGAGAGAGTTGAGAGAGCAGAGAATGAGATAGAGAAAAGAGTTGTGAGCGTGTGTGTGTGTGTATCAATTATTTGAGGTCGGTTGTATACCGCCCTCCAATAATTGAGGTTAGGTGATACCCGTGTCCGCGTACCCGATCGTAAAGTAGTATAATCTTTTAAAATGATAATTCTCTAAAAATATTATCGTATACGTTTTTAATCAAAGTATTTTATAAAAATACTTTTAATAAGGTATAAAAATATATCTTTGTTTTTGTCTAGATTGACGGATAGTTTTCTGTGTACAAAATATGCTTAAAGTTGAAATCGAGTAAATAATTATTATTCCAAACAATAATACATTATTTAAAAAATGTTTTTCACCAACGTCCGTATTGAAGATTACGTTTTCTTTTAGTTTTGTTTGTACGTGATTATTGAATAATCAATGTGTTATATATATATAAATACATATATAATACTTGTGTACTTGAGTATTGACACGTATGTAATACGTGTTTTAAAAGTTTAAATTAGGAGCTAATTTTGGGTTATTTTGACCGGGTGTCACACCCCGCTACCAGGGGCGCTGCCCCCGAACCCCCGTCATCCAGGAACTTGTAAATAATTTTTGCACTAAATGTTGAACGCATACGACAACCGAACTTTATACGATAATACCGGGACATACAAACACTTATACTTTGAAAAGTATACACTACAGACATATGAGATTACACTCACACTTATACGAGCTTACACTCGCTCGAACCTACTTTCGAAAAACACTTTCACATCGCGATACAAATGACAGACTTACAAATATACCTTACAAGGATATGACACAACGAGATATATAATAATAATACTTGGATTATTATTACAAAACCGTCACCAACGGGCCATACTTGTTTTCAAACTACAAACGAAATACTGAACAAACAAACATTGGACATTAACTAGTTGAGTGGATAACTAGCGTGGGTGATCCTTCAAGACACCAACTTATTTACTTGTTTACTTACGACCTTGTGCGTTTCGGGCGCCAGAAGGTTGCAGGGTTCTAAGAACCGATCTACGGACTTACATCCGCGTTACTTGTTTGATTTCCCAGACATACTTACTTGACTCAGGTGAGTCTCACAGCCCCTATTTTACTGTTTTTACTCAGGGGTGAGATGCATTACTTGTTTTTACTTGAACACATGTACAGACTTTACAGACCTTACAGACTTACAGACTTACTGATATACTATATTGCATGGGTTACGATTAATCCACTGAAGGCCTCTGAATCATAGTTGTTAATTATAGGATAAGCGCGAGTTTTAGTATATGGATCGATATGGGACTGACAATCCCCGCCCGGGGTAGCACGCACTACCACGAACCGTATTGTATAAACGGGCGTTTCTTACTCGTTACTTATGAGTGTTTTTGGATTAGCACTCACGGGGGCAAATTACTTGTACTTGATTGTACTTTACTGACATGTTAAGCTTCGACTATGATGCTCATGACAATGTATATCAACCCGATTGCATTCGTGCAGTCATTACTTATTACTTGGTTAAACTGTACAAATACTTTTATCACTGAATGTGTTCAAATTGATTATTTACTACAAACCTGTGAGATTTGCCAACCTTTTGGTTGACCTTTTAGTGATGCATTCTCAGGTACACAGCAACAGTAGGGATTGCCCAGCAGGACTACTTTTTAGCTCGAGTTGCATTCACACTCTTGGAGATTTTCTACATGACTTTTGTAATAGATGTTATGTGTTAGAATCACTAGATATTATTCGAACTTGAGCTATGTATTTTGTAATACTTATTAAATTAATATAATGTTTTCAAACGTCTCATATAGAGCCGTTTACTGTAACCTTTGTGCTTGATTACTTGATTAGTAGCACCCCAAAGCTTGCTTCCGCTAAACCGTAAATTTGGGGGTGTTACAGATTGGTATCAGAGCCTAAGTTTATAGTGAACTAGGTTGCATTTAGTGGGCCTAGACTATGACCGTTAGGCAGTATTCCCTATTAGGTATAACTGGTTCAGTGATTACATCATAAAAGTTTAATTTAATATAGCCTGATCAACTATGTACAATTAAACGAAGATGATGTGAGATCTGAAATGGGTTATGTTGAACAGGAATGCACTAGCTGACTCTGACCACGAGAGAACCGAGACTCTTACTTGTTTTGTGCTAGACATACACTAGGCTATTATGTGATATACGAGTATATACATAGGCCTCACTCACTGACTTTACTACTAGGCTGTTATACATTGAATATATATGAATAGGCCTCGCACGTTAACACACTCGCTATAGAGATAGCCGACTTTTCTCTGGTGACACATACAGATTTCTCTCAGCGGTTTTGCACCGACCGTGACAGACTTGACTACCGTCACACCACTTTGTGGCGCACTCTAATGATTTTATGAAAATCACATCTAACACCCGAAATCAACGTACTTCCAAGGACTAAAATCCTCTCTCTGTCATTTCTATAGAACTCAAAGCTGCAAACTCCTAAATGGACGACTACACGTCAGATAGTGACCAAGACAATGAGGAACAGATTCAGTACACTTACCTCGATGGGGATATCATACCAGAAGGAGAAATCGTACTGGAGGGAAACGAAAATCAGAATTTCGAAACGACTGGCATCGACATTGAAGAATATGAAAGAGTGCGAGATCAGGCCGAGGAACTAGACGGCCGAAATTGGGCACTTAAGCGTAAGTGCATAGACTATGAACAGAGATTGAGAATCACGAACCGATCTGTCCCCACTCAAATCAAAGATAAGATCCGTTACTGGAAGAAAGTGGCCACCAACCTAACCCGTAGGACCAAAACATGGATCAAACGTTTGGCAGGAAGTCAACGGAGGAGACTAGGTACCGCTCCCCGACTCAAAGATACAGGGACATGCTTGAGGCACGCTATCACCCACATGACTTGAACCTGGAGCCGGAAGACGAGTCCGAAGGCCAGGAAGCCTAACTAAGAATGACCTAACGACAACCAGCATCAAATTATGTTAAACCCATGTACAGCGGATGTGTAATCACGATGTATGGTACTAGAAACTCGATTCTGATGGCTATATAGTGATACCATCACATTTTGTATTAGGTTCCTTATATTCGACCGGATGTAACAATTCCCGGTACATTTTGTAAACTCTAACTTTTGTAACCTTTTGAACCTATATGAAGAAGGATTACAACCTATTATGTATAATCTATCGATGTGACATGTCCTGACATGCTTTCTCAAAATCTACACGATTGTGATAATCGTATCTTTCATGCGTTCCACCGTACTATCATCAATGACGTATAAAGATCGCGTGTATTATACACGACTAGATGGACAATGTATCATCACGAACAAAACCCAACGCTAGCGGTAATGCAGTTGTTGCATCTCCCCTTTAAAGACACGTCATCGTATTGACACTCACCAAGGTTATTGGTCAACCACAACTCTTACGTATTGGAAACATCTTCCAACCATTAGATGGAACCCATCGGTTAACATTTGACTCGATCCGCGATTTAATCGTTTAATTTTCAACTAAATCAGTGCCGTGGGGGACACTCACGATGACTAAGTCCACCACTATTCCCACGACAAATCGATCATTCTGATCATTACGGCAATAAGGACTTGCCACGACAGGACTACTCACTACTCATACCGAACGTTTGTTCACCTCGAAATGGTAACACGGCCGCAATTGACTACTTTTCAAAACTCGATCCGATCATTGATATGCCTACTTTTAACTAAATTTACGATTTGGAAATTCGCTACCGCACCCATTGCTGCCGAGTAATACACCTATTTAACTCTCATGATTTATTCATATACAAATTTGAAATACCTAAACAAAAATTTTCAGTTCAAGCGTACAACCCAACCTTATTATGGTGTTCGCATATAAACTCCACCGCTTCATATTCACCGTATAACAAACAAAAACTAGCTAGTAGCGGGATACCAAACACGTCGTCGTTCGGACCTTCGTACACCACTCATTTACGTCACTTTTCCCATTTTACCGCCAACAACAACCGACAACTGCCTTTCGAAAGACGGCAGTTTCCCCGACGTAGTAATCCACTTACTTTGGTACTAACCAACCCTAGAAACCGGATACCTTACAAACGAGCTCTTCACCGTCAATCTCATAACTGTCAAGATCGGAAATTTTGATATCATCGTCGGGTACGGGTTGGCTATCTAAGCACCATGACACGGGCTCCCTTACCGATTATCCCCATCTTCTAGGGACAATAGCAAAAGGAAGTATGATGGAAACCACAACCTTCAAAACCACACCAACAAAAAGTCTGTGACTACTAAGGCCTATGCTGCCAGTCCTGACGACTCGACGATGAACAAGGGGAGCAAGCCCGACTGCTCCAAATGTAGTCATCATCATGGCAGTTCGTGTCCTTGCACTAAATACAAACGATCTGGATATCTAGCCAAAGATTGTGGAACAATCATAACTAGTGCCAACGCTAGTGCACCCAAGATTTGTTACGGGTGCAACGGTACTGGGTCTTTCAGGAAGGATTGCCCAAAACCGAAGAACGAAAACAACAATGCACGGGACAAGCTTATATCATCAACACTAGAAACAATCATCAGAGACCCAAAACTAGATGCGGATACGATTCACTCTCACTCAATCTAATTACTTCTATACTACTTGATTGCTAAATCCTACCAATTACTCAATGTTCCCTACATTGCTATAGATTTTAGGCACAAACTAGGATAAACAAACTGCTTATAGGTCGATAGGTGTAATACGTAATTACACTAGGAACTTAACAAACAGACTTTTCCCATGCATCTCACACTGGTTGAGACCGGGAACCATAGAACTATTGTCTTTACGCGTCATCTGCCCTAACTTTACGCCGCAAATTGTCTGTTCGGAGAGAACCGTTGGTACTTTTATTGTCTTCGCTGAAATTCAAATTTTATACTTCAAAACTCATACTTGCCATTATACAATACCTAATGTCATCATTAAAACATCGTTTTAACAAAACACCCATTCCGTAGGAAATGACAAGCTACTCCACTGACAGCCACATGTCGAATGACGACCAACTTGAGGAGGAGCAGTCAATGTTTCCTTACCTACATACTCTTGAAAGTGACACCGAGGCAGTGATCAAAGAACCTTTGGAAGAAATGGTACATCCAGGAGGAATTGGAGAAATTCCACCTCAACCTGTAGCTAGAGAAGCTACTCATATAACACGAGCAAATTCCACTTCAAACTCTGCTACTGATAACCATACCCCAGCTGCCGCTATCACCACTTCTCCTACTGTCACCACTCCACCTACTATTACCCCTCCGATCATTGTCAATGTAAACACTAACAACTCCCAGGATACAGACAAAACACTGAATGCATTACGCAATCAGCTAGCTACTGTTCAGGAGGAAATCACCAAATTGTGCCAACACGCCCTCGAACAGGGGTTACGCCTGCGAACTCTAGAGTTCTATTGGGAACAATTAAGGTTCCTATGCCCAACCCTGGGAAATGTACTCCAGTTGGTTTCTAACTCTGCATCGCAGATGACTCAAGCTAGTATTCCCAAAGAAAAGGATACCGAAGCCCAACTGACAAACCACAAAAGGAATCCGGGAGAAAGCTCCAACACAGACTTTACTCTGCCCCGAACAAAAAGGACAAAAACGACTCAAACTCACACTGCTGGAGCCAAGGGAGAACCTATATGGGAGACAAACCCCTCTGTTCCATATGTAATCGTCACCAACCCGGATCTTGTGGTACTCGTTGCCGTCAATGCCAGACCTATGGACACCAAGTCCGGGACTGTAGATTTGCACCTAAAGACACCGACTCTAAAGCATTGAAGGCTTGCTTCGAATGCGGAAACACTAGGCACCTCAAGGCTAACTGCCCGTCACTGACTACGAAGGATAACAACAAAAAGGGAAACACTTGTGCCAGAACCTCCACAGACTGTCCCGATACCGTAGGTACGTTGCCACACCACCTCCTGAAATCCTACACGATACTGATAGAGTTAGTTTACTCTATGACCCTACAACTATTACAGACGTTATAAACACGGTAGACTTTACGAATTACTGTAGGCTACTAGTACACATTGTAGCTACACTCTAATTACCGACTGACCCCGTCCATTGGACATGGTCGATACACGTCGAAACTCTTGGTCGGTGGGACACCATCCTAACAAGGGGAAGAAGACCCCATGATACAGGCATTTCATCACTGACATGTCTCGCTGCCATTCTTAGATGACTTACCGATAATTACTTGAACATATAGACTACTACTTCGAACAAATTTCGGGACGAAATTCTCCTAACAGGGGGAGAATGTAACACCCGGCAATTTAGGCTATCATTATTGTACCTAATCAGGTGCTTATTACGTGTGTTTAGTACGAAATAGGACTAAGTACAGTACTTAATTAATTATATATATATGATGATTGTATATATATATATATATATATATATATATATATATATATATATATATATATATATATATATATATATAAACACGTATACTACTTGAACAAATCGTACACGGATGAACCGGACGAAGTCCGCCATTAACAAATAGGGACTTTGGTGACAAATTTTTTTAAATAATGTGGAATTATCCAAACAAACATTATTTACATTAATAAATTTTGAGAATGTATTACAAGTATTACTTATTGATAAAAACATATCCTACAAGACGAAACCGCATGAAACGCACCCCAATGAACGATTAATAACAAAAATTATATTCTTATAATTTTATAACTTGAAATAAAGTATTTTGATAAAATACTTCGGTTGGAAATATTTCGGATATACTTTAATATATATTTTGAATCTTAAAAAGATTTTGCGATTAAACGATTTCGGGGTTTAACCGACTACAACTCGTGATACAAAATTCGGAAACACAACCACGCGAGCCGAGACCCAAATGGGTCGCCCCGACCCGCGGACCCAACCCACCGATCCACCTCTTATAATCCCATTTTTCCCATTTCTTTCATTTTGTCACAACACAAACACACACACTCCCCTCTCAAACCCTCACTCCTCTTCCTCTCTCCCACTTGAATCGGCAGCAGCAGCAACACCACCACACCACCGCCGAACCACCACCACGGTCGGAATTATCATCATCATCACCATCATCAACAAGCATCTTCATCACCATCCTCCATTGTCTTCACAAGCTTTGTAAGAGATTTCTCACCTTCAGAACATTTGATTTATGTTTATTTACATGTTAATGAGTCCACTCAACAAGATTATGCCCGAAAATCCCGTTAAAAATGCTTTAAAAATCGAAACCCATCTAAAAATCGCTGACAGTTCATCTCGCGAGTTGAGATCCCAGATCCCGGCCGTCCTGCGAGTCGAACCGAGATCTCGACTCGCGAAGCCATCCTGCGAATCGGAATCACCTACGAACCGAACTGACCCGCGACTTGACCTGCGAGTCGAAGTTGACTTGCGAGTTGAGTTGCCCTGTGAACCGAACTGACCCGCGAGTCGAGTTGATCTGCGAGCCGAGTTGGCCTGCGAGTCGAGTTCTCCCAGCTCGGTTCGCAGCCCACTTTGTCTTTCGAACCCGAATTCAATAATAAAAGCACTAATATGAACTAAAATTTATCACTTGATTTTACAACGAAATTAGATTTCAAATGCATTTTCGATAAAGCAATATAGTAGAAATAAAAATTTTCCAAGCTGACCTGGCAGCTCGACCCCAGCCAGGGGCTCTGCCCCTTGGACCCCGCCAGGGGCTGCCGCCCCTTGGACCCCGCTACCAGGGGCGCTGCCCCCGAACCCCCGTCATCCAGGAACTTGTAAATAATTTTTGCACTAAATGTTGAACGCATACGACAACCGAACTTTATACGATAATACCGGGACATACAAACACTTATACTTTGAAAAGTATACACTACAGACATATGAGATTACACTCACACTTATACGAGCTTACACTCGCTCGAACCTACTTTCGAAAAACACTTTCACATCGCGATACAAATGACAGACTTACAAATATACCTTACAAGGATATCACACAACGAGATATATAATAATAATACTTGGATTATTATTACAAAACCGTCACCAACGGGCCATACTTGTTTTCAAACTACAAACGAAATACTGAACAAACAAACATTGGACATTAACTAGTTGAGTGGATAACTAGCATGGGTGATCCTTCAAGACACCAACTTATTTACTTGTTTACTTACGACCTTATGCGTTTCGGGCGCCAGAAGGTTGCAGGGTTCTAAGAACCGATCTACGGACTTACATCCGCGTTACTTGTTTGATTTCCCAGACATACTTACTTGACTCAGGTGAGTCTCACAGCCCCTATTTTACTGTTTTTACTCAGGGGTGAGATGCATTACTTGTTTTTACTTGAACACATGTACAGACTTTACAGACCTTACAGACTTACAGACTTACTGATATACTATATTGCATGGGTTACGATTAATCCACTGAAGGCCTCTGAATCATAGTTGTTAATTATAGGATAAGCGCGAGTTTTAGTATATGGATCCATATGGGACTGACAATCCCCGCCCGGGGTAGCACGCACTACCACGAACCGTACTGTATAAACGGGCATTTCTTACTCGTTACTTATGAGTGTTTTTGGATTAGCACTCACGAGGGTAAATTACTTGTACTTGATTGTACTTTACTGACATGTTAAGCTTCGACTATGATGCTCATGGCAATGTATATCAACCCGATTGCATTCGTGCAGTCATTACTTATTACTTGGTTAAACTGTACAAATACTTTTATCACTGAATGTGTTCAAATTGATTATTTACTACAAACCTGTGAGATTCACCAACCTTTTGGTTGACCTTTTAGTGATGCATTCTCAGGTACATAGCAACAGTAGGGATTGCCCAGCAGGACTACTTTTTAGCTCGAGTCGCATGCATTCACACTCTTGGAGATTTTCTACATGACTTTTGTAATAGATGTTATGTGTTAGAATCACTAGATATTATTCGAACTTGAGCTATGTATTTTGTAATACTTATTAAATTAATATAATGTTTTCAAACGTCTCATATAGAGTCGTTTACTGTAACCTTTGTGGTTGATTACTTGATTAGTAGCACCCCAAAGCTTGCTTCCGCTAAACCGTAAATTTGGGGGTGTTACAATAAAATCCCTAGAAAAGCCCGAAAATAGAAACAAAAGAAAAAGAAAAGAAAATAGAATAAAGCTAAGTGCTTCGAATCTCTCGAAAAATTCCCGCTCTAATAAAAGACATAAATTCCCTCATGTATTTTCAAAAGATAGAAGTCAAAATAGCTATCTTCTTCCCGTACTGTTATCCGTTTCCGTTTTCATTAAAAAAGGTTGTTTAAATAATGTTTTTCAAAAGTTTAGAAGTCCTAAGATAAGCAAAGACCCTTTACAACAACTAAAAATTCCCACTTATCCATACCCCGTAACCCTCACTTGACATTACAACCCACTCTGAATGTCCTGGGATAGCTAGCACCGTCCTCACCTAAGTGGTGGAGATATGATTCTCGAGCAACCCTATGACGATGGATGTTGCATGACTGGCTTATGAGCGATTTCGTTTGATTAGATTGATAGGTAACCCGAAACACTTTTGAGTGAATTGAGTGACTACCTTGTGAGATCGCCTAGTCATGTATATTCAAAGATCGCGAGAATTGAAAGCATGCTTAAGAGAATCATTTTATGCCTCTGAAAGAAATATCTTACTTTCTCTTATTTCCAGAATATGTTACTTGTATATGGAGATGGTTGTTTTGATATGTTTTGATTCACCTCAAAAATAAACTCGTGTTTTCAAAATGTTTTTCCTAAAAAGCAAGTGAGAATTTTGAGTATTGCTCGAGGACAAGCGAAGTCTAAGTGTGGGATATATGATGACACGCAAAAAGTCATATTTTTGTGTGCCATTATCTCACCATTTTGGCCCAATTAATAATGAAAACACTCAAAAATGAACTTAAACATCACATTTCATCATAAGGGCTAAAATATAAACGACGTTTCAAGAATCAGCAAAAACAACCTAAAAATGAGTAAAACAGAGCACAAACGATCATTAAATCTTCTGTTCATGTATTTTAGCACAATTTGAGCTACACTTGGAATTTTGACCTCTAGCTTATGTCATTTTCTTCGTTAGGAAAATACGAACGCGTGGACATAAATATCGCTCAAAACGGATAAACGATGAAGAAGTTACGCTCAAACGAAGAAACGAAGAACCGAAGTACCAGCATACGGTTGAACCAAGCCGTATACGGCTGGTCCAGACCGTATACGGCTGGGCCTGGACCGTATACGGCCTGCACAGACCGTATACGGCCTATGTACAGCCGTATATGGTCTGGTTTCAGCAATATTCACCCTGTGCTCAGCCGTATACGGTCCAGTTCAGCCGTATACGGTCCAGCTCAGCAGTATTGTGCGTTTGGGTGATAAAAATCTGATTTTTATTCGCCTTTGCGATACGGTTGTGCGTTTGAAGGTTTGGATACGGTCTACAGATACAGCTGTGCGATCTCTATAAATACAAGCCTCATTTCATCATTTTCAACACAATCAATATCCAACACACTTCACCCCTCAAAACACACACTCTCACTCTCTCACTACTCTCTCTCTAGATTTAGGTTTTTATTTTAGTAGTTAGCGGCTAGTTAGTCACGGTATTAACCGGACGAATAGAGGGGTAATATTGTAATATCGCTTGGAGGATACTCGAAGTTCTGCTTGTATTCTTTCACGTTATATTCAGCTACACTCTTATTACGGTTATATCTATCCTTTACCTATTGTTATTATGATGATTGTTATTACTGTTATCATGCTAGATTTAGGATTGATTACCATGATTAGCGAGTAGTGATATTGCGTGTTTGCTATGATGTAGTTAGTCATAAATTGGTTGGAATGATGTTATAGTGCTTTGATTTACTTTCTGTCTATGATTTTAAACCTATTAAACTAATCGCCTTTCAACCAGTAAACGTGATTACGACCTTAATGATGGGACGTCGCGAACCTCATCAAGGGTACTTAGTTATCTGTGTCAAACATGAACATGGTCTGATTTGTTAATCGTGTAAACATCGCTTTCTAAATGAACGCTAAGTACATCGTCATCGTGAAAATAGTGCTTTCTAATTCGAACGCAAAGTACACTGTGATTATGGAAATATGGTTTTCAAACTGAACACTAAAGTACACTGGAGCCATGGAAATACCGCTTTCTACTCTGAACGCAAAGTACACTGTGCCCGTGGAAATATGGTTTTCTAACTGAACGTGAATATTACACTGTTGACAAGTCAGGGATTTATTGGGACTTAAAAGTAAGGGCTGGTTTATATCATAGATGGATAATATTATGCTTAAATACAAACTTAGTTAAAGTAGTCTGGGTTAGCCTTTATAAAGCAATGTAAGGTACCGTAAGTCGGCTGATTACTCGGTATAGCGTCGACAACACCTCCGGTGTAGTTAACACGTGGAAGTTGAGGAAAATCCGCAGTTACTAAGCCTCGTAGAATAACGGCAACTCGGTGATCAGTAGAGCTGGTACCGACTAGGTCCTTGGTTCATCAATGGAAACACCTCCGGTGGAGTACAGTGTATTAATCACGGAAAGAGTCATTTTTATCGGTCTATGTGAACGACCCTAAGTCGTTGTGGGCTGCATAAACTACTCCGATCAGAATCAGGATAGCCTAGTCGCTCAGTGACATACTGATCGAGAACTCTATCAGTAGGGTGCTAGTGCTTACTCCACAGATACCTGAAATAAATAAAATACAAACCTTTAGAACACGTTTTCATACATCATACATCATTCCAATCAATAAGGCTACCGAAATCATAGCAAACACCCTCTCTAGATTATCTGCTATCTACATTTATTTTATCTGCTTTAATTTAAATTTTCTGCCTAAGTATAAAAAAACCAAAAATAAACCACCAATCAAATCTTTTAAAACCTGCTAGATCGATAAGTACCCCTGTTTCATCCATGATCCACAATACACTGACTCAGAGAACGACCCTAGGTCATCCTTGCTGCTATACACCAATAGTAACTAGGTATACTTAGGCCCCGTAAATATAAATATAAAACCCACTGATCCAGCTAAGCGGGAGGCTCACAACGACAGGAACGATTCCTAAGACCGACCGTTCGGCTGGCATCACTCTTTCAAGATGGGTCCTCATGGATGCTAGTGTAGCCTTCTGACTTGCTGAATAGGGAAAAGCTGATCCAGCCAAAGCACAATATACTTTTTGGTATATTTGCTTTTGGTTGCTGTAGAACTCGACTTCCCCCATTGGGTAGTTGGGTCTTTCGGGCCGTTGAGCTTCTCTGGTGACTTGCTCTTGAAGGGAATCGGATAATTCTTGAATATGTCTGAGTAGAGTGTTGGGTACTGGTTCTCCATAATTGGCTAGGTATGAATCGTACTCTCGTTCGATTTGCCTTATCAGGTGTCTCTGGGAGGTGGTGTAGTTGTTAGTTGATTCTTTGATAGCCTCCACAATGACGCGTACATCAGCGTTTTCATCAATCAGGTCAATCATCTCTTTGTGAGTGTCGATGAGGGGAATTTCTAGTCTTTCAGTTGTGATGACGGGAGAGTTTGGTGGAGCAAGAGGAGTTTGTGGAAGAGAGCGTTCATCGAGAGTGATGTCGATGTATTCGCCGTCAAATTCGACTTCATCTTCAGAATCTTTGTCACGTGAATCTGGAAATTGGTGGAATTCTTCATCTGAGGGTGCATTGTTGAAAGGTTGGGAACTGTCGACTTCGATGGTTCTGACTTCCGTGGTTGTATTTTGAAGGTTCTCTTCAACAAAGCCTCCTTTTTGTTGTGCCTTATATGCAGAGATTCTTTGTAGGAGTCCAACATACAGGTCTGGGTGCTTTGATGATTGGAGTTCTTTTTCAAAATTATCTATGTCTCGGAGTCAGGTACGAGTGAAAAGTTTAGAAGGATCGAGATAGGAGTTAAGAATGTTCCTCATCCTTCGGAGATGAGTGGATTTGAGTTCTTGACGGAGGGTTTCATAATCAACGGATTCTTCTGATGAAGAGTAATAATCATAGCTCTGTATCCTATTTACTTCGGCCATTTGTGGTGAATCAATTTGATCTTCATCTTCCTCCATTTTTTCCTCCTCCTCTTCAGGTTCTTCTTCTTCCATTTCTTCCGTTCTTTCATCTTCCTCAGCGGGTTCTTCCTCTTCTTCCTCAGGTTCTGATTCGTCCTCCTCGGATTCTTCTTCTTCCTCAGCGTCTTGATACTCCTCGTCCTCGTCTCGGTCTGTTTCAGTGTCACAGATCAAGGTTGTTGGTCGAGTGAAACATCGTTCTTCTTCGGGGTCTGATTCGTCATCGGAACAAATTCTGCCTGTTGATATAGCATAGCATTCTTCTTGTTCTGGTGTACAATCCGGTTGGTCGATCTTGTAAGTGATTCTTTCACCATGTGCTCGTAGAACGATCGTGTGGTTATACACATCAATCACTACTCTGGCTGTGTTCATAAATGGTCTTCCAAGGATAATCGGGATGTTTATGTCCTCGTGGATATCTATTACCACGAAATCCGTAGGAAAGAAGAATTTGTTAACTTGAACTAAGACATTCTCAGCTATTCCTTTTGGGTATCTAACAGATTGGTCAGCTAGCTGGACAGTCATCTTAGTGCGTTTCAAATTTTCAAGTTCTAGCCTTTTGAACAGGGAGTAGGGCATAAGGTTAATGCTAGCTCCTAGGTCGGCTAAGGCGTTGATATCTCCGGATTGGTAAATAGAACAAGGGAGTGTGAATCTACCGGTGTCTCCTAGTTTTTCGGGAAGGCTATTTTTAAGTAGGGCTGATGTTTCAGAACTAAGGGGAATGTTGTTTACTTCGGGCAGTTTATCCTTTGTGGACAACAATTTTCTAATATATTTGTTACGACCAGGAACTCTAGACATGGTGTTAAGGAATTTTTCATCTAACTTAAAGGATGATAACCTTTTAGGTTGGGCTTTAAGTCTAGCGGGATAAGGGATTCTAACCTCTTTGTTCATGGTCGGAGT
This sequence comes from Helichrysum umbraculigerum, assembly GCA_949592205.1. NCBI lineage: Eukaryota > Viridiplantae > Streptophyta > Magnoliopsida > Asterales > Asteraceae > Helichrysum > Helichrysum umbraculigerum. The sequence continues at coordinate 67,445,866 of CATIUR010000003.1, forward strand.
GGTTTCCACAGCTGGTATCTTGATCTTTGGTTCTTCCTTTACTGGTACAGCAGCAGGAGGTGGAGTGGCTACTTCCTTGGTGGTAGTGAGTTGCTTTACTTCCTCAACATGTGGGTTGTGAACCGTGTTGCTAGGCAAACTTCCTCTAGGTCTGTTATCAAGACGTTGTGCCAATTGTCCAATTTGAGCTTCCAAATTCTTTAGCACTGCCAATTGGTTTCTCATGAAGAGGTCGGCTTGATCTTGTCTAGCGGACATCTTTTGGTTGAGTAGGTGTTGACCTTGCATGAATTGGGTGAAGGCGTCATCTGAACTTGAAGCTGGGGCATTTGTCTTTGCAGGTTGTTCAGGGGTTTGGTTTGTATCGGAAGTGGGTCCAGGTAGTGCGAGGGGTTGGTTGTAAGGAAGTTGGGGTTGTTGTGGGTAAGGTGGGTATCTAGGTGGGTATCGGGGTTGGAAAGGTTGGTTGGTTCTTTGCGGGAATGAAGGTCCTCTAGGTTGGTTGTTGTTTTGATTGAAACCGGGTGGAAAATTCTGTGGTCGAGCAGGAAATTGAGCATAGTAGACGGTGCCATCTGCTTCTTCGTATTCCACTTGGTATTCACCAGATGGTTGCGGGTTGGTGCAATGTTGACAGACTTGCACTTGGTGTACTTGGTGCTATTGTTTCTTAATTTCTCCAAACTGTTTGACAAGCGAGTCCATTTTCTCCGTTAATACCTTAAGTGCTTCTACTGGAATCGGATTCGATGTAGCGAGAGGTGCTAAAGATGTTGAGTGAACTCCAGAGTTCCAATCATGGTGATGCATAGTCATGTTCTTTATAAGGTTCCATCCTTCTTCGTCGGTCTTTGCCATGAAGCTTCCTTGTGCAGCAGCATCGAGGGTGGTTCGGTGGTTAGGGTCTAAACCATTGTAGAAAGTGCACAACTGCGTGTACTTGTCGAGACGGTGATTGGGGCATTTCTTCAAGGCTCCTTTGAATCGTTCCCATGCGGTGTATAATGACTCATCAAAAGCTTGTCGGAAATTCATGACGTCATTTCGAAGTTTGGTTTGTTTAGAGGGCGGAAAGTATTTGGTTAGAAACTTTGTTGCCATTACCGTCCATGAAGGGATAGAGCCGGTCTCTAAACCTTCAAACCATGTTTGCGCATGATGAGTGAGCGAATAAGGGAAAAGATACAAGCGGATTGTGTCTTGGCTAATTCCGTTTTGTTTGTAGGAGTTTGAAAGAGATATGAACTTGTCGAGGTGAGAGTTTAGATCATCACTGGGTAATCCATGGAATTGACAGTGGTTTTGGATTAGTTGGATGATGTGGTGTTTAAGCTCGAATGATTGACCAGGGGTTTCAGGGTAGAGAATTGGTCCTCCTCTTCCTTTAATAGAGGGTTTACTATTGTCAGCGAGAGTGATGCGTTCAGCCATTGCTTTTCTAAGTGCGGATTGCTTCTTTTCTAGTCGAATGGTACGTATTATAAGTTCTGGATCAGGGAAATTAAACAGTGGTACAGATCTAGGGGAACAGGTCATACACTAAAGAAAAACAGACAATAAAAGAAAACTAATAATAAAGAAAATACTTTTGTTTGTTTTTTTTTAAGGTTTTATCCTAAGGGTTTACTAGAATAGGAATTGGTTGGGCCTCTTTATCAGACAGTTAGTTTCCCCGGAAGCGGCGCCAAAAACTTGATGACGCGTTTCTGTGACGAACCGTCAACGGATGTTTTAAATTTATATTTGGTGGGGTCTGATCATGACTTACTAATACTGAACCAAAGGCTAGTAGATGATAAGTATGACCTAGAGTCGTTCTTAAAGAGAAACTGAATTGAAACGGAGGTGATCCAATCAATCTTTCTTTTCTAGTAAAGGTTTTAAAAGAGTGCGTTGGGGGTTTTGGTTCAGTTAACTAGGTAAACTAAATAAAGCGAATAAAATGTAATAATAAATCAGATAATAAAAGGAGTATTTGTTGTGAGTTCATTAGCTTATAATGGGGGACGATGACTTATAGGGAAAACGTTTACTAAATTTGGAATGTTCACTAGACTTGGTAGTTTATGGTATAACCGATGGATTCCCTATTAGTCGGTTATCAACTAATATGTCACGAGGAACCACGGTGTCATAATTATGATCAGATAGACAATGCTCAACTCTCCACACTCTCCTATGAGGGAGTCAGTGGCCCTTATTATCGAACGCATTCACTCGTGGGCGAAGGAATAGAGTAGCAAGTCCACAACAAGTCTAACCGTTCTTAATACCATAAAGACTACAAATCCAGCAGACAACTAACTTAGCAAATATGTTCGGACTTAGTTGATCAATTCCGATTAATGAAATTTAGGCATGGTAAGCGAAGGAAAGTGTTGAGGTTTCTTCCGCACCTTACTTTAGATTTCATAGGTTAAGGAAAAGTATCGTTTTAAAGTGGATTTTAAACTTTCCTTTCTCAATACAATTAACAAATCCCTAGGTTTTCGTAAATGGTTATTTAGCCTATAGCCTACCTAATCTAATCTAAACTAACTAATCTAATTAAAACACTAATTAAAATGCTGACGGCTTTTTGCATAAAGTTAAACCCAGACCATGTCGGAAAATGCTATGGTAGTCCACAATGTATTTAATCGTTTACCGATGTTTCCATTGTGAATTTAATTGCTTCGCGATGTTTACATGATAAGTACATTGTGATTTAAAGTGTACAATACTCATGGCAATTCCACATAATCACATTGCATTTTATGATGCTCACATGACGTTACAATTAAAACCATAGTTTTTACATAGATAACTATTGACCAAGTATTAAGGTTCGCGACTCCTCTTTACAAGGTTACAATCACGTTTGTTAATCGAAAGGCAAATATAAGTTTTAGGTTTAAAATCATAAGGTAAGTCCGTTCATAAAGTTTCCATTTTGATAATGTCGATCCATAATACAACTACCTTCGGTCGTTACCGGCTTCCATGCATTTGTACTTTGCTCGAAAGCATTTCCAGCACTATACCAAGTAAACAGTCGAATAGGGGCCGTCATATTATTTCACGACACTTTTAAAGTCATCCCACAAATATATACGCTAACTACATCACAAAAAATACAATAGAAATCTACTCGCTAATCATGGCATAAACGATCTCTAGCATAATTAAAGTATACATATTTAATTAGGATAGAAAAGGATAGAAATAACCGAGATTAATATGCGAGAAGGAATAGACTTGAATTAATAAGCGTATCTCCAAGCGTACACCAAAGATTACAAATACGTTCCTCACCAAAGACTACAAGCACGTTCCTTGCTTCTATTCTAACTAGCCTAATACTATTTTAAAGTAAAAAAATAAAGAAAGAAAGAAAAGCTAGAAGCTAGAAAGAAAGTGTATTTTCCAAAGTGTGGAAAGTATGATGCCTAGGTGCATTTTGCAAATGAGCCTCATGCCTCCTATTTATAGGAGAGTTTTGGTGCATTTTAGCAATTGGTGGCACACATTAGCAAAAGGTGAAATGGTGGTGCACCGGGTACGAAAAAGGGCGTAAAGGTGGTGCACCGGGAACGAAAAAGCGCGTAAAGGTCTAGCACCGGGTACGCGAAAGGACCAAAAAGCGGAAACGAGATGGGAGACAGGCAGCCGGCGGCGGCTAGGTGGCAGCCGGCGGCAGTGGGGTGGCTGGCCGGCGGCGGCTGGCACTCCCCCGCCCCGGTTCGTCGCCTGTTGCCTCGTTTCTCGATTAGCGCGTGTTTTCTTCGTTATGCGTCCGTTTGCGTCGATTATTTTTTTTTTGGATTCGTTTTTCAAAAATGAAGATTTTGATGAAAAGATATCCCAAAAATATGTCTCTGAACTTTAGATGTGTCGTACGAATCCTTTGGATCTTCCGGCGTACGTAGAATCTTGATTCTTCGTCCGTTTTTGTTGATTCTTCTTCTGTTGGATTCGTAATTTGAAAACGAACATCTTGGTTGAGATGGATGTTAATGATGGGCACTTTTGCCTTGAAATCTCATTTTGATGCCTTGAATCTTCAAACGTGTGTGGAATCTTCGTTTTTCATCCGTTTTGCTTGACTTTCATCGTGCAACTTTGTTTTGACCATCTTGGCATAATACTATTGATTTGTAATGTTTTTGAGTTAAAGTACCAAGAATCGTTCCAGAATGAGAGAGATATCGGTAGTAAAAATGTGACTTTTTACGCGATATCAGAATGTCACACCGGGAGCTAGGTTATGGTAACATTACAAAGTATTTAAAATAACAAGCAAAATCTTAATTATGGTTTAATAATACTTTCATATGAACGGGAACAAAATCTTAAGGTAATAGACATAACCGAATCATATAACGATTCCTCGTCATCCTAACAGATTCGTATATTTAAAAAGTTCATTTATGACTTTAAACCAGCCCTTACTTAAGACTACCCAATAAATCCCCTAATTATTCACAGCGTTCCTCACTTTAAGTGGTTCCACCGCTTCAAAACTTGGCAATGTCTTATCCTACGATAATTCCCCATGTAGCCTTGCGGTTCCATAGTTTCATACTTTTGACAAATTATATTGACACATATGACTGACTACCTTTTAATTGGACGTCGTTAAAAAGGTGTTGTAATCACGTTTATTGGTGGAAAGGTGATAGATTAATTTGAAGTTTAAAAGTCTATTTAGAAAGGTTAATTAAACTAGGTTTCTCATTTTATAATATTAGTTCGTAATATAACTACCTTCGGTCGTTACACAGCTTCCACGTGTTTGTACTACACCTAAAGTGTTTCCAACGCTATACTGCATAACAGTCAAATAGGGGCCATCATATTACTTCGTAATATTGTACCGTTTCGTAATATAACTACCTTCGGTCGTTCTTCGGCTTCCATACATTTGTACTCCACCTTGAAGTGTTTCCAGTACTATACCGAGTAACAGTCGAATAGGGGCCGTCATATTACTTTATTATTTAATTATAAATCATCCCATAATTAACTAACTACATCGCAAACAAACACAATAGTAATCTACTCGCTAAGCATGGCACAAACTATCTCTAGCATAATTAAAACATACATATTTAATTAAGATAGATTAGGATAGAAAGAACCCGGATTAATATGCGAGAAGGAATAGACTTGAATTAATAAGAGTAACTCCAAGCGTACACAAAAGATTACAACACGTTCCTTGCTTTCGTTCTATTCTAGACAAGTTTCCTAAACTAGCCTGATACTAATTTGGAGTAAGAAAATAGAATGAGAAAGTAGAACTAATAACTAGAGAGTATTATTAGCCTAAAGAGATATATGGAAGGTGTGTCTTGAAATGAAGCCTTGATGCCTCTATTTATACTTGAAATCTGGTGCATGTTAGCTATCCAAGGTGCAAGTTAGCAAGTGGTGGTACTTTTCCGGAAAGTAGTAGTACATGTACCCTAAAGGCGCGGAAAGTAGTAGCACGTGTACCCTAAAGTTGCGGAAAGTAGTAGCTCATGTACCAGGCGAGTACGGGAAAGGACGAAAAAGAGAATAAGGGACGGGTGGCAACCAGCTGGAGGCAGGTGGCAGCAGGCCGGCGTCGGCTGGCTGCCAGCTGGAGGCTGCCGCCTGCCCCGGTTCGCATTCTTTCGTTCGTTTCTTGTTTCATGCGTATCTTCTTCGTTATGCGTCCGTTTTAGTCGATTCTTTTTGCGTTGGATTCGTTTTTCAAAAAAGAAGAATTTGACGCAAAGAAATCCCTGAGAAGTTCCTCCTATCTTTAAATGTCTCGTACGAATCGTTTGAATCTTTCGGCGTATGCAGAATCTTCATTCTTCATCCGTTTTTGTTGATTCTTCTTCTGTTAGATTCGTATTTTGAAAACAAAGACCTTGGATAAGATGAATCATAGTGGTGGGCACTTAATCTCAAATTCTTGTTTCGGGTGCCTTGAATCTTCAAACGTGCGTAGAATCTTCGTTTTTCGTTCGTTTTGCTTGATTTTTCCCGTGCGAATCTATTTTGACCTTCTTGGCAAAGTTTCATTGATTTGTGTATTATTTGAGTCCATTTGCCAAGTATTGTTCCAAAATGAGAGAGATATCGGTAGTAAAAACGTGACTTTTTACGCGATATCACTGCCCTGATTGACGAGCTCGAATTTTGGATTGAAAGAGCCCCTATCACATATATATTGATTAAATGCGTTAAACTTTTCTTTGTTAATCCTGCTCCTTATCTAGATTAATGAACTAAGATCAATTTTCCCTGATTCTACTGAGGAAGCCATCGATTCTGCTTTCTTTCAAAAGTGAAAAGAAATCCATGATAAGCTTGCTCAGTTATTACTAACATCTAAATTCCCTTTCACTGAGCAACAAAGGATTTACATCAGAGAGATTTCACAAGTAGTTCATTCTACTACTGGAAACCCTGATTCAGAAGAACAAAAGGAATTTCAGCATGTCATTGGAGAATTGCTCTTTGATCTATGCTATATAGATACAGGATTCAGGGATGGTATTTCAAATCCGAGGAAGGTAAGACGAGCATTTAACCAATTCATTGATGCGTTACTAGCATTAGGTCAAGAAGAGAAAGAATTCTTACGAGAATTTGAGCATTATTATATAAATCCCGCTGACCTAATTCACAGTATCATTAAAGCGCTTCAAGGTACGTTCATTTTTCGCCACACTTTCTCGCATGTTTCAGGCTTATCTGAAAGTGCCGTCACAAGCACTGACAGATAAATGGTGATGGTCTAGTGTAAATAGGTTTGAATATTTTGTTAAATTAGGACAAAAATAATTTTAATTAGATTTTCTTTTAATTTACTTTTATAAAAACAAAGAAAACGTTCTTTAAAATTTAAACGCGTAAGTTTTTAAAACAAATTTTCGCAAACAGTCCTTCCAGAAATTTGACAAAGTTTTATTTTAAATTTTGAAAACTTTTATTTGGATTGGTTTTAATTTTAAAGAACACAAAAGGATTTAATAAAACGTATTTAAAAACGCAAATATTTTCGCACGCGAATTAATATTACGTTTTTAAAATACGAATTTAAATACAAAAGTCTCGTACGTATCTTGGACAATTTTCATATAAATATTTTTAAATTTAAAAACCCAAGTATGCGTTTTGTTTCGTTCGCATTTAAAAGTGTATAAAAGCAAAAAAAGCTTCCACTACCAAACACAAAAAGTAAAAAACAACTTTTTCTCCCTTCTTCTTCCTCCCCAAAACCGTAACCCACCATCACCATAGCCAAACCTCCATTTTTTCATCATTTTTCTTGAAATTGAGTTTCAAATCTTCCATTTCTTCATCTCTTTCGCATTTAGATCACTTCTACATCAAGATTAAGGTATGATTCAAACCCAAAATTATTATTTTGAATATTTTTATAAAGTTAGAATTTATACTTGAATCTTTGATTTTAATCATCAAGTTTCATGCTTTTTGCTTGAAAAGTGTTGTATTCTTGATTGGTAACATGTTTGTGAAAGTAATTTGATGAATCCATGTTTAAATTTGATGTTTTAATTTTGAGTGTTGACTTTTTGCAAGGGTTTATGCATTAGTTGACTTTTTGATGATTATTTGCTTATGTGTGACTTTTCGGTGATTCATTTGCACTTAAAATGATTAGTTTACATAAGTAATTGATTGTTAAGGATTTAGAGGGTTGATTAATTGCATGTTTATGAATTAAAGTAAGCTTTTTATGCAAATTTATTTAAAAACCATTACTTTAATTAAAATCATTATCTTTTAAATGGTATTTATCTAAACTTGGTGTAATTTGCTTCATGAAAATGCAATTAGTAATATTTGAAGTAGCACTACTTTAATCAATAAAGTTAGTGAGATTTCAAATTAATCATCCTCTAATTAAAGTCTTATGCTTTACCAAAATGATGGATAATAAGTGAAATCGTTTTTCTTGCTTATCAAAGTAAGGTAATTATATGATTTATGATCATGATGCTTGCTTGATTATTTGATTTCTTAGCATATTTAGAAATATTCATCTCTAAGTAAGCTTAGAAAATAGGAAAGTTGCGGTTTTGTTCATTTGGTTGGATTGTGAATTGTTGATTGCGGTTTAAGTAAAATCATAGAAAAATAATGGGATAATTGCAAAATCTAAAGCCTACATTTCGAATTTTTTCTAAAAATTCGGGATAACTATTAGCTAATCCTATTTGTTTTAATGTGACTAGTTTCCTTGTTTTTCTTAAACAGATGGATCCGATTCCACCCACGCTTGCTTACTTAGCCACGACTACACTAGGCAAGACTTTGATCCGAAAGTGGTTAAAGCGGACTTTTGGGGGTAATAGAAACATTGTTTGGGAAGACATGGAAAAGCTGAGGATTGGAGATAGGTTGAGACGATTGATTGGTTATGAGGTACAGGGCTAAGAGTTCGGTGCCTGGATTCAGCTTTTCAGTATACGAGAGCCCATTTATCCTGAGGTGGTCACTGAGTTCTTGATGACCTTTGAGCTGGACTCGGAGTTGGAGATTAGTGATGATAAGAAGATAAGATTTAGATACCGAGGGAAGAGCAAGAGATTATCTATTTCAGACTTAGTGAGGCATCTTAGATTGTATTCAGCAGAGCATGTTGGGACAGATTGGTTTCTACATAGTCATCACACGATTCCTCATCATCCCGAGAGGAATCATAGGGTCATATGGAGTGAGTTGACTGGCACTACCTACATTTGTGGTGCAAAGTCTTCATCTTTGATTCTACCTTAGTACCGTCTTCTTCACAAGTTGATTGTTAGTTGTATTATGGGAAAGAAGGAGATCGGGCTGGTGAATGGTGATGAGTTGTATATTATTGATGCTATCCTTAGCCGCTAGAATATCAATGTGGCTTGCATTGTTGCTGAGAGGATGAAGAAGGAAAAGAACTTGGACCTGACAAAGCATGTGTTTATGGGAGCTTGCATTACCAAATTGTTGAGAGCGATGCGACTCTTGAAAAAGAGTCATGTGGCCGAGTATAGAGTGTCTTCTACCTCATTACCTTGTGACTTGGATTATTGCAAGCAGATCCAGCTGATTACTGAGGATTCTGAGAGGCAGTGTTACTGGAAGGACACTCAGGAGCTTATCCCAGGATGTTTTATGACCAGGAAGAGGGTCAGAGAGGAGGACGTTGAGACTCCGGTTGTTGATAGAGTGGATAGAGTACCAGCTATGCTTAGGAGTACCAGGACACCAGTTAGGGATGCTGGGGTTGGGACATTGGGTCCCCGAGCTCAGATACGTCATATAGATCCAGTCACTCCCATGACCCAGTACTTCACTTTGCATGCGTTGGCTGTCAACAACGCGCATCAGGCACTTATAGCTAGGGCTTTAGGATTACCAGCTACCGAGTCGCTCGTGTACGAGTGTGTGCCTCTACCATCACCCACTACCATACCACCATCCACTACCATACCGCCATCAACTACCATACCACCATACACTACCCACATACCACCTACTACTACCTTTCCACCTACACAGTTGGTAGAGCACAGCTTGTCGGTTGATGCTGCATTTCCACGTCCCACTACATCAGCCCGTAGAGCCCGTTCTTCTCAGTAGTCCGCAGGAGGAGAGGCTGCTGGTTCTTACCGACCAGATGTTGTTCATTTGGGCACTGATCCTTTCACATTATCAGAGTTTGTAGGATTGTTGGCATTGGACCCTATTCCATCTGATGAGGTTCCTATAGAGGATATGCTCAGACAGATATACAGGGCCAAGATGGAGCATGAGGGGATGACTTTCGAGGTTTTTCGACAGTTAGCTTTAGAGGATCCGATGAAGCTCCCTGCCTGCTCCCTTAGAGATGTATTACTTCAGTACAGACATGTGAGGTCAGAAGAGCAGAGAATCTCCATTGGTCAGCAGTCAGTTGCCGGACCTTCCTTAGTTCCACCACCATCTCAGCCATCTGTTCAGGACTTCGATCGGGGCTCACCAGCACCCTAGATTAGTGCACCCATATTTACATACTTACTATTTCCTCATATTCATACTTTCGACTTATTTTGTGGTTGTGGAGTTTATTTTGTTATATTTTTGGGACATGAGCTAACCAGACATAGTATGATTGGTCTCTTTATTATCTATTAGCTATCAGTTATTTAGTTTAATTATTATTTTTTTATTTCTATTTCTTTAGCTAGAATAAGTGAAATTGTGTTTGTGCAAATGAGAATTGAGGAAAGGAGATGCCGATCGTTCACAAAGAAACTGCTTTCTGCATGGAACCAACCAAGAAACTTCAATCACCTGTAGATCGCCGCTTCTTTCTTTAAACCCATCTCCTCGTCTCTATCGTAGGGAAGTTCCTTTCTTTTCTGTTATGATTTTCTCCATTACCATACATCCTAATATGCCTAAATTCTAAGTATGGGATTCCACCCGACCTTTTTTCAGAAACACTTAAAATTGTATCACTGTTTCAAAACCTAAGTGTGAGATTTTTCCCGAAGAAAATCCTACGTCTTAGCAATGAACATTGAGGACAATGTTGTTTTAAGTGTGGGATACACGGTATATAAATACCACAAGTTTATATTTGCCTGTCCAAAGTAATACCTCCGTTTTCATTCAAACTTTTTAAAAAAAATAAATAAAAAATTTCGCAAAACCAACCAAAAAGGTTGAGATTTTTAATCACCAAAACATTCGAAAATCCAACCTCGACGGTGTACGACATCCATTCGGTTGATTTCGAATATTTTTCAAAAGATTTTAGACTTAGAAGATTCTTCCAAAGAAGTGAACTTTCTGTCAAAATATATAAGTGGCTTTGGAAAGTTAGAAGGCACAAATAAGAACGTATCTTAAACTGAAATTGAGAAATCCTCTAGGCATCGCATGACTTGATTCATATAAACCCTTTTGTTGTGAGGTACTTGAGACCAATATAATTGTTGAGTCACTGGTCGCTGACCATGATGAAGTCACTGGTCGCTGACCAACTCAACTGTTCACTACTCGATGAAGAAATGGATTGTATCGAAGCTGCTGTTGCTGATGATAGGTTTCGCTGATCGTCATTCATTCTGCTTGATATACAGAGGAAGATTTAAAGCTCAACTTGGTGTGTCGCTGATCAACGTCAGCGAGAGCTTTACTTCTTCAAATCAATAAAGGCAAAAGTCACTGCCAGAATGACAGCTAGTCACTAAAGATCTTTTAGTTCAAGTCATTCTACAAGAGCATGTTAGCTCGCAGTGAGTGAGGAGGATTACTGCATCTTCAGGGACTATCCAATAAAGCCTCTCTATCATCAAGTACTAAAAGTACTGTACTTATCTATACATCAGCAAGAGTGTTCTAGTTTGAAGTATGTCTGAAAGATTACGTGGCAGCAAGTGATTGGTTTTATGGTAACGAGATATTTGCGGTAACAGAATTGGGACCCGCAGAATGTCGGTTCATCAGAGTTCAAACCAATCAAGAAGCGACACGTGTCCTTCCAAGATCCTATTTTGTAGGCGATATTTTAGGAACTCTTGTAGTATAAATAGTTCAGTGTTTTGTACTGTAGAGGCTAGTCATTCAATCGTACTTATCACTTGTGTGTTAGTGATTAGTGTAACACCCCGCAAATTCGAACACGATTATTAACGTTAATCACTTGCATTATTAGGCTAATTCCCTACTTGAGTGAATTCACAACACATTTTAGAGGTAAGTCTAGCATAGCCCAACTAGATAATACGCGTAGTATTACGTATTCGTAATTACGTAGTGAACAAATTGAAAACAAACGCGACAAAAACATACGACTGTTGGTGAACAAAATTATTTAATAAAACGAAATTATTAAATAACTTAGTAGCGAATAAATATTTTGTCAAAAATATTTACAAATCATTTTATAACGCAAAACGTTTAATTCGTACAATTTAAATAAAACAAAGTTTAAAATTTTATAACTTAATTCAATTTGGTTTTTATAAAAAGATCCTAATTAGAATTATAAAGAAATATGTAATTAAAATGTACTAATATAAAATATTGTAACATTTAACGATCGGGTAAACAAACACGGAGCGCAAACACGGAGGCGAAAAAGGGGACAAAACCCCCTCCCCACCTCCCTTTTCTTTCATTTCTATCTATCTCATTCTCTATCTTCTTTCTTTTTCCTCTCATCTCTCTCTCTCTAAAAACAAAACAAAAACCACACTAATCACCCAAAAACTACACTAAAACGACGCCGAATCACATAGCTCCTTTCGAATAAAACGACCACGGCATCCCGATCTACACTTCTACCTTTTCGGATTTCAAATCCGACACTCGTAAGTTTCCGACAAATCCCGCAAATCTCTAGATTTCGAAGCTATAATTAATATTTCATGTTTAGTATACTTAGATTACCATGTTTTAGTGTTTTATACAACCGAAAACATCAGAAATCGACCCAAAATCCGACTTTTTCAAGCTGTTCGTCGAACAGGCGACTACGTCGCTTTTGGGCCAAAAACAGTAGTGCGACGTAGGCCTTTACGTCGCATTACCCTTCCTTACGTCGCACATAGCGACGCAACCCACTACGTCGCATTGAATTGCGAACGTCGCAAATTGCGACGCAACACTTAACGTCGCACCCTACGTCGCACTTCGACCTTTACGTCGCACCCTACGTCGCATAACAACCCAGCGTCGCACCCTGCGTCGCTAAAAACAGGAAGTTTAAAAACTAGTTTTCACTAAGTGTCGAACTAACCGGAAACGCATATCTTTAAACGATACGATTCACGAGCTTTACAAACAATACAAACACACTTATTTTACCGAAATTAGGATTTCAAACTATCACCAACGAATCGTATACATTTTCACGAATACGAAATACAAACATAAACATTTAAACGAACGATTTGGACGTGACTTGGTTGTATGAACACTAGCATGGATGATTAACTTAGACATCCACATACTTATTAAATCTCGTACGTTTAGGACGTTAGGAGATTCGGACTATACTTGGGCTTAGGTTTGCTAGCACTCGCACTACTTAACTCAACAGGTGAGTTCACAGCCCCTACTTTTACTGTTTTAACTGCTTTGAACAGGGGTGGAAAACATAGTCAAACACTTTTATACAAACATGGTTGTATACTATTTTACTCAAACAAGTGGAGTACATGGAACTAGTAAACTGATAAACAAACTGACGATTTCAACTTAATATGTAATACTGCCCGCACGTGGTCCATATACGGGTCTTAGGGGAAGTGTTACATATTACTTTCATACTGCCAACGCTGTAAACGCATGAACACGTTTTCGAGAACGCTGGAGGATAACCAGCAACACTTTATATAACGGAATGGGTAACTAAAAGTCCCTACTTGACATGGGCAACACTACTGAAAAGTCCCTACTTGACATGGGCAACACTATTGAAAAGTCCCTACTTGACATGGGCAACACTATCGAAAAGTCCTTACCTGATATGGGCAACACTATTGAAATGTCCCTACCTGACATGGGCAATACTATACAAAAGTCCCTACTTGACATGGACACCACTACTGAAAACAATGGGTTTCCTACTAACATGGACCCACCAAACGACCAGGATCGTAACACTGCCGTACGTGGTCCAGATACGGGTCTTAGGGGAGTGTTACTCGCATAACAACCCAGCGTCGCACCCTGCGTCGCTAAAAACAGGAAGTTTAAAAACTAGTTTTCACTAAGTGTCGAACTAACCGGAAACGCATATCTTTATACGATACGATTCACGAGCTTTACAAACAATACAAACACACTTATTTTACCGAAATTAGGATTTCAAACTATCACCAACGAATCGTATACATTTTCACGAATACGAAATACAAACATAAACATTTAAACGAACGATTTGGACGTGACTTGGTTGTATGAACACTAGCATGGATGATTAACTTAGACATCCACATACTTATTAAATCTCGTACGTTTAGGACGTTAGGAGATTCGGACTATACTTGGGCTTAGGTTTGCTAGCACTCGCACTACTTAACTCAACAGGTGAGTTCACAGCCCCTACTTTTACTGTTTTAACTGCTTTGAACAGGGGTGGAAAACATAGTCAAACACTTTTATACAAACATGGTTGTATACTATTTTACTCAAACAAGTGGAGTACATGGAACTAGTAAACTGATAAACAAACTGACGATTTCAACTTAATATGTAATACTGCCCGCACGTGGTCCATATACGGGTCTTAGGGGAAGTGTTACATATTACTTTCATACTGCCAACGCTGTAAACGCATGAACACGTTTTCGAGAACGCTGGAGGATAACCAGCAACACTTTATATAACGGAATGGGTAACTAAAAGTCCCTACTTGACATGGGCAACACTACTGAAAAGTCCCTACTTGACATGGGCAACACTATTGAAAAGTCCCTACTTGACATGGGCAACACTATCGAAAAGTCCCTACCTGACATGGGCAACACTATTGAAAAGTCCCTACCTGACATGGGCAATACTATACAAAAGTCCCTACTTGACATGGGCACCACTACTGAAAACAATGGGTTTCCTACTAACATGGACCCACCAAACGACTAGGATCGTAACACTGCCGTACGTGGTCCAGATACGGGTCTTAGGGGAGTGTTACACCTACGAACGACTAATAGGATACTTACATTCCTACTATAACTTGAACTATATTTTTGGGCAACATCCCAACGAAACATATCTACGATTAGGATACGTATAATCCTACAAACCTTCGTTGATACGTATAATCCTACAAAACTTTTGTAGGATTATACGTATCCTAATCGTAGATATGTTTCGTTGGGATGTTGCCCAAAAATATAGTTCAAGTTATAGTAGGAATGTAAGTATCCTATTAGTCGTTCGTAGGTGTAACACTCCCCTAAGACCCGTATCTGGACCACGTACGGCAGTGTTACGATCCTAGTCGTTTGGTGGGTCCATGTTAGTAGGAAACCCATTGTTTTCAGTAGTGGTGCCCATGTCAAGTAGGGACTTTTGTATTGTATTGCCCATGTCAGGTAGGGACTTTTCAATAGTGTTGCCCATGTCAGGTAGGGACTTTTCGATAGTGTTGCCCATGTCAAGTAGGGACTTTTCAATAGTGTTGCCCATGTCAAGTAGGGACTTTTCAGTAGTGTTGCCCATGTCAAGTAGGGACTTTTAGTTACCCATTCCGTTATATAAAGTGTTGCTGGTTATCCTCCAGCGTTCTCGAAAACGTGTTCATGCGTTTACAACGTTGGCAGTATGAAAGTAATATGTAACACTTCCCCTAAGACCCGTATATGGACCACGTGCGGGCAGTATTACATATTAAGTTGAAATCGTCAGTTTGTTTATCAGTTTACTAGTTCCATGTACTCCACTTGTTTGAGTAAAATAGTATACAACCATGTTTGTATAAAAGTGTTTGACTATGTTTTCCACCCCTGTTCAAAGCAGTTAAAACAGTAAAAGTAGGGGCTGTGAACTCACCTGTTGAGTTAAGTAGTGCGAGTGCTAGCAAACCTAAGCCCAAGTATAGTCCGAATCTCCTAACGTCCTAAACGTACGAGATTTAATAAGTATGTGGATGTCTAAGTTAATCATCCATGCTAGTGTTCATACAACCAAGTCACGTCCAAATCGTTCGTTTAAATGTTTATGTTTGTATTTCGTATTCGTGAAAATGTATACGATTCGTTGGTGATAGTTTGAAATCCTAATTTCGGTAAAATAAGTGTGTTTGTATTGTTTGTAAAGCTCGTGAATCGTATCGTATAAAGATATGCGTTTCCGGTTAGTTCGACACTTAGTGAAAACTAGTTTTTAAACTTCCTGTTTTTAGCGACGCAGGGTGCGACGCTGGGTTGTTATGCAACGTAGGGTGCGACGTAAAGGTCGAAGTGCGACGTAGGGTGCGACGTTAAGTGTTGCGTCGCAATTTGCGACGTTCGCAATTCAATGCGACGTAGTGGGTTGCGTCGCTATGTGCGACGTAAGGAAGGGTAATGCGACGTAAAGGCCTACGTCGCACTACTGTTTTTGGCCCAAAAGCGACGTAGTCGCCTGTTCGACGAACAGCTTGAAAAAGTCGGATTTTGGGTCGATTTCGGACGTTTTCGGTTGTATAAAACACTAAAACGTGGTAATCTAAGTATACTAAACATGAAATATTAATTATAGCTTCGAAATCTAGAGATTTGCGGGATTTGTCGGAAACTTACGAGTGTCGGATTTGAAATCCGAAAAGGTAGAAGTGTAGATCGGGATGCCGTGGTCGTTTTATTCGAAAGGAGCTATGTGATTCGGCGTCGTTTTAGTGTAGTTTTTGGGTGATTAGTGTGGTTTTTGTTTTGTTTTTAGAGAGAGAGAGATGAGAGGAAAAAGAAAGAAGAGAGAGAATGAGATAGATAGAAATGAAAGAAAAGGGAGGTGGGGAGGGGGTTTTGTCCCCTTTTTCGCCTCCGTGTTTGCGCTCCGTGTTTGTTTACCCGATCGTTAAATGTTACAATATTTTATATTAGTACATTTTAATTACATATTTCTTTATAATTCTAATTAGGATCTTTTTATAAAAACCAAATTGAATTAAGTTATAAAATTTTAAACTTTGTTTTATTTAAATTGTACGAATTAAACGTTTTGCGTTATAAAATGATTTGTAAATATTTTTGACAAAATATTTATTCGCTACTAAGTTATTTAATAATTTCGTTTTATTAAATAATTTTGTTCACCAACAGTCGTATGTTTTTGTCGCGTTTGTTTTCAATTTGTTCACTACGTAATTACGAATACGTAATACTACGCGTATTATCTAGTTGGGCTATGCTAGACTTACCTCTAAAATGTGTTGTGAATTCACTCAAGTAGGGAATTAGCCTAATAATGCAAGTGATTAACGTTAATAATCGTGTTCGAATTTACGGGGTGTTACAATTAGTTTGTCTAGAGTACGTAATAACGATCCAGTGAGTGAACAGTCAGCGTGTTTGTCCACTGCTGTTCATCTCATTTGTAATAGATTAGCTAAGTGTTTGAATTGGATTAACTTTGGTTAATCCATTCCGCATTCAACACTTGTGAATTGTATGATCAATATAATTCATCATTTAGCTATCGTTACTTTGTTGCTTTGATATTGTCATATCCATAACTCATTATACTGTGTTACTATTGCTTATACTCTGTTTCTGTGAATCAATTTAAAACTCATAAATTAACTTAGCCAAAATCTGAAAAAGTTTTAAATTGTATTCAACCCCCCCCCCCCCCCCTTCTACAATTAAACTTTACACTTTGTAGTTCCAAATCACTAACTGATAGTGATCACGGGACTCTCAATTAGTATCAGAGCAGAGTTGGTTTAAATTCAATTAACCAGGTCTGCAATGGAATCAGTAAAGTACAGCTGTGTTGACTTTGATTATCAAAAGGGAAATGGTTCTACAACCAAACCTCCAGCTTTTGATCCATCAAGGATTGAAACTTGGATGTCTCGAATGATGATGTTTTTAGATCTAATTGATGACCGTCTCTGTAATATAATAACCAATGGTCCCCACATCCCAACCACAATTGTTCCTGCTGTCATGGCTACATCTACTACTCCTGCTATACCAGAAATGGTTTTGCCTAAAAGAGAGGAACAATGGTCAGATGAGGATAGACGATTGGTTAGATTGGATAAACAAGCTAAAATCTATATAGGCATGGCACTTCCTGATGAAGTGTTCGAATCAATCAGGCTTTGTAGAACTGCTAAAGACATGTGGGATAACCTTAGGAATATATATATTGGAACTCCTGATATTATTCGCTGCAGGGAAGTCAATCTCACTAGCCAGTATGAGCTTTTTGCAATGGAACCAAATGAATCTTTGTCTTCTACTTACACCAGATACCAATCACTGATGAACAAAATGGAAAAGGCTGGTATAGGTAAGGAACAGAGATTTGTTGTTGAGAAATTTCTTGAGTTGCTGCCAAGGAAAATCTGGGGAACCATTGCCACGTGTACCAGATTAAGGAATGATTATTCAGTTCTTAATCTTACTCAAGTGTATGGTATTTTGCTACACTGGGAGCAGTCAGAAAAGCAAGCTGATCAGAGTGAGCATATTCGTGCTACTCTTGGAAGTCAGAAGATATCCAATGCCCTTATAGCAGAGCTTGATGAAATAAATCAGAGACAGAAGTCAAAAGTGTCTAAGAAAAGTTCGAAGTCACTAGTAGCTGAAGAAGAAGGTGGTCAAGATGAAGAACAGTCAAAGTATGAGTATGATGAAGGATTGGAGAAGCTTGAGAAAGATATGGCAATGATGGTTGCTAATTTCAGAAGGAACACCAGATCAAAAAGATTCATTGGTGCTCCATCATCTGAAAAATTCCAATCCAAAGGTGAATGCTACAAGTGTGGAAAAATTGGTCATTTTGCAGCTAAATGTAGATCAAAGTCAGTAAACCAAGTCTCTGAACCAGTGCTAGATTTCAGAAATGATAAGTATAACAAGTACAAGGCAAAATACAAGAAACTGAAGGCATTGGCTAAATCTGGAAAGAAGAAGAGAAAAGGGTTTGTCGCTGAAGAAAGTTCACTCAGCGAATCTGGTTCGTCTTCCTCATCCGATGATGAAGAGGCAATGATTTGCTTGGACAAAAATTACTGTTTAATGGCTGATGACACTGAATTCCATGAAGACATCAAGGAAGTAGCTAAGAATTGTTCAGCATCTGGTTGGGATTATGACAGCATCTACAAAGGTATTCTTAGAGAGACTATCTGGTATTTGGACAGCGGATGCTCCAAGCACATGACAGGATGCAAGTCTTTACTCAGTGACTATCAGGATGAAAGAGGTCCTGATGTGGTATTGGGTGATAATAAGGTTGGAAAGACCAGAGGATATGGAGTCCTAACCAATGGTAATGTAATGTTCAAACGAGTAGCATATGTTGAAGGTCTGAAGCACAATTTGTTAAATATCAGTCAGTTTTGTGATTCCAAGAACAAGGTACTGTTTGATCATGAAGCAGGAGTTGTTTATAACAAAAAGGGAAGTGTTGTACTTGCTGCTAATCGAAAAGGGAATACTTATGTAGTCAATATGGATTCAGCACAGTCAGGAACATGTTTTTACTCCAGAACAGTTTCAGAAGAAAAACGGTTATGGCATAAGCGACTTTCTCATCTGAACTTCAAAGCAATTAACAAACTGAGCAAGAATGGTTTAGTCACTGGACTACCAAAAATGTCTTATGACAAATTCAAGCTTTGTTCAGCATGTGAAAAGGGAAAGCATCACAGCTCGTCCTTCAAAAGTAAGCAGACTTCATCAGTAACAGAATGTTTTTACTTGTGTAACACCCCGCAAATTTAAACACGATTAATTACGTTAATCACTTGCATTATTAGGCTAATTCCCTACTTGAGTGAATTCACAACACAATTTAGAGGTAAGTCTAGCATAGCCCAACTAGATAATACGCGTAGTATTACGTATTCGTAATTAGTTGTAATTACGTACTGAACAATCTGAAAACAGACGCGACAAAAATATGCGACTCTTGGTGAACAAAATTATTTAATAAAACGAAATTATTAAATAACGCAGAAAACAATTAAATATTATGTCAATAATATTTACATATTATTTTATAACGCAAAACGTCAACTCATATAATTAAAATAAAACAAAGTTTGAAATTTATAAAATTTATTAATTTGGTTTCATAAAAAGATCCTAATTAAAAATAATGAAAATGTAATTAAAAACATAATAGTTAAAATAAAATAACATTTAGCGATCGGGTAAACAAACACGGAACAAACACGGAGGCAGAAAGTGGAACAAAACCACCTCCCACCTCCCCAAATCTTTCATTTCTTTCTTTTCATCTTTTCTCTTATCTCTCTCTCTTTTCTCTTTTCATCACCAACAACCAAAACCACACCAAATCAAAGAAAACTAACATCAAAACTCGAAGAATCATATAGCCCCTTTGGAATAAAACGACCACGAGACCCCGATCTACATTCCTACCTTTTCGGATTTCAAATCCGACACTCGTAAGTTTCCGACAAATCCCGTAAATCTTTAGATTTCGAAGTTATAATTGATATTTCATGTTTAGTATACTTAGATTACCATGTTTTAGTGTTTTATACAACCGAAAATGTCCAAATCGACCCAAAACTCGTTGATTTTTAAGCTGTTCGTCGAACAGGCGACTACGTCGCTTTTGGGCCAAAAACAGTAGTGCGACGTAGGCCTTTACGTCGCATTACCCTTCCTTACGTCGCACATAGCGACGCAACCCACTACGTCGCATTGAATTGCGAACGTCGCAAATTGCGACGCAGACCTTAACGTCGCAACACCCGTATGCGACGTAACCCGTTACGTCGCACAATTATTTAATTTCGCAACAACTGCGACGCAACACTTAACGTCGCACCCTACGTCGCACTTCGCACCCTACGTCGCACCCTACGTCGCATAACAACCCATCGTCGCACCTTGCGTCGCTAAAAACAGGAAGTTTAAAAACTAGTTTTCACTAAGTGTCGAACTAACCGGAAACGCATATCTTTATACGATACGATTCACGAGCTTTACAAACAATACAAACACACTTATTTTACCGAAATTAGGATTTCAAACTATCACCAACGAATCATATACATTTTCACAAATACGAAATACAAACATAAACATTAAACAAACGATTTGGACGTGACTTGGTTGTACAAACACTAGCATGGATGAATAGTTTAGACATCCACATACTTATTACATCTCGTACGTTTAGGACGTTAGGAGATTTCAGACTATACTTGGGCTTAGGTTTGCTAGCACTCGCACGATTACTTAACTCAACAGGTGAGTTCACAGCCCCTACTTTTACTGTTTTAACTGCTTTGAACAGGGGTGGAAAACATAGTCAAACACTTTTATACAAACATGGTTGTATACTATTTTACTCAAACAAGTGGAGTACATGGAACTAGTAAACTGATAAACAAACTGACGATTTCAACTTAATATGTAATACTGCCCGCACGTGGTCCATATACGGGTCTTAGGGGAAGTGTTACATATTACTTTCATACTGCCAACGCTGTAAACACATGAACACGTTTTCGAGAACGCTGGAGGATAACCAGCAACACTTTATATAACGGACTGGGTAACTAAAAGTCCCTACTTGACATGGGCAACACTACTGAAAAGTCCCTACTTGACATGGGCAACACTACTGAAAAGTCCCTACTTGACATGGGCAACACTACTGAAAAGTCCCTACTTGACATGGGCAACACTACTGAAAAGTCCCTACTTGACATGGGCAACACTACTGAAAAGTCCCTACTTGACATTGGCAACACTACTGAAAACAATGGGTTTCCTACTAACATGGACCCACCAAACGATTAGGATTGTAACACTGCTGCACGTGGTCCAGGTACGGGTCTTAGGGGAGTGTTACACCTACGAACAACTAATAGGATACTTACATTCCTACTATAACTTGAACTATATTTTTGGGCAATATCCCAACGAAACATATCTACGATTAGGATACGTATAATCCTACAAAACATACTTGAACACAGGATACTGTTCTTCCTACAACTAATAGGACACGAACATTCCTACAAACAACCATTTGAAAACATATTTGGTGTTACGAATACTATTTTTGGGCGACATTCCCACGATACGTTATAAACCACAGTGGTTTATCACAACTGAACTTGCAAACATAAATCCTGTGAATTCACTCAACCTAGTTGTTGACTTTTACTATGTTTTTCAGGGAATTAGCTGCACATGTAAGAATCGCCAACACACATGGAGAATTAGGCGACCCGTGAAGTTTTAGGATGCCAACTTTTTGGAAACATATAGATTTCTTCAGTATAACTGAAATGTTTTAGTCATATTTCAGAAATCTACTTTTGTAAACTTATTTCTCTTAACTTGTACGATTCGATGAATCGTAAACTTTGTAATTAACACTTTTGGCATCTTAATATATTATGTTCTGTTGTAATCATAAGCTCTGATACGTATGCATGCTTTGTTATTGTGGCACCCCCGTACTCAAACTAAATGCTTCCGCTAAACAAAAATTTGGGGGTGTTACAGATTGGTATCAGAGCCATTGGTTATAGCGAACTAGGAAACTTTAGGTGACTTAGCGACCTAGAGACCTAGACTATAGCCTTGGCTAGAACGTACATGCATACATACATTTGCATACATCTAAACTATCGTTACGATAACTCAATACGCGTGAACTATTCACCACATTCGACTCGTTCATTGTACTCAGATCTCATATGAACCTGATTGTATTAGACGGTTGATGAAAAGAAGTATGTATTTAGCATCATATAATGACGCCTGGCCAACGTGATTATATTATACTAAGTACATATGGGTGTTTCATAGTTGTAAGATACGTGATGGGGATTCAACAATTTTTCTTGATATTCGAAAACTTGAAATATGTGAAACTTTACTCCTCACATATTTTTCATCGGCATTGACTTCTGCATCTTTTCATCGCAGAACGTCAGCATGCCGCCTAAACAAAGAAATACTCGAAACAGTCGACGAAATGTTCCTCCTCCACCACCGCCTCCAGAAACAACCGAACAGATTATCGAACGCCGCGTGGCTGAAGCCATCGCACAATACGAGGCTAGCCGCAATCGTGAAAACCTGACCAACAATAGCGGAGCCACTCCAGTCAACAGCGAAACCCCAAACAATACCCAGCAGGGGTGTTCCTACAAAACCTTTCAGTCTTGTAAACCCAGCACCTTCACCGGGACTGAAGGGGCCATTGGCCTAGTCCACTGGATTGAGAAAACGGAATCAGTCATCGACATCAGCGACTGCGCCACCAACAAAATTGTGAAATACGCCACATGCACTCTAGCCGACAAAGCGCTAACATGGTGGAACGCGCAGGTGCAAATCATGGGACGCCCAGCTGCTTACTCCATCTCATGGGAGACACTGAAACGAATGCTGATGGAGGAATTTTGCCCTCCCAACGAGATGCAGAAACTTGAAACCGAATTCTGGAACATCCAAATGATCGGCGCTGATATTTCCGGTTATACAACTAGATTTCAGGAGCTTGCACGTCTTGTGCCTCACATGGTAACCCCCGAGAGCAAACGCATTGAGCGTTACAACAGGGGTTTGGCACCACAAATCCGAGGCATGGTTATGTCCTCCAAACCCGCCACTTTTAGGAGCACAGTGGATCTGGCTCACAGCTTAACCGACGACGCGGTCGAGATTGGAACCCTGAAAGCTATCACAGGGAAAACTGAACCTACCCGTACTGATGCGGGCGAATCTGGAACCCACAAACGCAAATGGAACAGCGAGGGTAACGACCGTCAGGGTCAACAAAACAGGAACCCGGGAAACACCCGAGCCTTTGCTGCGATCACCAACACTGAACAGAAACCCTACCTTGATAACAGGCCCAAGTGTGGGAAGTGCGGAAAACATCATGAAGGAGATTGTTTCTTCTGTGATAAATGCAACCGATTCGGGCACAGAACCGAAGCTTGTAGAACTCACCCCACGAACAACGAACAACGAAACACTGGATGTTTCCGATGTGGCGACCCGGGATACTACCGAAATCAGTGCCCCCAACTCAACAACAATCAGAATAACCACAACCAGAACAACCTCGGGAACAACAATCAAAACAACAACCGCATCGCAACCATACCACCGGGGCGTAGCCGCGCATATATCCTCCGTGCACCGGAAACGGTCGCGGATCTCAACTAGCACGGTACGTCTTAGCGACTGTTGCTACGATTTAACATACGTTTTTATTAGAATGTCGATTTAAACACAACACTTGGTAAACCCTGAACACGAAACGAAATACACAACATATTGAACTATGCCGCGAGCATACTTAAACTGATTGAACTTCTATGGCAACAATTGAACGCCACGCAAACTATTGTTAACAACATGACTTATTGGAGAACATACGCCGCGGGCGATCCGACTTGATTTTAAATCTCGGGACGAGATTTCTCTAACATGGGGAGAATGTAACACCCCGCAAATTTAAACACGATTAATTACGTTAATCACTTGCATTATTAGGCTAATTCCCTACTTGAGTGAATTCACAACACAATTTAGAGGTAAGTCTAGCATAGCCCAACTAGATAATACGCGTAGCATTACGTATTCGTAATTAGTTGTAATTACGTACTGAACAATCTGAAAATAGACGCGACAAAAATATGCGACTCTTGGTGAACAAAATTATTTAATAAAACGAAATTATTAAATAACGCATAAAACAATTAAATATTATGTCAATAATATTTACATATTATTTTATAACGCAAAACGTCAAATCATATAATTAAAATAAAACAAAGTTTGAAATTTATATAATTTATTAATTTGGTTTCATAAAAAGATCCTAATTAAAAATAATGAAAATGTAATTAAAAACATAATAGTTAAAATAAAATAACATTTAGCGATCGGGTAAACAAACACGGAACAAACACGGAGGCAGAAAGTGGAACAAAACCACCTCCCACCTCCCCAAATCTTTCATTTCTTTCTTTTCATCTTTTCTCTTATCTCTCTCTCTTTTCTCTTTTCATCACCAACAACCAAAACCACACCAAATCAAAGAAAACTAACATCAAAACTCGAAGAATCATATAGCCCCTTTGGAATAAAACGACCACGAGACCCCGATCTACATTCCTACCTTTTCGGATTTCAAATCCGACACTCGTAAGTTTCCGACAAATCCTGTAAATCTTTAGATTTCGAAGTTATAATTGATATTTCATGTTTAGTATACTTAGATTACCATGTTTTAGTGTTTTATACAACCGAAAATGTCCAAATCGACCCAAAACTCGTTGATTTTTAAGCTGTTCGTCGAACAGGCGACTACGTCGCTTTTGGGCCAAAAACAGTAGTGCGACGTAGGCCTTTACGTCGCATTACCCTTCCTTACGTCGCACATAGCGACGCAACCCACTACGTCGCATTGAATTGCGAACGTCGCAAATTGCGACGCAGACCTTAACGTCGCAACACCCGTATGCGACGTAACCCGTTACGTCGCACAATTATTTAATTTCGCAACAACTGCGACGCAACACTTAACGTCGCACCCTACGTCGCACTTCGCACCCTACGTCGCACCCTACGTCGCATAACAACCCATCGTCGCACCTTGCGTCGCTAAAAACAGGAAGTTTAAAAACTAGTTTTCACTAAGTGTCGAACTAACCGGAAACGCATATCTTTATACGATACGATTCACGAGCTTTACAAACAATACAAACACACTTATTTTACCGAAATTAGGATTTCAAACTATCACCAACGAATCATATACATTTTCACAAATACGAAATACAAACATAAACATTAAACAAACGATTTGGACGTGACTTGGTTGTACAAACACTAGCATGGATGATTAGTTTAGACATCCACATACTTATTACATCTCGTACGTTTAGGACGTTAGGAGATTTCAGACTATACTTGGGCTTAGGTTTGCTAGCACTCGCACGATTACTTAACTCAACATGTGAGTTCACAGCCCCTACTTTTACTGTTTTAACTGCTTTGAACAGGGGTGGAAAACATAGTCAAACACTTTTATACAAACATGGTTGTATACTATTTTACACAAACAAGTGGAGTACATGGAACTAGTAAACTGATAAACAAACTGACGATTTCAACTTAATATGTAATACTGCCCGCACGTGGTCCATATACGGGTCTTAGGGGAAGTGTTACATATTACTTTCATACTGCCAACGCTGTAAACACATGAACACGTTTTCGAGAACGCTGGAGGATAACCAGCAACACTTTATATAACGGACTGGGTAACTAAAAGTCCCTACTTGACATGGGCAACACTACTGAAAAGTCCCTACTTGACATGGGCAACACTACTGAAAAGTCCCTACTTGACATGGGCAACACTACTGAAAAGTCCCTACTTGACATT
The DNA here is from genome assembly GCA_949592205.1 of Helichrysum umbraculigerum. Taxonomy (NCBI): domain Eukaryota; kingdom Viridiplantae; phylum Streptophyta; class Magnoliopsida; order Asterales; family Asteraceae; genus Helichrysum; species Helichrysum umbraculigerum. Next base: position 67,471,948 of record CATIUR010000003.1, read on the forward strand.
GGCAACACTACTGAAAACAATGGGTTTCCTACTAACATGGACCCACCAAACGATTAGGATTGTAACACTGCCGCACGTGGTCCAGGTACGGGTCTTAGGGGAGTGTTACACCTACGAACAACTAATAGGATACTTACATTCCTACTATAACTTGAACTATATTTTTGGGCAATATCCCAACGAAACATATCTACGATTAGGATACGTATAATCCTACAAAACATACTTGAACACAGGATACTGTTCTTCCTACAACTAATAGGACACGAACATTCCTACAAACAACCATTTGAAAACATATTTGGTGTTACGAATACTATTTTTGGGCGACATTCCCACGATACGTTATAAACCACAGTGGTTTATCACAACTGAACTTGCAAACATAAAACCTGTGAATTCACTCAACCTAGTTGTTGACTTTTACTATGTTTTTCAGGGAATTAGCTGCACATGTAAGAATCGCCAACACACATGGAGAATTAGGCGACCCGTGAAGTTTTAGGATGCCAACTTTTTGGAAACATATAGATTTCTTCAGTATAACTGAAATGTTTTAGTCATATTTCAGAAATCTACTTTTGTAAACTTATTTCTCTTAACTTGTACGATTCGATGAATCGTAAACTTTGTAATTAACACTTTTGGCATCTTAATATATTATGTTCTGTTGTAATCATAAGCTCTGATACGTATGCATGCTTTGTTATTGTGGCACCCCCGTACTCAAACTAAATGCTTCCGCTAAACAAAAATTTGGGGGTGTTACAACTTGCTTCATATGGATCTGTTCGGGCCAGTAAGTACTCCAAGTCTGGGAGGAAAAAGGTACTGTTTGGTAATAGTCGATGAATACTCCAGATACACTTGGGTATTTTTTCTCAAAGCCAAAAGTGAAGCTGCCAGCGAGATCATATCCTTTGTAAAGAAAATGGAAAATCTGAATGATGTCACTGTAAAACATCTGAGAAGTGACAATGGCACTGAATTTCGAAATATTGACCTGGAAAGTTTTTGTGATTCAAAAGGCATTTCTCAAAATTTTTCAGCACCTAGAACACCCCAACAAAATGGGGTGGCAGAAAGAAGAAATAAAACTTTGATTGAATCTGCCAGGTCAATGCTCATTGATGCTGGTCTTAAAACCTATTTTTGGGCTGAAGCAGTAAGTACTGCCTGTTACACTCAGAACAGGTCACTGATTGTCAAAAGACACAGTAAGACAGCATATGAGATTTTAAGGGGGAGAAAACCTGACATAAGTTTTCTCCATGTTTTTGGTAGCACTTGCTACATTTTAAACAAAAGAGATCACTTAGGAAAGTTTGATCCAAAAGCTGATGAAGGAATATTTGTTGGTTACTCAATTATCTCTAAAGCTTTCAGAGTTTACAATAAAAGAAGAGAATGTATTGAGGAATCAATGGATGTTACTTTTGATGAATCATATGATGAGTCACTCACTGATCCTAAAGAATATGAAAATCTTGTTTTTAACAAAATGGATGGTGATTTATCAAATGAAATCAAATCAAATGATAAGAAATATAAAAATTTCTCATCAGACTCTGCAGGTGAAGATAATATTCCTGAAATCAATTCCAGTTCTACTTTAGCTGAGAATAATTCAGGAACATCATCTTTACCTACAGATGTCCCATCATCATCAACTCAATGTCCAAACCAAAACTCACATAACAACAATACTCATGCTGCAAATGTTGATTTGCCTTCTGAACCCTCACAAAGTAATCAAGTCATTGCTGAACCTCAGCGAATGACTAAGTGGACAAAACATATTGATAATCAATTGATTATTGGTACTCCACAATCCAGGGTTCAGACAAGATCAGCAACTGCTAACTTTTGTTTGTTTGTAAGTTTTGTATCTCTGATAGAACCAAAGAAGGTTGATGAAGCTCTCACTGATCATCACTGGATAGCTGCCATGCAAGAAGAGCTATCTCAGTTTGAAAGAAATAAAGTTTGGAAGCTTGTACCACAACCCACTGGTATATCAGTGATTGGAACACGATGGGTGTTCAGAAATAAAATGGATGCTGATGGTGTGGTAACAAGAAACAAGGCTAGACTAGTTGCACAAGGTTACTGTCAGCAAGAAGGCATTGATTATGACGAAACTTTTGCACCAGTGGCTAGGCTTGAAGCAATCAGGCTATTTCTTGCTTATGCAGCTCACAAGAAGTTTAAAGTATATCAAATGGATGTGAAAAGTGCCTTTCTGAATGGCAAGCTGCAGGAAGAAGTGTATGTCAAGCAACCACCTGGATTCATTGATCCAAAACATCCTGGTTATGTTTACAAACTTGATAAAGCTCTGTATGGACTAAAACAAGCTCCCAGAGCATGGTATGATACTCTCTCTGCCACCTGATAAAATGTGGCTACGTCAGAGGAAAAATTGACAGCACATTATTTATCAAAAGAGATAAGAGAGATGTCATATTAGTCCAGATCTATGTTGATGATATCATTTTCGGGTCTACTAACAGTGACATGTGCAAGGAATTTTCTGATCTCATGACCAAAAGTTATGAGATGAGCATGATGGGTGAATTAACATTTTTCCTTGGTTTGCAAATAAAACAAACCAAAACTGGAATTTTTATAAGTCAAGGAAAATATGTTAAAGATCTGTTAAAGAAATTTGAATTTGCTAATTGCTCAACCCTTGCTACACCCATGTGACCTGCAGTAAAGCTACATACTGATCCTGATGGTAAATCTGTAAACATCACAGCTTATAGAGGTATGATTGGGTCGCTATTGTATCTAACTGCAAGAAGACTCTATGTTTGCTACTTGTCTCTGTGCTAGATATCAAGCTGATCTAAAGGAATCACACTTGCTCTTTGTCAAAAGGATATTCAGATATCTGAAGGGCACACCGAATCTTGGTCTCTGGTACCCATCTGGATCAGACTTCTCCCTAAAAGGATATTCTGATTCTGATCATTCTGGATGCAAACTGGATAGAAAAAGCACATCTGGTAGCTGTCAATTTCTTGGAGAAAAGCTACACTAGTACAAATTTGGGCTTTCGTCACACATGGTCTATTTGAAACGGTCACACATTCCAATATTTATGTGACCAAAGGGACAAAAAAAAAAACTGGACGTTATTATTTAGCCACACATGAACTCCAATCGTGTGACCATTCTGAAACGTATTTGCCACACCTTCGAACATTTATGTGGCTAAAGGGAACTGCAAATTTTTTGCATTTCATTTAGTCACACATGAAGTTGGAACGAGTGACAAATCTTGTCACACACTTGAACAATGTGACCAAACGCCACTATATGGTCACATGGTGTAATTATTTATGTGACTAAAGCATATAGTCGATTTTGTCACACATGATTAAAGTGTAGCCAAAGCCAGGTACATATGGTCACATAAGTTATTATGTGACCATATGTTTAGTGTTTGTTAGAATGGCAAAAGGTAATGTGTTTAGTCACACTAATTTCTAGCCCGATCAGTGACTATATCGCGTTAGAATAGCCACACCATATCACAAATGTGTATCGAAAGGATGTTTATGGCCACATGTTAGGTGATTATATGTGACCAATATATTCACAACAGTCACGTTTTTAGATATTCATGTGACTATTTTTTAAAGCGAAAATGGGCAAAAACGATTATCATTAAATTTGATATTAGTCACATTCAGTGCTGTTTGTGTGGCTATATCATGAGACCTTATTGGTCACATGAAGTAATGGTTTGTGTGACTATAGCATAGAGTCGATTTTGTCACACATGATTTAAGTGTAGCCGAAGCCAGGTACATATGGTCACATAAGTTATTATGTGTGTCTAAAGTTTAGTGTGTGTTAGAAACTTAGAATGGCAAAACGTAATGTGTATAGTCACCCTAATTTCTAGCCCGATCATGTGACTATATGGAATGGTAATAGCCACACCATATCACAAATGTGTATCCAATAGGATGTTTATGGCCACATTTTGGGTGATTATATGTGACCAATGTATTCACAACAGTCACGTTGTTAAATATTCTTGTGACTATTTTTTAAAGCTAAAATGGGCAAAAACGATTATCATTAAATTTGATATTAGTCACATTCAGTGCTGTTTGTGTGGCTATATCATGAGACCTTATTGGTCACATGGAGTAATGGTTTGTGTGACTATAGCATAGAGTAGATTTTGTCACACATGATTTAAGTGTAGCTGATGATCCCAGTTAGAGATCTTAGTATGTATTACTTTGATGGATTGTTAACAAGTTTGCGGAATAGTTTATTAACAACTTGAAGAACTTGTGCAAACAGAATATCTAACCAAAAGCTTCAATATTATTATCAATAATACGAACACACAATTGTGTTAGGGTTTACAACCTTGAAGCTAATAACTAGAATGAATCGTATATCAAGCTAGGGTTTTACAGGATCTCTATTTATAACACATAGACTCCTTTACAGAATCAAACATATTAGGAATCCGTATCTACTCCTAATGTAACTCTAACCGACTTTATCTAACCAACAGTGGTTGTCTATATAACTAACAGGGGTAGTACTCGTATATTACTAACAGTGGTTGAGTACTTAATACAAAATACAAGTTACAAGTATAAAACTCTAACAGTGGTAGACTTCTTCTAACAGTGGCAGCATACTTGTACTCTGAGCAGATCTGACAGTGGCTCAGGTCTCAACAATCTCCCCCTAAACTTGATCATTCTCAGCAATGAATCAAGTTTCTTCATCTTTCTTTTCATCTTTAGGAGCTTGATTCTGTTTTCCCTTTTTTCTCCTCCTCTCTTATTCTTTCCAACTCCATTCTTTTATGAAACTGATTGAGCACCATGTATAAAGCATTGAATGCTCCTTCTGAAATCACTGTAGTTCTCAGTTGAGATGCAAGCACAGTTCTTAGAATGTGAGTCCCCAGAACATATTGTCTTTCATCAAGCATGTAGATTGTCATTCCATTTCTGAATAAGATCATGTGAACTCCAGCTCTAACGAAATGTCTCCATGTATTCACACCCTCATTGCAGTTTAAGAACAAATTAATGAATGGTTCAGGCTCAAACAACATATTCAAACATCTTCCCTAATCTCTTTCCATTACTACCAGTGAAGCCTGCCTGTTTCTTTGACTGACTAGCTCATACAGATCTAGAAAGTCTAATCTATTCACATTCTTGAGTACATCAGCAACAGATGTCATGTATTGCTCATTCCCATCCTCTCTGACAATCTTGATCTGCTCTTTGACAACATTAGCAACTTCTTTTAATATTTGTCCTTCCCATTCAACCATCCTTGATGATCTATCATGATGGATGTGAATATTTTCTTTGCTATCCTTCACCTCTTTGATATATTTACTCAATTCTTCTACATCTTTCTCCACATCAGGAACTACACTATCACAAGCAAGAACTCCATTCCATTTGATCTTTATATTTTGATCAGAAAGCCTATTGAATTCTCTTTCTTTGGCTTCTGCTTCCTCTTGCTCTTTCTTTTCAATTCTATCTTCCTCCTCTTTTCTCACCTGCTCAGCAATCTTCTTTCTATCCTCAACCAACTTTTTCTCAATAAATTTGTCTTGCATGAGCTTTTTCTCAAAATCCTCCTTTCCCTCATTCTGATGTCTTTCATAAGCTTTTTCCAACTTTTCTACATCCCATCCTTCAAGCACACTTCTTGGTGCATATCTTCCACCAAGAATTTTGATCAACACCTTTTTCCTCTGAGCAGCAGTTGGTGGTTTGTTTCTTTTCTTCTCAAGCTCAGCTTGTCTTTTCAGTCTTGCCTTTTCTTCAGTAGCTTGTTTGAGCTTTGCAAACCCTGGATCCAAACCATCATTACCATCCTTTTTGTTGATCATGTCATGAATCTTTTGAGCAGACATCCCTCGACCTATTGCAGCCATGTTATTTAGCATCTTTGCAGCCTTTTGTGATAAGGTTACCACACTCATGTCATCCAGTACAACATCAACATCAGGACCTTCTGGTCTCTTGGACTCAACAGCCATTCTTAACATTCTCTCATCATGCTCCTCCTGAGCTCTCCTGGCCTCATCTAAATCAATTGGAGGTTCTACAACCTTCTTAACCTTCCTTTATTCTTTCAATTTTCCCTTACCTTTGTCCTTTGAATCAATCTTTGGAAGTTCAGACTTAGGTTTGGGTGATTGTGTAGGTTCTCTCATTGTAACAGGCACTTCTAGAGCCCTGGTAGTGGTAGTTGCTGTAGCAGGGGTGTAAGTTGGGGTAACAGTAGTTGTGACAGTGGTTGTTAGAATGTTTGATGTGTTGACAGACGTTGGTGGTGTAACAGTGGTTAACTCTGTGATAACAGGGGTAGGATTTGTAGTAACAGGGGTTGCTACTGAAGTACCAACAGTGGTAGATACCTCAGCAGTGGTAGAAACCAAACTACTAGCAGAGGTAGAAACACTACTAGCAGTGGTCATCGATTGAGTTTTAACAGGGGTTTGTACCTTGGCAGAGGTAGACTTTCTCTTAGGAATAGACTTCTTCCTGTTGTATATCAACTTCTTTGTCTCCTCTTTTTCTTCAGGCTTAGATTCTACAAGCTCCCCCTCAACCTCTACATCACCACTTTCCATCTCCTTTATTTCAACAGATTTATCAATTTCATCATCATTTTGTTCATACACCATCCTATCACTAAAGCTCACTCTTTTCCTCCAGTCAAGATTTCTTCCCATAACATCCCAGATATACAAATTAGCCGCAGCCTCAAAAGGTAATCCTTTGTTTAATGGAAAAACATTCAAAGCTGGACCACTTTGTGTATTATCATCTGCAACATTCACATTCTCACTGTCTGAACCACTTGTTTGTACATTTTTATCCACATATACTGTAACACCTCGCAAATTTGAACACGATTAATTTCGTTAATCACTTGCATTATTAGGCTAATTCCCTACTTGAGTGAATTCACAACACATTTTAGAGGTAAGTCTAGCAAAGCCCAACTAGTTAATACGCGTAGTATTACTTATTTGTAATTAGATGTAATTACACACGAAACAAATTGAGCAAACGCGACAAAAATACGACTGTTGGTGAACAAATTTATTTAATAAAACAAAGTTATTAAATAACGTCATTTGCAATTTAATATTATGTCGATAATATTTACATATCATTTTATAACGCAAAACGTTAAAACGAATAATTTAAAAATAAAACAAAACTAAAAATTCTTAAAACTTAATTTATTAAACTTCATAAAAAGATCCAAATTAAAAATATAATGAAACATTGTAATTAAAAATATGTTAGTTAAAATAATGTAACATTTAACGATCGGGTAAACAAACACGGGACAAAAACACAGGAGATGAAAAGTGGGACAAAACCACCTTCCATCTCCATTCTTCCTCTCATTTCATTTTCATCCTCACCAAAAACACCTACAAACTCTCCACCCAAATTCTATCAAATTTTCGGATTCGCAAATCAATCAACAAAAGTTACATTTTCGGAATCCTCTCGAGCTAAGGAACAACATTAACAAAAGTCGTATCATCATCTTCTTCCTCATTTGGTCCCGATTCGCAATTGTAAGAAATTTCTAAAAACTTAGATTTACTCGTTTTTATGTGTTATATGGGTGTAATATTGAACCTACAACTTTGTTTTAACTATATAATGGAAGAAATCAAGGTTTTATGACCGGAAAACATGTTAAAATCGGATTTTGGCCGGAAAAATCACGGCAGTCGCTGCTACTGCCTGGGTGTTCATCTTTGCGACACAACGACTGTATCGCATTCTGTGTCGCATAAATCATCCATGCGACACAACCCTTGCGTCGCATGTTGTGTCGTATAAACCGTATTATGTCGTAGCTTATGTCGTATCTTGTGTCGCATCCTTGTGTCGTAAACTTCATACGACACAACGCTAGTGTCGCTGTTGACTCAGCACTTCGAATCTCTGCGACACAACCATTGTGTCGCAGAATTGTGTCGTATCATGCGACACAACCCTTGTGTCGCATACTGTGTCGCAGAAAACAGAAACTTCACAAACTATTTTTACACTAAGTGTCGAGCTTAACCGATAACGAATACCTACATACAATGCTATATGTGAACTTTACAAACAGTACAAACACGCTATTTTAATGAAGTTATGATTTCAAACTATCACCAACGAGTCGTATACATTTTCACAAACAACGAAATACAAAGGTAAACGTTTAACAAACAATTTGGACATAACTTAGTTGTTCAAACACTAGCATGGATGATTAACTTAGACATCCACATACTTATAAATCTCATACGTTTAGGACGTTAGGAGATCTCGAACTGTACTTGGGCTTAGGTTTGCTAGCACTCGCACAACTACCTAACTCAACAGGTGAGTTCACAGCCCCTACTTTTACTGTTTGTAATTACTTTTGGGGTGGAAAACATAGACAACTGCTTTACTGATTTACTGATTGCCATAACTTCTTTTACTATATGATTATTTATCATACTGTTACTCGAACATTTAGAGTACTTGAACTATTGTGCGAACTCTGTTTATGAAATAACATTTTCATACTGATACACTGAACAAATGGGATAACTTAGTTGGTAAACTGTTTTGCAAACGACTGAAAACTATTAAACTTATTTGGTATCCTACCGGAGAACGACCGGTACATATTGGTAACTTGTCGGAGAACGACCGACACTAACTTACAAGTTGAACAACTACACGGGATTACATCCGATACGAACTTACAAGTTCACTCACTAGTTACGTGCTGGATTACACGTTAACTGATACGAACATACACTCGAATACTTACGAGGTTTCACTCGTACCCTTTGGGGTTTAAGCCCATTGGAACTTACGCAAACGATACATGTTGTAATACAAACAAACGATTTTACGAGTATACTTTACAACTGTACAACTACTATGAATACATAATAATAATGGATGGAATTATTATTATACACTGATAACAAACAGACCGTACAACTTTTATACAAACTACGATTTACAAACGAATACAAACGTACAAACAAACTAACGGACATTAACAAGTTTGGGAACAACTAGCATGGATACTTTACAAGTATTCCATTTACTTACTAAACCTTATGCGTATTAGGACGCTAAGGGTTGCTAGTTCGGGATACTACTTGCTTACTTACTGCATTATCTGCCAGACTCAGGTGAGTCTTACAGCCCCTACTTTACTGTTTTTACTCAGGGGTGAGATGCATTACTGTTTTACATGAACACACAAAACTTACTTGCTGCCATGATTTACTTACTGTATGAGATTACGAATACGCCAACTGCATGAGTTTACGACTAATCCAATGAAATCCTCCTGAACCATAGTTGTTAGTTATGTGATAAGCGCGAGTTTTAGTATATGGATCCATATGGGACTGACAGTCCCCGCCCGGGGTAGCAAGCACTACCACGAACCGTTCCTGTAGAAACGGGCGTTTCTTACTCGTTCCGTATGAATGTTTTGGATTACATTCATGAGGGGGTACCTATATTTACTGTACGTTAAGCTTCAACTATGGTGGCTCATGGCAATTGTATCAAACGGTTAGCATAACCTGCAACCACCCACTTATTAAAACTTAAGTAAACGATAAGCATAACCTGTGATCGTTACTTACTGGCTGGCTATGATTTACAAATACTACTTGTGTGTTCAACTGTTTACTTACTTACAAACCTGTGAGATTCACCAACCTTTTTGGTTGACCGTTTTAGTAATGCTTCTCAGGTACACAGCATCAGTAGGGATGCCCAGCAGGATAAGCTTACTTAGCTCGAGTCACATGCATTTACAAGCTTGGAAATTTTATTACATTACTTTTGTACTTACTGTTATGTATTAGAATCTCTAGGAATTTACTTGAACTCGAGCCTGTATTTTGAAACTACTTATGTATTAATGTAATAACTTTTCGAACGTCTCATTTAGAGTCGTTCACTGTATCCTTTGTGCTTGTGATTATTGATTAGTAACACCCAAAACGTCGCTTCCGCAAACTGTTAAATTTGGGGGTGTTACAGATTGGTATCAGAGCCTAAGGTTATAGTGAACTAGGTTGCATTTAGTGGGCCTAGACTATGACCGTTAGGCAGTATTCCTCATTAAGTATAACTGGTTCAGGAATTACAGCATACAAGTTTAATTTAACATAGCCTGATCAACTATGTACAATTAAATGAAGATGATGTGAGTTCTGAAAGGGGTTATGTTGAACCGGAATGCATTAGCTGACTCTGACCTCGAGAGAACCGGGACTTTTACTTGATTGTGCTAGACACATACTAGGCGGTTATGTGATATATATATATATATATATATATATATACATAGGCCTCTTTCCCCGATACGATACTCTCTCGACTACTACGAAATTAATATTCCTTAACATTTCATCGAACAAACGACGACTCGATTCTCGTCATTCTGTCTTTATTTAACTTTTATGAATTCACGACTACCGGCTTACGTCCGAAGACTTCCACACCGTTATAACCGACAACCATAGCTACTGTAACATCCTTCGATATGAAGATCGAGACCTTGTTTTCAATTGCCATCCCTATCTAATTCTACGTTTATAACATTCTACAACGTACATTACTGCACTGTTAGATGTATCCTAGGAAAAACATCTTCAACAAATTTTAACCTGCTTTTACCCTGGAACTTTCATAATTTCTGTTTTAAACAGTTATTGTTATACAAAAATTTCAAAACCTTGTCACCGACCATAATCTCAACCGAACCATTTTTAACTCAAGTTTTCGGTAGACTTCAAATTATACAACCGACTTTTACTATCAAAAATTTTATAACAAATGTATTTTTATCAAACATGTTACAAAATTATTTACAAAAATGTTTCATAAAAGACAACCTTCAAACTTTGGCGTAGTTCCTCTAAACTTACTAAATCATCACAATCATAATTCTTGTTCAAACCTTCACATGTTCTTTATTTATTGTTTCAAGGAACATGCCTCCTCGACGACAAATCACTCTTACTGAAGCCGAAGTAGCGGGTATAATTGCCCGTAGTGTGGCTCAAGCTCTAGCTACCCGGACTTCAGCCCCTGGTAGCGAAGATACCGCTAATACTGGACCACAACCCAAAACCTGCACCTACAAGGACTTCCAAAACTGCAAACCCTTAAGCTTTGCAGGTACTGAAGGAGCGATTGGTCTTATTCGTTGGACCGAGAAAATCGAGTCAGTATTCCTCATCTGCAACTGCAAGGAAGAGGATAAAGTTAAGTTCGCCGCCAGCACCTTTTCTGACACCGCACTTACCTGGTGGAACACCTATGCGCTGACTGTGAGCGTTGCCGATGCTTACAAACTACAGTGGGATGAACTGAAGAATATGCTGAGGGGCGAGTACTGCCCAAGAGATGAGCTGAAGCAATTGGAAGTAGAATTCTGGAATCACAAGATGCAGGGTGATGACATCACCGGCTACACCAACCGTTTTCACCAACTGGCACTTCTGTGCCCATCCATGGTTGATCCTGAGTACAAAAGGATCGAAAAGTACGTTGACGGACTTCCCGAGCGACTACAAGATTTAGTAACTTCGTCCAAACCAGGAACCATTCAGAGCGCCATTCGCATGGCTCATGAACTAACGGCCAATTCTGTCCGCCGTGGCTCGACTTCAACCCCGTCTGCGAATAACAAACGTAAATGGGAAGTGAGTCCCCACTCATCCAACCCGACTTCTGACAAAAAGCTTGCAATTGTCAACGTCAATGACTCAAAGGCTTACAAGGGGAGCAAGCCTTACCGCTCCAAATGTAGTCGCCATCATAATGGCTCCTGTCCCTGCACCAAATGCAAGAAATTCGGGCACCTGGCCCAAGACTGCCGAACCAACCCCACCGGTACTGATACTCCTGCACCCAAAACCTGCTATGAGTGCAACGGTACTGGGCACTTTAGGAAGGATTGCCCTAAGCTGAAACCCCGAACCAACAATACAAGGAGTAGAGCTTATGTAATCAATGCTAGGGAGGATGACCCAAATCCGAGACTCTGTGATTTACTCAACCCGGGTACGCTTATTCTTTGACTACCCGAATCTGTTTTCTCATAAATCTCTCGCTTAATGACTTATGTATAACTGTATTTTATTCTGTGTGTTTTCTTTGATCCTAAGTACCCAATAGAATTAGAAAACGATCGACTATACGGATTCCGACTATATAACTTGTATTACACTTTGATTTCCATGAACAAATTCCCGTCCCAAATATCTCACACTGGTTGAGACCGGGAACTCGTATATTATTAGTTACTTTAAACAATTCATCTAATAGAAATTCAAATTTCTTGTAACGATTCTTAAATAGAACCCTTAATTCGTAGGAAATGACAACTCACCCCGTCAACAACCCTACACTGCAAAATGAACTGCTCAGTGAGGAACCGAAGATGTTTCCTTACCTCCTCGAACTCGAGTGTGATACAGAACACTCCGTTGAATCAGCAATAGCACCTGCTTCTCCTGTTGCTCTAACTGCTGCAAAAGCACCAGTTGATATAACCTTGACTGCTGAATCAGTCAGTCACCTTAACCAAACTATTGAATCGCTGCAAAAACAACTTACTGAAGCACGGGAAGACATTGATGACCTACGACGAATTGCTTTCCAAAATGACATACGTATGCGTGAGTACGAGCTACGTTTGATAGCTTTAGAAAACCCTACTTCACCACCAACTTCACAAAGTACTCCTACTGAAGAGGATACCGACACTGACTGTACGTCACCTCCAGCAAAAAGGGTGAAGATTTCTCCCTTCAACTCTGCAGGAAACTACTTGGGAAAGAAACCTTACTGTTCTAAGTGCACTCGGCATCATGAAGGACCGTGTACCTTACCTATCGGTCGATGCAAGTCCTACCCTAAGAATACTAACTCCCCCAAGGCGAAACTCTGCTTCAACTGTGGGAGTGCTGGCCATCTCAAGGCCAAATGCCCACTACCTCCCGGCAACAAAATTTAGGGTACGTTACCACTTAACGATTACTTGATTTCAAACACTGTAGGATCTACCCTAATACTGTAGGCTACTAGTATGCATGGTAACTACCTGACGAATATCGAACTACCGATTACTACTTCGAACAAATTTCGGGAAGAAATTTTCATAACAAGGGGAGAATGTAACAACCCCAAAATTTAGGGCCAATTTAAATTTTCCCTAATTACGTGTTTACTACTTGTATATAATATGAAATAGGATTATATACGTTACTTACTTGTTATATATATATATATGGATGGAATACATATATATATATAAACGCGTATACGATTTGTACAAATCGTATAAAACAACCATTGTACAGGCATACGGATGTTGATAAAAACAAATATTAAATAATGTTAAATTATTTAATTACCTTGACTACTACTTTATATTATGTTTATAAAATAACGAAAACGTACGTTTTAACTAAAACGTTACCAAACTCTCCGAAAACTCGACCAACCGACAAAACAAAACAAATGTTACATTTTATAACTTCAAAACAAAGTATTTTATTAAAATGCTTCAACTAAATTACCGAATAATATTCGTATTTTAAACGCATATTTAATCGCGTATAAAATCATTATTAACGCTTAAACGACCGGGGAAACGAACACCGCACGGAGCGCAAACACGAGGGAACAACATTTGGTGAGATCCACACATGGTGGACCCCACCATGGGCCGGCCAAGACATGGGGCACCACCCCCATGCCCTTTTCTCCTTTCCCTCACACAAACACAAACACAAACACACTCAATCTCTCTCAACTCTCTCTCTAAACCCTCTACTCTCTCTCTATATCTCGGTCTCTCTCTCTAGCCAAAAACGCACCAAAAGCAAGCTTGAATCACAAAACGGAAAGGAGCAACAACGATCACCGCAACGAGGGCTACGATCCTATCTTTTCGGTTTCTCGATTCGACAATTTTGTAAGTTTTCCGGTGACCCGAAACTTTTCCGATTACTTTTATTTTGCTAGATTATTGTTCCCCTAGCTTAGTAATGTCCAAATATGTAATTAAAACACGTTTTTGAACACGTTAACGGAAATGTCGGTTTTGGTCATTTTAAAGAAAACGACACCACAAACCTTAAAAACGACCACCAATAGTTACTATGAACTTATTATAACATATTAAAACTAGTATAAAAGTTCTAGACCCAACGGAAACCGGAAAATACGTTTTCGGAAACTTAAATTCCGAACAGACCTCTTGTGTCGCATCGGACCGAAATTTCATGCGACACAACACTATGTCGCATGCTATGTCGCATGTTATGTCGCACGTTATGTCGCAATGTATGCGACACAACGCTTATGTCGCACTATATGTCGTATCATCTACGACACAAAGTTTACCTATCGCTTGATTGCGACACAACGGCTATGTCGTATCGTTGTGTCGTACCCTTGTATGCGACACAACTATTGTGTCGCATAAACACCAAACCAAAATCAATCCATACGACACAGACCTTATGTCGCATACGGTCTGCGACACAAGCCTTGTGTCGCAGATAGCCCAGATCAGAAAACAAAATATATTCTAAGTGTTGGAGTCACTTTTCAACTGCTAAATCAAATGCGATGCTACTTATACATGAAAATACTATACTTTCGAGAGTATACAGCAACACTTGAATACGTACAAGACTATACTAAACTAACGTGAGATTTCACTCACACACGCGTACGAGATTACACTTGGAAATACTTAGGAGATTGCACTCCAACAAACATACACTTGAACAACTACACGGGATTACATCCGATACGAACTTACAAGTTCACTCACTAGTTACGTGCTGGATTACACGTTAACTGATACGAACATACACTCGAATACTTACGAGGTTTCACTCGTACCCTTTGGGGTTTAAGCCCATTGGAACTTACGCAAACGATACATGTTGTAATACAAACAAACGATTTTACGAGTATACTTTACAACTGTACAACTACTATGAATACATAATAATAATGGATGGAATTATTATTATACACTGATAACAAACAGACCGTACAACTTTTATACAAACTACGATTTACAAACGAATACAAACGTACAAACAAACTAACGGACATTAACAAGTTTGGGAACAACTAGCATGGATACTTTACAAGTATTCCATTTACTTACTAAACCTTATGCGTATTAGGACGCTAAGGGTTGCTAGTTCGGGATACTACTTGCTTACTTACTGCATTATCTGCCAGACTCAGGTGAGTCTTACAGCCCCTACTTTACTGTTTTTACTCAGGGGTGAGATGCATTACTGTTTTACATGAACACACAAAACTTACTTGCTGCCATGATTTACTTACTGTATGAGATTACGAATACGCCAACTGCATGAGTTTACGACTAATCCAATGAAATCCTCCTGAACCATAGTTGTTAGTTATGTGATAAGCGCGAGTTTTAGTATATGGATCCATATGGGACTGACAATCCCCGCCCGGGGTAGCAAGCACTACCACGAACCGTTCCTGTAGAAATGGGCGTTTCTTACTCGTTCCGTATGAATGTTTTGGATTACATTCATGAGGGGGGTACCTATATTTACTGTACGTTAAGCTTCAACTATGGTGGCTCATGGCAATTGTATCAAACGGTTAGCATAACCTGCAACCACCCACTTATTAAAACTTAAGTAAACGATGAGCATAACCTGTGATCGTTACTTACTGGCTGGCTATGATTTACAAATACTACTTGTGTGTTCAACTGTTTACTTACTTACAAACCTGTGAGATTCACCAACCTTTTTAGTTGACCGTTTTAGTAATGCTTCTCAGGTACACAGCATCAGTAGGGATGCCCAGCAGGATAAGCTTACTTAGCTCGAGTCACATGCATTTACAAGCTTGGAGATTTTATTACATTACTTTTGTACTTACTGTTATGTATTAGAATCTCTAGGAATTTACTTGAACTCGAGCCTGTATTTTGAAACTACTTATGTATTAATGTAATAACTTTTCGAACGTCTCATTTAGAGTCGTTCACTGTATCCTTTGTGCTTGTGATTATTGATTAGTAACACCGAAAACGTCGTTTCCGCAAACTGTTAAATTTGGGGGTGTTGATTGAATTTTTATGGCAACGATTGAACGACACGCAAACTATTATTATTGTTAACAACATGACTCATCGGAGAACATACGCCGCGGGCGATCCGACTTGATTTTAAATCTCGGGACGAGATTTCTCTAACATGGGGAGAACTAACATATTTTTAATTACAATGTTTCATTATATTTTTAATTTGGATCTTTTTATGAAGTTTAATAAATTAAGTTTTAAGAATTTTTAGTTTTGTTTTATTTTTAAATTATTCGTTTTAACGTTTTGCGTTATAAAATGATATGTAAATATTATCGACATAATATTAAATTGCAAATGACGTTATTTAATAACTTTGTTTTATTAAATAAATTTGCTCACCAACAGTCGTATATTTTGTCGCGTTTGCTCAATTTGTTTCGTGTGTAATTACATCTAATTACAAATAAGTAATACTACGCGTATTAACTAGTTGGGCTTTGCTAGACTTACCTCTAAAATGTGTTGTGAATTCACTCAAGTAGGGAATTAGCCTAATAATGCAAGTGATTAACGAAATTAATCGTGTTCAAATTTGCGAGGTGTTACATATACCACCATTCTTCTATCATGCTCAGCATCCACCATTTCATCATCCATGCCTTCACTAACCACATAATCTAAAACATTCAATTCATCCTCAATACCTCCATCACTCTTGTCATTAAACTCAGATGTATCCATGAAGCTAATACCACCTGCACCTCCATCATTATCATCATTATTCCCACCAGAACCATCATTATCCTCTCCCTTATCTTCAGGCACATTGTCTTTCTCTTGATCTTTTCTCTCCCCCTTGCCTGAAGATGCCTGTAATTCTGCAGCAGGCTTTAAGACCTTTAAAACAACATCCTCCACCACAGCCAATCTTGTTTGTAAATCACTGACTTCCTCCTGCTGCTTCTTTATCAATACATCCTGGGCAGCCAACTTGACTTGTTGCTCCCTTCTCAAATCTCTTTCTCTCTCAAATTTGGTCCAAATCAACTTGACATCATGTACCAGATCATCAATCATCAATTCCCTAGTTTCATTACTAGTCTCATCAACATTGGAGTGTGACCTCCTAGATGAATCATTGACTACATCTGTCACTTGCCTTGCAAGATTTTCAGATGCCCCTTGGTTCTTGGTACTGGGACCTACATTTGATTCATCACCCAGAGGTTCATCAAGTGTAGTTGCCTCTGGTTGGGTCTTATTGATGTTACCACTGTCCTGCCCTGCCAGTGGGCTAGAGACAGTAGTGGCAGCCCTTCCAGAATGAACATTTTCATCAAGTATGTTCACCTGTTGTGATTGATCATTTGACTGAGACTGTGAAGAAACAGGAATCTCCATAGTCTGTGTAATTTTCTTGGATTTCTTGGCTTTTCTTTGGGTAGGCTGTTGGTTCCCTTGTTTTCTTTTTGTGCCACCTCCTGATGTGTGTTCAGAACCAACTTGTGTTGTTGGCCTGTCATCATTTGGTCCAAGTGATGTTGGTAATACACCACCAGTGGCAGAAGGAGCAACTAACATTGTAGAAAACAATGCAGTTTCCTTCTTGGAAAAAGTATTCTGATACTGGTTCATGGCTCTAATAGTCTTCAAGGATAGAGTAGAACTAACTATTACACTATTCTCTACTGGCAAATTTGGCAATTGCTTATTCAACAAAAGCTGAACAAATCTAGGGTACATAATAAATGTATCACCCTTTACATTCCTGATCATATTATCTAAGATAAACCTAGACATATTAAATTTAAGACCCTGTGCCAAGCAGATTATAGGATATGCAATACTAGAACTAAATTCATTAAAACTAGTCCTCTTTTGAGACAAACATACCAGAAAAGTATGAATGTAGAACTTCCACTGAGGACAGAACCATGACTTCAAGAAAGTGTATTCAGACCTTGCTTTTCCAGTACTTTCATACCCCATATCCTTTATACCTTGAAACAAATCAGTTCTTGATAATTCTAGAACTCCTCCTTCATCATTAAACTGCAGAAGTTCTCTAAGAACAATCTCACTCACCATTACCTTCATTCCCTTGACAGTGGAATGAATGTGAGGAATTCCATTAACATTCCCTTCCTTTGCGTTCTTCCAGAATTCGTGAATATGAGATCTTATCAATCTTGGGGCGACAGTAAGGGTATATGTAACTGGACAGTTACTCAAGAAATCGATAATTGGGTGAAAATTCTCATCTGCGATTTCTTTGTTCAAGAAAGCCCTCATGTTGTGTTCAGAATGAACACTCAGAGTAGAATTACCAGAATCAGATGAAGATGATGATGCCATTAACGAAATTGATGAAAGAAAGAAGAGCGGTTTACAATGAACTAACACAAACGAGAGCGGTTATTGAAGGGTTTTGCGAATTTTGAAAGCCGTTAGTCCCGTACACGTATAGATCTGATCGGATCGCTTAACTAATTGTAAGCGCGGAAATCAAACAATCAATAACAAACGTTTTCTATAAGCTTTTGTATATATTCACAATTCAATCGTAAAGCTTTACAATGACACTCTCAATCTCGTTTTCTCCTCTCCTCTCTCACAAAAACGGCTGACCCTATATCTCACACGTCCAACCCTAATTCTGAGTTATAACTCGCTATTTATACTCACGACTAATGGACCCTGCGACATTGGGCTCAATGTCGCAGGCCCAGACCCTTGCGACGTCTGACCCAACATCGCAGGCCCAATTACAATGTCACCATTCTATGTATATTCTATAATTATATTTCATTTACTGACTCGAATATACACTCTAAACACTATACATTCGTAGACTAATTGACTTTGACAATTACAATAGTTTGACCAACTGACTGACACACAAAATGCACCAACAAACTCCCCCTTGTCAGCAGCTTGGTCAAATTAGTCTTCATCAACAAACTCTTTCATGTCTTTGACAATCAGAAACTCCCCCTTTGAGATAGCATGGTCTTCAAAGAAATCTTGGTGTCCAAATTCATGTGACTGACACAAATTTATCATACAATAAGATCTTCAAACCATGTGACCATCTCTCAATCATCAGCAGCTTCTCCGATAGAATTATCTTCACAAACATTGGAGAATAGTTGACATCCTTTGCATCTTCAATATTTGACTTTAACAAGATATGTGATATTGAAGAAAATAACATAGAAATAAAATATTTTTAAATTTTTCTTTATAAATGAAAAGTAAAGAACGAAGATTAAAATAAATTGGGGATAGGATTGTTTTAAGTCTGCTTAGGGATCATATCAGGCCAACATGCAATTATTAGGAAATAGTAAGTGTTATTTCGATCGCCAGTATATTTGTCCACTTTAAATTTACTTGACATATTTAAAGCACCTTTTATAAATATTAGTTCAAGACGATTATCGGTATTGTTTATCCACTTAAACATATTACATCTGTATCTGTGAGCTAACCTTTATTGTTAGTATGAATATTAATTTAGTGAGACCTATTATATGATATACTGATAAACTTTAGTAAAACACATAACGCTGCATATTTTACAAACAAGGTAGAGATTACAAGACCAAGTTTATCTCGGCTTTCTCGTAACATACACTTGACCTTTAAATTTAGGCATACATCAAACCTATTATGAAGATACTAGTGGCCCCAGATCTGTACTTAGTACAACAGAGGGTCCCTTAGTATGAACAGAACAAGTTTGAGACTATTTTCATAACTAATGGATTCAGGTCTGTACGTGAGTACAACAATAGTCACCATTAGTTAGGCGAATAATCATATTATTACTATATGCCAATTTTGCATTTACATAATGATTATGACAGCGTATGGTAGTACCTTCATTTATCAATTAAGACTTATGTCATACATCATATAACATTTTTCACAAAGTAATAGACAAGTTTTAATATTACTTCTTACTCACTCACAAACCGGTGTGTATCATGCCTACCAATACATCATATGATGAAGATAATTTTCATAAAAACTGTATTAAGTATGCTAGATAAACCTACTGATACATCAAGGATAAACCTTAAAACTTCCATTTTGTGCATGTTCCCCGATGTACTATCATATCCCAAGTTGTTTTACGGACACACAATCCAACATCTTTTCAAGAATTAAGAATCTTGCTGTTCACATTTCTGAATTAAATAATCAGAATTTTTTAATATTCAGAATTACTCCCCCTGAACAGCAAATTCTTATATCCAATCTAAAAATACTCCCCTTAAACATTAAACATATTTTTTGTATTTTTTAATTGAATAAATTTCGCAACATTGCATTTCTTTAATACTAAAAAGTATAAAGAATGGCTGTTGCATCAAACAAAATTTAAAGAAAAGTATCAAAATCACATATCAAGTCAAGTCAAGTCAAATGCCTTTTAGCACTTTTACCACCTCGTAACATCAATGATCTCATCCATCCAATCACAAATCATCACACATGAGCACCTTGAAAACAATCTTCCAAAAATATTCACATCGTTGCAATCACTAAAAATATTAGCTATCAAAAATCTGACTGCAACATCACAAACAAACAAACAAACATTAGTACTTATGGGACACCCAAGCCTTAATTGACTTGGGTTGTCCATGGTCATCCATAATCATCACATCAATGAGTTTATGATATTTTAAAAACTCAGAAGATTTCATTGATGTGTTGTTTGTGGATTTTGGTTTCCAAACCTGTTTAGGTTCAGATGATTTGTTTTCAACAATGTTGTGCTGTTGAACTTGAGGTCTACTGGGCACAACTTTGTTTACTCTTGCCATAGGTTTTGGAGAGTTTGATGCACAACTAGATACAGGCGAATACGAACGACGCCTTGAAAAAGATTTTGAAAAAGAATTCCTGAAAGAGAAAGTTCTTGGCATCCCTCTACCAAACCTATCTAGGGATAATAACCTACAATCCCTAATTATATGTCCTTGTTGTCCACAATGGAAACAAGAACGTCTCTCAACAGAAGATTTATTCCAATGAGTTCCCTCAAATCGTTTCGATGGAGGACAATACACAGAAGGTCTATTAACAGGAACATTTGTTGAACATGCACTCTTAGGTGGACATGTTGAAGTAGATGTTCCTGAGGTTGAGTTAGTTGATTTTGAAGGTTTATTCTTTTCAGATATATCAACTACAACTTTTGAGGATTCATTGTCAACCTTAGCTTTGCCTTTGCATTTAAAATAATCATCATTTTCAGTTGTAATGATGAAATTTTCAGGTTTGACATTTATTTTCTCAACCTTAATGGTAGACTCTTCAGGTATATCTTCTACCTCAACGACCTCCTCAACACGAACTGGAGGTGCACTATCAGACTTAACAAACTTAGGTAAAGGATACTCTGGCCTTATGGTTTTCTCCTTTGCCTGTTTGTTTTGCTTAGCTTCTTTAGCTTTAATACCATAAAGCTTCATATAATCAACTAGAATCTCTTCAAGACCTTCCTTAACAGGCGTAGGACAGTATTCGGCGTGGGAAGGTGGTGGTACTTGATTATAACCAAGTCCTGCCTTCTTTTTACCGCCTGTCCCTTGCTTATTAACGATTTCATTAAAGACAAAAGTTGCGGATGAAGAACCTAAAATTTTGCTTTTATGGTTATCGTACTCACTTTTTAAATCAAAAAGCTCTTTATTCAACAATTCAATTTCAGCAAGATAACTATTAATTGCATCTTGTTGACTAAAGACTTTTGCTTTATAAGTTTGTGTGTCTAACTTATATGCCTCAATTTTGTTATCATAAAGTTTCTCATTAGCTTTAAGAAAATTGTTTGATTCAGTAAGTTTGACAACCTTTTTTCGCAACTCTAAATTGTCATATTGATAATTCTCAAGAGATTCAGTCAATGTAAAACAGGAAACACAGTTTATGAATACCTCAGGTTCATCATGTACTTCATTTATTTTTGCCAAAAACGCACTGTGTTGAACCTCTCCTTGAAGTGCACTAAAATCAAACATTCCCTGAGAATACACCGTCATAGCATGTGATGTTGTGTTCTTCTCTGGAGTCGTTGGAGCTGTAGGAGTAATGAATCCAGATGAATGATATTTTTCTTTCTCACACTCCTTAGCAAAGTGCCCATGAATCTGACAGTTCTTGCATTTCACTTTGCTTTTATTAAAACCAAGACCTGTATCACCATCATCATCCAGGTCTTTTCTACCCGTTCTTTGAAGAAACTTCTTGGTTCTTTGGGTTATCATGGCCATACTCCATTTGATGTCCATCTGCTCGAGATCGTCAGAATCGATCTGTTCAAAGTCTTCTTCAGTAAGCTGTAGAGTACTAGCCTTCTTGGAAAGAAAATTCTCATAAGAGTTGAGGAAAGCTGCAAAGATTGTAGCATCTCAGTAGCCTTTGAAGGAGCTGTATGAGCTGTATGAGAAGTATAGGAAGCATATGAAGTGCTAGTAGAAGTAGATGCTGCTGAGTTGGAAGTAGATCTGGAAGTATCATTTAGACTAGGAATTTGAATATTATCCTCTGACTTCTTTTCCTTTTGATCGTAAGCTGCTATTAGAGCATCCCATAACCCTATAGAAGTTGCTTGATCTTTAAATTTATTAATCACAACTTCTGGCAAGCACTTGGTAATCATCTCATACGCTCTATTGTCTTTATCAAACTCTTCTCGTTCCTTGACTGACATTTGTGCTCTTGACTTAAGCACCCCATCGAGTCTTGGTTGCTCATATCGATCAATGGTGTTAAACCAATTCCACATATTTGGATCTTTGTATTCAATGAAATTGCATAACTTAATCTTCCAACTCGCAAAATCACTATAGAACAAAGATGTAGAAGGAGGCATTTTCGCACCAAAAGCCATATCCGAATTTTCCCTCCAAAATCGAATTCGAAAATTTCGAAAACCGACAGAGTGTAGCGAAACTTTTCCGACACTAAAATTAGGTACTTTTAAGCTCAAAAACAAAATTTGGTACTACAAAAATTTTCACGAATTTCCCGCCAAAATTTCGTCCGAAAACGTCAAAAATTGGCCGGGTAAAATGAAACTTTTTCCAGCCTAAAATTGAACAGTTGTAAGGCTAAGGAAAAATTTTGGAAATGCAAAATTTTTTCGGAGATCTCACGCCAAATTGTTTTTTTTTTTTTTTTTTTTTTACGAATCTAGCAGGTAGGTGACGTCGCACTCAACGTCGCGGAGGCTAGCGACGTCGCAACCTACGTCGCAGTAACCACTTAAGGTCAAAATAACGACGTCGCTAACGAAGTCGCAACTTTACGTCGCAAAGACTACTCAAAGTCAAAATCAATAACGTCGCAGGTGACGTCGCTAGTAACGTCGCAGAACTTAGCGACGTCGCAGCTAACGTCGCAAAACGTGACTGCAGCGGCCAAAACCCTAAAAAACGAAAATTTTCGAAACCCTAACGAATTTCGAAGAACAATCGACGAACAATGTAACACCCGCCAAATTAGGACTAGTATTTAGTGCCTAATCAGATGTTAATACATGTAATTAGTTCCTTGTTAGGCTAATTAATGTATCAAATTATATATATTGTTGAATATATACGAAAATGTGATTTGGTTAAATCGTACGCAATTTAAATCGAATGTATTTCGATTCAAATTAATACGGACGTTGGTGACAAATTTTATTAAATAACGGGTTATGTCAAAAATATTATTATAATAATATTTCGTATTCATTCGTATCGTAAAATCAGAAAGTTACAAAATTTAAAATGTAAAACGTGCAAACTAAATAAACCAACTTACATTTATAACTCAAACGTAATCTTATTTGTAAAATAATTAAATAAAATATCGCGTAATAATTTGTATTTAAAATGTACTTATTAATATTTAAAATGATTAATTAACGTTTAAACGACGGAGCAAACGAACACCGCATGGAGAGCGGGGATTGGAAGTTGGAGGTTAACACCCCCAACTCCTCCTTTTTCTTTCATTTTCTTCTTTCTCTTTCTCTCTCTTTCTCTTTTTCTCTCAAATCTCACCAACCACACCACCTCCTAAAAACGCACTAAATCGCAAAATAAACATATCAAACGACTTCGGATCTTCAAGATTTTTAGAGATTCACGACCACCGCGACACGATCTATCATCCTATCTTTTCGGATTTTTAATCCGACACCTTGTAAGTTTCCGACAATTCACGAAATCTCTCGTTTTTAAATGTTTTCACTTGTTAGTAGTTTGTAACAACTTATAATGTCCCTATAAGGGTTGGGTAAAAGTTTTGGACCGAACGGAAACCGAAAAACTCGTTTTCGACACATTTTCCGGCCAACAGACCGCTACGTCGCATTTGACCCAGAATTTATGCGACGTCAGCTTCTACGTCGCAAAAACCCATCGTGACGTCGCATAGTGCGACGTCAGTCACAACGTCGCATTAAATTGCGACGTCGCATATAGCGACGTCAGCCTTAACGTCGCCAATACCTCGCCACGTCGCACTTAGCGACGCAAGCCCCTACGTCGCAGAAATCACCTACGTCGCATTAGCGACGCAGCACCCTACGTCGCATTAAATTGCGAAACGTCGCCTTTAGCGACGTCATACTCAACGTCGCAGTCCTACCTGCGACGTCGCACCCAACGTCGCACAAACCAGAACCTCAAAAACACAGATTTTTACTAAGTGTCGAGACTCGAAATTTATCACTCGATTTTACCCAAATTCAGATCCAGATGCGTTTTTCGTCAAAGCAATATAGTAGAAATAAAAATTTTCCAAGCTGACCTGGCAGCTCGACCCCAGCCAGGGGCTCTGCCCCTTGGACCCCGCCAGGGGCTGCCGCCCCTTGGACCCCGCTACCAGGGGCGCTGCCCCCGGACCCCCGTACTTAGATTTTGTAACGGCTTCTAAAACACAATCAAAACACATTTTTCAAGTAAAACGACACGTAATCAAAATAATAATAATTGAGATTTTTATTACAAATCCGTCACCAACGGGCCGTACACTTTTCAAATACTCAAGCTTATCAACCAAATAGTGGAAATTTGGACATTATAGTTGAACGAACAACTACAAGGGTGATCTGTTGAGATACCCAAATCATGATTATAACCATCGCGTGTCGTGGACACCCTCAGGTTACAAGTCTTTGGACTTCATACTCGGCTAATCAACTTACGTTTGTTTAAACGCACTCAGACTCAGGTGAGTCTCATAGCCCCTCTTTTACTGTTTTACTCAGGGGTGTGATATACTGCTCAACTTTTAACATGTGAACGCAACTACCAAACTTTTCATATACTACATGAGTTTTTCGAAACTAATCATTTGAAAGTCCTCCGTCAGCATAGTTGTTAATACGTTGTAGCGTGAATATTAGTATATGGTACCATATAGGATTGACCCTCCTCGTTCGGGTTAGCAAGCACTAACCGGGTAAACGGACGTACTAATATTTGGGAAGACGAATGTTGATTAGGCATTCGTGGAGGCACCTCGCCCGGAATTCTCTATAGGGGACCCGGCCCTCGAGTTAAGCTCAACTATGTGCTCATGGCTGTATACACGATGATTATCATTTAATTGCTGGATGCAATTCATTATTTAATTGCTGGATGCAATTCATTATTTAATTGCTGGATGCAATTCATTATTTAAATCTTGCGGTTCATACAATATTACTTGATTTCAAACCTGTGAGCTCACCAGCTTTATAGCTGACCTTTTAGCATATATCGCAGGTACCCAGCAGTAGGATGTTTCTGCTTCAGGATTTAGCTCGAGTCAGCATACAGACGATTGAGATTTTCTTGCATTAGTATATTTTGTATAAGTACTTATGTACTGAAATCTCATTTTATTTAACTCGAGCTATGTAAAGCTTTAAACGTTGTAAACATTTCAGTTATCAATATATTTTGTTAAAACGACGCATATAGAGTCGTTTACTATTTATCTTTGTGCTTTGTTATTGATTAGTAACACCCAATTCAAGCTTCCGCAAATCATCAAATTTGGGGGTGTTACAGATTGGTATCAAAGCCTAAGGTTATAGTGAACTAGGTTGCATTTAGTGAACCTAGACTATGACCATTAGGCAGTATTCCTTATTAGGTATAACTGGTTCAACGATTACATCATACGAGTTTAATTTAACATAGCCTGATCAACTATGTACAATTAAGCAAAGATGATGTAAGACCTGAAAGTAGTTATGGCTGAACAGGATACAATAGAAGACTCTGACCTCGAGAGAACCGAGACTTAAACATGGTTATGCTAGACACTCAATAGGCTATATTATATAGGAGCTATATGAATATAGGCCTCAATCTTACTAACGCTTTGTCTCAGAAATGGCAAACATCCAATCAAATTCATCTCGCTCTCAATCCGGGTCGCAGAACCCAAGGGTAGCAAGGAGGAACAACAGGTTGCCTCGAGCTGGCCCGTATCCCACTCACATCGCCTTACCGGCTTTAGCTGCTAGGGTAAATCAACACGAGCAGCGACTTCGCACCATGGATGTCGTGTTGCAGGAAACAAATGAAAACTGGCGACTTACGTCTCTTGAACGCATAGAACAGGTCTCCGACGACCTTGAAACCACAAACAACAACATGGATGTCCTTCGCAACCAAATTATAGAAATAAGGGTGGAAAATGCCCTTCTACAACAAAGGATGGAAGAATGTGAGCAACGCTCACATGAAGCAGAAGAGTATGCACGCGGACTAACACAACGACTTGCGCTAGCAGAAGACAACGCCCGACAAGCTAGCAGGCTTGCAAACACTGTGGACCGTCTTGTCACGATGATGGAACAAATTAATCTACGTCAAGACTAGTGTAGTCTTTGTCTTGTAATCTATCCTGTAATCTAGTAACTATCTACGCGCTACTCTATAATTCAGTCGGATGTAACAATTCCCGACATCTTTTGTAATACATCTGTAGGATGTAACCTTTGAACTCGTATTAACTATCAAATATTTCTTGTTGTTCAACTCATATTAATTGCCATAATTCTTTTTCATATTGATGTTATGTATTACCACCTTTATACATGTACATCTGAAATAAATACAATTTTCTTACAAAATCTCATGTATCTTCATTTCTTTTATTTAAGAATCATGCCGCCAAAGACACGACCTTACACAGATGCTCAGATCACGTCACTCATAACCCAGGCTGTTACTGAAGCCTTAGCTCGGAATACCCCACCAAACTCCACAAGAAACAGCGATACCGCTGGAACCTCTACCACCAAACCTTGTTCTTACAAGGACTTTCAAAGCTGCAAACCCTCGAGTTTCAAGGGTTCTGAAGGAGCCATCGGACTAATCAGATGGTTCGAGAAAATGGAAACTGTTTTCCGTGTCAGCAAATGCGCGGAGAACGACAAAGTAAACTTCGCCACCTGCTCTCTTGAAGATGATGCCCACTCTTGGTGGAATTCATATACCCAATCAGTGGGTGCTGACATTGCCTACCAAATCACTTAGGAGGAATTGAAAGCCAAACTCACTGCCAAGTACTGCTCTATCGCCAAACTCCAAAAGCTGGATGAGGAGTTCTGGAACTTAAAGGTTCAGGGTGGTGACATCGATGGGTATACCACCAGGTTTCAACAACTAGCTGCTCTCCGCCCAGCTATGGTAAGCACTGAACCTGATAAAATCAGGAAGTACGCCCTTGGTCTCCCTGATTTTGTTCGGGGACACGTCATCTCTTCCAAACCAACCACCATTGACGGTGCAATCTCATTGGCCCAAGACCTGATGTCTATGAGCCAAGATTCTGAACCACCCACTTCATCCTCCCAAAACAACAAACGCAAGTGGTCTGACTACCACAACAACCACTCCAACCAACAAAACAAGAAACCCGACACCATCAAATCTTACAACACCACCACTGACATCATCCGGGGTTACACGGGGAGCAAACCATATTGTCCCAAGTGCAGCCGTCACCATGAGGGTTCCTGTGGTCCCTTTTGCAACAACTGCAAGAGGTACGGCCACCTCACCAAAGATTGCCGCTCACCTGCCAACAACAATTCCAACAACAACACCAGACCACCCAAAGTATGCTTTGAGTGTGGGAAACCTGGGCATTTCAGGGACTCGTGCCCAAAACTGAAGAACAACAACAACCGCAACAACAACAACAACAACACTCGCAGCAGAGCTTTCGTCATCAAATCTGGGGACGCCCGCCAGGACCCGAATGTGGTCTCGGGTATGTTCCTCCTCAACAACTTAACTGCTTCTGTTCTATTTGATACTGGTGCTGATAGAAGCTTTATCTCCGATGATTTTTGCCCATTACTTGACATCACTCCTGTTGCCTTAGATGTTAAGTACACTGTAGAGCTAGCCAATGGAAAACTTGTAGAAACCACCAGTGTGATACCTAATTGCACTTTAAACCTAGCTGATGAAACCTTTTTGATCGATCTTATACCCATTGAAATCGGAAGTTTCGACGTCATTATTGGAATGGACTGGTTGTCCAAACATCGAGCTGAAATCGTTTGTCACGATAAAATCGTCCGTATCCCACTCGCCGTTGGTGGAACCTTGATCATACAGGGGGAGACCGGTGGGACGGGACTCAATATCATCTCCTGCTTAAAAACCCGAAAATTTCTGAGAAAGGGTTACCCTGCAATACTCGCACACATCACAGTGAAGAAGTCGGAGGAGAAGCGACTTGAGGACGTGCCGATTGTTAGAGACTTTCCCGAAGTCTTTCCAGAAGAATTACCTGGTCTACCTCCGCCTAGACAGGTTGAGTTCTCGATTGATCTTGTGCCGGGTGCCGCACCGGTGGCCCGCGCACCATACCGTTTAGCCCCATCTGAACTTCAGGAGTTGTCCTCTCAGTTACAGGAACTTCTGGATCGAGGATTCATTAGACCGAGTTCTTCACCTTGGGGAGCTCCGGTCTTATTTGTCAAAAAGAAGGACGGTTCATTCCGAATGTGCATCGACTATCGAGAGTTGAATAAATTGACCGTCAAGAACCGTTATCCACTTCCTCGCATTGATGATCTATTCGACCAACTTCAGGGTTCAAGTTTCTACTCAAAAATTGACCTGCGATCAGGTTATCATCAGTTACGAGTTCGCGACACCGATATTCCAAAAACTGCTTTCAGAACTCGTTACGGGCACTACGAATTCCAAGTGATGCCCTTTGGTCTAACCAACGCACCGGCTGTATTCATGGACCTCATGAACCGGGTGTGCAAACCTTACCTCGATAAGTTTGTCATTGTCTTTATCGATGACATACTCATTTACTCATGCAACGAGCAAGAACATGCGCAACACCTCAGAACCATCCTTGAACTACTTAGACACGAGGGGCTTTATGCTAAATTCTCTAAGTGTGAATTCTGGATCCAAACCGTTCAATTTCTTGGACACGTGATCGACAGTCAGGGAATTCACGTGGACCCATCAAAAATCGAAGCTATCCAAGACTGGCAAGCACCCACCTCTGCAACTGAAGTACGACAATTCTTGGGTCTTGCTGGGTACTATCGGCGATTTATCGAAAATTTCTCTAAAATAGCTCAGCCACTCACGGTACTGACACAGAAGGACAAAAGGTTCGATTGGACCGAGAAACAAGAGTCAGCGTTCCAACTTCTGAAACAAAAGCTTTGCAGTGCTCCAATTCTATCACTACCCGAAGGCACCGATGACTTCGTGGTATACTGCGATGCTTCTCACCAAGGTCTCGGTTGCGTGTTAATGCAACGAGACAAGGTCATTGCTTATGCCTCACGACAGCTAAAAATTCACGAAAAGAACTACACCACTCATGATCTCGAACTTGGAGCTGTCGTTTTTGCTCTCAAAATCTGGAGACATTACCTCTACGGCACTAGGTGCACTATCTTTACCGATCATAAAAGTCTCCAACATATCTTCGATCAGAAGGATCTCAATATGAGGCAACGTCGATGGGTCGAGTTGCTTACCGATTACGATTGTGAGATCAAGTACCATCCAGGGAAGGCTAATGTTGTAGCCGACGCCCTCAGTCGAAAGGAACGACCTAAACCACTTCGAGTCCGAGCCCTCAGTATGACCATTCATAACGATCTTACCATTCAAATTCATACAGCTCAGATCGAAGCCCTGAAAGCTGAAAACATCAAAAATGAAGCCTTGCGGGGCATGGACAAACAATTTGAAATCAAACCTAACGGGATTAGGTACTTCTCAAACCGAATCTGGTTGCCCAGTTTTGGGAACCTAAGAGACTTGGTGATGGACGAGGCTCACAAGTCTAAATATTCTATTCATCCCGGATCCGATAAGATGTACCACGGCATCAAGGAATTCTATTGGTGGCCAAACATGAAAGCCGAAATCGCCACTTATGTCAGCAAGTGTCTTACTTGCTCGAAAGTCAAAACCGAACATCAGAAACCTCCTGGTTTACTCCAACAACCTGAAATCCCTGAATGGAAATGGGAACAAATTGCCATGGATTTCATAACCAAACTACCCAAGTCGTCGGGCGGTTGCGATACCATTTGGGTGATCGTCGATCGTCTCACCAAATCTGCTCATTTTCTGGCAATCAAAGAAAGCGATAAAATGGAACGCCTTACACAAATCTACATCAAGGAAATCGTTTCTCATCACGGTGTTCCAATCTCGATCATCTCTGACAGGGATGCCCGTTTCACTTCTCACTTTTGGCAATCACTTCAGAAAGCATTGGGTACCCGTCTCGATATGAGTACCGCGTACCATCCTCAAACCGATGGCCAAAGTGAACGAACCATTCAGACACTGGAAGATATGCTACGCGCCTGCGTAGTTGATTTCGGTACAAACTGGGAAAGACATCTACCGTTGTGCGAATTCTCGTACAATAACAGTTATCACGCCAGCATTAGGGCTGCACCTTTTGAGGCACTGTACGGTCGTAAGTGCCAATCACCGATCTGTTGGACTGAAGTGGGAGATAGTCAACTCACTGGTCCTGAACTCATTCACGCCACCACTGAGAAAATTGTGGAAATCCAAAACAGACTCAAAGCCGCACGTGATCGTCAGAAAAGTTATGCTGACGTGAGACGCAAACCACTCGAGTTCCAAGTTGGGGATCGAGTACTCTTAAA
Organism: Helichrysum umbraculigerum; assembly: GCA_949592205.1. NCBI lineage: Eukaryota > Viridiplantae > Streptophyta > Magnoliopsida > Asterales > Asteraceae > Helichrysum > Helichrysum umbraculigerum. Next base: position 67,503,305 of record CATIUR010000003.1, read on the forward strand.
AGTATCGCCTTGGAAAGGCGTCATCCGTTTTGGCAAACGCGGGAAGTTGAATCCCCGGTACATCGGGCCTTTTGAGATCCTCGAACGGATTGGCCCCGTAGCTTATCGATTGCAGCTGCCATCCGAACTCAGCAGCGTGCACCCTACTTTTCATATTTCAAATCTGAAGAAGTGTCTGTCTGATGAGACACTTATCATTCCATTAGATGAAATTCGTGTTGACGATAAACTTCACTTCGTTGAGGAACCCGCTGAAATTATGGACCGTGAGGTCAAACAACTGAAACAAAGTCGTATTCCCATCGTCAAGGTCAGATGGAATTCGCGGCGTGGTCCGGAATTCACCTGGGAACGGGAAGACCAAATGCGACTCAAATATCCTCAACTCTTCACTGATTCTACATCAAACACGACTTCGAGCTAAATTTCGGGACGAAATTCTTCTAACAGGGGGAGAATGTAACACCCGCCAAATTAGGACTAGTATTTAGTGCCTAATCAGATGTTAATACATGTAATTAGTTCCTTGTTAGGCTAATTAATGTATCAAATTATATATATTGTTGAATATATACGAAAATGTGATTTGGTTAAATCGTACGCAATTTAAATCGAATGTATTTCGATTCAAATTAATACGGACGTTGGTGACAAATTTTATTAAATAACGGGTTATGTCAAAAATATTATTATAATAATATTTCGTATTCATTCGTATCGTACAATCAGAAAGTTACAAAATTTAAAATGTAAAACGCGCAAACTAAATAAACCAACTTACATTTATAACTCAAACGTAATCTTATTTGTAAAATAATTAAATAAAATATCGCGTAATAATTTGTATTTAAAATGTACTTATTAATATTTAAAATGATTAATTAACGTTTAAACGACGGAGCAAACGAACACCGCATGGAGAGCGGGGATTGGAAGTTGGAGGTTAACACCCCCAACTCCCTCCTTTTTCTTTCATTTTCTTCTTTCTCTTTCTCTCTCTTTCTCTTTTTCTCTCAAATCTCACCAACCACACCACCTCCTAAAAACGCACTAAATCGCAAAATAAACATATCAAACGACTTCGGATCTTCAAGATTTTTAGAGATTCACGACCACCGCGACACGATCTATCATCCTATCTTTTCGGATTTTTAATCCGACACCTTGTAAGTTTCCGACAATTCCCGAAATCTCTCGTTTTTAAATGTTTTCACTTGTTAGTAGTTTGTAACAACTTATAATGTCCCTATAAGGGTTGGGTAAAAGTTTTGGACCGAACGGAAACCGAAAAACTCGTTTTCGACACATTTTCCGGCCAACAGACCGCTACGTCGCATTTGACCCAGAATTTATGCGACGTCAGCTTCTACGTCGCAAAAACCCATCGTGACGTCGCATAGTGCGACGTCAGTCACAACGTCGCATTTAATTGCGACGTCGCATATAGCGACGTCAGCCTTAACGTCGCCAATACCTCGCCACGTCGCACTTAGCGACGCAAGCCCCTACGTCGCAGAAATCACCTACGTCGCATTAGCGACGCAGCACCCTACGTCGTATTAAATTGCGAAACGTCGCCTTTAGCGACGTCATACTCAACGTCGCAGTCCTACCTGCGACGTCGCACCCAACGTCGCACAAACCAGAACCTCAAAAACACAGATTTTTACTAAGTGTCGAGACTCGAAATTTATCACTCGATTTTACCCAAATTCAGATCCAGATGCGTTTTTCGTCAAAGCAATATAGTAGAAATAAAAATTTTCCAAGCTGACCTGGCAGCTCGACCCCAGCCAGGGGCTCTGCCCCTTGGACCCCGCCAGGGGCTGCCGCCCCTTGGACCCCGCTACCAGGGGCGCTGCCCCCGGACCCCCGTACTTAGATTTTGTAACGGCTTCTAAAACACAATCAAAACACATTTTTCAAGTAAAACGACACGTAATCAAAATAATAATAATTGAGATTTTTATTACAAATCCGTCACCAACGGGCCGTACACTTTTCAAATACTCAAGCTTATCAACCAAATAGTGGAAATTTGGACATTATAGTTGAACGAACAACTACAAGGGTGATCTGTTGAGATACCCAAATCATGATTATAACCATCGCGTGTCGTGGACACCCTCAGGTTACAAGTCTTTGGACTTCATACTCGGCTAATCAACTTACGTTTGTTTAAACGCACTCAGACTCAGGTGAGTCTCATAGCCCCTCTTTTACTGTTTTACTCAGGGGTGTGATATACTGCTCAACTTTTAACATGTGAACGCAACTACCAAACTTTTCATATACTACATGAGTTTTTCGAAACTAATCATTTGAAAGTCCTCCGTCAGCATAGTTGTTAATACGTTGTAGCGTGAATATTAGTATATGGTACCATATAGGATTGACCCTCCTCGTTCGGGTTAGCAAGCACTAACCGGGTAAACGGACGTACTAATATTTGGGAAGACGAATGTTGATTAGGCATTCGTGGAGGCACCTCGCCCGAAATTCTCTATAGGGGACCCGGCCCTCGAGTTAAGCTCAACTATGTGCTCATGGCTGTATACACGATGATTATCATTTAATTGCTGGATGCAATTCATTATTTAATTGCTGGATGCAATTCATTATTTAATTGCTGGATGCAATTCATTATTTAAATCTTGCGGTTCATACAATATTACTTGATTTCAAACCTGTGAGCTCACCAGCTTTATAGCTGACCTTTTAGCATATATCGCAGGTACCCAGCAGTAGGATGTTTCTGCTTCAGGATTTAGCTCGAGTCAGCATACAGACGATTGAGATTTTCTTGCATTAGTATATTTTGTATAAGTACTTATGTACTGAAATCTCATTTTATTTAACTCGAGCTATGTAAAGCTTTAAACGTTGTAAACATTTCAGTTATCAATATATTTTGTTAAAACGACGCATATAGAGTCGTTTACTATTTATCTTTGTGCTTTGTTATTGATTAGTAACACCCAATTCAAGCTTCCGCAAATCATCAAATTTGGGGGTGTTACAAACAAACCCAGAAAACACTTTCAGAAATCGAAATCTTCAAGCCAACTAACCCAGAAACGAAGATTAAACAATAAAACCTTCGCGAATCAAACCAAAAACGTTCTAAACACGATCCGAAACCGTCGAATCCTTGATTCACGGCTCTGATACCAGTTGTTAGTCGCGTACACGTATAGATCTGATCGGATCGCTTAACTAATTGTAAGCGCGGAAATCAAACAATCAATAACAAACGTTTTCTATAAGCTTTTGTATATATTCACAATTCAATCGTAAAGCTTTACAATGACACTCTCAATCTCGTTTTCTCCTCTCCTCTCTCACAAAAACGGCTGACCCTATATCTCACACGTCCAACCCTAATTCTGAGTTATAACTCGCTATTTATACTCACGACTAATGGACCCTGCGACATTGGGCTCAATGTCGCAGGCCCAGACCCTTGCGATGTCTGACCCAACGTCGCAGGCCCAATTACAATGTCACCATTCTATGTATATTCTATAATTATATTTCATTTACTGACTCGAATATACACTCTAAACACTATACATTCGTAGACTAATTGACTTTGACAATTACAATAGTTTGACCAACTGACTGACACACAAAATGCACCAACAAAAGCGTAATTGAAAAAGTGAAGTGTTTGGGTACTTATGTGATGACAGTGTCAAGCCCTAGAAATTAGACCTAACAGTGGCACTGCTAGTTATACCCGGCAGGGGCACAACTTACAAATAAGCCCAACAGGGGTACCTCACTTAATTCATCATTTTGAACACTTTTATAAACTTTACTTATCATTAAACACATTATATAAACTTTGGTAATTCTTGTGACATTGCCTATAGTTATGGTTGATTAACGTACAATTTTTTATCCTTCACTAAATTAAAATTTTAATGAAAGTTTAAATCCCTTGTTGTCTATTAACTTTTTCGATAAAAAGTTTTATCGTTTCATTTTTTACGTCTTTAACATATTCTTCGTACTAAACCAAATGAATTTGATTGAACAGATTCTACGTCTTTAACAGATTTACGTCTTTATGTGACTTTAGCCTAAGTTTAATAGTGAAATGTATGATATATGGCACTACCGGTAGCACGTATGAGGGTATTTTTGTAAAATTCCCTTCCTACCCACCTTTTTAATCCCCTTTCTTCCCCATTCCTTTACATCGTCCACTTGCTATTTCCCTCCATTACCATCCTCATTTTATTCCCGCTCATTTTTCTCCCTGTAACAAGGCGTCATCATCATCTTCTCAAAATCAAGCTTTGGAACCACAATTTTATTACTGCCATTGCGGAGCCAAGATGTATGTTCGCACATCATGGACTGGCACGCAGATTCGTAAAATGCCCAGATGTTAGTTTTAACCTTATTTCTTTATTGTTGTTGGTATCTGCAATTGATGATGCTATTAGGTTAAATATTGACTAAAAAATGCTTTAATTTTGTTATTTTGTTGTGATTTAGGTTAAAAGCCATTTTTGTACAAGATATCGCTTTCTTGATTCGGAGCTTCCAGAGTATTACAGGAAGATTATGTATCAATTAAGAATGGAATGTAAAAACAAGTCCATCGGGAATGAAACGGAAGAAGATTTAGACTCAAAGATGGTGTTGATGAAGATGGTTGAAGAGTTGACTCCCATGAAGTCAAAATTGAAGATGTTTGACCAAGTGTTTGCACTTTTAATTGGTGTTGTAGTGATGTTGTGTGTAGTTATACTTGTTCTTGTTATGAACTAAGTTTCTTTAAATGGTGTGATTAATGGTTCTTTTAAGTTGCTATATGTATCATGTTTGGTGAGTGTATGGTAAATAAATTATTATATAAATGTAACCTCAACTAATAATAAATAAATTAATCAAAGCAGAATGAACAAAAAACCATTTGTGAAATATTATATGCAAATAATAACATTGATACAAATAATCACATACGCCAATAGTGAAATATTAGATATACGATATACGGCAGTAGTTGCGGTATCACACACGCCACTATTGAACTTAATTTGGGTGTTATGTAATTCGTCATTTCGGCATATGTATGCATGTGACATTGCCCAAAGGTTAATAGTCAAATGTACGATATACGGCAGTACTTGCGGTATCACACACGCCACTATTGAACTTAATTAGGGTGTTATGTAATTCGTCATTTTGGCATATGTATGCATGTGACATTGCCCTAAGGTTAATAGTCAAATGTACGATATACGACAGTAGTTGTGGTATCACACACGCCACTATTGAACTTAGGGTGTTATGTAATTCGTCATTTCGGCATATGTATGCATGTGACATTGCCCAAAGGTTAATAGTCAAATGTATGATATACGGCAGTAGTTGTGGTATCACACACACCACTATTGAACTTAGGGTGTTATGTAATTCGTCATTTCGGCATATGTATGCAAGTGACATTGCCCTAAGGTTAATAGTTAAGTGTATGATATACGGCAGTAGTTGCGTTATCACACACGCCACTATTGAACTTAGGGTGTTATGTAATTCGTCATTTCGGCATATGTATGCATGTGTCATTGCCCTAAGGTTAATAGTCAAGTGTACGATATACGGCAGTAGTTGCGGTATCACACACGCCACTGTTGAACTTAGGGTGTTATGTAATTCGTCATTTCGGCATATGTATGCATGTGACATTGCCCTAAGGTTAATAGTCAAATGTACGATATACGACAGTAGTTGTGGTATCACACACGCCACTATTGAACTTAGGGTGTTATGTAATTCGTCATTTCGGCATATGTATGCATGTGACATTGCCCTAAGGTTAATAGTCAAGTGTACGATATACGGCAGTAGTTGCGGTATCACACACGCCACTATTGAACTTAGGGTGTTATGTAATTCATCATTTCGGCATATGTATGCATGTGACATTGCCGTAAGGTTAATAGTCAAGTGTACGATATACGGCAGTAGTTGCGGTATCACACACGCCACTGTTGAACTTAGGGTGTTATGTAATTCGTCATTTCGGCATATGTATGCATGTGACATTGCCCTAAGGTTAATAGTCAAGTGTACGATATACGGCAGTAGTTGCGTTATCACACACGCCACTATTGAACTTAGGGTGTTATGTAATTCGTCATTTCGGCATATGTATGCATGTGACATTGCCCTAAGGTTAATAGTCAAGTGTACGATATACGGCAGTAGTTGCGGTATCACACACGCCACTATTGAACTTAGGGTGTTATGTAATTCGTCATTTCGGCATATGTATGCATGTGACATTGCCCTAAGGTTAATAGTCAAGTGTACGATATACGGCAGTAGTTGCGTTATCACACACGCCACTATTATATTGAACTTAGGGTGTTATGTAATTCGTCATTTCGGCATATGTATGCATGTGACATTACTCTAAGGTTAATAGTCAAGTGTACGATATACGGCAGTAGTTGCGGTATCACACACGCCACTATTGAACTTAGGGTGTTATGTAATTCGTCATTTCGGCATATGTATGCATGTGACATTGCCCTAAGGTTAATAGTCAAGTGTACGATATACAGCATAATTCAACTTATTATATGAATAAGATTTTCATACTTTTGTTTGTGTGTGTATAAATAAAAATATGTTATTGTTAAATTGTGTACCGAGTGAAAATATAATTTATCTTCTTACCATATTTGTTTATATAAATACGTTTTTATAACATTTTTATAATATTGTATATAAATATGTTATTGTGAAATTGTGTATATCAAGAGTAAAAATAGTTTATCTTTTTTTACCACATTTGGTAATGTCTGCTAATACTAACCCTTAAAGGTTGAATGACATAAATACCCTTTATAATCCATTACCAATACAATAAGAAGGATTTTAATAGTAAGGGCATTTAGGTAATTTACTTAAAGACTTGGAAGTAGGCGCGTGAGGCGTAAAAAGTTGCAGTAAAATTCAGACATCAGATCAACCCCTTTCACTTCCCGGCCTACCAACTTCCAAAGAAACTCAAAACAGAGCATCAACAAATCATCTAAACAAGAAATAAACCATGGATTCCCAAAGCTCTAAATGACAGAAAACTGCTTTGGAAGATGATCGAACTCTTGCTGACCTTCCGGACGGCGTCGTTAGTCAAGTACTGGCCCGTGTCGGGGCTTGCAACGCCAAGCAAGTTTTTAAAATGAGGACTCCGTAAGTGACATTACCCTAGTTTCTAGTTTGGATTGTCGTTTCAACTTAAATACTCGACGTTTTGTCAATATATATAAGCCTTGTATGTTCTGTAATTTTTAAAGAATGTAGCGCAATTATTAGGGCTTGATTTAGGAATATTTAAATTATATTGTGCATGTACATGATGAATCACCTTTTATGATCATGAAGGGACTTAGATTGTGTTTATGACGTCGTTTATATGCATTACAGGTGCAAGACCTTCAGACGTGCAGTTGATTCAGATGAGGTTTATCGCCAGCTGGATGATGATTCCCTCTATCCTCTATTTTCTATGAACTTGCACAAAATTGATGTGCTATCAAAAATGAGGGAGAATCGAAACCCTAACATTCTGTTTAGGGATGGCATGGTAATGTTTATTTTACATTTTATTGAAGTCTTAAATGTCTTGATCAGAACAAGTTCTTCTCATTTGGTGATGAGGCTGCTGGAAAGGAGATGATGCAACAGGCATCTAACTTGGGACAACGTGATGCAACGTTTGCGCTTGGGATGCTGGTGATGGGGGAAAGTCAAGACAGACAGGCAGAGGCTAAGCAACTGTTGACCTCTACCAGAACAAGGTTAGTAGGTCTGTGGGATGTTGCCCGGACAGCTAACAAGGTACGTCGATTGTTGGCTGATCCCCGTATCGTATGGCGAGCAAAAAAGGAATACACTAACTGCATTCTTTGTTGTCCTAAGCACAAGGTATTGCAAGCACAGACGTTACGCAATGCCTTCTTTCACAGACGGGCTTGGCTGTTAAATTGTAATGTATGTTTGTGGGATGCTTGCTACATTCACTTTGTATCTAGTTTTGGTATTTATTACTTTTGATTAAGTATATATAATTATATAGTTAGTTATCGACAGATGTATGTCGGATACTTATAAATTTGTACTTATTTTTTGTAGTTAAGTTAATGATCGATGTGTTATATATATGTGCATTATATGCGTTTGTTAATGGAAGGTCAGGAAATGAAAGAAGATGCTAGGAACCTGTTGGTCATTTCACTTTAGGGTTTAGGGCTAGCGTTTAGGGTTTAACAACATAATAATATATATTTATCGTTGGAAAAGTAAATCAATTGTATTGATATTTGAGTTGGTCATTTCGCTGAGGAGTTAACCTAGCAATCTCGGGTTCGAGTCCCCTAACCTACATTTTGTTTTTTTGAGCTCAATATTGTTTGATTTGCTGTTTTCCCCCCTACAATCATAAATTCATAATTAACCTTATTCATAATTTTAACTTTAAATATTATTTCCTTCATTTTGGAGCCAAATTTTTCCCCAAAAAATTTAAACTGACCAATTAGAGCCAAGCAGAAAATTTTGAATTTCAAGTGACCTTTAAATTACACTAGTTTTAAGACCCGTGAAGACACGGGATTTTGTTAAAAAAATGAAAATTAGAAACATAAACTTAGCATTTCTTTTTATCCAAAGAATAACACATATTACACTCACACTTGAACATATATCTTTTACCTCGGGAATTTTTTGAAAATATAGGCCTCATTTTTGTATTTTTTTTAACCTCGTGATTTATAAGTCTCAAAGAGGTGACAACAACCAAGAAATTTTGTTCCACTCTTGGCACCTTATACCCCAAAATTATAGACTAACAATATCAAATGTGCTAGATCCACTCAATGTATCATATATACGGATGATAAATTTGATCAAATGAATTAATTTACACACACACATAAGACAATAAAATGATCTCAAACTTGGTAATACATTTCAACCCCAACTCACTATTCTCACTCGCCAAACGGCTAGTTTATTGACCCGTGTATACACAGGTTTGACAAAGAGTAACATTGTAAGATTATTTCGTAACCCGTATAATCATGAATTTAATTACCGTAATAATGTTCAGAAGACCATGTTTTGTATCAGTAAAGGAAATATCTCCATTTATGTATACATCAGGAAGGCCTAAATCAAGTTGTATAACAATCTGCAAAACATGACAAAATGCAAAATGACTTCTATATATATGACAAGGAGTTGCATTTTCATGGATTTTGTTAGTGAATGAAATTTGGAAATAATATACTAATGCAGAGCATTGACCTTCCAGTAGAATTGGGGATTGTGAATTCTCAGACAAACTTTTAAAGGGCACTTCTTTTTAGTTCCTTTAAATGTGAACATTGTGCCACCTTGCTCTAGTAAATAACAACAGATTGAAATATTGTTATGCTAGCTTACACGCCTTTATTCAGTGTTGGAACAGAGTAAACAAAATACAATGAATAAGAAATAGAAATATGGTTATGTTTTTGGCTGAGCCAAAATGGAAAAATGGGTGGAAGGATGGAACCAATGAATAAATTATCCAATGAATTGAATATTTGAATGATTAGTCATTAATTTTAAATATATATCAGATTACTTTATTTTAGAGTATGAAACAGACCTCTCAAGAGTTGTTAGCCAAAAGCAACTTATAGGAAAGTTCCCATATCAATATAATCTTGAAGGGATTTAACAACGAACGCTCGTGCACCATTTACAGTCCAATATCCTCCCAGCTGCAATTGGGAACCTCCACAACCTGTTTACTGTCCAAACCCAGAGATTATGTAACAACTGACTCTAGTTCGTTTAAATGATTTTATGCAGCATGTATAATGTGATTGAACTACAGTCTCACGCAAAGCAGATAGGTTGCTCGTTCCAAGAGCAGCCTGGAAATGTTCATTCGAGACAGCCATGGAATTCAGTATCTCAGCATCAATTGAATCGTCTTCCAAGTCACTGACATCCATTTTTTCTCTAATACATTGAAGTGCAGCTTCAGTGCAAAAAGCAGCAAGGTCAGCACCAACATAACCCCCAAATCAAGATGAAAATTCATTTAGATGCAATTGATGATCATTCAAATGATTGTGGTTAATTAACACACCAAACACTTAAATAAAGTAAACCTTACATCATCAGAAAGTTTCATGTTCCTATGGATGCAAATCTTATAGTCTATACTTTTCTCGAGATCACCCTACAACATGTTAAGAATTTGTTATATATGTTGCCAACTCACGACCAAGGACCTGATAAAGATTGCAAATAACTTTGAACAAACTCGCAATGTGCACTTATAAGTAATAGACAGAAAATTAATTCACGATGTTGGAAGCACCAGAGGTTTTCTCATGGAAGAGAAACTGTAGAACAGTAGCACTGAGTTGTGCTCTCCCCAAGACCAAGACCTTACTACTGTCTCTATCCAGTCTACACCAAACAAATTACAACTTTGTTTGATCATAAGATAGAGAAAAAATGAGATTAATCCATGGCACAAAATTGATACTGTGACACCCCCAAATTTAAAGATTTGCGGAAGCTTGATTTGGGTGTCAGTAATCAATATACAAAGCACATAAGATATAATGAACGACCACTATATGCGTCGTTTTAAACTTGTATAGATAAAGTAAATGTTTACATCAAAACATTGTTACATTAGCTCGGTTCCTGAAATTGAGAGATTACATAGCATAATTACTTTTACAAAATATAATAATGCAGTCCAATCTCTAGTTGTATGTATGCTGACTCGAGCTAATAATTCCTGCTTGTGCAGCCAAACTACTGCTGGGTACCTGTGATAAATACTAAAATGGGTCAGCGAAAACGCTGGTGAGCTCACAGGTTTGTATGTCAATGTATAGTTGTAAGAACCGCAAGATTTATATTGAATTTAAAATGCAATTAAGCAAAATAAAAGTTATACTGTCCATGAGCACATAGTCTGAGCTTAACTTGATTTGTCAGGCCCAATTAAGGAAACCTAACTTGAAATGCCTCCTACGAGTGCCTAATCAACACTCGTCTTCCCAAATGCTAATACATCCGTTTGACCGATTAGTGCGTGCTAACCCGGATGAGGATTGTCAATCCCATATGATATCATATACTAACATTCACGCTATAAAATACTAGAGACTATGCTTATGGAGGACTTTAAATTGATTAGCTTGAAACTCATGTAGTATTTGAAGTTTGGCACTTGCGTTCTACTTGTAAAACAAAATCGAGTAGTAATATCACACCCCTAGTTGTAAAGCAGTGAAAATGGGGCTATGAAACTCACCTGGTTCTTGAAGTGTTTAACTTAATAATCTTGAAGTAATTAGCTGTGAGTTGGTGTCCAAAGGCTTGAAACCTGAATGTGTCCACGACACTTAAATTGTCATTAATTGTATTGGTATCCCGAAAGACTACCATTTGAATTGTTTGTCTAACTTAATGTCCAAATTACCCCGATTTGGTTGATTGTTTTATTACAAGTTACTACGACTTGTTTGAATAAGTTGATACAAGTTACAACGACTTGTTTGAATAAGTTGGTACAAGTTACAACGACTTGTTTGATTGAATTGTCTAAGTTACTATGACTTAGTTGATTTAATTGTGTATTTGAAAATGTGTACGGCCCGTTGGCGACGGTTGTAACGATAGTTCTAAAATGTTATTATATTGTTGCTACAGTGAATTGCTATAGTGAATTGCTACAGTGAATTGCTACAGTAAAATTTGACTTCGAAAATTTTGAGGTTTGAAGATTCTGTTTTGTGCGACGTAGCCTGCGACGTTGGGTGCGACGTCGCAGATCCGGACTGCGACGTTGGTCATGGCGTCGCTATGTGCGACTTTCGCAATTTAATGCGACGTTGTGCGTGGCGTCGCTATAGGCGACGTAGTTGATTTCTGCGACGTTGGGGTTTACGTCGCTAAGTGCGACGTCCGCAAATCAATGCGACGTAGAGTGCTGCGTCGCTATATGCGACGTTGAGGATTTGTGCGACGTAAGTCGCTACGTCGCATTTACGCCAGGCCAAATGCGACGTACGGGATCTGATCGGAGTTTCAACTCCAAAAACGCGTTTTCCGGCCATCGATCGGCATAATATTTTTACCCAACCCATTTTAGGACATTACAAGGTTATACAAACAACTAGCAAGTTATAAAACTTAAAAACGAGAGTTTTCGGAGTTGTGTCGGAAACTTACAAATCGCCGAAATGAAATTCCGGAAAGGTAGGATTGTAGATCGTCGCGAGGTGGTCATTTATTTCCAAAGGGGCTTGAAGATCCGAGGTTGTTTAGTATGTTTATTTTGCGGTTTTAGTTGATTTTGGTTGTGATGAAACTTGAGAGAAAATGAAAGAGGGAGAGAGAAAGAAATAAGGAAATGAAAGAAAGTGGGGTGGGAGTGGGAGGTTAAGTCCCCATTTTCGCCCCGCGTTCTCGCTCCGTGCGGTGTTCGTTTACTCCGTCGTTTGAACGTTAAATATTTATTTTCTATGTTTTAATATACGTTTTAAAATACGAATAATTATTCTGTATTTTTGTTGAAGCATTTTACTAAACATTTAATAATTTCATTATAAAAGGTAATTTGTTTTGTTTTGTTTGCGCAATTACATTTTATTCGCGTTTATATTAATTGTGCGATAAAACTTGGATACTAAATATTATAACAAATAATATTCTAAACAAAGTTGCGTTATTAAATAATATTTGCATTACTTAATAAAATTGTTCACCAACGTCCGTATTTATTGTGTCGAAATTACATTCGATTCGAAACTCGTACGATTTAAACAAACCGCATAATTGTAGATATATATTCAACAATATATATATAATAATTGATACATTAATTAGCCTAACACAGAACTAATTACATGTATTAAAACTTAATTAGGCACCAAAGTATAGTCCTAAATTGACGGTTGTCACATTCTCCCCCTGTTAGAAGAATTTCGTCCCGAAATTTATGTTGAAGTGGTGTTTGACGTTTAATCAGTGAAGAGTTGAGGATACTTGAGTCGCATTTGGTCTTCCCGTTCCCAGGTAAATTCCGGACCGCGCCGCGAATTCCACCTAACTTTGACGATGGGAATACGACTTTGTTTAAGTTGTTTGACCTCACGGTCCATGATTTCAGCGGGTTCCTCAATGAAGTGAAGTTTCTCGTCAACTCGAATTTCATCGAGTGGAATGATAAGTGTCTCATCAGACAGACACTTCTTCAGATTTGAAACATGAAAAGTGGGATGCACGCTGCTGAGTTCAGATGGCAGCTGCAATCGATATGCCACTGAACCAATCCTTTCGAGGATCTCGAATGGTCCAATGTATCTGGGATTTAACTTTCCTCGTTTGCCAAACCGGATTACGCCTTTCCAAGGCGATACTTTGAGTAGAACTCGATCCCCAACTTGGAACTCGAGTGTTTTGCGTCTCACGTCAGCATAACTTTTCTGACGATCACGCGCGGCTTTGAGTTTGTTTTGAATTTCAACGATTCTCTCGGTCGTCTCGTGAATGATTTCTGGACCTGTGAGTTGGCTATCCCCAACTTCGGTCCAACAGATAGGTGACCGGCACTTACGACCGTACAATGCCTCGAAGGGTGCGGCTTTGATGCTGGTATGGTAACTGTTGTTGTACGAGAACTCGCACAATGGTAGATGTTTTTCCCAGTTTACACCGAAATCTAATACGCAGGCCCGTAGCATGTCTTCCAGTGTTTGAATGGTTCGTTCACTTTGGCCGTCGGTTTGAGGATGGTAAGCGGTACTCATATCAAGTCGAGTACCCAGAGATTTTTGAAGTGATTGCCAAAATTGTGAAGTAAAACGACTATCTCTATCGGAGATAATTGAGATTGGAACACCGTGTTTGATCACGATTTCCTTCAGATAAATGTTGGTGAGGCGTTCCATTTTGTCGGATTCCTTGATTGCCAGGAAGTGAGCAGATTTGGTGAGACGATCCACGATCACCCAAATGGAATCGCAACCGTTCGAGGATTTGGGTAGTTTGGTTATGAAGTCCATGGCAATTTGTTCCCATTTCCATTCAGGAAGACTGGGTTGTTGAAGTAAACCAGAAGGTTTTTGATATTCAATTTTGACTTTGGAGCAAGTAAGGCACTTGCTGACATAGGTGGCGATTTCAGCTTTCATATTCGGCCACCAGTAGAAATCCTTGATACCGTGGTACATTTTATCGGATCCCGGATGGATAGAATATTTGGACTTGTGAGCTTCATCCATCACCAAGTCTCGTAGGTTCCCAAATTTAGGCAACCAGATTCGGTTTGAGAAATACCTAATCCCGTTAGGTCTGATTTCGAATTGTTTATCCATGCCCCGTAAGGCTTCATCTTTGACATTTTCGGGTTTTAAAGCTTCGAGTTGAGCAGTGAGGATTTGAATGTTTAAATTGTTGTGAATGGTCATACTGAGGGCTCGAACCCGAAGTGGTTTCACTCGCTCCTTTCGACTGAGGGCGTCAGCAACAACATTTGCTTTGCCTGGATGATATTTGAGTTCACAGTCGTAATCAGTAAGCAACTCGACCCATCGACGTTGCCTCATGTTGAGATCCTTCTGATCGAATATGTGTTGAAGGCTTTTATGGTCGGTAAAGATTGTACATCTGGTACCGTAAAGGTAATGTCTCCAGATTTTGAGGGCAAAAACGACAGCTCCTAGCTCGAGGTCGTGGGTGGTGTAATTCTTTTCATGAATCTTGAGCTGTCGGGAAGCATAAGCTATGACTTTGTCTCGTTGCATGAGCACACAACCGAGACCTTGATGAGAAGCATCGCAGTATACCACGAAGTCATCGGTGCCTTCGGGTAATGATAGAATAGGAGCACTGCAAAGCTTTTGTTTTAAGAGTTGGAATGCCGACTCTTGTTTATCAGTCCAGTCAAACTTTTTGTTTTTCTGGGTCAAAGTCGTGAGTGGTATGGCTATTTTGGAGAAATTTTCAATGAAGCGTCGATAGTATCCGGCCAGTCCCAAAAACTTCCGTACTTCGGTCGGAGTGGTTGGCGATTGCCAATCTCTGATAGCCTCGATTTTTGATGGGTCAACGTGAATCCCCTGACTGTCAATCATGTGGCCAAGGAATTGAACGGTTTTGATCCAGAACTCACACTTAGAGAACTTGGCATAGAGCTCCTCGTGTTTAAGTAGTTCAAGGATGGTTTTGAGGTGTTGCGCATGCTCTTCTTTGCTTCGTGAGTATATGAGGATGTCATCAATGAAGACAATGACAAACTTATCAAGGTAAGGTTTACACACCCGATTCATAAGGTCCATGAATACAGCCGGTGCATTGGTTAGGCCGAATGGCATCACTTGGAATTCGTAATGCCCGTAACGGGTTCTGAAAGCGGTTTTTGGAATATCGGCATCGCGGACACGCAATTGGTGTTAACCGGATCGGAGATCAATCTTTGAATAACAACTCGACCCTTGAAGTTGGTCGAACAAATCATCGATTCGAGGGAGTGGATACCGGTTCTTGACAGTTAACTTGTTCAACTCTCGATAGTCGATACACATTCGAAAAGAACCATCTTTCTTCTTAACAAATAGGACCGGAGCTCCCCAGGGTGAAGAACTCGGCCTGATAAACCCTCGTTCCAGGAGTTCCTGTAACTGGGTGGACAGCTCCTGAAGTTCGGATGGAGCTAAACGGTATGGTGCTCGGGCCACCGGCGCAGCACCTGGTACAAGATCGATTGAGAACTCAACCTGTCTTGGTGGTGGTAGACCAGGCAGTTCCTCAGGAAAGACTTCTGGAAAGTCTCGAACAATTGGAACATCCTCAAGTCGCTTCTCCTCCGACTTTTTCTCCATGATGTGCGCGAGGATTGCTGGATAACCCTTTTTCAGAAATTTCCGGGTTTTAAGACAAGAGATGATGTTAAGCCTCGTCCCTCCGGTCTCCCCCTGTATGACTAGGGTTCTACCGACGGCGAGAGGTATGCGAACAATTTTATCGTAGCAAATGATTTCGGCGCGATGTTTGGACAACCAGTCCATGCCTACAATGACATCGAAACTTCCTATCTCAACAGGCATAAGATCTATGGAGAAGATTTCGTCGGCTAGATTTAAAGTGCAATTAGGTATCACACTATTGGTTTCTATCAATTTGCCATTTGCTAGCTCTACGGTGTACTTAACGTCTAAAGCAACAGGTGTAATGTCAAGTAGAGGGCAAAATTCATCGGAAATAAAACTCCTATCGGCACCAGTATCAAACAGAATAGAAGCAGTTAAATTGTTGAGGAGGAACATACCCGTGACCACATTCGGGTCCTGACGGGCGTCCCCTGAGTTGATCACGAAGGCGCTACTTTTGGCGTTGTTGTTGTTGCGGTGGTTGTTGTTGTTGTTGTTGCCCTTATTCTTCAATTTTGGGCAAGAATCCCTGAAGTGTCCTGGGTGTCCACATTCATAGCAGGACTTAGGTTGTCGGGCATTTCTGTCAGAGGGGTTGTTGTTGGATTTGGGGGCTCGGCAATCCTTAGTCAGATGCCCGTACCTCCTGCAGTTGTTGCAATGTGTACCGCACTGACCAAAATGGTGGTAGTTACACTTGGGACAATAAGGCCTGTCCCCGGTGTAGCTGCGGGTGGTTTCAGAGTTGGAGGTGTAGACTTGGATGGCGTTGTTTTTCTTGTTTGAGTTGTGGTGGTGTTCAGTGGATTTGCGTTTGTTGTTGTTGGAGGATGAGGTGTTGGAGGTCTCACGGCTGACAACTAGAGCCATGAGTTCGTGGGCCAATCGAATGGCACTTTCAGTAGTAGTTGGTTTGGATGAGGCGACGTTTCCCTGAATGTTCTCGGGGAGTCCACGAATGTATTTCTTAATGCCCTTACTTTCTGGTTCGACCAAACCCGGGCATAATAGAGCAAACTGCTGAAATTTGGTGGTATAATCAGCGACATCATTTCCCTGCACCTCCAGGTGCCAGAAATCTTCCTCCAGCCTGTGCAATTCTTCTTCAGGACAGTACTTTTCTGTCAGCTTCTTCTTCAATTCGTCCCAAGGAAGTCGATTTGCAACCTCAAGGCCTACAGAGTTTGCGTGGGTTTTCCACCACGTGAGTGCACCTTCTTGAAAGGTGTAAGCAGCGAATTTGACTTTGTTGTTCTCAGTGCAGTCGCAGAGGCTGAAAACAGATTCCATACGCTCAATCCAACGGATCAAGCCAATGGCACCTTCCGTGCCCTTGAAGTATAGCGGTTTACAGCTAAGAAAGTCCTTATAGGAGCAAGGTTTGGGTGGTGGAGTATTGGTTGCTGTGTCCTCGCTACCAGGTGGTGTTCGGGTAGCCAAGGCTTCGGTCACACTGCGGGCAATGATTCCCGCGATCTCAGCTTCGCTAAGGGTAATTTGACGACGAGGAGGCATGATGCTGAGTAAGAAAGAACAAGGAATGAAATAAGATACTAGTCCGAGTATGATGAACTAGTGGTGTGGTTGTCATTTCGAGACAAAGCGTTAGAGAGAAAGAGGCCTATATTCATATAATATAGCCTAAAGTTGTAATGAGGTCTACTTATGTAAATATGTATATATATCACATAATAACCTATTGAGTGTCTAGCACAGACGTATTTTGAGTCCCGTTTCTCTCGAGGTCAGAGTCAACTAATGTATCCTGTTCAGCCATAACTTCCTTCAGATCTTACATCATCTTCATTTAATTGTACATAGTTGATCAGGCTATGTTAAATTAAATTCGTATGCTGTAATCTCTGAACTGGTTATACCTAATAGGGAATACTGCCTAACAGTCATAGTCTAGGTCCACTAAATGCAACCTAGTTCACTATAACCTTAGGCTCTGATACCAATCTGTGACACCCCCAAATTTAAAGATTTGCGGAAGCTTGATTTGGGTGTCACTAATCAATATACAAAGCACATAAGATATAATGAACGACCACTATATGCGTCGTTTTAAACTTGTATAGATAAAGTAAATGTTTACATCAAAACATTGTTACATTAGCTCGGTTCCTGAAATTGAGAGATTACATAGCATAATTACTTTTACAAAATATAATAATGCAGTCCAATCTCTAGTTGTATGTATGCTGACTCGAGCTAATAATTCCTGCTTGTGCAGCCAAACTACTGCTGGGTACCTGTGATAAATACTAAAATGGGTCAGCGAAAACGCTGGTGAGCTCACAGGTTTGTATGTCAATGTATAGTTGTAAGAACCGCAAGATTTATATTGAATTTAAAATGCAATTAAGCAAAATAAAAGTTATACTGTCCATGAGCACATAGTCTGAGCTTAACTTGATTTGTCAGGCCCAATTAAGGAAACCTAACTTGAAATGCCTCCTACGAGTGCCTAATCAACACTCGTCTTCCCAAATGCTAATACATCCGTTTGACCGATTAGTGCGTGCTAACCCGGATGAGGATTGTCAATCCCATATGATATCATATACTAACATTCACGCTATAAAATACTAGAGACTATGCTTATGGAGGACTTTAAATTGATTAGCTTGAAACTCATGTAGTATTTGAAGTTTGGCACTTGCGTTCTACTTGTAAAACAAAATCGAGTAGTAATATCACACCCCTAGTTGTAAAGCAGTGAAAATGGGGCTATGAAACTCACCTGGTTCTTGAAGTGTTTAACTTAATAATCTTGAAGTAATTAGCTGTGAGTTGGTGTCCAAAGGCTTGAAACCTGAATGTGTCCACGACACTTAAATTGTCATTAATTGTATTGGTATCCCGAAAGACTACCATTTGAATTGTTTGTCTAACTTAATGTCCAAATTACCCCGATTTGGTTGATTGTTTTATTACAAGTTACTACGACTTGTTTGAATAAGTTGATACAAGTTACAACGACTTGTTTGAATAAGTTGGTACAAGTTACAACGACTTATTTGATTGAATTGTCTAAGTTACTATGACTTAGTTGATTTAATTGTGTATTTGAAAATGTGTACGGCCCGTTGGCGACGGTTGTAATGATAGTTCTAAAATGTTATTATATTGTTGCTACAGTGAATTGCTATAGTGAATTGCTACAGTGAATTGCTACAGTAAAATTTGACTTCGAAAATTTTGAGGTTTGAAGATTCTGTTTTGTGCGACGTAGCCTGCGACGTTGGGTGCGACGTCGCAGATCCGGACTGCGACGTTGGGCACGGCGTCGCTATGTGCGACTTTCGCAATTTAATGCGACGTTGTGCGTGGCGTCGCTATAGGCGACGTAGTTGATTTCTGCGACGTTGGGGTTTACGTCGCTAAGTGCGACGTCATCAAATCAATGCGACGTAGAGTGCTGCGTCGCTATATGCGACGTTGAGGATTTGTGCGACGTAAGTCGCTACGTCGCATTTACGCCAGGCCAAATGCGACGTACGGGATCTGATCGGAGTTTCAACTCCAAAAACGCGTTTTCCGGCCATCGATCGGCATAATATTTTTACCCAACCCATTTTAGGACATTACAAGGTTATACAAACAACTAGCAAGTTATAAAACTTAAAAACGAGAGTTTTCGGAGTTGTGTCGGAAACTTACAAATCGCCGAAATGAAATTCCGGAAAGGTAGGATTGTAGATCGTCGCGAGGTGGTCGTTTATTTCCAAAGGGGCTTGAAGATCCGAGGTTGTTTAGTATGTTTATTTTGCGGTTTTAGTTGATTTTGGTTGTGATGAAACTTGAGAGAAAATGAAAGAGGGAGAGAGAAAGAAATAAGGAAATGAAAGAAAGTGGGGTGGGAGTGGGAGGTTAAGTCCCCATTTTCGCCCCGCGTTCTCGCTCCGTGCGGTGTTCGTTTACTCCGTCGTTTGAACGTTAAATATTTATTTTCTATGTTTTAATATACGTTTTAAAATACGAATAATTATTCTGTATTTTTGTTGAAGCATTTTACTAAACATTTAATAATTTCATTATAAAAGGTAATTTGTTTTGTTTTGTTTGCGCAATTACATTTTATTCGCGTTTATATTAATTGTGCGATAAAACTTGGATACTAAATATTATAACAAATAATATTCTAAACAAAGTTGCGTTATTAAATAATATTTGCATTACTTAATAAAATTGTTCACCAACGTCCGTATTTATTGTGTCGAAATTACATTCGATTCGAAACTCGTACGATTTAAACAAACCGCATAATTGTAGATATATATTCAACAATATATATATAATAATTGATACATTAATTAGCCTAACACAGAACTAATTACATGTATTAAAACTTAATTAGGCACCAAAGTATAGTCCTAAATTGACGGTTGTCACAGATACAAACGGAGATCATGTATTATTAATCGGCGCACCAAGTTAGGCATATTATACAGTTTATTTATAACATCTACACCCTTATGGTTGATAAGCGGCAATATACTATGAATTCAGCGGGTAATTATATTCAAAGTTAGCATTTACACTTAAGAATCATTGCAAACATTGCTTGTATGTTTTTCCGTCTCAGAATTTAAAGACAAATAATGAAACACACACATACTATTAGAAACCTCACTGGTTGACTAACAAAATTATAATAATCACATCAAAATAGTTCAGATATTACCTGTGCACAAAGCTATGCATTCAGTGGAGCAAATGGTGCAGGTCATCCAACAATACCATTAACGTTATCCACAAAGACCAAAGCAAAACCCTGAGCAACAAACACAACGTAAAACAAATCCTCACTTATCTAACCTCATAAGCAATTAAAACCAATTAATATTTAACCAAGTGCAGGAGTAGGGTGTTTACTTTGTTGAATTTATTTTATTTATTTCGAGTGCTACTCATTGTTTTACCTTTAAAATGGTAGAAGAATCGATTGAATAGATGTTAGTGGTATCAACCAAATAGAACCTTTGACAAATTAAGTAATCTCCAATAGTCAACCCATATAATAACTAAGAAACCGCACACCTATTTACTAAACGAAACGCAAACAAAGTTAATGATAGCAGCCAGAATCCAATCCTAACTAAAGAAATAAACCAAACACGGGATATAAACACAGAAATAAAGAAATCATTATATTGAACCTGAAATTTTGAAGTTTTTTTTGGGTTTTAGAGCTTTTGAAAGCATCTGCAAATAACAACAGCAACCATGGTCAATTTTCATAGGCAACTTTGAAAGACAGTTAAGAAATGAGGCAAATTGGAGCGTAAATAAAGCTCTTCAAATAGTTATTAAAAGATAATAATATAATCTAACAGCTATAAATTAAACCAAATAAAATATAGGTGATTGTTGATCCTAAAGATACTGATAATAGTAGTTATAAGCGTATAACCTGGAAAGGGCCAAACGATATGAAATGTGTTATTAAACGATAGATCCATTCAAGTGACCAAATTAGCTATTAGCCCCGTGATAACAACCCACATACATTTGGCAGTCATTGATAACTAATAGTTCTATAATATTGAAATTGTTAATAAGGTAGTTCAACATGATCAGATTTCGCAACAATCAAGTACAAATCATGTAACACACATCAAGGTCTAACTTTGTATGTAATCCTCCATCTTGTTGTAGGGCATGACCTCTCATGTACATTGTAGATAGCTAGCCTGTGAAATCATTAAAAATACAAATTGTCAATGTGCTCCACTTATGAGCAAATGGTCAATTTATATGAATCCTACACAGCCCCTCTGCGGTTAAGAAATTATAGAAAAACAATATGTATAAGTTTAACAATCACCCTAACAAAGAAGACTTATTTATGATGATATCCTCATAACCAGTTTTTCTTACTATAAAGATGCAAATGATGGTGAAAATACTAATATTTAACCCCTACAAAACACCACTAAGTCGTCAATAATGATTTAAAATCAATTTGGCTAAAAAGTATCGAAAATTGGAAAGAAGAAAAGCTAATATCAATTGAAATCAAGAAAAGGAACTACCTTAGCTATAACCAAATAACATACCAATATTTGTCTTCCGAAATCACAAACCCCAAACTATTGAAACTCAACAAATCATCAACCAATAGTTTAGCTAAGTACCACAAAATTCAATAATAAGTAAAACAACAATAATCATCAGAGTACCTGCATAGGACTATACTGAAATTTGTAAACGTCATTTCATCAAACACCTTAAGGGCATGTAAAAATCTGAAAACATGAAACACAAACACAAACAAAATAGATGAGAATTAGGTCTATAAGTTTAATTCCGTCAGGAAAATCAAAAAAGAAATGGCCCAAAACATTAGCAAGCTTGAAGACTATGTACCTAATTTAAAAACGAAGCACTAATTTTGACAAAAACAACCTAGCAAAAGATTAGTTGCAATTGTATTCAACCACACAAACTGATTCATTCAGAAGTAGCTGTAGAATGGAATCACCACAGATCTGCGCAGAAGACATGACCCATATAATGGTTTCAAAATTTATAATGCTGACTAAACTGTAACTTATGTAAGCTCTTTACTAATAACACATAAAAGTATGAAAGAATATGTACCATTGAGAAAACAAAATCAAAGATTTGATTAATGAGCTTCCTGTTTCAAACCTGCACATAGCGTATACCGAAATCAATTAGTCTTTTAATATTATAAATTAAAAGACCAAATTGTATCTTCATATGCTAATCTATTTAGCCTCTGATTGTTCGTCTTTGCCTCTTTGGATGCATACATGAAATACTTGGCACATTCAGATGAAGAGATTGAATGAAAAAACGCAGGAAAAAAATGCAATTGTGGAGAGAAAATGATGGAGAGAAAAAGGGAGATGAAATGGAAAACATGAGGAGTAAGAAGTCTAGTATGGTAGAAGAGAAGCGTGCAGTAAGCTATTTGGGTGGTGGCATTGATTGATTGCAATACCCAATAGAAGAAAGAAGAGTGACAAAAAGAGCGGGCGTGCATCAAACATCCAATCCAAAAGTTTAGCGTGATTTCCCGTATTAATTATTGCTATTAAACCCGCAAAGATCTGGAAATTTATCTGGATTTAAATTTTAAAAAGGATATTTGCAACATTTAATATGGATTTAAATTTAAAAATATATTATGATTTTTCAATGAAAAAATATGAGGTATTGCTGACATCACCCTTTTAACCACAGCGTGACACATCAGCATCAAAATCTACCTCATGACTTGACAAATCAGCTTCATGACATCAGCGAAACTCCCCTTTATTAGTATAGATAGATTCCAAAACATCTTAATACTAGGTTTTTTTAAACTTTTAGGCCGATCAAAGCATTTACAACTAACTCTCAATTAATCTCCAACCAAAATATCAAACAATTTACAACTCTCAATTAATCTCAATTAAAGTATATATATATCATGGATAACGAAGCCGATCATCCTCTAAATAATTATAATGATGACGCCCACGATTTAGGATATGAATCGGAGGGTTACGATGATGTACAAGATGATGAAGCCGATGAAAACGACAATAATGCAAATCCCAAAATAGTTCCGCCGAGGGGCATAACAAGATTATTTGCGTTTCGCAACAAGTATGGCAGACCCGGTGCACAAAAGCTCAAGGTAACCTTCGATCAAATGGATCGGCTAATAGGGGACAATAGAGCTTTGTTTGCGAGTTTTTTGGGAGACATTGTTCGTGAGCATATTGGTTTGAAGATTCTATCCTGGAAGAAGGTCGATAAAGAAGAAAGAGATAAATTGTGGGATGAAATCATGGTATTTGTAACCCAGTCCATATATGCTCCCTTGATTAATTTCCTTTATTAATTAAAATTGTTTACAGTACATTATATATGCAACTGTATGTGTATATATATATATATATATATATATATATATATATATATATATATAACTTGTTAATATTGATCTTGCAGCGATATTTTGATGTTGATGAGACACACAGAAAGGTAGTAATGAATCGTCTTGGTGCCCATCTTAGGAATTTTAGAAGGAAATTGAGGGAATCCTACATACTGCCCAACCTAAACACACCAGCAGTAAATGAAGTCCCAATGAAATATAGTGCATTTGTCCATGCCCCGGAATGGAACTCTTTTGTAGAGTATACGAGCACGGAGGATTACCAGGTTTAGTCATTTATATTAGAGTGCATATATATATATATATATATATATATATATATATATATATATATATATATATATAATTTCAGATTATTGTGTTTGCACATTAATGCCATCTAATAATCATTTTGTTCTGTAATTAGAAAAAGTCATATGCGTCAAAAGAGGCGCGCTCCAAGTAGGTTTATCCGCATACCATGGGACGAGGTGGCTACGTACATGTGAAAAAGAAATTGGTAATTACATTTACATATATAATGTATGTTTCTATTTTGTTCATTATATGTATCAATTATATATAAGATCAAAGTAAAATACACAGAAAGCTAGTGTACTCTGTTTCTGTTTTCAATTTTATATGCTTACATGTTAATTGGTAATTTGACTAATTTACATGTGTGTTGATTTGATGATTATAAGATCGAAGAAAAAGTAATCGAAGCACATGAAGAACCCCCACGTGGTATATTGTGGTTGAGAGGAAGGCAAAACAAAGCCGGGTTATTTCTAGACGAAATGACTAAAGAGAAGGGACAAGAAGTAGTAAGCATTAATTTGACATGCAAATTTTCCGTTTAAATAGTTCATGTAGTTTACTTTCGATAAATCAATTAACTACTGGCTGTTGGAATCTATAATGCAGATAGACACTCACGAGAAGATCAAAACCGGAACCTTACAGCTTGCTCATGGCAACGATGCAATGACATAGGTATTTGGAAAGGAAAAGGGAGGGTATGCCAGAGGAGTAGGAAGTGGAGTGACAATCAACAAGTATTTTCATCTTCCAGCAGCTCGAAGCAGAAAAGCAGCAGATGCCGAACAGATGAAATTACTTCAAGCAGAACTTGCAGCAGAGAGACGTGCCCGTGAAGACAAAGACAAAGTTATAGAAACGTTGTCCAACCAGGTGTCACAAGTGATGGCCAAGTTGACTGCACAAGAGGCGAAAATTAATTCAATGTCAACTCAAAACCTGCCATCGGAGGAAAGACATTTAATTCTTGTATTAATTAAGTAATTATGCTAACATATTATTCATTAATTTATATTGCAGCTAACGGATATATGTATTTCTTTATATATATTGCAGGTGTCTCCATCAGTGGACGTTAATCCTAAAGCAACCATTGGAACTGCAGATCAGGAGTGCCAAATAAGGTCATCAAGTGTGGTTGGAAGTGGGCAGGAAGCAAGTTTTGACAGGCCTAAAAGACTTGCAACTAGCATGATCAACCAAAAAGACAAAATGGTAATTAAGTAATAAAACATTAGAATTACATTGATTTTGCAGTGGAATTGAAGAACTTAAAAAGGGCCAAGTCATGTACTCCCACTGCTAGTTCAAGAGTCACTCCCACTGCTGGTTCAAGAGTCACTCCCACTGCTACTGCAAATTTAAGCTAGTTTTGCCACTGCTAGTTGTATTCAAAGTACAGCTAGTAATTCAAAGCACTACTAGTTCAAGAGTCACTCCCATTTACAATAATTACTTGTTTGCCTTGTTTTATATAGGAGACTGTTGAAAAAGCAGTTAACAAGTCACCAAACAGGACGCCTGATTCACAAGAGAACACGGTTGAACCTAACCGGTCGTCCCGATCACAAAAGAAACGGTCTCCAACACCACCAACGCTGCAGGTATATATATGTATTTCAGCATGTTGAAATATTATTCAATTAAGTTTCATCTAATTCTGATATTGCATACATATATATATATATATATATATATATATATATATATATATATATATATATATATACATGATATGATGTTGCTGGAAGATATTGAAATCGGTAAATATGAAGTGCTATTAATTATTTGTTGAAATATTGGTTTATAGAATTCTTAATTTAATTAGAATGCAATTACAGGGTATTTATTGTGAGTTGTACAATGTGCATATCTGAAATCTTCACCGTTTAAGACAGAGGCTTATGCTTTAGTTATAATTAGTATATATATTTATATTAATTGTCATCATTTCATTTTGTTTAGGTATTCAAGTGTAAACTGTGGAACCTAAAGAAGTCAAACACTATTGCTTTGGGTACCGTACACGTGTATAGTGGAAAACAGATGCTTCATAGCAAAGTACTCCCAAAGGATTGCTACAAAGTGTCTGTTGGTACATCGTTGGTGGATGCAGCTTTTTTACCGGACGTTGGAGACAATGGTGTCAAAACTGCTTTGCAGGCAGTAGGTGGTTTTTATGCATGGCCCAAGGCGCAAGTGGTATTTGAGGAGGAGGTACATACAGTACGTATACATTTTTAACAACCTATATCTACCTACGTATACATATATAATTCTTCATATATTAATATTCATGTTTGATACATATATATGCGGCTTTTGTCTTTTACAGGTAACACCACCTACTTCAGGTCAATTGGCGTATGCGGAAAACAAAACTGCACCAGAAGTATCAAAGAAAAGGCGCACCGCATCGGTTTTTGTATCTAGTGATACCGTGCAAAAGCAAGCGAAGATGAAACTCAAGAGTCAAAAGGCCTTGCAACTGTGATCATGTATAATTACTTTATAATTTTGATACATTTATTCGGTTATTATTATCATGTAAAACAATATTCCAATATTAGTTTGGGTACATGTATGGAGTTAATTATGTACATATATATTATTCCAATTTTAATTTGTCGTGTTATAATAGATAGATATATATATATATATATATATATATATATATATATATATATATATATATAATATTCCAATTGTCACACGAAATATTGATTTCTTATATGTGACTAAATGATGCGCTCACATAATACGGTCACACTTTGATTGACTCGTTGTGTGACTAAATGATACCAAACGTCACACAAACATAAAATTCGAGTGGCCATTGGATTAACAATAGTCACACAAAATACAGGTTCACGTGACTTTAAAGATCATATGGTCACACATATTAACACCTACGGCCACATTTAGTTTAATTCTATATATGTGACCAAATCCAAAAATAAAACACTCGTTGTGTGACTAAATGATACCAAACGTCACACAAAAAAAATATTCATGTGGCCATTGGATGAACAATAGTCACACAAAAAACAGGTTCACGTGACTTTAAAGATCATATGGTCACACATATTAACACCTATGGCCACATTTGGTTTTATTCTATATATGTGACCAAATCCAAAAATAAAACACTTGTTGTGTGACTAAATGATACCAAACGTCACGCAAACATAAAATTCAAGTGGCCATTGGATTAACAATAGTCACACAAAATACAGGTTTACGTCACTTTAAAGATCATATGGTCACACATATTAACACCTATGGCCACATTAGGTTATATTCTATATATGTGACCAAATCCAAAAATAAAACACTTGTTATGTGACTAAATGATACCAAACGTCACGCAAACATAAAATTCGAGTGGTCATTGGATTAACAATAGTCACACAAAATACAGGTTTACGTGACTTTAAAGAGAATTTGGTCACACATATGAATACCTATGGCCACTTTTGGCTTACTTTTGTGTGACCAAATCCCAAAGAAAAGCACTCGTTGTGTGACTAAATGTTACATAACGCCACACAAACATAGAATTCAAGTGGCCATTGGAGGCACAATCGCCACACAAAATCCACGTTTACTTGGCTTTAAGGAGCATTTGGTCACGCTTATTAACACCTATGGCCACTTTTGGCTTCATTTTGTGTGACCAAATCCAAAAAAAAAACACTCGTTGTGTGACTAAATGTTACATAACGCCACACAAACATAGAATTCAAGTGGCCATTGGATGCACAATAGTCACACAAAATCCACGTTTACTAGATTTAAATACCATATGGTCTCACTTTTTAACACCTATGGCCACTTCTGGCTTAAATTTATGTGACCAATTCCAAAAATAATAACACTCGTTGTGTGACTAAACGTTACAAAATGCCACACAAACATAAACTTCAAGTGATCATTGGATGAACAATAGTCACACATAATACACCTTTACTTGATTTTAAAGAGCATATGGTCACACATTTTATGGTTTTGGTCACTCTTTTTAAATGGATACGGCCACTAACCATTTAGTGTAGCCGTATGCACCCTATGGTCGCGGCACCTTTAGTCACACACACGTTGAAAAACATGCGTGACCGTATGCATATCGTCACACTTTTTAGGTGTGACCAAAGCCAAAATTTGTACTAGTGCTAGTAAGCTGGTCCAGCAAGAAACAAAACTCAGTTTCAACTTCAACTGCAGAAGCTGAATATGTTGCTGCTAGTGCGTGTACAGCTCAAATTCTCTGGATGAGAAATCAGCTTGTTGACTATGGATTTGACTTCAAAGAAATTCCAATCTACTGTGATAGTCAAAGTGCCATAGCCATTCCCAACAATCCAGTAATGCACTCAAGGACAAAGCACATTGATGTCCGATATCATTTCATCAGGGACCATGTGATGAAAGGTGATATTGAATTGCATTTTATTCCAACTGATTACCAACTCGCCGATCTATTTACAAAACCTTTGGATGAGAAAAGATTTAACTTTCTCATCAGCGAGCTTGGCATGTTAAACTTGAATGACTAGCTCTGCTATCAAGCTTAGTTAGCTATTTTTAGTTTAAAACAGCTTCATGTGTTTTAATAAATTGAATATCTATTATATCTTCATATGATCTATATTTTATTATCCTATATTTTTTTTAAGCTGATTTAGTTAGTATTCTAAGTTGTAACTAGATCAGTGAAAGATAATATAGTAAAATGTTACATAGTTCATATCAGACATAATCTATACTCATTGTTTTTAATTTAAAAAAAAAAAAAAAAAAAAATTTATTCAGAGACCTATTCCTTCCTTAGCTCATCTTGTTAGTATTCTAAGCTGTAACTCTTTCAGTGAAAGATAAGTCTCTATAAATTTTTTTAAACAACACTCATACTCAAAGAATAAAAATTATAATTCATATTTGACAGTGATCAAATCTCTCTGACTTAGTTAGTATTCTAAGTTGTGACTAAATTAGTGAGATAACATCTCAGGCAAATTGAAAATTATAATTAGTATTCTTAAACATGGGTGTTATTTTTTTTCATGAACCCCCTGATTCTTTCATCAATTATTTGTGAAGGGATGTGTCACAAAAATTGCACCTCTGACACCATTCCTTCCTTACGTCACATATACTTTTCCGACGCACCTCTCAAATCACCATTAATACCACCAAGCTCCACAATCATCACCCCTATCCCATTTAACATCATCAATAATCACCCCTATACCACCCCTACGCACCACCATCATCAACCACGACGATTCACTTTTCACCACATACTTCTCACATAACTCCATTATAAAACCGACTCTTCACTTCATTTCACAAATCGCCCACTGTCTGATTATTTCTTTGTCACTCTGTTATAAGATTTTTTATTTTTTTTAAAAAAAGGAGATAGTAAGATCAAAATCAAGTTTTACTCACATCATTTCTACAAGTTTAAAGCTTTTCAAGCCTACGTAGCAACACAGATCTTGCTACAATAATTTTCAAAAACAACTCTTTTGAATAAAACTTCTTGACGAAAAACAGAGCCCTACAAAGTATTTACCATTTGCTCTCATGTTTTTATTTTTTTTTTGGGAATCTCTGTGTCCCAGCATGTAACTTTTGTACATATGTCTGATTCTGCCCCCCAATTGACCATATCACTGACAAAACCCACAGTGATCAAAACTGGTCAACCACCATCACAGAATACTTTACCAACCTCTGCAAGAAATTTCAAAAAGAAGACGTTTTCGGACGCCAAGGATGAAACAGGGTCTGAACGTTCAGTTACTGTGGGCATTCTTGCTAAAATCAAGCTTTCAAATCACAAACTTTTATCGAGTCAACCCATGAGCCACTCATTATTCTCACAAAAGAATGATGTTTTAAACAAAGGGCAAGTGACATCAGTGGGTGTTAACACACTCTTCGCTGGTGTCACATCACTGGCTATAGACCCGAGCTATCTCTCATCTCTCACTGCACCAGCTGTCAATGTCTCTCTCCAGTCACAGGGAGAGATACAAGCTGATCTCTCTGTTTTCAATGATCCATTAGCTAAAACACAAGCTGATGATGATGAGAAAACCAATCACCTATTACACACAGTATTTCATGCTATCATTAAGGGGGAGAAATATTCAAGTGTTACTGATGCTACCAGAGAAATACTGATCTACTTCATGGTATTATCAAGTGGGAGAAAACGTGCAAATGAATGCAAAAACCAATGTTGCTCATATGCCAAAACGCTAATACTTGGAAATCATATCATCCTTAGTATCGCTGATGCTGACAAAGTAACTGATACTTGGAAATCATATCATAAGATCATGTATTTCCTGTATTTGAGTTACAATTTTCTTGGTGATTTTATTCAATATTTGTGTCACTTCAGCTCAGCAATGAATCTTTCTCTATCCGGATCAGTTACAACTTAAGTATCTGAAGGTTCATTGATTTTCAGTCGGTTAAAGATTCGTAAAAGTTGTCATGGGAATCTCTGCTATTTATCTGATCGCTGAAGATAGTAGGAATCTCTGCTGAAGATAGTAGATTTAAAGTTTGTGATAGATTAGATATATTGTAAGTGAAAAACTATCTGTACTTTATATTTTGCAGTTCAATAATATATGATCTTTTGAGAAAACTAAAGTGCAAAACTCAGATCATATCAAAAGAATCCAAAAAGAAAAATGAATGGATCAAAGTACAAGTCACTGAATGTTTAAAATCTTAAACACTGACTATAAACTTTTCTCAGTAACTAGTTTGTCTAGGGAGCTTCAATCACAATCATTTAGCGGGAGATTGTTGAGTCACTGGTCGCTGACCATGATGAAGTCACTGGTCGCTGACCAACTCAACTATTCACTACTCGATGAAGAAATGGATTGTATCGAAGCTGCTGTTGCTGATGATAGGTTTCGCTGATCGTCATTCATTCTGCTTGATATACTGAGGAAGATTTAAAGCTCAACTTGGTGTGTCGTTGATCAACGTCAGCGAGAGCTTTACTTCTTCAAATCAATAAAGGCAAAAGTCACTGCCAGAATAACAGCTAGTCACTAAAGATCTTTTAGTTCAAGTCATTCTACAAGAGCATGTTAGCTCGCAGTGAGTGAGGAGGATTACTGCATCTTCAGGGACTATCCAATAAAGCCTCTCTATCATCAAGTACTAAAAGTACTGTACTTATCTATACATCAGCAAGAGTGTTCTAGTTTGAAGTATGTCTGAAAGATTACGTGGCAGCAAGTGATTGGTTTTAAGGTAACGAGATATTTGTGGTAACAGAATTGGGACCCACAGAATGTCGGTTCATCAGAGTTCAAACCAATCAAGCAGCGACACGTGTCCTTCCAAGATCCTATTTTGTAGGCGATATTTTAGGAACTCTTGTAGTATAAATAGTTCAGTGTTTTGTACTGTAGAGGCTAGTCGTTCAATCGTACTTATCACTTGTGTGTCAGTGATTAGTTTGTCTAGAGTACGTATTAACGATCCAGCGAGTGAACAGTCAGCGTGTTTGTCCACTGCTGTTCATCTCATTTGTAATAGATTTGCTAAGTGTTTGAATTGGATTAACTTTGGTTAATCCATTCCACATTCAACACTTGTGAATTGTATGATCAATATAATTCATTATTTAGCTATCGTTACTTTGTTGCTTTGATATTGTCATATCCATAACTCGTTATACTGTGTTACTATTGTCTATACTCTGTTTCTGTGAATCAATTTAAAACTCATAAATTAACTTAGCCAAAATCTGAAAAAGTTTTAAATTGTATTCAACCCCCCCTTCTACAATTAAACTTTACACTTTGTGATTCCAAATCACTAACTGATAGTGATCACGGGACTCTCAATAAGCATTCATTATTAATGCTTCACTTTCATTTTGGAGTGTGCGCCGATGCATGTATCTTTGAATTAGAACTTGCTCCTGTAATGCGTTTCGAGACCATACCAATGAGTGACGTACGCGGTATAGGTGCAATTAGAGGATCTTGGCATTTATTAGTATTAACCCCCTTTTCTTTCATATCTTTTCAAGCCAACCCTTCCAACTTTCTTTCTAAGATTGTTGATGATCCGATTAGAAAACCCTTTGCACCTTAGCCTATTTCATTTCTAAAAACCTCAAAACCCTAAAAAAACTTCCCCACTACACAAACACTTTCCCACAAACACCGGCTCGTGAACTTCACAGGATTATAAGTAAAGGATTGCTTAAGATATCTTTCTATTTGTGTCTCATTTTTAAACATCTCTCAGTACCTTTCAAGAGCCTAAAAGAAAAAAATAAATCCAAAAAGAAGATATGGTACAAAAAGCGAAGTTAGTACCTATCATGAAGATATTATCTGCAAAAGACAGTACGAAAAATTGGTACTTGTCAAAAAGAGAAGTAAAAGATTTCTCACTACATGAAGATTCTCTAAGGTCATAAAAAGAGGAAAAAGAAAACAAAAAGAAGACCTTGGAGAGCTCCTAGAAGACAATTCTCTGAAGAAGAAAAATCCATCAGATCCGGAAAGAAATATTATTTTAACAGAGATTATTCCTCAAGGAGATGAGTCTACTCTAGTGGTTATCGGACTACCCCAACTGACAAGTTGTCACTTTATGGATCGGCGTCATCAAGTGAAACTTGTAAATGGTTGCTTTACTTATCCTTAGACTTGAGATGCAAGTAGGTCTTGCATGTATGGATTACATCTTCTTGATATGGTTCTAGCTATCCTGAATAAGGTAGTAATAAAGGGCTATATTCAGAAGTGTAGTGAAGTAATGACTGACACATGTAGTCAAGATAGAATTTGTTCCTTCAATTAGCTATTGAAGTATGATACCACGAGGCCCCTCATTAGAATTAATTAAGATGTGTGTATATATGGCCATACCCAAGTGAAATCCAGATGTGTCTCGATTGATTTGGTAATCTTAATTGATTATTGGAATGAGAAACAGAATCGTTAAATTATGGAATGACTTTGATCGATATTCATATTTAACAAAGGTATCTGAAACAAAGGAATAGTAAACATTGGAATCATTTTAATATATTTTAAGAAACTATACTTAAATATTTCTGGGAGTATTGGCGTGTTGCTAGACGCTTACAAATGTTATTGCCTTTATTATGACATGCTTAAGTGAGAGCTGTTGGGAAATGATCATGTCAAATAAGCGCATGTCCAGAAATGTTTAAGCCTACGGGGTCACACGCGTTAACATGTGGATACCGCTTATTTAACCAAGTTAAGTTAACTGTAATAACTAGTTGAGTTATTAGTTAATTTGTGATAATTTAATAAATGCTATTAAATTATAGGGTTCAAGGTGAAAGTTATTAGGACTAAACTGTCACTTCTAATTACTAAAGGGTTTATAATTAATTAATTAATAATAAAATGTTATTATTATTTAATTATAAAAGGATTATATATATTAATATATAAACCACATAAGTTTAAGGTTTTTTTTACTACCAAAAAGTGTGTTTGGTTTTCCTGGTGTATTCGGTAAACGACGAAACAAAAACCCAAACCTTTATTGTGTTCATTCGACGAAACAAATAAAAAAACCCAAGGAGTTTGTTTTATTTGCTTTTGACGTAAAACTCAAAGAAGGGAGCTAATTAATTGGTTAATTGAACTAGCATTCGGGTGGTTATCAATGACGTGTTGTGTGTGCGATCTTAGAGGGGTTTTACTTTAAACCCTAAATTATATTATTATAGTTTTATTGGAGCTTTGCTAAAAGGTACACATTTCTATAACTAATTATAAATACGTGTTTATATGCTTCCGCAATTATGTGACAATTTATTTATATCTGTATGCAATACTCTAACACACAACACGGGCATCTAACGGAATCAATATCAATTCCACGTTCCACCAAATTCATACAAGTTGGCAACCTTCCTTTTGCGACACACCAAGATAAAATATTTAATTTTATAAGAAAGAATCTTGTTCCACCTATATAGCAGAGTAATCTTGGTTCACTTATTTACATGCTTCTTGTACTACATAAACGCTAGCACCCTTTATTTTTTCCATTGTCATTCTGCAGCTGTGGACAATTTAATTTAATTCCTTTTACTCTGACCATTCTCATTACACTTATAACAAATAGTGCCAGCTTGAGCTTTCGAAATTAGTTTATGCCGAGAACTACTTGTTATATTCTCTTATATTATAAGCTACGTAATAGGATGGATAATGTCTTTTTTTGTTTTCGATAATCCAGTTTCTTATTTATATTGAGAAATATATTGCTTAGTATATATAAGTGTGTACCAATAATTCTAATGTAGCTGAAATTTCTACATGAAACAATATTATTTTGACATTCTTACAGGGCGGATGTAGAGCGGGGGCATGGGGGCAGTCGCCCCCCAGGAATTTTCAAATCACGTAAAAAAGTAATTTTTTTAAGAGTATTTATAATATTTTATAGGTTTTGCCCCCCAAAGATAGAAGAAATAATTAAAAAAAAAAAAATTTTGCCCCCTAATACATAAATCCTAGCTCCGCCTACGTTTGTTATATTATAAATTATTTTGGTCCTTGTTCGTGTTTCATAAATTTATTTGGCTAACCTATATAGTGATAGAATCCTGACTACTTCCACTTTAATTAAGGGCTGTCAATTTGCAGTTGCAGCAGTTATCACAATGGCGACTGCAGATCAGTTGGTAATTTCTTGTTTTAGTGTGTTAAAATAATTCACTAGATTGCAGTTGAGTTGTTTGTTGTTAATTACTTAGGCCACTCCCAACCCAAAAATCAACTGACTGAAACTGACGGAGCCACGTCAGCGACACATCAGCTTTTTCAAAAAACTGACTGAAACTGACTGACCACTCTCATCCCTGCTCCGTCACTTAAACTTTTATGTCCCGCATTTACCAATTTACCTATAATATTACACACTAAAAGAAAAAGAAAAAAAAAGGAAAAAACCATCGTTGGCCCCACTCGTTAACCGAAGGAACTTCGGATATCCGAAGCTTGAAACTGACAGACGAAACCGACGAGGGCGTGCCATCCCTGTCGGTTCGTCGGATGGCAACCGACGAAAAGTGATGAACCGCGTTGGGAGTGGCCTTATGCAGTATCAACTATCAAATCAAGTTGGCTCTTGATTTTTGGTTCCAGTACAATGGTTAGTTTTGGACTTATAGGCGTGGTTCGATCTTTTCAGGTCTGTGTTTCATTGACTTGTATTGTGTTAGTTTGATTACTCTCAGATTATTATTTTTATTTTAGCTGGTGAAAATATGGTTTGAATTCTCGACACGACCCAAGAGGCCAAGATCCTACACGAAGACAAGATTATAAATGGATTTGGGTTGTTCGGACCCATCAAATTAAACCGTTAACCCGCGACTATATATAAGACATTACGTTGACTTTGTAATATAGAATGAGTAATTCTCGTACAAAAAATTCCATAAAGTAATTGTCAAGAAATTTAAGGTTGGTTGACTTGCTTCAGTCAGCGGTTTTGTTTACAAAGTCAACTCTACTGGAAAATTAATAATCAACCAAAGTTTAACACCATCAACGACTTGATGATTCTTCCAATAAAATAACTTAATTAATTTGCAATATATATGTAGTCTAAAAAATAAAACTCGCAACTCGTTAACTCAATGAGTCAACTGGAATCCCACTTAAGACATCGATTGTGCTATCGACTCATGCACAAACAAATCCTTGATTAAGTTGTATACATGCATCGACAAACAAGAAATGAAAATAATTAATGTGCCAAAGTTAACTTAATTAATTTATAGTTTTCTTGATTCTAGGAATCTCTTACACTTGAAATCTGAAGACGATAGATAGTTGAGAAAATCCGCAAAGTTTGTGTCTCGATAAAGTCTGGGATTGGACTCGTCGATGAGTTTTGGTGATGGTGTAACATTGTGGTTTAGACTTAGACTGTGTAAAGAAGCCACGGAGAGTCGAGAACTCATGGAGTTTACTGCCACCCTATGCACCACACTCTTATATTTTCCGTTGCTAAAAATCTACAAGAATTAATAACACGAATGTGAGGAAATCAACCATCTACAACATGCAAATAGAGGTGACAGCATAGACAAGTCAAATAAAATGTCAGATTAGGGTTATATTGATCCATAAACATTCCTTTTGTAGATTTATATTGAGGCTTGTAACTAATCAAAAGGTGAATATGATTGCAACATATAGTTTATATCAGTAATTAGTAATCAAATAATACGACATAAACAGGTTTTTTGAACTTAATTCAGAGTGTTTCTTGTTGTATCTTTCAACCCTAAGCTCATCTATACAGGTTGGGTACGTTAGCTAGGCTAAACTACACTAAATACACACTTGCATGCAATTTAAGTGAGACTTATCATTACTGTCTAACCAAATTTTAGCTATATATTATTATTCAAGTTTTACAAATTAAAAAAAAGGAACATAAATCGAGTCGAAATTGTCAAATACAAAATTAAGTCGTTTAAAAGAACTGACCTCGAATTGGTCACCAATATTGACAACAAATGAATTAGGGATGGGTTTAACAGTAAACCATTTGTGATTATGTTGTATTTGAAGACCTTCAACTTGATCTTGAAGAAGAAGAGTGAGCAAGCCATAATCTGAATGAGGTGGGAGACCAAGTGTTAATTGAGGCTGTGGACATGCTGGATAATAATTCACCATCATAAGCTGGTTTCCTTCTTCCGTAATTGTCTTCTCATTAGTCACTCCTAGGCTTTCGATTATTGCTTCCATCACTCTTTCATACAAATGTCGTGTTTTCATTGAGTACTCACCCACTGCTTCCCTGTTAGAAATGAAATTGGATTGTTAAATCTTCATGGCTAACGGAAACTCGAAAAAGTAGGAACTTGTATGACACTTAATTTACAACATATGCGTTAATTAGAGCATTATATTAAAGTTTATGAGCAGTCACTGCAAGGAACGTCTTCAATTCATCTTCAATAGGTTCTATATTTATTGTTTCAATTATTCAGAATTAGGGTTTTTCATCGGAGACTAGAAAAGAGAGACCGAAACTCTTTGAATAATGATGAGGGTCTGAGGCTATTCAAGAACGGTGAAAAACATTTTAACTACAGAAAAGTGAAAGACATTGAAATATATATCTTAGATCAATGAATATATATCCTTATTTAAGAACTTATTAATGTTAATAATGGTTGAATCATGAATATTTACTTTCTTATAACTTCGATCCAAAACCTTGTTAATGGACGACAATGGTGTAAAGAACTAGCAAGATGCTAGCATCTTAATTGTGAGAAGTTTTTGGGCAAAATAAGCTTCACGTAATTAGGGTTTATTTTACCTTAAATCAAGTGGAGAAGAAGGCCAAAAAGAAGCAAAATCTTGCATGGGGTGACAACTTAGCTTCAAGAAATCTCTCCAACAGAAAACTCCATCACTATTCTGGTTAAAGCTGGTTCCACATCTAACCGGTGCATATAAATCTGATGACATATATCGTTGTCTCTCTTCAAATGGAAGCTCGAAAAATCTTTTACTAACATCTATCATCTTACCAATTTCCTCATTAGCAACCCCATGGTTTATCAACTGCAAAAACAACAATTATCAAATAAATAAACAACATATATACGGAGAAAAAATGAATATGGTGTTGTCATACACCTGAGCTTAGATGACACCTCAAAACTACGTCAATTTGGTGAAATTATATTATATTGCAGTAAAATTCAGACCAACCTCGTTTTCCCAACATTTCACTTCACTCACTACTGATTTGAACCAATAAAACTAATATTGATTTGTTTTCTATAGTTTTTCTCGAGCATGATTTCATCTAATTGAACCAAATATTATTAATTACCTGGAAAAAGCCAAACTCCTGACAAGCTTTCGAGATGGATGCAAGGACTCGGGGTCTGTTTGCACCTTGAAGCTGAGCAAAATCGATAACTGGCAAATCGATGCAGCCATTAGTGACTGAATCATGTGGTCTTTCGGGTTCGGGTAGTATGTATTTGTTTGGAACTTGTGTTACACCATATTTATCACACAAATGTTTTACACCTTTTTGGTACATGTTTTGTTGAAGATGAAAGTAGGGTTGAGCTTGCAAAGACCCCATTATTAGTAAAGCTAAGTTTGTAAATTAAGTGTGTGAAATGAAAGGGAAGATGTGATTTATATTTATATAAAAATAAAAATGTAATGGGGTGATTAGGGTTTGACTGATTCTTGAAATAGGGGATGCGAATGGAATTGATTTAGTCAGCATAAGGTGTCGGTTTTGGTTATCAATCAAGTTAGCTCTTTTGGACCCGAGTAAATTTACTTGGCAGGTCAACAAGACTTTTGAACACCCGGCCTTTGATTTCAACTTATCAACTTAAATTATCGAATTTTATGTCTGCAGGCAATCAAGCAGCTCGTATTTGACACAATGGGATTCTCATGCACTTAATTGTTTAAGATTAGGGTTGGGTTTTGCCTTTCTAAAAAAACAAAAAGTTAAAGTTAGTTTAATTATTTAGGTTTAACATGTAGACCAGAGAATGTTTATTTATGCTAGCCTGAATTAATTGTCTAAGATAACTGCGGTTTTTTTAATTTGTTTCTTTTAACCAATTAACTAGCTTTTTGTCTCAAATAACCAAATAATACTTTCAGTTTTATCTTTTTTGACATATATTACCGGAAAGCTGAATCCATTGATTATGGGTGAGCATTCGTACCCGAATTTACAATCTCGTACTCGTACCGTACTAGTACCGTACTAAACTGGTACAAACCGATTTCAAACGGTTCGATATACGATCGGTACTCACTTTAGGACCAAAAAGATAACCGGTACCAACTAGTTCGGTACCGGTATTTTTTCACTTTTCCCGTTTTGGTACCATATCCGAAATATATATGTTTTCCTTGTTATAGATCTCGCGCTAGGTTCTTTCTATATTTTATAAAGATTTATTTGAAACATCATTTATATTGATCATATGATATGTCTATGAATACAAAAATGATATTTTTTGGGTGATTAGAAAGTACAAAATTAGAGTAAGACTCTCACGTATCAATACAATTGTAACTTTATAGAAGTATAACTAGTACTCTTTGTCACACAAACAATCAAGTTTTTAGCACCCTAGTTAAAT
The DNA here is from genome assembly GCA_949592205.1 of Helichrysum umbraculigerum. Taxonomy (NCBI): domain Eukaryota; kingdom Viridiplantae; phylum Streptophyta; class Magnoliopsida; order Asterales; family Asteraceae; genus Helichrysum; species Helichrysum umbraculigerum. Next base: position 67,542,708 of record CATIUR010000003.1, read on the forward strand.
CGAATTCAAAACATATTGTTTGTTAGTATAAAGCTAAGAATCGTGACTTGTGATATTACCACATCACTTAACATGGTACAATAACGTTGTTGTATATGTATGTTTTTCTTCATCACTATCTATCTACGTCACTTAATGATGATTTTTTTTATTTGAGATTCATTGTGTTTATCTTCTTTGAATTTTATCGTGTACAAAATACATAGATATGTTTACTTATCATTCTATTAGATTTTTTGTACCAAAGCGGTATAGTACCACTTTTATACATAGCGGTACCGGTACCGTCCCGCTTTAAACGGTCTGATCCGGTATTCGGTACTCACTTTAATTAAGGCCAAAAAGATAACCGATACCAACCGGTTCCGTACCGATTCTGTCCCATGCTTACCCCTAACATTGATGGATTAATCTTATAATAAATATAATATACAATTAACCTTTATGATTTCATCATTCTAAATCAAAGATTTATTAACCAATCATAGGCCACTATTTACTCCAATTAATATAATCATACACTATATAATTCTTAATATTTAGCCATTACTTCTATAAAATATGTTGTACATATCTATCTTATTTTGTATAAAATAATTCATCTTATAAATTCTATCTTTATCCTTTTAGTGTCGGTTGAAATTTGAAATATTCAGTTATGTGGAGTATTATTAGATTAGATTGATCAATTTAATAACTCTTATTTCCTTTATGTTCTTGATTTTTCTCATGATTTTAAACCGTGAAAAAAACTTCATAACTTGAAATAATTTGAAGCTACTAATATGTTTATGGTTGATGTTTATTCTTTCTTCATCCATACTCATAAAAAAATTTTATGGCCAACTTGATTTTGTACAGGGTCATGTTAGGAGGTTTTTTTAATAGACTTTTATATTGTTTATTATATTAAGTAAAATCAAATAAATTTTAATTTAGCAACCATATTTCAAAAATGTCTAAATATAATTACTCTATCCATCTCAATCAAAGTGACAATTTTAACTATGTTAGAGTCTTAGGAATTTGCAGTGACTATATATTTAAAAATTGAATATCATCTCTACCCACTAAACTCTCTTTTAATTGAATAAACATCAAATGGACACTAACAATCAGATAACCTAAAATAGTAACATGGACACTTTAAGTGTGACGCAAGGAGTATAATATTTTTTCTAAATTAAATGACTCGTGTCCATACGTGAGTTTACAAGTTATGAACCAAATGATAAAGATAGTGGAGTTGAATCCCTTAATACATTCTCATAAAGTTATTGAGTGATCGTATGGATGCTATCATTTCATGTATATATCCTTCTATAATTAATGATCATATAAATAAAACTGACTAATATGAAGACAAATAGATTATGGCACCAAGGAAGAATGAGGTTGACTTGATAAACGATTTCCTGCTCTCCAAAGTTAGAGAGAACGAGACATAAGTCAGTTCATATACTATTTGTGAGACTTAAATTATCAATAAATTTGAACAATCTTTATAAACGCCTGACATACTAAATGGACTGAAAATATCTGGAATACCAAAGCGTGTCAGTAATGTTACTTTAAAACGTCGATTGCTATGCAATGGAATGCGATATTACAGATTAAAAGGCTCGATGAACATGTTATCGAAGAAAAAATTATTTCATGTAGCCACATCGGTAACATAATTATATTCCAAGAATGCGATTAATGCCACGTGCACCTGATAATACAATATCCTTTGGCGGTATGCTTCATGATGACGCGAAACAAAAGCCAAGGACAATCGTTGCAAACTGTAGGTTTATATTTACGGTGACCGGACCTTTTTCATGGACAACTCTATATTGTCTCACGTGTTATAACCAAGAAGAAGTTGAAGGTTCTTCTTTGTGACAAGGATGACGCCAGACAAATAAGACGATAAATGTAGTGTACAAAGAGGTCTTACAAAAAAATAAATTGATGCTCTCGATTACAACTTCATCGTTTATGCTTGCTACATACTATAATTACGTTCATTTTGGTTATGTATAATTAGCTACCTTTACAATTTGACGCATGCTTAGTAAACATACTACATTAAAAATCTAATTCCAAACAACTACACAAATTAATACAGTTAACACCCAATTAAACTCATTAACTCGTTAATCATATTAGTTAATTTTGACATGTTAGCCGTTTGATGTCGTGTGATTAGAGTGCAAAATAACAAGTTTTAATAAGGGGTAAGTGCACGAAAATGTAATGAACTATGCTCTGACATTCATTGTATGTAATGAACTATTCTGACATTCATTGTATGTAACGAACTTGCTAATTTCCTTCATTGTATGTAACGAACTTGTATTTTGGGCAGATCAATGGTCCTAAGAACGCCAGGTGTCGCCCTACATAATCAACACTTGGAAAAATCAAGGAAAATACTAGTTCGTTACATACAATGGAGGAAATTAGCAAATTCGTTACATACAATGAATGTCAGAATAGTTCGTTACATACAATGAATGTCAGAGCATAGTTCATTACATTTTCGTGCACCTACCCCTTTTAATAAATAGGAAATACTTAAATAATATTATCACACAAGCCAGGCAAAAATACCCGTTCGTATAATATAGCTTTCAAGTAAGTCCATGTATCGAACACAGGGAACAGTGTAAAATTAATTAATTAAATCCTATACAAATATTCACAATTATTTACAGTTAATATTACAGATAAATGTTCGTACGGAATATTAACCCCTAGAATCGACTTTTCGTAAATTGAAATCGTATATTGAAGGGTTTGGCCGAGGTCTCTATTTATGGTTTTCAGATTTGTGACAACCCGTACTTAAGCGTATTAAATTACCTTAAGCTTGCTTGTAATTACTTGTATTTAGTATGGAATAGGACTAATTACTTGTAATATTTCGTATATTGAATATACACACGTACGTAATAAATGAATATTACGCGATTTGTTCGAATGGATTTCGACACACCCGGCCGTTGGTGAACCTTTTCATATGAAACATAAATCTATTTTTAAGTTAAAATAGTCGTTATTTACCTTATATTATTATTTTATATTAATATACGCAAGAAACTATTACGTTTGATATTAAACGTAACGAACACGAGAAAATGTGCAAATCGAGCCCGACACCCAAACGAAACCCAAAATATATTTTGGTAACTTGAAGCAAAGTATTTAAAAATATTTAGTCAATCTAAATATCACTTACACATTACAAATGAACGCGAAAAATCAAACGATAAAAAGTTAACTAAAACATGTACGTTTAACATTTAAATAATTAACGAAACGTAACCCAAATTCGAGGAATAAGCCACGGGCCCGAACCATGTTAGGTCAGCCCTTTCTCGGCCTAAACCAAGCCCCACATCGGCCCAAGAGCCAAACCAAACCCACCCCTTAAATTCCAAAACCCTTTCCCATTACTTTCATTCATCACAAACATCACACACACTTCTATCTCTCTAAACCCTCTTTTCTCTCTAGAAAATCGGCTCTACCAGCCTCAACCACGATCACCACCCCCTTCCTCAGCTCCATCCAAGAACATCTAGCCACTCCCTCATCATCTACATCAAACGAAAAGGAAGAACAAGCAAGAAGAAGACAAGAACCAGCACAGCAGCACATCTCTTCCATTTTCGGTTCTAGATCTGCATTTTCGTTGGTATGAACCCCTTGTTTTTCATTAGACTTCCTTGGATTACACTCATAAACATGTTAGTTGTTCGTTTATACTCTTTTGTGTCCAAGATCCATGTTAAAAACCGAAAAACAAAGCTAAAAACCGTTGGGTAATAGCTTTACCCACTGGACAATAATTTAGATCGGATTAGATCGGAGATAACCGAACCATTTCTTAACCAAATCATGCATTTCTTGAGCCTAAAACTAATTTTAAGATGTCTAGTTTTCAAAAACGTCACCATGTATTTTTCTGAGATGTTTTTATATTTTAAAATAATTAAATAAAAACATGTGTACCTTCTGTACCTTTTGGGTAGAAAAATCAGTAAGATTCAAAGAAGCATATCTTGAAAAATACGAAACCTTTGAACTTGAATCTAATTGGAAAAGTTAGATAATTTTGTTACCTTTCTTTCCCATACTCGCACGTTTTGTGAAGTTTTGTAAAACTTGGATATAATCCAATCATTGGACGGGTGTCGAAATAAATAGCTGCTGAACCTTGGTTGATAATCATAATTATTTGAGAGAATTAAACACCCACCAAAAATCATGGAAAAATTTCAGGAAATAATTAAGACATTTTAGTACATTGGTAATTTTTCTTGGATTTTATTTCGAAAGTTTTGTTGGTCAAATCGCGTGGACAAAATCGTGTGATTTCGGAAAAATAAACGTTAAGGGCTGTTTTCGTATTCTTTGTAAAACGACACTTTCGGACATCCGCATGACGTGAAACTTATATACCATAAGTAATATAACATTTTAAGTGTCGTGTAAAAGTTTCGGCTCAAACCGAACACGTTTGACCATTTTCACGAAATGTGAAGTCTGATCAGCCTCTTGTGTCGCTTTTGGCCCAAAGCCATTGCGACACAAGCCGTTGTGTCGCATTACTCGATTTTTCGTAACGATTGCGACATAAACCTTATGTCACTACCAACCTGATGTCGCAACCCTGCGACATAAGCCTTTACGTCGCATACTTAATTTACTTCATAATTTAGCGACACCACCCCTATGTCGCAACACCATACTGCGACACAAGCTCTTGTGTCGCAACTCACGGAATCATCAAAACATCTATTTTCCCTAAGTCTCGATTTTGCGCAACGTTCACTTAATTTTATACGATACTACTCGTACTTGCAATGCATATACTTATACAAGTATACACCGAAACGAAACGAAACCTAATAATAATGTCTTAAGGAATTATTATTACAAAACGTCACCAACAGGCCGCAAACGTTTTTAATTAAACAAATGACTGAATACTTGGACATAACTAGTTGAGTGGACAACTAGCATAGATTGTCTTTCGAGACATCCACTTACTTACAACCTTGTGTGCTTAGGGCATTAGAAGGTTGTGGGTTCGGAGAACCTACTACTTGATATTACTTTCGGATAGTCGTTTATTAATTTAAACGTAGCTTGCAAAGACTCGGGTGAGTCTTACAGCCCCACTTTTACTGTTTTTCTACTATGGGGTGAGATACAATGCTTAACTGCTTTTACATGAACACAAGTGATGATTTACTTACTTTTTATACGGGCTTGCATGAGTTACTTACTAATCCACTGAAGTCCCTCCATCATGGTTTCGTTAGTTATGGACTTAAGCGCGAATATTAGTTAATGGATCCATTAGGGACTGACTCTCCCCGCCAGGGGTAGTAGCGCTACCACAAACCGTTCTGTATAAACGCGCGACTTATATTTGTTTTGTACGAGTGTTTGGATCAGGCACTCGCGGGGGAACTATACTGTACTTGGTTGTACTTTACTTATTTACGGGTTAAGCTTCGACTATGAGCACATGGCAACGGTATATACATACATTCTTACTATTTGCTTGGTTGCAAATACATGTTTTCGCATACGTGCAACAATGATAAAATCTTGTGTTCAAACTGCTTACTTACATACAAACCTGTGAGATTCACCAACCTTTTGGTTGACCCTTTTTAGCATGTATTCTCAGGTACACGTACGGAGTAGAAATTCTCCAAGATTACTAGCTAGAGTCGCATGATTTCCAAACTGCTTTTAACAGAGATTCTTTAGCATTATCTTTTGTAATTGCAGTTATGTATTAGAATCTCCCGCTTCATACGCGGACTCTAGGAAACTTTACATTTTTGGATTGTAAACATTATGCCTTCGGGCACTTTACTTATGGAAATTGATGTATTTTCAAACGTCTCATGTAGAGTTGTTCAATGTAACCTTGTGCAATGATTACTTGATTAGTCGTACCCCGACCCGAACCGCTTCCGCAATGTACGAAATTGGGGGTGTGACAGATTGGTATCAGAGCCTAAGGTTATAGCGAACTAGGTTGTATTAGTGGGCCTAGACTATGACCGTTAGGCTAGTATTCCTTATTAGGCATGATTGGTTCAGGAATTTCATCATTCGACTTTAATTTAATATAGCTTGATCAACTATGTACAATTAAAGGAGGATCGATGCAAGGTCTGAAATGGTTATGTTGAACAGGAATACATTAGTAGACTCTGACTACGAGAGAAACGGGACCAAACTTGTTTGTGCTAGACATACTAGGCTATTATATGATATATGCATATATATTTATATATATAGGCCCCACTCACTAACGCTCTTGCCACAGAAATGGCAGATTTCCCTATCGCATCACCTACCGACATTGAGAACGAAACTCAAGCTCTACCCACTGCCATGGAGAGCCCACTTGAGGAAGATCCTACCTCACACTCTGTGACACCTACCAAATTAGGACTAGTGATTAGTGCCTAATCATCCATTAATACATGTAATTAGTTCTTTGATTAGGCTAATTTATGTATCCTTCAATATATATTGTTGAATATATATACATATACGCGATTTGGTTAAATCGTGCACGTTTACATCGAATGGATTTCGATACGCTTTTACGGACGTTGGTGGACACAAAATATTAAATAATTTAAACGTAGCTTTTACTCTTTTTCGGATAGTCGTTTATTAATTTAAACGTAGCTTGCAAAGACTCGGGTGAGTCTTACAGCCCCACTTTTACTGTTTTTCTACTATGGGGTGAGATACAATGCTTAACTGCTTTTACATGAACACAAGTTATGATTTACTTACTTTTTATATGGGCTTGCATGAGTTACTTACTAATCCACTGAAGTCCCTCCATCATGGTTTCGTTAGTTATGGACTTAAGCGCGAATATTAGTTAATGGATCCATTAGGGACTGACTCTCCCCGCCTGGGGTAGTAGCGCTACCACGAACCGTTTTGTATAAACGCTCACTAACGCTCTTGCCACAGAAATGGCAGATTTCCCTATGGCATCACCTACCGACATTGAGAACGAAACTCAAGCTCTACCCACTGCCGTGGAGAGCCCACTTGAGGAAGATCCTACCTCACACTCTGTGACACCTACCAAATTAGGACTAGTGATTAGTGCCTAATCATCCATTAATACATGTAATTAGTTCTTTGATTAGGCTAATTTATGTATCCTTCAATATATATTGTTGAATATATATACATATACGCGATTTGGTTAAATCGTGCACGTTTACATCGAATAGATTTGATACGCTTTTACGGACGTTGGTGGACACAAAATATTAAATAATAAGAAATTATTATTTAAATTCATAAACTCACAAATATTATGTTAATGATATTTAACAAATCTGTTGATACATGTTTATGTGTCTGTCAGTTGGTCTATTGAGTTGTAAGTGTCGTTAGTTAGTTTTATTAGAAACGTCATTTTCTGTATTTGCGACACTTAAGTTTAGCATTAGGCGACACTTGCCTTAGTGACGCATAGCGACACTTAGGTAAGTGACGCATGAGGGCGGCGACATGCGACACTTCCCAAGTGACGCATGTCTGCCGAATGAGTTTTAGTATAAATTGAAACCTACGGGTTTTCGGCTAGGGTTGACGAAACCCTAGCACCATTTGTCGACTAAGCACTTCTGTAAACAGTTCCAATACGATTTACAAGCTAATATACTCGTTTACTTTGATTAATCATTGTTTTCGGTTTGAGTTTATTACTTGTTTGTGTAATTGATTGATTCCGCCAATCTATTACTATCGATCAACACTTAGATCCACATCCAGGGGGCACTCTCAACTGGTATCAGAGCCTCGGAGTTGATTTGATCAACGTGTGTACGTGTATTGAAGTGTTTTCGGTTCGATTTTGTGAAGATCAAAGACATTCTAGCAAGATTAGGATCGATTTGGTGCTATTACTGTGTTTTGAGTAAAGATTTACAGGTTTCGTACGATTGGGACTCAAGAATTTTCGTTAGGTTTACGAAAATTCGATTTTTAGGGTTTTTGGGTGTTCACAGCCGTTTCTGCGTCACTCAGAGCGTCACTTCGACACTTTGTGCGGCACTTCGAGCGACACTCCTGTAAGGAACAATTAGGGTTTTTACGACACTCAAGTGCGTCACTTAGTAACGTCACTTGAGTATTATACGTCACTTACATTAGTGACACCTACTGTTCAATCCGACATTCTACTGCGTCATTTGATACGACACTTGTGTATCATCCGTCACTTACTACGAGTGACGCGTTACTTCTGTCAGTCACTTAAAGCGTCACTTACCTTAGTGACGCCTGCTATTGCTAAGCGACACTCAAGTCCGTCACTTGAGTACGTCACTTACGTGTTTATAAGACACTCATCTCTAGTGTCGTTCTGTTTGTTTATCCGTCACTCGATAGCGTCACTTATCAAGTGCCGCTACTCTCTGCGACACTAAGGTGCGTCACTTACCAAGTGACGCCTTTGTTACTAATCAGCTTCCAAGTTTTTTTTTTAAGTTGATTTTACAGGTACGCTTCAATGTCTGATAAGGAAGATATTAGAGGAATCAGAGAGATGCTCAGACAGAGCAATGATATTGGCTCCAGTAATAAACCTCCGTTCTTTGGACCAGATTTAGATTATGTGTATTGGAGAGATAGATATGAACAGTATATAGATTTCCACTGTCCTGAACTGTGGGGACCTTTAAAAGAACGATATGTTGCTCCAGTGGCTGAAGGAAATTATCGTGGTGTTCCTCCAGCTAAAACATATAATGCTATGTCACCTCAAGAGAAAAAGGAGTATGAAACAGAAAGAAAGGCTCATTCTTCTATCTGTATGTGTTTGCCAAAGGATGTTATGAGACTCTTTAAATCTCATGACACAACTTATGATCTGTGGAAGGCAATTGAGACAAGATGCGGAGGAAATGAAAAGTACAAGGAGGCTAAGCTAGAATTAATCAAAAAGCAGTATGATCTATTTGACATGATTCCTAATGAGCTGACTTCCAGTTTATTCACTCGATACTCACATCTGGTTAGTGAGTTAAATGAAGGAGGATACAATCTTCCTGCACTTGAGGTAAACAAGAAGTTGCTAGACGTGTTGCCAAGTGCTTGGGATGTGAAAGTCCAATTTTTAAAAGAAAATCCAGAATTACAGAGGATGACTTTGGATCAATTGATAGGTATTCTACAAGCTCATGCGATGGAATTGAAGAAGAAAGAATGTAAGTCAGGTGGATCTGTACAGAATGCCACAACTGGTGGAGTTGGACTAGTCAATTCTGGCAAGAGTTACGGTGGAGTAGCATTTATAACGGATACCAATTCATCTTCTGCTTCTTCTGGAGGTCATCATACAGCTTATCTTTCTGGTACATCTCAAGGAAATCAACAACAGGCTCCAGTTTCACCAGCAATACAAGAGCAAGCTGCAATTTATACAGCTTTTCTGAGCTCTTACAAAGATTTGGTTACTCAACCAAATACAACTTTGGAACTGATCAAGGAGGATTACGGACAATTGGATGAAGATGATCTAGAACAGATGGACTTGAATTGGAACATTGCTATGATAACAAGAAGGGTTCAAAAATTCTTGCAACGAACTAGACGCAAGAGTTTAGAAGGCAATGGGAAGTCAGGATCTGGTTTTGATAAAAGCAAGGTCCGTTGTTATAACTGCCAGAATTTGGGTCATTTCGCTAGGGAATGCGAGAAACCCAAGATGCCACCGTCGGGCCTTACTAAACCTGATCCTCCAAAAACGAAAGAAGAGGGCAAGACGTTAGTTGTGGACAATGCTTTGGTGGTTTTTGAGCCAACTACTCATGACTGGAATGCGGAGGCTACAAAGTTTCAACAGTGTCTCATGGCTCATATTACACCTGAGGTACAAAATGAATCACCTGAACCTTTAAACTGTATCTCATGCATTAATCTAACTGAATCTCTAGAGGCTTTTCAAAAGGATAACCAAGAGTTGCGAGATAAAGTTGCAAAACTTAATGAGTCAAATAAGTTTTTGAAAGAAAATGAAAAACTCTATGAAAAACATATTGAAGCTCATAAGTTAGATACTCAAACTTATAAAGCTAAAGTTTTTAGTCAACAGGATGCAATTAAAAGTTATCTTACTGAAATTGAACTGTTAAACAAAGAGCTTTCAGACTTAAAAAGTGAGTATGGTAATTATCAAGATAAAGTCTTAGGGTCAACTTCTGCGACAATGATCTTTAATGAAATTATTAGCAATCATAAGCAGGATAGGAAAAGTAAGGGAGGAAAAGGAATAGGTTTTGTTGAAATAGCACCTCCTACTACTTATACTCCTTTACCTGTTAAGGAAGGCCTTGATGAAATTCCAGTTGATTATGCTAAGTTGTTGGGTATCAAGGGTAAAGTGGCTAAATCTAACAAACAGGAGAAGGAGAAAACCACGAGGCCAGAGTATCCCACTCCTAAGTTTGTTAAGCCACTGAATAAATCTCCTGTTAGTGCTGAGGAGATTGTTGAGCAAAAGGATGTATCTCCAGTTTGTTTTGAGGAGATCGTTGAGATTGAGGATATTACGGATCAGGAGTATCCTGAAGTTAAGAGAGTTGAAGTTAAACCTGAAAAGGTGGTTTCAAAAGTTGAACCTGAAATTAAGGTTCAAACAAATAAGGGTAAAGCCAAGGTTTTAAACTCAAAACAACAAACTTTACAGTCACCTGTAAAGATTTTGCAACGAAAATTAGTAAATGAAAAAGTTTTGTCTGATAAACCTTCAACTTCGACCTCTCAACCAAAGCAAACATTTTCTAAGACATGTACTCAATGTTCATGTTCTAGAAATGTTTCTCCACCTCCTGTGGTAATGCCTCAGCCTCAACCGTTAGTTGAGACTCGTTCTTGTTTCTACTGCAAGAGACAAGGACATTTGATCCGTGACTGTCCCAAGCTGTCAAATCAGCGCTATGGGAGAGAGATGCCTAGGACATCAGTTTATAGAAATTCTTTTTCAAAATCTCCACCTAGGCGTTACTCAAAGTCTCCCAAGCCTGTTCTGAAGCTAAGTAATGTTGAGCAAAAACCTTTGCCAATTCAAAAGCCCAACATTATTTCTGATATCAATTCCGAACCTTCAAAAGTTTGGAAACGAAAAGAGTCTGATGCTGACTCTTCAGTCGTCAACAATAACACATCAGATAAAAATTCTAATTTGTTTAAAGATAAAGTCCTATCTGACGTGCTTATTGTTGATGACCATGGAAGACCTAAGTCTGTAAAGGCTTGGGTCTCCGTTTCTCACTAATCTCTTTCTTTGATGTGTTGCAGCAGTCGGAACGTGTGAAGGATAGTTTATGGTATATGGATAGTGGCTGCTCGCGACACATGACTGGCGATGTGTCTCTTCTGACGGATATTAAACCATACTCGGGAGGATACGTTGCTTTCGCGGGAGATTCAGGAGGAATGATTTCGGGAAAGGGAACGCTAACAAATGGAAAAGTTAGCTTTGAAAATGTGAATTATGTGGCTGAGCTGACTCACAACTTGCTGAGCGTTTCACAAGTTTGTGACAAGGACTACACCACGTTATTCACAAAGACGGAATGTGTAATATTGAAGCCGGGGTATGTCATTCCTGAGGATTGGGTATTGATGCGGGCACCTAGAAAGAATGACACCTATGTGATGAATATGCGAACTGTGGAGACTACAAGTGACTATACTTGTCTTCTTTCAAAGGCTTCAGAAAAGGAATCACTCCTTTGGCACAGACGGATGGGACATATTCATTTCCGTAAAATGAATTTTCTGATTAATAATGATTTAGTGAGGGGAGTTCCAAAACAGTCATTTGCTCTACAAGATGACTGCGTTTCTTGTCACAAAGGAAAACTCCACAAGAAGTCCCACAACTCTAAGGTAGTGAATTCTATTGCAGCTCCGTTGGAACTACTGCATATGGATCTGTTCGGTCCAGTTTCAACAAAGAGCATTGGTGGTCGGTCTTACTGCTTGGTAGTTACTGATGACTACTCAAGGTTTTCGTGGGTATATTTCTTGACTACAAAGGGGGAGACTCCTGATATTCTGGTGTATTTGTTGGATAAGTTGGCAAATCTATGCAACTTAAAGGTGAAAAGGATTCGAAGCGACAATGGAACTGAATTCAAGAACTCAACTCTCGAATTGTTTTGTGCTACAAGAGGAATTGAGCATCAATTCAGTGCTCCAAGGACTCCACAACAGAATGGAGTTGCAGAAAGAAAGAACAGGACAATTATAGAGACAGCTCGGACTATGTTAGCTGACTCCAAATTACCAATCATTTTCTGGGCTGAGGCAGTTAATACTGCCTGTTATGTTCTCAACAGAGTGCTCACGGTTAAGAAAAAGAACAAGACGTGCTATGAACTCTTCAATAACCGTAAGCCAAACCTTCAGTTCTTAGAACCATTTGGGTGTCCATGCATGATCATGATTACAAAAGATAAGGTCTCTAAGTTTGGTGACAAAGCTGTTGAAGGGATTTTTCTTGGATATTCAGTCAATTCTCCGAACAAAAGAGTCTTTAATAAATCAACGAATCAGATTGAGGAACAGTTTGAAGTAAAATGTTTAAGGTATACAGAACCTCCTCAAGGAACAGGTCCGGATTGGTTCTTCAACTATGGAAATCTCTTTAACTCTTTCAAAATTCCTGAAGATGATGAAACGGAAGAGTTAGTTTCCATGCTACATGGACTTGATTTTTCTCAATATACACCAGTTAGTAAACCATCCGACCCATCACCTAATGCAACACCCGAACCACCATCAACTGATACTACACCAATTGATACTACACCCACACCACCATTAACAACACCTATTCCAACATCTACTTCTCGAGTTACACCTTCAAAAGATGCTCCTTCTACCTCTAAAACAGTGTATAACTACACCAAGGAGCTTCCTTATGATCCAAACATGCCGTCATTAGAGGAAGGAGGGGAGGATGAGGTAAGTGATGAGGGAGAGGAAGCAGAAAATATGAATTATTCTCATTTATTTTCTCAAAGAGATGAAGATGATGATGCTTCTCCGTATATTTCTGCAAATGAGGGAGATCTGAGTAATCTGGAACAGAATCTTGTGCCAGATCAAATTCCAGTGACTCGGATACATAAGGATCACCCCATTGATAATATCATTGGTGATCCTCATGCAAAGGTTCAAACAAGACATCAAGCGAAACAGACTGATACTGAACAACTTTCGGGTCTGGTGGCTAATGTTAATTCATGTTATCTTTCGCAGAATGAACCTAAGAAAGTTGAAGAGGCCTTAAAAGATCCATCCTGGATCGAGGCCATGCAAGAAGAACTACAACAATTTGAAAAGTTGCAAGTCTGGGAAGTAGTTCCATTACCCAAGGGTGCCCACTTGACTGTCACTCGTTGGGTTTTTCGTAATAAGATGGATGATAGGGGCGTTGTAATTCGTAATAAAGCACGTCTAGTAGTTCAAGGCTTCAGCCAAATTGAGGGGTTGGACTATGATGATGTATTTGCCCCTGTTGCTCGATTGGAATCCATACGCATTTTTCTGGCATACGCGTCCTTCAAGGGATTTCGCGCCAATCAACTTGATGTGAAAAGTGCGTTTCTGTATGGAAAGGTTGACAACGATGTGTACGTTAAGCAGCCTCCTAGTTTTGAAGACCCTGCGCATCCTGAATACGTCTGTAAATTGAACAAGGCGTTGTATGGTCTTCACCAAGCACCAAGACTTTGGTACGAGAGGCTAACTACCCATCTGATTAAGCATGGTTTTGTGAGAGGGAACATCGATAGCACGCTATTTATTCTTCGTGAACAGTCAGAGGATAGGGAAGATTTGCTACTTGTGCAGGTTTACGTGGACGATATTATCTTCGGGTCTACCAATGAGGCAATGTGTAAGAACTTTGAGAAAATCATGAAGTCTGAGTTTGAGATGAGCGCAATGGGGGAGCTCACTTTCTTTTTAGGTGTACAAGTTGAGCAGCTTGCAAAAGGTATTTATATACATCAGTCAAAATATGTCAATGACATGTTGACTAGGTATGACCTGCTCACTTGTAAAACCTATGGGACTCCCATCGAGCTTAATCACAATCTCAAACTTGCTGAGGAAGATGAAGATTGCAAGGAGAGGGACTATCGTTCAATGATAGGTTCTCTTATGTATTTGACTGCCTCAAGACCGGATATTGTATTTGCCGTGTCGATTTGCTCACGTTATCAGGCTAAACCAAAGGTGTCACATATGAAGGCAGTAAAGCGAATTTTTGGTTATCTCAGAGCTAGACCTACCCTTGGTCTTTGGTATTCAAATGAGAAGACTTTCGCTCTCACAGCCTATTCAGATTCGGATCATGGAGGTTGCAGTATCGATAAGAAGTCTACAACGGGTGGATGTCAATTTCTGGGATCGCGTTTGGTCTCGTGGCAGTGCAAGAAGCAAACTACAGTTTCTCTTTCTACAGCAGAGGCTGAGTATGTTGCTGCCGCTAGTTGCTGTGCCCAAGTTCTCTGGATTCAGTACCAATTACGCGATTACGGGTTACTTCTTACTATGACTCCCATTCACATAGATAACACTGCTGCTATTTCTATCACACGCAATCCCGTACAGCACTCTAAGACAAAACATATTGAACTTAGGTTCCACTTCATACGGGATTGCTATGAAAAACACTTGATAGACCTGGTCCACATAGACACCCTTAAACAAAATGCCGATCTATTCACAAAAGCCTTTTCACGTGCTCGATTTGATGAACTGGTCAACATGATCGGTTTAAGATTCTTTGGGTCTAAAAAGTAATCTGTGACTTGGATAGTTAACGTTATTTGCTTTTATGTGTGTTAAAAAAAAAAAAAAAAAAAAAAAAAATCGCAACAGCCACTCTTTGTACTCTTTAGTATTAAAGAAAACGCAAGGTTGCTACATTTTTAAAATAGACGTTGAAGTTGTGTCTGTAAACAACTTGGGATATGATAGTACATCGGGTGACATGCACAAAATGGAATTTTAAGGTTTATCTTGGATGTGTCAGTAGGTTTATCTGACACACTTAAAACAGTTTTTATCTAAATTATCTTCATCATACGATGTATTGGTAGGCATGGTACACACCGGTCTCTGAGGTATTAAGAAGTAATTTACATACATGTCTATGATCATGTGGTAAACACCTTGTGATGTACGACTCTACGTCTTAATTCCTTAGCATAGCTTGACATACTTCTATTTTTGGATCGTATATCTGAGATCTTATGGGGGAGTATGCTGATTGTTTCCTCTGTTGTACGTAAGTGCAGACCTGGTCTCAATTCAGCTTACTCTCAAACTAAGCAAACGTGAGTCAATGCACTTGCAAAGTCTTAAATTTAAGATACTACACAAGGTCGCCACAAATTTGGTTTGACTGCGTTTAGTTTTGCTTATACCTGAATCAAGTTATGTTGCTCTGTTGTACGCAAGTACAGACCTGTCACCGCTGGCTTGATTCTTAAAATTGATTCTCTTATATTCTTTCTAAATTTGGAAACTATGTTAATGTCCAAGTTATAGGGGTATATCTATGGTGGGAACCATTGTGAAATATTCATTTTAACAATAAAAGGTTAACTCACAAACACGGATGTAACATGTTTAGGTGGACAAACAATACCGATAATTGTCTTGAAATAATTTTTATAAAAGGTGTTTTAAATGTGCCAAGTAAATTTAAGGTGGACGAATATACTGATGATCGAAATAACACTTACTATTCCTAATAATTGCATGCTATTCCGATATGATCCCTAACCAGACTTAATCAACTCCGTCACCAAAAAGAATGTATTTAGTTTGGTTTTTATTGTTGTAATTTTGTTAAAATTATATTTTATTCTTACTTTTAATTTTAATTTTAATTTTATTTTTTTACCAAGTCACATTTACTGTCAAATTGAGTACTACGCAAAAGATCGATAAAATTTTAAATTTTTTTCAAAAACTGTCGATATGCGTCACTTTATAAGTGACGCTCATAGTGACGCATAAAAGTGACGCTTTAAGAATCGTTCTAAGTGACGCTGATTAGGGTTTTGGTATAAATAGTCCGTATCCGGCACTTATTTCTACCACCAACACTATTCACTACGCGTCACTTCCACTACCCTTGCGTCACTTCTCTCGTCGCTGCGTCACTTCGACTGTTCGTGCTTTCCGATCGATCTACGGCTTTTTGTGTATTTTGCGTGCAATCGGCCTCCGTTACCTTGTTCATCTCACTTATACGCATCATTAGGTACCATTCTTATCTATTATAATTGCGTATTCATGATTTAATCGTCGATTGAAGTTTCGGGTTTTTAGGGTTTATGAAATCATGATTATTGGGGATCGTTTTGTTATTGTTTTGTGTTAATAAATGGTGTGTTTTACTCGTCTTCACTTGCCGCACTGTTTGGTTAACTCGTTTTCAAAAAACCCCAAATTTGGTTCGTCGTGATTTCTGGGCTTGAACAGTGACACGATGATCTTCATCGTTGCGTCACTTCAAGCGTCACTTCCTTAAGTGACGCTTAATGGTAATTTCACAGGTTAAGTGTCACTTCCACAAGTGACGCCTTTAAACGTCACTTTGCTGAGTGACGCCGTTATGCGTCACTCCCACATCATACTTACCGAGTGACGCTTTGATCCGTCACTTCCTTAACTGACGCTGTCAGTGCCGCTATTACTAACCGTCATTTTATAAATAACGCATACCCGTCACTTGTTAAGTGCCGCTTGAATGATACATGTTGCGGCAACGTCACCTACACCAGTGACGCTTTCAATGCGTCACTTACCTTAAGTGACGCATCCTTCTGATTTCTTATTTTCATACGGCACTCCTTAAGTGTCGGATATGTTACGTGCGTCACTTCTTCAGTGACGCTATAATATCAGATTTTTCGATTATGATTTTGAGCTTATTCTGTAACGATTTTTCGTGTTCTTGTCTGGTTTATAGTTACAGATGGAGAATCTTCAGGATTATTATCGTCGCACAAACACCAGGCACAACATTGTTGCATTTTTGGAATCTACGCATAAGAACTCGTTGCCTTTTCGGCCGATGATCGAGTTTCTTAGACGTTCGAGGATTCATTACGCTATTACAGCTTCAGTACCAGTGTATATGAATCAAATCGAGGAGTTTTATGACCACGCATTTATCAGAACAGAGAACGACACTCCGAGGATTGTGTCCACTATGTTTGGTCGTGAGATTCAGATTACACAGGATTCAGTTCGCCGTGTTTTGCAGTTTGATGATGCAAACAATATGCCGACCGTTTTTTAGACCACTTTTATCTACGGGGGTCTTCAGAGATTGGGTTATCCGGCTGATCAGCTTACTGATTTTCGTAAACAGTATCTCTGTAGAGTTTGGAGATACTTAGCTCACATCGTAATTGTGTGTTTATCTCCGCAAAAAGGAGGATACGATGCTGCTAGTCACATGACTTTATCTCTAATGCTGGCATTAGTTTATAACAAGCCGTATAACTTCAGCGGTTATATTTTCGGGAATATGGTTGATAATGTTCGAGCTGGAAAAGAAAAATGGCTGTTATATCCTCGTTTTGTTCAGCTGTTGTTAAATGATTTGAATTTGGGAATAGCTCCGGATCTAAGATCGTTACTATTTCCAACGCCCATGATGTTACGTGTTTTCAATGACTGTAAGCTGCCACCAAAAGATTCTCAGATCTTACCTGATCGTGAGTTATTTGGGCACATAGTAAACGAAAACTATGTTGCGCCGCCCGGGGATGGTTATGAGGATGTTGTTGCTCCTCCGATCAATGATGCAGATTTAGTTGATGCTGCTGTAGCTCAAGATTTGGAGGATATTGAGCAAGTTGAAGAGGTTCCAGCTGAGGAATCTGATGGTGGTCTTACACCACCTGATTCTCCAGGTGATGTACCACCTCAGGATGCATTGGATGGAATACAGTTGGCTGATCCTCGACGCTTTAAGCGTATTTTGAGAAGGATTTCTGCGGGGCGTGTTCATGTACCGCCTAATCTTGGAAAGCGACCAGCTGGGTCTTCTCCGTCTTATGCTAATTTACCATTGAGAAGACGCCAGCGAACAGGAATTACTATTCAGGAACCTGGTCACCAAGATCAACAACAACAACAACAACCGCCGACTGCGATGCTTCAGCAGTTACTTGATCAGATAACTCAGATGAACAAGCGTTTTGATGATCAGGCTGCCGTGATTGAAGCTCAAGCTGCTCAAATAAAAGATTTGGAGATAAAAGCAGCTCATGTGCAGGAGTTGCAGCTAGAATTGAAAGATGTGCAGTCTAGGTTGTTAGAATTGGAAGCGGTTACTGTTGTTTCGGGGGAGGAAGGTCAGAGAACCTTAGAAACAAATGTAACCCCTCCCCCAGAATCCGAAAATGTAAATCCAGATTCTATTAATGAAAACATTGCTTTGGATTATTTCGTTGATGTTCCAGGACAACCGAGACCCATTTCGGTTGATTATTCGAATGTTAATCTCACATACATTCAGAGTTTGATAAATCCGGATGATGAAGAAGATAGATCAGTCGATCCGGATGATATAGAGATGGATGCTGAGGTTCCAGGGTCAGACGAAGAATATTTGGTTAATCCTCATCAGGAACCAGCACCTGAGCGAGAATCGGAACCAGTTCAGAAACAACCAGCTCAACCGTATGATTTTGATGCACCGATCATTGAGTCCGATGATTCTGATGATGACCAAGAGCCTCAAACAGATACTACTCAGGAACAACCAACTGCTGAATCCATTCCTGAACAAGCGCAACCGTCTACATCTTTAGAGCGCCCAATGTTTCGAAAGCTCAAGCCTGAATTGAAGATTTGCAAAACATATCAGGTTCGAGGTGATTTGACTGGATTAATCAGAAGTTGGAAGTTTGATGAAGTCAACTTTCTGATTCTTATTAAGCGAAGAGATGGAGTACAGTATTTTCGGCCAAGATTTAACTGTATCAGCACATTGCCGAAGGAGGAATTAAATCGTCTTGCTCAGCTGAATATCGTTAACCACACTGATGATTTTCGTGGTAATATGTTTCAGAAGATTCTCAGAAGAGATATTAACAGCAAGAAGTATTTGTGGGTTAGACCAGAGTTGGGAGTTCGTTATTCATACAAGAAAAAGTTGGATTCAAGAACTCAGCAACCGATTGTGAAGTATCATTATCCTCCAGCTGCTAGTCAGAAAACTGTGCCTTTGCAGTCATTACCACTTGATTTTCTGAAAAGATTACGATATTGGTGGTTTGATTCTGTTACTCAAGAAGCAGTCATTGAATATCTTTCGGTTGAAGATCCAGTGATTGAGAAGGGTAATTGGAGTTTATCTGCAAAGTATGGAAGAACTCTTCGTGTTTTTGATCCGATCAGCCTTATCAATTTGACGAAGAAAGATTTGAAAGCTCTTCACAAAAGTAAGATGGAGTATCATCGTTATGATCAAGAAGAAGCTTCAAAGTTCGAGAAGGTGGTCGAGATTTGTGTTCGAGTGGGTATTCATGCTGGTGGAGTATTTCCACCAGGTTGGATTTAAACTGAAGATGTTTTTGAAGACCAAGCTGAAGACACGGGGGAGTTTGTTGATACATGTTTATGTGTCTGTCAGTTGGTCTATTGAGTTGTAAGTGTCGTTAGTTAGTTTTATTAGAAACGTCATTTTCTGTATTTGCGACATTTAAGTTTAGCATTAGGCGACACTTGCCTTAGTGACGCATAGCGACACTTAGGTAAGTGACGCATGAGGGCGGCGACATGCGACACTTCCCAAGTGACGCATGTCTGCCGAATGAGTTTTAGTATAAATTGAAACCTACGGGTTTTCGGCTAGGGTTGACGAAACCCTAGCACCATTTGTCGACTAAGCACTTCTGTAAACAGTTCCAATACGATTTACAAGCTAATATACTCGTTTACTTTGATTAATCATTGTTTTCGGTTTGAGTTTATTACTTGTTTGTGTAATTGATTGATTCCGCCAATCTATTACTATCGATCAACACTTAGATCCACATCCAGGGGGCACTCTCAAAATCATTTATATCGTATAAAGTAACATAAACGCGACGAAAACGCGCGGAATGCGCCCGACAATCGAATGAGAACCAAAATATATTTTATAAAGTTAAAATATATTATTTCGAGTAAAACTTTCATTTAAAATATCGTACATTGAATCGATAACAAAAACGTTTAATTAAAACGTTACGCGATTGAGCATCCGTGCAACAAACGCGCAAATCGAGACAGACAAATTAACGAAACATTTTTATAAATGTTTTCAAGTATCTAGACTAAATATTTCAAGAGAAATATCGGAATTTATTCGTCATTTAAAACGCGTGTATAAGATGTTAGACGTCTAGATAAACGTCAAAACGAACAGGTAAACGAGTACTGCGTGTAACGTAACTTTGGGGAAATGATATAAACAACTACTAGGGGAGCCCACAAAAATTTGCAGATTTCCTAACCCCTAAGCCCACCCCATGCCCTCACCTCTTTCCCTCTTCTCCTCTTACACACTCAACACCACTACTTCCTCATTCTCCCATCTATACTCAACCTCATTTTCTCCACCCTCTCTCTAGATCTCTCTCTCTCTCTAAAAACACAGTCACCATCACCCTAAAGATCATCATTTAATCATCACCAAACATCTTGGATCACAAAGCTTGTTTAGAAGAAAACGATCACCACATCTCGAGCTACACTTTCATCTTCTCGGTTTTTAAAACCGACCCTCGTAAGAACTTAACACTTTAAAACTACTTATATTTTGTTTATTTACATGTCTAGTTGATTATCTTGCTAGATTGTGTCCAAATTATAATTCCAAAATCGTTTTTGATACACATATATAAACATGCATAATCTGCCCAGAAAATCAGTCCTACGAAAAAATTAATATAAAATTGTGTGTTTCGAATTAGACCATGAAACATATGCCAAAATTTTCGTATAAAAGAGAACTACAACTTTCGTGTTTTACACGTTTTCCAGAACTGTACGGATTTTTAGTGATAAACGAATCTTTGGACTGTTGTCAGAATTTGTCGAAGACAGAGCTCGGTTCCTTCGCGAATTTATTTACCCATCTAAATGAACTCTATAATTGCCTGAAAAATTACGCAATAGACTAGACACATAGTTGATCAACTGAGATTTTTTGTGAGAATTGATGTGGACTAGAAATGGTAGAAAATAAATGGCGAAACAAACCGACAAAACCGAAAACATAGGATAGGGGCTGTTTTGGGAAAGGTTTTAAAACCGACACTTCGGGTTAACCCCGACACGAACCGACAATTTTTATGAACTCTATAAACTAATCTAAGACTTGTGTAAAAGTCTCGGGTCAAACTGAGGTCGTTGGACCACGAACCCGAACCCTTGAACCAACTCAGGCTTTTGTGTCGCATTTGGCCCAAAGCCATTACGACACAAGCCTCTATGTCGCACTTATATATCTATCAGTGAGAACCTGCAACACAAGCCCTTATGTCGCACACTAATATTGGGACACAAACCATCAGTGACCCTGAACAATCAGCGACCCCGAACCTACGACACAAGCTACTATGTCGCATTAAATTGCAAACGTCGCACATAGCGACACAAGCCCTTTACGTCGCCAAATTTATCATTGTCGCATACTGCGACACAACACCTTATGTCACATTAAATTGCGAATGTCGCATGGTGCGACACAAACCCTTGCGTCGCACATCACAGAATCATGGAAACTCAAATTTCACTAAGTGTTGAATAATTACAACAACTAAACATTTATACTTATACGATACAACTTATACACAAGACATATATGTACTTTTATAAGTATACAACTATTCAGGTATAATAATAATAGTTTGAGATTATTATTACCATACGTCACCAACGGGCCGTACATGTTTTCAAAACGCAAACAAACAAACCAAATGTATTTGGACATTACTAGTTGTGTGATCAACTAGCATAGGTGATCTTTTGAGATACCTACTCATATTAACCAACGCGCGTCTTGGACGCCCTCAGGTTACAGTCTTCGGACATCATTGCTTGGCTAAGCAACGCACGTTTATTGGGATAAACGCATCAGACTCAGGTGAGTCTCATAGCCCCTATTTTACTGTTTTTCACTCAGGGGTGTGATTCATTGCTCATTTACATGTGAACGCAAGTACAAAACAACGCTTTATACTACATGAGTTTCTTACGACTAATCATTTTAAAGTCCTCCACAACATAGTTTGGTAATACTTCAGTAGCGTGAATGTTAGTGTATGGTACCATATAGGATTGACAATCCTCGTCCGGGTTAGCAAGCACTAACTGGTCAAACGGACGCATTAGCATTTGTTCAGGCGAGTGTAAATCAGGCACCCTCGATCAGGTCCTTGAATGTGGATCCTGACACCTCAGTTAAGCTCAGACTATGTGCTCATGGCTGTATATACATCATTTATTTGCTTGGTTGCAAATCATTACATTAAATCTTGCGGTTCATACGATATGTTTTGACATACAAACCTGTGAGCTCACCAACTTTTAGCTGACCATTTTTAGCATGAATCACAGGTACTCAGAAGTAGGTTGGAACTACCCATAAGGATACTTTTAGCTCGAGTCATCATGCAAACATCAGAGATTTTCTTGCATTATTATATTTTGTAAAAGTAATTATGTATTGAAATCTCTCATATTCGGAACACGGGCTACTGTAATAGCTTCAGTTGATGTAAACATTTAACGTATCAATGTATTTTGTTAAACGACGCATATAGAGTCGTTCATTATATATCTTATGTGCTGTGATTACTGTAATAGTCGCGCCCCGACCCGAATCGCTTCCGCATCAGAAATTGAGGGTGCGACACACTCTTCCTCCCACTCTCATCAGAATCCTTCGGTATCACGCGTGACCAGGAGAACTACTAGGTCACCACGAGCAAACCCTTACCCCACTCCTATCACTATTGGTAGCACCACTCGTCATCTGGCTGACGCCCATCGATGGGGTTGGTTATCTGCTACCTTGAATACTTGGAGAAACGTAGAAGGCATACGTACTACTGCTGAACCTATGGACATCTCTCCATACACTCAGGAACCTATGCACCACACTGTACCGGTGCTAGCAGCTAGGCTACACCTCCATGAGGAAAGACTTGATGATATCCAAATGGAACATCATCGCTATGAGGATAGACTTGATGCGGTGCAAACGGAACAACATTGTCGTGCCTCTATCGGTCGGACGGATTTGATTCCGGTCGTTGATCCAACAGCAATAGAAGCGGCGAACAGTGAGTTTTAAATTTGTAGAGCAGGGGAATCCTAAGCTGTATACTACTGACAGACCTAAAAGGGCAGCAACTGGTATGTATGACTCAGGTGTCGTTCTTCAAACTACAACGGGCATGGGAGTCTAGGAAGTTTTATTATCTTTGGAGATTCAGCTAGGGTTTTTAAAAGCTTTTGGATGGGTTTGGTTTTTTTTTTAACTAAATACTAATTAAATAAAGAAGACAGAACTAAAGAGGTTTGTACGGAGACTCGGTCAACAGAGGATAAGCGAGTGTTTACTATGATTTCGTTAAATGTTATTTGATGAATAGTCAAGGGTAAGGCTACTAGATGTGATGACTAATCCGGAGAGGATATAAACATAATTAATACAAAGTATTGTACCTACGACCGTTCCGCGGCTTCCATACGTTTGTACTCCACCAATGGGTGTTTTCAGCACTATACCGAGTAATAGGGCGTTTTACGGTTTTTCCGTTACATTAATTAGGGTTCCACATTACTCCCGCAGATTTCCTATATCCTAATGAGCTACAACTACGATCCTATTAAATATCTAACGTAGAGTTGTCCGCAATCAGATAAATAACATGTCACGTGGATAGCAGTTATAGAAGTCAAATACACCGGAAGTTCTCCCAAGTGTACAGACCAATTTAACCGACGACTATCCTCGAATCCTGGTCCCCAGTCACAGTCATCAGAGACGTCTGTATCGTAGCGTGAATTGTTGATTGAACAAGAACACGAACGGGGGTAATCCCGCGGACCAAGTTGAGATAATCGGGCTAACGGTCAGTTAAATTGTTTAGCATTACAGATATAAATCATCACAACTATTCCATGCATGTTAATCTACTGTGTAAACCAATATTCTGTGTTTGAAAACCTAATTATACAGTTACTGATATGAATCAAGCGGATAACTCTAGCATGCATCATTCCTAAGGCAACAATCAAACAAGAACATGCCATAGGGTAACACATAACAGAACACCGTAATCCTAGCATAGCAGATAACCAATAATTAGATCATAGATATCCCGAAAGTTCTCTCAAAGATATATAACAGATAAACATGAATCTAACCTATCTCTAATCCTACGCTCCGTGTCTCTTATGATTTGTTTCAACCTAGAGAACACAGCCATACCAAGTTCATTGATCATCAAGTATAGAATAGGTAGAGAACGTACCACTAGTAATTGGCCAAGTTCTAGCAGGAAGCTTCTAACCACAACATAGGTTGGATAGATAAACATTTGAGATTCAGTTTACGAGTTCATACACAGTTTAAAGTAACACGGGCAGAGTAACAGCATGGCATAAACATTTTGACTATTCTAACATAACTACATCATAGTAAACACAAAGAAATGTCTAGCCTAACATTATATATCTAGCATACAATCCTAAACAAGCATAAACAAAGCAACACATGTTTAAAACTGGAAAGTAAGAGATATATAAATAGAACCTGATACGAATTTATTACAGACAGATCTTCGCAAATACAATGTCTTGGAGTGCCTCCGTACAAAATCTAAAAGCTACCTCTACCTAACTATCTCTCTAACTAGCTCAATTCTAGAGAGAGAAAATCCTCTAGAGAGAGAAACTATAGAGAGAGTGATGTGTGTGAGAGAGAAAGTGTAAGGAAGAAATGAAATGAGAAAAGTGGTATGAATGAGGTGTTGGGGATGTCCACTATTTATAGGCAAACCACCAAATCGCACGTACAACTCACGAAGCAGCACGTACAAGCAAACGGAGCACGATATGGGGTAGGGGGGCCGTATACGGCCTTGTAGGGGCCGTATACGGTGTAGTATAGGCCGTATACGGTCTTATATGGGCCGTATACGGTGCCTGAGGCCGTATACGGTCTACGTCTGATTTCGTTCGTTGCTTAAAACGTCCGTATCTCCTTCGTTATGCGTCCGTTTGACTTGATTCTTTCGCCTGTGGTTTCGTAATTCCGTTACGCTTCTAATGATGCCAATCTCACAGAAATTTGATGTGTAGAGCTTAGGCGTAGCAGAAATGACTTTTAATTGCTCTGAAAGCGTAGTGGTTTCTCCGTCCTTTGGCCGTTTCACTTGATTCCAGATTTTTTCGTCTCGATTTTACCTGTACAACAGATTGTAGAAGTGAGGAGGTGTGCCTTGACAGGAAAATGAGGTCGGAGGAATCGGCCTGTATTAAAATGCTGTGTTTTGTGCATTTTTAGAGTGTTTTCAGTGATTTTTATCACAACGTCTACTTTTGAACCACTTTAGTGTATTTTAGTAAATAATCAATGTTTTGGAATGTTTTCACTAAAGAAAGGTTCGAAATGTGAGGAATAAAGCTTCTAAAAACATGACTTTTTACGTCACATCAAGTTATCCCACACTTAGACGTTGCTTGTCCTCAAGCAACAACTCTCTGAAAAATATTTTTAGGTCATGTTTTTAGGGGCGAGTCAGAGAATATGTTCCGAGATTAGCATTTCCTCATATAAGTCAGTTACTTCTTAAAGTGTGGAGGAGGATAAGATGATCCTTCCATAAACAAGAAGAGATTCTCTTAGGCGTACATCCAAATCTCATGATCTTGGAGTACACACGACTAGGCGATCTCACTATAGGCGGTCACTCAATTCACTCAAAGTGTATCGGGTTTCCTATCAATCTAGCTCAAACGAAATCGCTCAAAGTAGCAGTCATGCTGCACTCATCGTCATAGGCTTGATCGAGAATCGGATCTCCACCACTTAGGTGAGGACGGTGCTAATTATCTCAAGACATTCAGAGGGTTGTAATGTTTGGTGAGGGTGAAGGGTATGGATAGTGGTTTGTGAGGGTGTTTAGCTTATCCTAAAATCACTGAGATTATGAACAACTTTATTTAGAACGGAGGGGAGCGGAGAGTTGGTAGCTGTTTCAGCTTTTGCCGGATTTTTCATGAAGAGCTATGCTTTGAAACTTTCAGCTTTATTTGCGGAGCTATTTTCTTTTCTTTTCTTTTCTTTTTCTTCTTTTCTTTTTTCTTTTCTTTTCTTCAGAACTTCTTTTAGAGAATTTCCAAGGAATTTATATTTTGAATCCTTTAGAAATCTTTTTCTCTATCTTGATCATTTTGATTCTTTTCCAGGTGCTAATTTTTCCCGCACCATTGTCCTTCCAGTTCTCTTGTGTGCTAATTTTCCCGCACCATTTGTTGAGAAGCTTGATTTTGGAGAATGCGAATGAGTAGGATATTTGAAATAGATATTCTAAAAGGTTGTTCTTCATAACCTCAGAAATTCCAAGATAAGTTTGGAGGTAATTTTTGGGAAGTGGGTGAAAATTAGGGTTTTGAAGAAACGAAGGGTTTAGGCTCAACAGGGTATACTAGGCGGATCTTCGATACTAAAAATGAGCATCGGAAAGGGTTTTGGGCTTGAAAAGATATGTAAGAAATGGGTTAAGTCCTAAGGAATGTCAAGGTCATTTAATTGCACCTATACCGCGTACGGTACACACCAATATGGTCTCGAAGCGTATGTCAAGAGAAAGTTCTAATTCAGAGATACAGACATCGGCATACACACAAGAATTGAAAGTGAAGCATTAAAGATAAATGCTTTTGGGCTCAAGATACCTCACTGCAAAGGGTTGTATGTGTCTAGTCATGTTCCTTTAATTATTACTTCTTGTTTAATCAATTTCTACCTTATTTCCTTTAGGCTTTTAGAAATATCATACTTATATTTTGAAAATGGTTTTTCTCAGTAGTATTTGAGACTCAAAAACTGAGTTAGACTCATTAATTTTGAAAAAATTTGACCTTATTTTTGAAAATTTTTGAGAGAAAGATTACTATTGGACATAAAAATTACCTATTAAGGTATTCTATACCTACCATCCCACACTTGGAGGAACATTGTCCCTAATGTTCTCTTGAGTAGAGATTTTACTTAGTAAAATCCCACACTTAGAGTTTGAACATGTAAGTAGATGTTTCTCAAGTGTTTAATTTGGGCTGGAATCCCACACTTAGTGATAAGTTTAGGATGAGGTACAAAAATTAAATGTACTAACATAGGCATAATAAACATAATTGAAACGTGGAGAAAGGAACAGAGAGACTCCCCATTTGTGTTTACTGGAATAGACCAGGTTTGTGCAGGAGTGGTGCTAGTGAATTGCTGGATTTTAAGGACCAGTCTCGTTTAAGATCATCCATTCCACACAAAGCTGAATTCTGCAATAAACCACGACACACATATCACAGTATCTCATCTAGGTAGCAGGTCTAAAGCGTAAGTACAGAGTCATAATACAGAAAGTAAATAATAAAGATAAAATCTAGTAATCATCAAGTAGGTCGTCAGTGTCAGGATCAAACTCTGCCTCAACATCCCTGTCGAAAACAGAAATCGGGGATGGAATGGAGAAATCCATAGCAGCCATAGCTTGACTCACGATCTCGTCAGAGGAAGTGACAGAAGTATGAGCATCAAAACTGGCCAGAAGCTGCTCTGTGAGGCTGTGATCTGGTGATGCAAATCTTGTGGGTAATGCTGGATCAAGATCAGCAGCTGCAGTAGTGGGGCCAGTGGAAGGTCCGGCAGTAGAGAGAACAGGTGGATCAGCAGGAGGACAGAAGAACCATGGAAGTCGAGATGGTCCTGGATCTGGGCCAAGCCTGTAGGGAATGGCATCAGGTCTCGGAATCTCGAGCTGCTCACAGATAGAGGACATGATGTCATGATGGATGGAGAGTGTCCGAAAGAGGGCCCACGAAGCAGCTGGGTCAGCCGTAGTGATACCGTACTCGAAAGTGGGTACGGGGGCTGGCAAAGGTGATGAGGGCCTCTCATTGGGCAACTCCTCGTGAGTGATCGGGACATCAGTCAGGTCCTCCTTAGTGATGGTCAGCATAGCCGCTCTCTGTACTCTGCATCTACGGGGTCCGTGTCGTCTGCGTGGTCTCGCAGCTACATGATCAGCGTCAACAGCGTCCATCCTGAAACAAGATAAAATAAACAGGTAATGCTAACAGTGATAGTCAATACTTATCTCAGATTTTGCAATTCGAAGTCAGATAAGTGGCAAGCCTGCAATTTTATTAGTTCAGAGATAACCATACTTAATAAAAATAAACTAAGAAATAAAATGATAGAAATAAAGATAGGCTTGGGGTGCCTCCCAAGAGCGCTTGTTTTACGAGTCTCTAGCTTGACTCTTTGTACCTTTCTGTCGACTCACGGTGGTTCAAAGATAAAGACATCTTCCCTGATGAGAAAGTCTTCGAAGTAATGCTTTAAGCGATGACCATTAACCTTAAAATTACCTTCTGGTGCCTCGAGTTCGACTGCACCGTAAGGAAATACCTTTGATACTATGAATGGTCCGCTCCACCTGATCTTAAACTTGCCAGAGAATTTCTTGAATCGCGAATTGAAAAGCAGCACTTTATCTCCTGTTTTGAATCGTGAGGGCCTCAGCTTAGCATCGTGAATTTTCTTAGTTCGTTCTTTGAAGTTTAACGAACTGTCATATGCCTGATCCCTTAGTTCGGCTAACTCATTCAACTGCATTCGTCTATTTGCTCCAGCTGTAGAAATATCTAAGTTGCAGTTCTTCAAAGCCCAGTATGCTTTATATTCCAGCTCTATTGGTAAGTGACATGCCTTGCCATAAACTAGACGATATGGTGTGGTTCCAATTGGTGTTTTATAGGCGGTTCTGAATGCCCACAATGCATCATCTAATTTTTCAGCCCATTTGTACCCATGATTACCAACGGTTCTTTCCAAGATTCTTTTCAAAGCTCGATTTGTTGCCTCAGCTTGCCCATTTGTCTGGGGGTGATAAGTTGTTGATGTTTTGTGAGTGACACCATACTGTTGCAGAACTTTCATGAATTGAACGTTGCAAAAGTGTGTACCACGATCACTAATTATTGCTTTTGGAGTTCCAAATCGACTAAATAGCTTTTTGAGAAATTTGGTTACCACTTTGGCGTCATTTGTTGGGAGAGCTTGGGCTTCGGCCCACCTGGAGACGTAGTCGACTGCAACCAAGATGTATTCTTTACCGTTAGATTTAGGGAATGGTCCCATGAAATCTAATCCCCAGATATCGAAGATTTCCACGGCCTGGATGTTTGTGAGTGGCATTTCATTCCGGGCTGTTATATTGCCTTGTCTTTGGCAGATATCGCAGCGTCTCACCAGATCGTATGCATCTCGAAATATGGTTGGCCAGAAAAAGCCGGCATCGTACACTTTTCTTGTGGTCATGTTGGTACCGTGATGTCCTCCAGTAGGTCCATGGTGGCTTTGGTGTAAGATGTGTTCTACCTCTTTCCCATCAACGCATCTTCTAATGATCTGATCAGGGCAAACCTTAAAGAGGAAAGGGTTGTCCCAATAGTAATATTTTATATCGCGGAAGAATTTTTGTCTTCGAGAGGTTGGCATCCCTTTAGGTACAATTTTTCCCACCAAATAATTGGCATAGTCAGCATACCATGGATCATTGGTAGATCGTGACCCTTGATGGTATCTACCAATATGCATGAGTTGTTCTTCTGGAAACTGGTCTTGAATGTCTTTTTCGTGCAACTTATCCATTGAAGGATTCTCTAATCGGCTGAGATGGTCCGCCGCGACGTTTTCTGCTCCTTTTTTGTCTTTGATCTCGATGTCGAATTCTTGAAGGAGTAAAATCCATCGTAGAAGGCGAGGTTTAGCATCTTGCTTCTTAAAAAGATATTTCAGAGCTGAGTGATCTGTATAGACAATAGTTTTGGACAAGAATAGATAAGAACGAAATTTATCAAAAGCAAATACTACCGCTAGCAGCTCTTTTTCTGTAGTTGTATAATTTTCTTGGGCGTCAGTGAGCGTTTTGCTGGCGTAGTATATTGGTTGAAACTGTTTCTCCTTCCGTTGTCCCAGAACTGCTCCGACTGCGAAATCACTGGCGTCGCACATGATTTCAAATGGGAGACTCCAGTCTGGAGCAACCATGATCGGTGCATGAACAAGCAGATCTTTCAGATGATCGAAGGCCTTGAGACATTCGTCTGTAAAGACAAATGGAGTATCTTTTTCGAGGAGATGAGTCATAGGTCGGGATATCTTAGAGAAATCCTTGATAAAGCGACGGTAGAACCCGGCGTGTCCTAGAAAACTGCGGATGGCTTTAACAGAGGTGGGTGGTGGATGTTTTGAGATGGTCTCGACTTTTGCTTTGTCAACTTCAATTCCAGCTTTGGATATACGGTGTCCTAAAACTATGCCTTCTTTTACCATGAAATGGCATTTTTCCCAATTCAGAACTAGGTTCGATTCTTCACATCGGGTGAGCATCTTGTTCAAGTTAGAAAGACAAGTGGTGAACGAATCTCCGAAAACCGAAAAATCATCCATGAACACTTCCATGCATTGTTCAATCATGTCATGGAAGATTGCTACCATGCATCTTTGAAATGTCGCCGGTGCATTACATAAGCCAAATGGCATACGTCGGTAGGCAAAGGTTCCGTATGGACAAGTGAACGTCGTCTTTTCTTGGTCCTTTGGATCGAGAGGTATCTGAAAATAGCCAGAGAAACCGTCGAGGAAGCAATAGAATTCGTTTCCTGACAATCTTTCAAGCATCTGATCAATGAACGGTAGAGGGAAGTGATCTTTGCGTGTAGCTTCATTTAGTTTCCGATAGTCGATACATACCCTCCAACTGGTGACGGTTCATGTCGGAATCAACTCGTTGTCTTCGTTAGCGATGACCGTCATGCCTCCTTTCTTTGGGACAACTTGAACTGGACTGACCCATGGGGAATCCGAAATAGGGTAAATTAGACCAGCATCCAAGAGTTTGATAACCTCCTTTTTCACCACGTCTTGAATCTTTGGGTTAACTCTCCTTTGCCTTTGAATGGAAGGCTTGAAGTCATTTTCCATTAAGATCTTGTGAGTGCAGTAATTTGGGCTGATCCCTTGTATGTCAGAGATTTTCCATGCAATCGCTTTCTTATGTGACTTTAAAACCTTAATGAGTAGTGCTTTCTCTTCAGGCTTCAGATCTTTGGATATGATAACTGGTAAGTGCGAAGTTCCTTCGAGAAAAGCATATTCAAGGTGTGAGGGGAGTTCCTTTAGCTCTAATTCGGGTGGTTCTTCAGTGGAAGGCTTCATCCTGGCAATCTCGTCTCTCTTAAGCTCATCGTATGTTGTCTGATAATCTGACTCAACTGCAGGTGCCTCTGGAATGTCGGCTGATGTTATTTCAACCCATTCTGTATTGTTGTACAGCTCATCTTTTCTCAGCTCATATTTTACTTGGGAGGATTGAGAGAGTGCATTATCTTCAGTGATTATTTCTTTGTTGTCCTTTGTGAGTGCAAATCTCTGAAACTGAGCTGAAGAAGATGTGGTAAAAGTAATCTCTGGTTTCAAGTTTTCACAACTTTCAGAAAGTTGCGGATCGGATGGTTTAAGCATTGACTCCATTTCTTTGAGAGTCTTCAGAATTTCTTCTTTTGAGAGAGATGAATCAGGAACTTCAGAAGTAGGGCTTCTTCTCAAGAGAGTGACCGGAGTTCCTTGTCCAAGTGGTACAGCAGTGATAAATCTGTTGGGCTGTAAGTTGGAATTCTTTAAAGGTAATAGCACTTCCTTTGATGCAATGGATGGATCCGAGATAGCTGAGCATAGACCCGCACCTTCTTCACAGATTTTCCTTGTTGTGATGACAGTGTTTGGAAGGGGATTAATGCTGCTTACTGCGAGGATTTCTTCCAAGTGTTCTTCAATTATTTCCTGCATAGAATCTACAAGACCAAGGTCTTCTCCCATAGGAAGTTTCATTAGTTTATCGACATTGAAGGTGACTTCCTCAGTTCCCACTCTAAGTTTTAAAGATTTTTCATTTACGTCAATGACGGCCTTGGCAGTATTTAGGAAAGGTCTACCAAGGATGAGTGGTACCTGAGTGTCTTCCTCAATATCCATAACAACAAAATCAACAGGAAAGACAAATTTATCAACACGTACCATAATATCTTCAGCAATTCCTCGAGGGAGTTTAACTGATCTATCAGCTAATTGGATGGTCATACGGGTTGGTAAAAGTTCGCTTAATCCTAGTTTCCTATAAAGCGAGTATGGCATAAGGTTTACACTAGCTCCTAAGTCAGCTAAGGCGTTACTTATTTGAACAACCTGAAGGTAACAAGGAATAGTGAAACGGCCAGTGTCTCCTAGCTTTGGGGGCAGTCCTTGTTGCATAATTAAAGAGCATTCTGCGTCTAAGGGCAAGTTAACTATTTGTCTGAGTTTTTCTTTGTTAGATATGAGTTCTTTAAATAATTTGGCACAACTAGGCATTTCAACTAAAGCATCTAATAATCGAACGTTTAAGTGTAAGCTTTTGAACATCTCTAGATATTTTCCAAATTGGGCTTCTTGTTTTTCTTTCTTAAGCCTACCAGGGAAAGGTATACGTGTTGGTTTAACTACTTCTAGGGCTTTGGAGGATTCTGGTTCAGGAGAGGTGACAGGGGTGTCAACAGGTACTGAATCAGTGGGTAGAGAAGAACTAGAAGGCTCGTCTGAAGGAATATCTTTTGATTTCTCATTCTTAGTCTCTTTTCCGCCTCTAGTGACAAGAAGGATATCATCATAATCATAAGATGAATGATGAATAGCTTTGCTAATCGCTTCTTCTCTTTGCTTCTCCTCAACTTTTAAAAAGAATCTTTTAACATTATCCTCCATGTTTTTAATTAAATCGTTTGAAATTCTGAGCAAATAATCAATTTGGTTTTGAAAATCAACAATTTGTTTGTTTTTATTATTTTGCTCAACCATGAAGTTATTGAAAATCGTATTGTTTAGACGAGAAGACAATTGAGAGGAAGTAGAGGGTGTAGAGGGAACTAACAAATGAGAGATAGGTTGTTTAGATAACCGCTGAGTGAAAGATTTTGAATGAATGATTTGATCAGTGGCTCTTGATGTGGCGAGAACATCTTCCTTGGGCTTCGAGTGTGAGAAGAGCCGTAGAGGTTGCTTCTTAGATTTGGAAGAGTCTTGCATATCTTTAACAACTTTAGAGATGGATTCGAGTTGAGCTTTTAAAGTGTCGAACGCTTGAGCAGAAGTGTCTTTGTCTTCCGAGGTTGATTGATCAAACTCCAAGTCATGTTGGTGCGTCGTTATCGTCTCAATCAACTTCCAGGCTTCTTCTGAAGTATGTAGCATGAAATTTCCGGATGAAGCAGCATCGAGGGTTTGTTGGTGATGAGGATTCAGACTGTTGTAGAATGTGCAGACCAGATTCGTTTCAGCCAACTGATGATTCTGACATCTTCCAAACAGATTCTTAAAGCGTTCCCAAGCTGAGCTTAATGATTCAGTAGTTCTTTGACGAAAGTTAATGATTTCATTTTTGAGCTTGGTTTGTAGGGACGGAGGGAAAAACTTAGCCAAGAACTTAGTAGCCATCTCCTCCCATGTATGAATCGAATTGGGTTCGAGTTCATAAAACCATGTCTGAGCTCGGAAAGCTAAAGAATAAGGAAACAGGTGAAGTCGGGTGACTTTGACACTGGATCCGGTTTGTTCGAAAGAGTCGGAAAGGTTGATGAACTTGTTAAGATGGGCGTTTGGATTTTCAACCGAAAGACCATGAAACTGACACTGAGATTTAAGTAATTTAATGAAGTGTGGCTTGATTTCAATGGTTTCGTCGGTTGGTGATACGATCGGTCCACCTCGTCCCTCTAGCAGTGGTTGGGTTGATGAGGCGAGAGTGATACGATTCGCCATAACTTGTTTTAAGAAGAAAATAGGGTTTTGGAAAGGATAGGTTTAACTAATGACGGGAAATTAAAAACTAACTAACCTAGGGATAAAAACTGTAACTTCCGGATGATATTGATCTTCCGTAAGGATCGCTAAATAACTAAGATAACAAAATCCTAAAATCGGTCGTTGTAGTCCCCGGCAGCGGCGCCAAAAACTTGTCGTGCCTCTATCGGTCGGACGGATTTGATTCCGGTCGTTGATCCAACAGCAATAGAAGCAGCGAACAGTGAGTTTTAAATTTGTAGAGCAGGGGAATCCTAAGCTGTATACTACTGACAGACCTAAAAGGGCAGCAAGTTGTATGTATGACTCAGGTGTCGTTCTTCAAACTACAACGGGCATGGGAGTCTAGGAAGTTTTATTATCTTTGGAGATTCAGCTAGGGTTTTTAAAAGCTTTTGGATGGGTTTGGTTTTTTTTTTAACTAAATACTAATTAAATAAAGAAGACAGAACTAAAGAGGTTTGTACGGAGACTCGGTCAACAGAGGATAAGCGAGTGTTTACTATGATTTCGTTAAATGTTATTTGATGAATAGTCAAGGGTAAGGCTACTAGATGTGATGACTAATCCGGAGAGGATATAAACATAATTAATACAAAGTATTGTACCTACGACCGTTCCGCGGCTTCCATACGTTTGTACTCCACCAATGGGTGTTTCCAGCACTATACCGAGTAATAGGGCGTTTTACGGTTTTTCCGTTACATTAATTAGGGTTCCACATTACTCCCGCAGATTTCCTATATCCTAATGAGCTACAACTACGATCCTATTAAATATCTAACGTAGAGTTGTCCGCAATCAGATAAATAACATGTCACGTGGATAGCAGTTATAGAAGTCAAATACACCGGAAGTTCTCCCAAGTGTACAGACCAATTTAACCGACGACTATCCTCGAATCCTGGTCCCCAGTCACAGTCATCGGAGACGTCTGTATCGTAGCGTGAATTGTTGATTGAACAAGAACACGAACGGGGGTAATCCCGCGGACCAAGTTGAGATAATCGGGCTAACGGTCAGTTAAATTGTTCAGCATTACAGATATAAATCATCACAACTATTCCATGCATGTTAATCTACTGTGTAAACCAATATTCTGTGTTTGAAAACCTAATTATACAGTTACTGATATGAACCAAGGGGATAACTCTAGCATGCATCATTCCTAAGGCAACAATCAAACAAGAACATGCGATAGAGTAACACATAACAGAACACCGTAATCCTAGCATAGCAGATAACCAATAATTAGATCATAGATATCCCGAAAGTTCTCTCAAAGATATATAACAGATAAACATGAATCTAACCTATCTCTAATCCTACGCTCCGTGTCTCTTATGATTTGTTTCAACATAGAGAACACAGCCATACCAA
Source organism: Helichrysum umbraculigerum (assembly GCA_949592205.1). Classification (NCBI taxonomy): domain Eukaryota; kingdom Viridiplantae; phylum Streptophyta; class Magnoliopsida; order Asterales; family Asteraceae; genus Helichrysum; species Helichrysum umbraculigerum. The sequence goes on from CATIUR010000003.1 coordinate 67,578,376, forward strand.
GTTCATTGATCATCAAGTATAGAATAGGTAGAGAACGTACCACTAGTAATTAGCCAAGTTCTAGCAGGAAGCTTCTAACCACAGCATAGGTTGGATAGATAAACATTCGAGATTCAGTTTACGAGTTCATACACAGTTTAAAGTAACACGGGCAGAGTAACAGCATGGCATAAACATTTTGACTATTCTAACATAACTACATCATAGTAAACACAAAGAAATGTCTAGCCTAACATTATATATCTAGCATACAATCCTAAACAAGCATAAACAAAGCAACACATGTTTAAAACTGGAAAGTAAGAGATATATAAATAGAACCTGATACGAATTTATTACAGACAGATCTTCGCAAATACAATGTCTTGGAGTGACTCCGTACAAAAGCTAAAAGCTACCTCTACCTAACTATCTCTCTAACTAGCTCAATTCTAGAGAGAGAAAATCCTCTAGAGAGAGAAACTAGAGAGAGAGTGATGTGTGTGAGAGAGAAAGTGTAAGGAAGAAATGAAATGAGAAAAGTGGTATGAATGAGGTGTTGGGGACGTCCACTATTTATAGGCAAACCACCAAATCGCACGTACAACTCACGAAGCAGCACGTACAAGCAAACGGAGCACGATATGGGGTAGGGGGCTGTATACGGCCTTGCAGGGGCCGTATACGGTGTAGTGTAGGCCGTATACGGTCTTATATGGGCCGTATACGGTGCCTGAGGCCGTATACGGTCTACGTCTGATTTCGTTCGTTGCTTAAAACGTCCGTATCTCCTTCGTTATGCGTCCGTTTGACTTGATTCTTTCGCCTATGGTTTCGTAATTCCGTTACGCTTCTAATGATGCCAATATCACAGAAATTGGATGTGTAGAGATTAGGCGTAGCAGAAATGACTTTTAATTGCTCTGAAAGCGTAGTGGTTTCTCCGTCCTTTGGCCGTTTCACTTGATTCCAGAATTTTTCGTCTCTATTTTACCTGTACAACAGATGGTATAAGTTAGGAGGTGTGCCTTGACAGGAAAATGAGGTCGGAGGAATCAGCCTGTATTAAAATGCTGTGTTTTGTGCATTTTTAGAGTGTTTTCAGTGATTTTTATCACAACGTCTACTTTTGAACTACTTTAGTGTATTTTAGTAAATAATCAATGTTTTGGAATGTTTTCACTAAAGAAAGGTTTGAAATGTGAGGAATAAAGCTTCTAAAAACATGACTTTTTACGTCACATCAAACATGAAACCCGCTTAGGCTGGATGGATTTAGCTCAGGGTCGGATTACACATATCCTCGAGGATCAAGATTATTTCGCTGACAACATGGACGTTATCCATGATCGAGTGATAGAAACTAGGGATGATGTCACTACTCTACGACTTAGGCTAGAACAGTGTGAGCTACGCTCACACGAAGCTGAACAATACTCACGGATGCTGGAACAACGCCTGACAATTGCTGAAGAAAATGCCTGACAGGCTGGCAGACTTGCAGAAGCTGTGGAACACCTTGTCACCCTGATACCACGAATGAACTTACGTCGGAATTAGTACTGTACTCTATGTGTAATCGACTAGCTAGGATTTGTAAGACTATTGTAATTCGTCCGGATGTAATAATTCCTGGTATCTTTTGTAAATGACAAATCCTGTAATCTTTTGAAACTCGTACCTTAATTGGTTGCTAATCTATCTATCCTATGTTATTGATTTTCTTGTCTTGATGTTGTATATTACCGCTTTTATATATATACTTCTGTGATACTCATACTCTTTGTACGAAATCTCACATACCTTCTACCTTCCTTTAATTAAGGAACATGCCGCCAAGAAAACAGACTTTCACCGCCGCCGAACTTACTCAGTTTGTTGCTCAAGGGGTAGCTGATGCCCTGGCTGCTCAAGAGGCACAACGAAACGGTGGTTCAAACCCGAACCAAGGTAGCGAAGATACAACCACAACCAATCTGGTGATCAAACCGTGCACATGCAAAGACTTTCTAAACTGCAAACCCTTGAACTTCAAGGGCACTGAAGGAGCCATCGGCTTACTGTGATGGATTGAGAAAATGGAATCTGTATTCCGAATCTGCAACTGCACCGAGGAGTGCAAGATTAAGTATTCTACATGCTCCTTCATGGATAGTGCCCTTACCTGGTGGAATACCCACGCTCAAACCGTGGGAATTGATGTCGCCTATCAACTCCCCTGGGAAGATCTGAAGAAGATGCTGACGGACGAGTACTGTCCGAGGGAAGAACTACAACAGCTCGAGGTTGAATTCTGGAACCTCACGGTTAAAGGAGATGATATTGCTAGGTACACTACTCACTTTCACCAGCTGGCACTCCTGTGCCCAACAATGGTTGTTCCTGAATACAAGAGGATCGAAAGGTACATCTGGGGACTCCCAGTAAGGATTCAAGGAATGGTAACTGCGTCCAATCCGGGGACAATACAGAGTGCCGTCCGTATGGCACATAACCTAATGGTTAAGGTGGTCCGCTGTTACAGCTGAAACGGTCGTTACGCAACAGCTGCAACGGTGTAGTTTTGAATTTATAATTGCCGGAACCTAAACCTTCCGAACAACCTACTATTACTTGGTACGAGTACCCGATACTAGTAAGTGGTAAGGATGATCCAGGGTCGTTCCTCACGACGGTAGAATTGAAACAGAGCTCACTCAGATAACTTAGTAATTAAGCTGGGTTTTGAATAGTTGGATAGGTTTGTATTTGGTTTTCTAATTTATTTAAACTAATAAAACATAAAATAAAAGGGGAAGCTAGCATATTTGCAACACTTAAGGATGACGGAGACGCGGCTCATCATGATTTAGGTATGATGTTCAATATGGGGCACATCTAGGTAACAGACAAATAAACTACAGATGTAAACACTAGGACCCTACTTCTTTAGATAGATTCTAAATCAGTATGTCACTGAGTACCTAGGCTATCGTGATTCTGATCAGAACAGGCTGCTCAACCCCCCTCACTTGTCTTTGTGGAGACAATGACCCTTAAAGGGTGCAGGAATAAGGTAACAGACTGCCCATTGGGTTATTCTGACCGTTCTTAACACCTAAGTCTAAATGTTATTATCTAAACGTGTACTGATCATTATCCTTGTATTCTAAACTATCGGTTTTGTAGAGTCTAGGGGTTTTAAGAATCCTGAACCACTGCTGGGCTTGACTTTCATCTCTAGACTCATTCCTTATGTTTGATTAGCTCAAATACTTCTGTCATGATCTAGACTCTCCTTTGCAATCAGTCATTCAGCCCTAGGAACACCAGCGGTGTACAATGCATACTCATTCCACAGCGTACCACACTAGGCACCGTTCACGATGTACTACACTTAAACAGTTCCACAGACCCTCGTAACCAGGGATATGTTGTAGATTTTATCCCTAGGTACAGGTACGGTGTACTATGTCAAAATGTTTCCATAGCTTCAGTTCCAGGGGTGGACAGACGGTGTACTGTAACATTTCCACAACTATATTGGTTCCTAGGCCATATTCTAGGGTCTCTAGGTAATCCACAGTGTTGGCACATACGGCTTTTTCCGGAGCTTCCACGTTGTACTCCACCAGTGGTGTTTCCAAAGCTATACTCAGTATTTCAGCCGAATTATAGTGACAGACACGGCTTCGTACAAACATACAGATAACATATCTACCGTAACTTAGGCCTACAGCTAAGGTGATAGTCACGCGAAGGACTGAAAAGGGTGATCCATAACTAAGTCTAGATACATGATAAGTTTAGACAGATACAGAGTTTAACAATTCCATTAATCATACCTAATCATGGCAAACATACAAGAAACTACTCACAAAGCATGGCAATAAACATTTCCAACATTAATAGATCACAAATATCAAACAAGAACATTATGACAAATTAATATAAGAAAGGATAGATATTACCGGTAAATAAATGCGAGCAGAATAACACTTGTATTTCTCCGAATAATATCCCAAGTATTACAAATGCTAGCTTCTACGAATTACATTACATAGCTACTCCTAAAGCGATGGATTCTCTCCCTAATCTTCTAACTAGTTTCTAGAGAGAGAAACTAGAGAGAGAGACTAGAGAGAGAACCTAACTACCTACTATTTCTCCTCTAACTCCTAAGAGTAGTGCTAGAGAGAGAAAGCTACTAATTATTCTAGTGATAGATGAATGAGTATTGAAGTGTGTGTTGTTGGTGTAGAATGTGTTCAAAATGATGAAATGAGGCTTGTATATATAGGCAACGCACAACCGTATCCGTAGACCGTATCCAAACCTTCAAATGCACAACCGTATCGCAAACCCGAATAAAAGTCTGATTTTTATTGACCAAACGCACGATACGGTTGAGCTAGGGCAAATACGGTTGAACTGGACCGTATACGGGAGAGCATAGGGTGAATACGGGAGAGCACAGGCCGTATACGGCTGTGCTAGGCCGTATACGGTCTAGCTAGGCCGTATACGGTCTGTGCTAGGCCGTATACGGTCTAGTTCTCCCGTATCCTGATTCCTCGGTTCTTCGTTTCTTCGTTCGGGCGTAATTTCTTCATCCGATGTCCGTTTTGAGCGTTCTTTATATCCCTGAAATCGAAATTGAAAAACGAAGACAATGAGATAAGTTAGAGGTCCTAACTCTATGTCTTGCTCAAAAAGTGCTAGAATACGTTAACCGGAAGATTCAATGATTGTTTGTGCTCTATTTTACTCATTTTTAGGTTGTTTTTGTTGATTCTTGAAACATCGTCCATATTTTAGCCCTCTTGATGAAATGTGACATTTAAGTTCATATTCAAGTGTTTTCATTAATAATAGGGCTAAAATGGTGAGATAATGACGCACAAAAACATGACTATTTGCGTGTCATCAAATATCCCACACTTAGACTTTGCTTGTCCTCAAGCAAAACTCAAAATTCTCACTTGCTTTTTAGGAAAAGATATTTTGAAAACACGAGTTTTATTTTTTTGGGGTGAGTCAAAACATATCAAAAACAACCATCTCCACATACAAGTAACATATCCTGGAAATAAGAGAAAGTAAGGTATTCCTTTCAGAGGCATAAAATGATTTTCTTAGGCATGCTCTCAATTCTCGCGATCTTGGAATATACATGACTAGGCGATCTCACAAGGTGGTCACTCAATTCACTCAAAAGTGTTTCGGGTTACCTATAAATCTAATCAAACGAAATCGCTCATAAGCAAGTCATGCAACATCCATCGTCATAGGCTTGCTCGAGAATCATATCTCCACCACTTAGGTGAGGACGGTGCTAGCTATCCCAGGACATTCAGAGTGGGTTGTAATGGCAAGTGAGGGTTACGGGGTATGGATAAGTGAGAATTTTTAGTTGTTGTAAAGGTTTTTTTGCTTATCTTAGGACTTCCAAACTTTTGAAAAACATTATTTAAACAACCTTTTTAATGAAAACGGAAATGGATAACAGTAATGGAAGAAGATAGCTATTTTGACTTCTATATTTTGAAAATACACAAGGGAATTTATGTCTTTACAAGAGCGGGAATTTTCGAGAGATTCAAAGCAATTAGCTTTATTCTACTTTCTTTTCTTTTTCTTTTGTTTCTATTTTTGGGCTTTTTTAGGAGTTTTATTTTGTTTCTTTCTTTTGCCCTTTTGAAATCCTTTTCTTTCTTTCATCTTTTTCACCTTTTTGATGACTTTGTATTTACTTGGTGTCAATTTTTCACACCATAAAATCTCAACTTTTTGATTTTCATCAAGGGAACGCACGCGAGATATTTTTAGTAAACACCAGTATTTGTGATTTGGGGTGAAAGCAAAAAGGACATTTAAATGACATTTTCCAAAAGTTTAAAAATTTCTAAGATAAGATTTTTGGTGGGTGTGGAATAAGTGGGTTAAGATTTAAAGGGTTTTGAAAGAAACGAACAGGCTAAGGCTCAACAGGGTTATCTAAGCGGATCATCAACACTAAAGATGAGTGTTGGAAGGGTTTTGGGTTTGAAGAGATATGATAAAAATGGGTTAAATCCTAAGGAATGTCAAGGTCATCTAACTGCACCTATACCGCGTACGGTACTCTACCAATGTGGTCTCGAAGTGCATACCAGGAGCAAGTTCTAATTCCGGATGCATGCATCGGCACACTCAAACAAACGAATAGTGAAGCATTAAAGATGAATGCTTATATTGGCTCAAGATACCTCACTGCAAGTTTTTGGGTTTGTTTGTGCCTAGCCATGCGATGCCCCTCTTAGATTATCATTTTAGACCTAAGAAATTCCTATCTTATTTACTCTTAATTTCCAAAATACCCTACTCATATATGAAAATGCTTCCTCTTGAGACATTTTAACTCAAAAATTTTTGAAAAATTTTAGCAAAAGTGAGTTTTTTTTTTTTTTTTTTTTTTTTTTTTAATAAATTGAGGAACATTTTCCGAGTTTGCTTTTTGGAAACAAGAGTCTAACAAGCAATCCTAAGGTATTCTATACCGCTATCCCACACTTAGAGGAACATTGTCCCTAATGTTCTCTTGAGTTGGGATTTGAGAAAAATCCCACACTTAGAGTTTGAACATATTGGAAAATGTTACTCAAGTGTTTGTTTTGGGCTGGAATCCCACACTTAGTGATAAGCTTAGGATATGGTATAGATTATTAAATGGTAAAAGTAAAACAAATACGATCATAACAAAAAGGAGATAAGAACGAGGAAACTCCCCTATACAGCTCTGAGCTGAGGATCTGAAGGTAGACTGCGTCGGCACCAACATATGATGGGTCAGACTCCGTCTTCATAAAGTGTACTCAAGCTCATGTGGGATACTCTTCATTCACACCATCCACCAACTTTTCTCATAACTCAGAATAAAAGGATAGATTGTAGAAAACGAAGTGGTAACATCATTAGGAAGCAGGCCGAATCAACCAAGATAAACCAAATGTTTGGATAGAGATAGTAGTCAAGGATCCTAATCATCATGAGCTATTGATTAGACTTAATGGCTTATGATGATTTGAAGTGCTGAATCCATTGACCTTAAACTTCTATCACCCGAGATCTTCTCTGACGAACTGATGAGATAAATGTAATGTTGTTCTTGTCGGATGAGATCTCCATCTTCCATTTCAATCCCGCCTTCAAGACCTTAATGTCTATTCTTTGATCAGCTTATATTCTTAATGGTTTAGCAGTGAACTCCTATAAGCTGGAAGAACTGCAAGTTAAGCGGTGGTTCATGATCCCTACTGGTGGAAATGATAGGTATGATGGGTGGATTGGTGGGTGGATGTGGTTATAGTGGTAATGGTGGTTGTAGGTTCCATGAAATGCTCTACTAGCAACCAAGGATGTGGTAAGGCATGGTTGGGTTTGTGGAATATGTGGGAACATATGGTGAATATCGAGGTTATCTGCTTGATGAACAATTCTGAAAGGGGCTAGAACGTGATCATCTTTTGTCTCCTAAAGATATATCATTTCCCTAAGCAATGCTCCAAAATTTCTAATGAACGATAATGCTCCCCTTTGTCTTCTCTCCATTATACTCAAAGATTCTCCATCCGTAGGCGCTAATCCCTGTCTGTTAGACATTTGTACAAACAAGAGAGCAGACAAATATAATCTTATAGACATGTGGTTATTCTCTAGGTCATAGACTCACTGGTTTTTTGAAAGATTTTTAAAAGTGAAGGTTTTTGAAGAAAATAAACCAGTGTATGACTTCGAGTCTAATCACATATTAAAAGTGTTAGCCGCCTACAATTTCATTTCAGCATAAGCAACAGATATGGAAATACAAGTAGATTCAGTTAATCAGGTGGCTAAGTATAAAGATTTCCAAAGCACATATTTTTAAACGAGTTCGAGCATAATACACATATTGACATACAAATCATGTTTATCAGATAAATCAATTAAAGATCTCATGTATGTTCACAGAAATATATGTAAGTACCTCAAATGCTCGAAATATGAGAGTGGTGTTTATGATGACTAAGGCACCTAGATAACCAAGTTGCTAGCAGGGTTCCATGTTTGCAGATGCAGAGAACTTTAGATAATGGTGAAACAGATATAGCAATGAAATCCAAACAAGTGGGAGAGGGAAAGTTTCGGGTTTTTAGCAAAAGATTAACTTTAAAGTTCAAAACCGTGACTTCAGTGAATATGAAATTTAAGTTCCAAGTCATTTTTGAAAATCATTCCCTTTTTGTTCACATAAACTTAAGAAAACTTTTAAACATGCTTTTAGGGTTTCATTTTCTACTTATTGGGGTTAGTTAAGTATTACTGATACTAAGTTAGACACGGGTTGCCTCCCGAGAAGCGCTTGTTTTTGTTCGAGTCTCGAGCCTGACTCTAGCTCTATTTCTCAGACGATAACGGTTTACTTGCATCCATCAGTAGATGCAAGTGAAAGTATTGGCGCATACCTATATAGTTAAAACAAGTTATTCCTAGGGTATGTCCAATAAGATGAGAAGGTGCGTAGAAGTGAGTGATTCGTTTTACTTGAGGTATAATAAATCTCTCAACTTCTTGCACTTTCTCAGTTTGGATGGGTCGGTCAAAGAGTTTCTCATCACTCCATGACGTATACGTCATTATGTAGCGGAGAGATGGTTTGTAGGGAGATCTTGACGCAAAACCCACCTTACTTCCTATGGTCTCTGGGTTGATGATAATGTTGTACTCTGGGCATGGAGGTGGGACAGAGTCCATTGACGTCTCCAGTTTTGTAGCAACATTCTCATCAATTACTTGGGTGACTAGGTTATCTAAGGCAATAGAAGGTTTAATTAGATCAAGGAGTGATTCATTCTGAAAGATATGTGGGAAAGTGTCAACCACGTCAGTTTGAGTTGGGATGAAATCACTTGTAAGAGTCGGTGCATATTCCTCCCGTCCTTCTGAGTCTTCTTTGTAAATCTCCTATTCCGGGCTCTCCATTTCTATCTCCTCATCTACCTCATCGTACTCGTCACCCTGGCCAGTAGTTTCGAGTTGCAGTGGTTCGGAGAGCTCCTCTAGAATGAACTCTTCGTCGGTCTTGGACGTTGATAGGTTAAGAATGGGTGGAAATGAGGGTTTAGAAGATTGGGTGGGTGTAGGAGAAAGTTTGCAACCAGACTCATGAAAATGAAAGTCTGTGTCAAATGAGGTAGATGTGGTGTGTGTGTTCATATCATCTTTCTGCAGCCTAAAGTTGGTTCTATCTTGATTCTCATTTCCCTTACTACTTACTTGTTTTCGTATTTCAGACAGCTTATTAGAACTTCTTCTAAGCATGTCTTCTTGTTCTTTTAGTAAGGGTAAATGACAAAAATCGGCAACGAACTGTCAAAATTTGTTCCAAGTATGCAACCTACCAATTTAATTACTCAAGTATGCAACAAACCGAAAGGTTTTGTGTTAGGATTTTGAAAAGTGCATTATTACCTTTTGAAGTTTCCCAAAGCTTACTAGGCTTACACATCAACGGCCACAATGATACTTTTGCCATGTCATATGTACTTGTGTCATCCACGTCAGATCTATACACACATCTGCATATACATGATAAACTTTTGCCACGTCATACATACATGTGTCATCTGATTCTTCCAAGTGTTCAACCCATTTATTTACAGCAGCATGATAAACTTCCGGCCATATTATTTGGACAACAACAAACCAAATCCGAATATGCAGCCATTGACTCCGACACTATCTCCGATCGCTCGTCGGAACCTGCAAAAGCTCAGATTTCGCGCTTGCCGGTAACCTGAATAAGCAAGGTCAGAGTTTATCTCCAATCAGTTTTGTTGAATCTGGACTCGTTGAGGTGTTTTGAAGATGAAATTACCTCCGGTCTACCGTGCTTCCGTCGCCGTTGTAATAGCTCATATCCAACAACTGCGATGTTTCCTTAACGATATTGATTGGGTTGATTTCGTTAAGGAAAAATGGTTGCCGAAGAAGTTGTTATAAATTATAGTTTTGATATGCATATATTTTTTGTTCAAAAATAAAAAAATATGCATATATTTGGTGGGTTTTGATGTTTGTAGTTATTAGAGAATATGACCGGAGTTTTATATCTCCGACGAGTTTAGGTGATTAGTTGCAGGTTTCCCATGGACCAATCATGCAATCACTCCTTTATTTTTGTATTTACTATTTTATTATGCTAATACTAATCAAAGGCCTACCGTGCTTCCGTTGCCGTTGTAATACCTTATCAGAATCAGAATTTCAGCTTGAAAGTCTACTGTTCATCACGAAAATTTGAAATCAAGATTTTGTTGTTGTTTTTGCAAGATTAATCTTATATATTGGTTCTAAATCAGTTCTAGAACACATTTCACGGAAAAATTTCAAGAATTCATCAACAAAAGTGCGTTTATTTTGGAATTTTCAACAAAAATTGGGTTTTGTATTTTCGCCAATGTTTTGAGGAATTACGGACTGATTTGAGGAAGTTTTGGAGGAGCTAATCCGTTGAAAAGCTTCCTATGATCATCACGCTTTTGATTGCTGCAAATAATCACACTGAAACTCAATTTCCAGCCAAATACGTTTTCCGGCGGCGTTCTTCATTTTTCCGGCGGTGTTCTTCGTTTTTCCGGCGGTGTTATTCGTTTTTCCGGCGGTGTTCTTCGTTTTTCCGACCAACTCAATTTCCAGCCAAATACGTCATCTTTTATTTCCATGTCACCATTAATAAATAAATGAAAATTGTTTAAAATAGAAGTTGACCGGTCAAACAGGTTGCAGGTTACCATATTACTGACTTAAGTATGAAACTATCCGGTTTGTTGCATACTTGAGTAATTAAATTGGTAGGTTGCATACTTGGAACAAATTTTGGCAGTTCGTTGCCGATTTTTGTCATTTACCCTTTTAGTAATTGTTCAAGTGAGTTAGAAGAGGGTGAGAAAGCAGCATTACTGCTGAGAAAGGTCAAAGACGTATCTCTCAAGTCAAAACTCTCGTACGGTTGAGGTTCAGGTACAGGGTAAGATGAATATGGGTAGACTTCGAGTGGTTTAGGATAGTAAGGTTGGTATTGATTTTGGAAAGCGTGAGGGTCATATTGATTTTGTATTTGAGGATCTAGGTACCCTACGTTATCCACATAATTCCTATTATATCCTTGACATTCGTTGTCTAAGTGGGAATTACTCCTACATCTATCTTGAACAAGACTATCAAATTGATCTATTAATTGTTGAACATTTGCCATTACCCAAGTTTTAGATAACACAAGAAGAAGGTTTAAGAAATAAAGTTGTAGTATGGAGGGAAGTTATTCTAAGCTACGCTAAGCTAAACTACGCTAATCTACGGGCATAAAGTAACTTCGGATAGGGATGGTGAGTCCCAATCCAAAAGGATCTCTTAAAAACTAAATTTGTCTAAACAAGCTCCAAATCGTACTACCGTCCCCGGCAGGGGGTCCAAAAACTTGTTACAGCTGAAACGGTCGTTACGCAACAGCTGCAACGGTGTAGTTTTGAATTTATAATTGCCGGAACCTAAACCTTCCGAACAACCTACTATTACTTGGTACGAGTACCCGATACTAGTAAGTGGTAAGGATGATCCAGGGTCGTTCCTCACGACGGTAGAATTGAAACAGAGCTCACTCAGATAACTTAGTAATTAAGCTGGGTTTTGAATAGTTGGATAGGTTTGTATTTGGTTTTCTAATTTATTTAAACTAATAAAACATAAAATAAAAGGGGAAGCTAGCATATTTGCAACACTTAAGGATGAGGGAGACGCGGCTCATCATGATTTAGGTATGATGTTCAATATGGGGCACATCTAGGTAACAGACAAATAAACTACAGATGTAAACACTAGGACCCTACTTCTTTAGATAGATTCTAAATCAGTATGTCACTGAGTACCTAGGCTATCGTGATTCTGATCAGAACAGGCTGCTCAACCCCCCTCACTTGTCTTTGTGGAGACAATGACCCTTAAAGGGTGCAGGAATAAGGTAACAGACTGCCCATTGGGTTATTCTGACCGTTCTTAACACCTAAGTCTAAAAGTTATTATCTAAACGTGTACTGATCATTATCCTTGTATTCTAAACTATCGGTTTTGTAGAGTCTAGGGGTTTTAAGAATCCTGAACCACTGCTGGGCTTGACTTTCATCTCTAGACTCATTCCTTACGTTTGATTAGCTCAAATACTTCTGTCATGATCTAGACTCTCCTTTGCAATCAGTCATTCAGCCCTAGGAACACCAGCGGTGTACAATGCATACTCATTCCACAGCGTACCACACTAGGCACCGTTCACGATGTACTACACTTAAACAGTTTCACAGACCCTCGTAACCAGGGATATGTTGTAGATTTTATCCCTAGGTACAGGTACGGTGTACTATGTCGAAATGTTTCCATAGCTTCAGTTCGAGGGGTGGACAGACGGTGTACTGTAACATTTCCACAACTATATTGGTTCCTAGGCCATATTCTAGGGTCTCTAGGTAATCCACAGTGTTGGCACATACGGCTTTTTCCGGAGCTTCCACGTTGTACTCCACCAGTGGTGTTTCCAAAGCTATACTCAGTATTTCAGCCGAATTATAGTGACAGACACGGCTTCGTACAAACATACAGATAACATATCTACCGTAACTTAGGCCTACAGCTAAGGTGATAGTCACGCGAAGGACTGGAAAGGGTGATCCATAACTAAGTCTAGATACATGATAAGTTTAGACAGATACAGAGTTTAACAATTCCATTAATCATACCTAATCATGGCAAACATACAAGAAACTACTCACAAAGCATGGCAATAAACATTTCCAACATTAATAGATCACAAATATCAAACAAGAACATTATGACAAATTAATATAAGAAAGGATAGATATTACCGGTAAATAAATGCGAGCAGAATAACACTTGTATTTCTCCGAATAATATCCCAAGTATTACAAATGCTAGCTTCTACGAATTACATTACATAGCTACTCCTAAAGCGATGGATTCTCTCCCTAATCTTCTAACTAGTTTCTAGAGAGAGAAACTAGAGAGAGAGACTAGAGAGAGAACCTAACTACCTACTATTTCTCCTCTAACTCCTAAGAGTAGTGCTAGAGAGAGAAAGCTACTAATTATTCTAGTGATAGATGAATGAGTATTGAAGTGTGTGTTGTTGGTGTAGAATGTGTTCAAAATGATGAAATGAGGCTTGTATATATAGGCAACGCACAACCGTATCCGTAGACCGTATCCAAACCTTCAAATGCACAACCGTATCGCAAACCCGAATAAAAGTCTGATTTTTATTGACCAAACGCACGATACGGTTGAGCTAGGGCAAATACGGTTGAACTGGACCGTATACGGGAGAGCATAGGGTGAATACGGGAGAGCACAGGCCGTATACGGCTGTGCTAGGCCGTATACGGTCTAGCTAGGCCGTATACGGTCTGTGCTAGGCCGTATACGGTCTAGTTTGGCCGTATACGGTCTAGTTCTCCCGTATCCTGATTCCTCGGTTCTTCGTTTCTTCGTTCGGGCGTAATTTCTTCATCCGATGTCCGTTTTGAGCGTTCTTTATATCCCTGAAATCGTAATTGAAAAACGAAGACAATGAGATAAGTTAGAGGTCCTAACTCTATGTCTTGCTCAAAAAGTGCTAGAATACGTTAACCGGAAGATTCAATGATTGTTTGTGCTCTATTTTACTCATTTTTAGGTTGTTTTTGTTGATTCTTGAAACATCGTCCATATTTTAGCCCTCTTGATGAAATGTGACATTTAAGTTCATATTCAAGTGTTTTCATTAATAATAGGGCTAAAATGGTGAGATAATGACGCACAAAAACATGACTATTTGCGTGTCATCATCCGCCGTGGGACACCTGTTGGAAAAGATAATGGAAACCGGGCTGGAGACAACAAACGGAAATGGAATTCCAACAACAACCAAAGTCAACAACAGAATAAGAAGCCAGGGCTGTAAAGGCCTATGCTGTGAACACTAAGGAGAAGAAAGGGTACGGTGGAACTAAACCCTACTGCTCCAAATACAACCGTCACCATGATGGTTCCTGCCCTTGCAGTAAGTGCAAGCGCTTTGGGCATTGATATCGCGTAAAAAGTCACGTTTTTACCACTGATATCTCTCTCATTCTGGAACAATACTTGGCATTTAGACTAAAATAACACACAAATCAATGGAACTTTGCCAAGAAAGTCAAAATAAAGTCGCACGAGAAAAATCAAGCAAAACGAATGAAAAATGAAGATTTCACGCACGTTTGAAGATTCGAGGCATCCGAGATAAGATTTAGAGATAAAGCATCCACCACCAAGATTCATCCTATCCAAAGTCTTCGTTTTCAAAATACGAATCTAACAAAAGAAGAATCAACAAAAACGGGTGAAGAATGAAGATTCTGCATACGACGAAAGATTCAAACGACTCGGCACAAGACATCTAAAGATCGGAGAAACATCTCAGGGATTTCTTTACATCAAAGTCTTTGTTTTTGAAAATCGAATCCAACGCAAAAAAAATCATCAAAAACGGGCGCATAACAAAGAAGATACGCGCGAAACAAGGAACAGACGAACGGGCAGCAACCGGGACAGCTGACCGCCGGGCTGCAGCCGGCTAGCAGCCAGGCGCCGCCGGCCAGCAGCCAGGCGCCACCGGCTGGTTGCCAGCCATCCCCTCCTCCTTTTTCGGTCCTTGCTCGTACTTTCCTGTACATGTGCTACCACTTTCCGCAACTTTAGGGTACACGTGCTACCACTTTCCGCGCCTTTAGGGTACATGTGCTACCACTTTACAGCAAAGTACCACCCCCCAAATGGTTGCTAACTTGAGCCTAAGATGGCTAACATGCACCTATCCTCAAGTATAAATAGGGCATCCAAGTCTCATTTGAAGAGGATCCAAAAAAAAAAAACACCTTACACACAAAGAATACTTCTTCCATACTTTTCTCTACATTAGTTCTACTTTCTCATTCTATTTTCTTATTCCAAATTAGTATTAGGCTTGTTTAGGAAACTTCTTTAGAATAGAACGAAAGTAAGGAACGTGTTGTAATCTTTGGTATACGCTTGGAGTTATGCTCATTAATTCAAGTCTATTCCTTCTCGCATATTAATCAGCGTTCTTTCTATCCTAATTTATCTTAATTAAATATTTATGCTTTGATTATGCTAGAGATAGTTTGTGCCATGCTTAGCGAGTAGATTACTATTGTATTTGTTGTGATGTAGTTAGCTTAAATAAGTATGGGATGACTTTAAAACATGTCGTGAAATAATATGACGGCCTCTATTCGACTATTTACTCGATATAGTGCTGGAAATGCTTTTAAGCGGAGTACAAATGTACGGAAGTCGGTAAACGACCGAAGGTAGTTGTATTATGGATCGACATTATAAAAAAGGAAACTTTATGAACGGATTTATCTTATCCTTATGATTTTAAACCTAAAACTTATCTTCGCATTTCGATTAACAAACGTGATTGTAACCTTGTTAAGAGGAGTCGCAAACCTTAATACTTTGTCAATAGTTATCTGCGTCAAAACTATGGTTTAACTGTAATGTTACGCAACCATCATAAAATGCAATGTGATTACGTGGAATTACCATGAGTATAGTACACCTCCAATAACAATGTACTTATCATGTAAGCATCACGAAGCAATTAAATTCACAACGGAAACATCGGTTAACGATTAAATACGTTGCGAACTACCATAGTATTTTCTGACATGGTCTGGGTTTAACTTTATGCAAAAACCTGTCAGCATTTTAATTAGATTAGTTAGTTTAGATTAGATTAGAGTAGGTAGGCTATAGGCTATAGGCTAAATAACCATTTATGAAAACCTAGGGATTTGTTAATTATATTAAAAAAAGGCAAGTTTAAAATCCAATTCAAAATGATATTTTTCCTTTAAGCTATGAAACCTAAAGTAAGGAACGCAAGAAACCTAAACGTTTTCCCTCGTTTATCATTCTTAAGTTTCACTAATAGGAATTGATCAAATAAGTCCAAACATAAGCTCTAAGTTAGTTGTTTACCGAATTTGTAATCTTTATGGTATTAAGAATGGTTTGACTTATTATGGACTTGCTACTCCGTTCCTTCGCCCACGAGCGAATGCGTTCAATAATAAGGGCCACTGACTCCCTCACGGGAGAGTGTGGAGAGTTGAGCATCGTCTGTCTGATCAGAATCACGACACCTTAGTTCCTCGTGACATATTAGTTGATAACTGACTAATAAGGAATCTATTGGTTATACCATAAGTTGTGGGAAGACCATGTTAGACATGATCCCGAACGGTGTTTTCAGGGAGAAGTTAGAAGTGGCGACTATAACGAAGAAACTGAGAGAGGGACGACTTAGATGGTTTGGACACATTAAGAGGAGACCACAATCAGCACCTGTTAGAAGAGTAGAAGACATCATTATCGATGGCTTAAGGAAGAGAGGCAGACCTAAACGTAGGTGGGAGGATAGAGTGAACCTAGACCTCAAAGAGTTGTCACTTACCGAGGACATGACCTCTGATCGAATTGAGTGGAGACGTAAAATTATGGTAGATGAGGAGAGGGTCTAGCGATACTTATTATTATTATTATTATATTATTTTTATTATTATTATTATTAGTATTAGTATTATTATTAATATTATTGTTATTTTTTAATTTATTTTTGTTTTTACTATTAGTGTTATTGCTATTGCTATTATTAGTACTATCATTATTTGTATATGTTGTTAGTACTATCATTATTTGCTATTGCTATTGCTATTACTAGTATATGTTGTATGTTAATTTTATTAATATTACTATCATTATTGTTGTTATTATTACTATCATTACTATTATTATTGTTTGCATATACGACTAGAATTATACTAATACTAGTAGTAGCAATATTACTATTATTATTATCGTGGGTTATTGTGTTTTTAGGTGATTGTGTTTAGGTTGATGTTTGGCTGTTGCGGTGGCGGTTTGCTGTTTCTGCTGCTGGATGAGGATTCATATGTGGAGGAAGTTGATGGAGTTACTGCTAGCTGTTCGGATTATTTTGCATTTACTTTTATTCCTAGTTTTCTGCACTTTTGTACATAACTTGTATAGAACTAAATAAATACTATGCCGGAGGTCTTTCTGAAAGCAGCCTCTCTGCCCTTGGGTAGGGGTAAGGCTGTCTACATCCTACCTCCCCCATACCCCGCCCTAGGCGGGATTGGGTATTGTTGTTGTTGTTGTTGTTGTGTGTGGTTATACCATAAGTTATTGAATCCAGTAAACATCCTCAATTTAGTTAAATGTTTTCCCTAAAAGCAAGGTTGGAAAAGTCGGAAGTCAGGGGCGAGTCGATCGGGACCTCCGAAGGACTAGTCGGGGACTAGTCGGATTTGACTTTTGTTGACTTTTTTACAATTAAATAATAAATTTTAAAATTATATGTCTAAAAATAGAGTAGAACCTTATATATTTGAAAGATGAAGGACTAAATTGGTAAATTCCTTTATTTATTGGTTCATTTTGATAGAATACAAATTAATACAATAATTTATGTGCTACTGATTGTATTTTTAACCTTATCTTTTCATTTTCTTTCTTTCACCTTATCTTCTCTCTTTCACATCATCTTTCTTCTTCTTCATCTATCTTCTTTCTTCTTCTTCAAAAGAAAAACCCTAGCCTCTAAAATCTAAAGTTTGCAATGAACAAAAGATCGTGGATCGTGACTGATTATAAAGTTACAATATTTGAACAATCAAAAGCTATCCATTATTACCACCGTACCATCCCTAGAAGAATGAGTTTCGCAGAATCGCAGGTAAGAATGAAAAGAGCGGCCTAAATTTTAGGCTAAAAAACCCTAATTTTATTTTTTTTTAAAAGTTGACCAGATTTGACCGGTTCAAAAATCCGACTTTTGACCAGAAAACCCAACCCAGACCGACTTTGAACCGTTGACCTTTGACCGTTGACCCGACTTTTAGTAGCGATTTGGCTGGGGACGAGTCGGGATGGGGGTTGAGGCCGACTGGGCGGCGACTAATCAGCAGACTTATCCGACTTTTACAACACTGCCTAAAAGTCATCATCCCATATTATAAGCTAATGAAATCACAACAAATATAGCTTTCCATTATCTGATTTATTATTATCTTTTATTTGCTTTACTTAGTTTACTTAGCAAACTGAACCAAAACCCCAACGCACTTTTATAAAAACCCTTTTACTAGAAAAAGAAAGATTGATTGGATCACCTCCGTTTCAATTCAGTTTTTCTTTAAGAACGACTGTAGGTCATACTTACTACCTACTAGCATTTGTTTCAGTATCAGTAAGTCATACTTAGACCCCAGCATTTACAAATTTAAAACTTCAACACCCCAGTTGCGTCATGACTATTCGCGACGGCAACAGGCATTTAGCCAAAGATTGCCGAACCACAGCTCCAACCACAAACCCTAACGCACCAAAGGCATGCTTTGAGTGCAGGAATACCGGACACTTCAGAAATGATTGTCCCAAGCTGAAGAACAGGAACAACAACAACAACAACAACGCTCGCGGCAGAGCTTTTGTGCTGAACTCGGGAGAAGTCCGCCAAGACCCGAACGTTGTTACGGGTATGTTCCTTCTCAACGATCTAACTGCTTCGGTCTTATATGATACGGGTGCTGATAAAAGTTTCATATCTGATGAGTTTTGCCCACTACTCAATATCACTCCCACTGCCTTAGATGCTAAGTACACTGTAGAATTAGCAAATGGCAAACTAATCGAGGCTGATAGCATTATACGTGATTGCACCCTAAACTTATTAAATGAAATCTTTACTATAGACTTGTTATGGATTGGTTATCCAAACACCGCGCCGAATTGTTTGCTACGAGAAACTCGTTCGTATTCCTCTCGTCACCGGTGGAACTTTGATCATACAAGGGGAGACTGGTGGGACGAGAATAAACATCATATCCTGTATGAGAACTAGAAAAATATCTGAGAAAAGGATATCAGGCCATCCTCGCACACGTAACGGAGAAAAAGTCGAAGGAGAAGCGACTTGAGGATGTGCCTATCGTACGAGACTTCCCTGAAGTCTTTCCTGAAAATTTTCCTGGCCTTCCACCACCCAGAAAAGTCGAATTTCAAATCGATCTTGTGCCCGGCGCAGCACCCGTGGCACGAGCCCCTTATCGATTAGCCCCTTCCGAGTTGCAGGAGTTGTCCACCCAGTTACAGGAACTCCTGGACAAGGAATTCATTCGACCAAGTTCCTCACCTTGGGGAGCTTCGGTCCTCTTTGTGAAAAAGAAAGACGGTTCTTTCAGGATGTGCATCGACTACCGAGAATTGAACAAACTAACCGTAAAGAATCGATACCCACTCCCCCGAATTGATGACTTATTCGACCAACTTCAGGGGTCAAGCTTTTACTCGAAAATCGACCTACGTTCAGGTTATCACCAACTACGTGTTCGAGACGACGACATCCCGAAAACCGCATTCCGAACTTGTTACGGACACTACGAGTTCCAGGTTATGTCTTTCGGCTTAACCAACGCACCGGCTGTATTCATGGATCTTATGAATCGGGTGTGCAAACCTTACCTTGATAAGTTCGTCATCGTATTCATCGATGACATTCTGATTTACTCTCGTGACGAGGAAGAACACAAACAACATCTTAGAACGATTCTTGAATTGCTCAATAGGGAGAAATTGTATGCCAAGTTTTCTAAATGCGAATTCTGGATTCGTACCGTACAATTCCTTGGACACGTCATTGATAACCTATGGATACACGTAGATCTAGCTAAGATCGAGGCAATCAAGTGCTAGTAAGCACCTACGACACCAACCGAAGTTCGTCAATTCTTAGGCCTCGCTGGATACTATCATCGTTTCATTGAAAACTTCTCAAGGATAGCTCAACCTTTGACTACCTTGACTCAGAAAGAAAAGAAATTTGATTGGACTGACAAACAAGAGTCAGCTTTCCAACTCCTGAAATAGAAACTCTGCAGTGCACCGATCTTATCCTTACCCGAAGGCAACGATGATATCGTGGTATACTGTGATGCTTCACACCAAGGTCTCGATTGCGTGTTGATGCAACGAGACAAAGTTATTGCTTACGCCTCTCGCCAACTCAAAATTCACGAAAAGAATTACACGACTCACGACTTAGAGCTAGGAGCCGTTGTATTCGCTCTTAAAATCTGGAGACACTACTTGTATGGTACTAAGTGTACTATCTTTACCGACCATAAAAGTCTCCAACACATCTTCGATCAAAAAGATCCGAACATGAGGCAATGACGATGGGTTGAATTACTCACTGATTACGATTGCGAGATCCGCTATCATTCGGGCAAGGCAAATGTTGTTGCCGATGCCTTAAGTCGAAAGGAACGAGTGAAACCACTTCGAGTTCGAGCCCTCGGTATGACCATTCATAACAACCTCACCACTCAAATTCTCACCGCTCAACTCGAAGCACTCAAAGACGAAAATGTGAAAAACGAAGCCTTGCGAGGCATGGATAAACAGTTCGAAACCAAACCCGATGGGGCCAAATACTTCTCGAACCGAATATGGTTACCAAGTTTTGGAAACTTGCAAGATTTGATGATGGATGAAGCTCACAGATCTCGATACTCAATACATCCCAGAGCTGACAAGATGTATCACGGCATCAAGGAATTATATTGGTGGCCCAACATGAAAGCCGACATAGCTACTTACGTTAGCAAATGTCTAACCTGCTCGAAAGTCAAAGCCGAGTACCAGAAACCCTCGGGATTGCTACAACAACCCAAGATACCACAGCGGAAATGGGAGCAAATTTCCATGGATTTCATTACAAAATTACCAAAAACATCGAGCGGTTGCGATACCATTTGGGTGATCGTAGATCATCTCACCAAATCTGCTCATTTCCTTGCAATCAAGGAAACCGACAAGATGGAACGCCTAACATGAATCTACTTGAAAGAGATTGTTTCCCGACACGGCGTACCAATCTCGATTATCTCTGATAGAGATAGCCGCTTTACTTCTCGCTTTTAGCAGTCACTACAAAAATCTCTTGGTACTCATTTGGATATGAGTACTGCTTATCACCCGCAAACGGATGGCCAAAGCGAACGGACTATACAAACACTGGAGGATATGCTACAAGCCTGCGTAGTTGACTTTGGTAACTCTTGGGAAAACCACTTACCGTTGTGCGAGTTTTCGTACAACAACAGTTATCATACTAGCATTAAGGTTGCGCCGTTTGAGGCACTCTATAGACGAAAGTGTCGTTCACCTATTTGTTGGACCGAGGTGGGAGATAGCCAACTCACTGGTCCTGAAATCATTCACGAAATGACTGAGAAAATCGTAAGCATTCAAAACCGGCTGAAGGCCGAACGTGATCGTCAGAAAAGTTATGCTGACGTGAGACGCAAACACCTCAAGTTTGAGGTCGGAGAAAAAGTACTTTTGAAAGTGTCACCTTGGAAAGGTGTCATTCGTTTTGGTAAACGCGGAAAACTGAATCCCAGATACATCGGACCATTCGAAATCTTGGAAAGGATTGGTCTAGTGGCATATCGCCTACAATGACCTTCTGAGCTTAGCAGCGTGCATAACACGTTCCACATTTCTAATCTTAAGAAATGTCTGTCTGATGAGACACTGATTATACCACTCGACGAAATCCATATTGATGACAAACTCCATTTTGTCGAGGAACCCATTGAAATCATGGACCGTGAGGTCAAACGATTGAAACAGAGTCGCATTCCCATTGTTAAAGTTCGATGGAATTATAGGCGAGGCCCTGAATTCACCTAGGAACGAGAAGACCAGATACGCGAGAAATACCTACCTTCTTCTCGGACCCCACTCAGACCCCAACTACAAACTAATTTCGGGACGAAATTTCTTTAACAAGGGGAGAATGTGACAACCCGTACTTAAGCGTATTAGATTACCTTAAGCTTGCTTGTAATTACTTGTAATTACTTGTATTTAGTATGGAATAGGACTAATTACTTGTAATATTTCGTATATTGAATATACACACGTACGTAATAAATGAATATTATGCGATTTGTTCGGATGGATTCCGACACACCCGGCCATTGGTGAACCTTTTCATATGAAACGTAAATGTATTTTTAAGTTAAAATAGTCGTTATTTACCTTGTATTATTATATTATAATAATATACGCGAGAAACTAAACGTAACGAACACAAGAAAATACGCAAATCGAGCTCGACACCCAAACGAAACCCGAAATCCCACTAAACCCTAACCCCTAAACCCCAAACCCTAAACGCAACACTAACACATGTGTTACTAATTTGTAAACCCACCAAAAAATGGAAAGAAAAAAAAAAGTTGTCAAAAGTATGCCTTGAGGGACGGCAAATCGAAGAGGATAAAACGCTGAATTTTATAGTGCAATTTTTATAATTTTTCGACTTACCGTTTGTGAGATATTTAATTTTAAAAAAGATGGTGAAAATGGGTATTTGATAAAAATGAATGGTTGAGATTGATTCCCTCATTCTCACACAAATTTCTATTCTCATTTGAACCCCACCCTCTCTCTTATATATTATATATGAGGAAAGTTCAAAAAATAATGGTAAAAAAATGGAGAATGGAGGAACTAATAGGATTGCTCCATTTCAAAAACTCATTTTCACTTTTTTTTCAAAGTTAAATACCTTACAAACCGTATGTATATAAATAATAAAACTTACATATTCGAAATCAGCGTCTTTTTCTCTTCAATTCTAGATCCAACAAGCTATACTTTTGACAAAGTTTGTTTTTTTTCATTTTTATTGGGTTTTTAATAATTTGTAATAAATCATATGTGATTTAACACTAAAAAATAATTGCATCCGCTTATATCTTCGATTAAACTTTAAATTCATATCGTTGATGATTTAAAGAGATTAAAACATGAAAAACTAAGTTGTAATCACATGCGATGGAATATCAAAGTATCAATCACATGTGATTAAAGAGTAATAAAATACGAATTTTCAAATCATTGACTATAATTATATAAATAAGTAAAAATCAAGTTGAAATCATAAATGAATTATCATATATCATTAAATTTCTCATCAAATATCAATTTTTACATGAAAATCATATGTGATTATATACAAAATCATATGTGATTATATAACAAATCACTTGTGATTAAATGTACAAATAACAAGCACATGTGATTTTTAATGAAAGCTAATGCAATTTTATAATTTTTATTTATAACTATTAATGTTGATGAATATTAAGTTGCAATCACGTATTAAATAACATATACCATGAATAAATAATCGTGAACAAATTTTAATTTTTTATCATAAATCGTATGTGATTATATTGTAGAATCCGGTAAAAAAAATGAAGAAAACAAAATTAATCGAAAGTATAGCTTATGACATCTCTAATCGAAGAAAAAAAAATGTTGGTTCCGAATATGTAATTTTCATAATTTATGGATTTACGGTTTGTGAGATAATTAACCACGGGGGTAAAAATAGAAGTGATTTTTGTAGAGGAATGGAGCAATCCTATGGTTTTCTCATTCTCTATTTTTTTGCATTCTTATAAGAACCCACATATATATATATATATATATATATATATATATATATATATATATATATAGGGTTCGGATCCAATAGAACAATGCTTAAGGTAGAATAAATAGAATAGGGTCTCAGCCTGCCATGTGTCATATATCTTTAAAACTAGTCAAAGGGTATTATAGTAATTTTACTTTCATATTTATTATTAAATTGTTAATGTTAAATAATAATAATAATAATAATAATAATAATAATAATAATAATAATAATAATAATAATAATAATAATAATAATAATAATAATAATATATCCCTCCCCTTTTGCAGGTAACAGCCGTCACCACCCACTCATTCACAAACCCTAGCCACTGCCCATCGCCACTTCATTTTTCCCGACCAAAATAATAGCCGAATTACACCCACGACCAACAGTCAGACTACAACCGGCCATGACCATCAATCAACTTGTGAACACTCTAGCCGCCGACATGTTCTCGAATTCTTTTGTTGACAATCTGAACAAGGTTGCACACATCTGTAACACCCTCAAATTTCGGGTTGCGAAAGCGGTCGGGTCGGGGTGTTACCAATCAAATATCACAAGCACAAGGTACATAATGAACGACTCTAAATGAGACGTTTTGAAAATAGTAATTACATTACTGAATAAGATGTTTACAAAACATTTGAGTTCGTAAAGTAATTCATTACATTTCTAATAATATAAAAGTATGCAATGAAATCCAGTGTTGAAAAGTATGCGACTCGAGCTAGGATCCTGATGGGCCGATCCTACTAAAACAGTACCTGAAAATGCACACTAAAACGGTCAGCTGGAAAGCTGGTGAGTTCACAGGTTTAGTTCAACAAATTTGTAATGTTGAAAAACATTATAAGATACGAAAATAGTTTGTAAATTGTGTGATGATGTTAAGCCATGATTGCTCCCATGAGCAATATTGCGGACCATTAAGTAAACCTACAGATCTCAGTCAATAGGGTACTAATGGTGATAACTTGAGAACAAGCATAAACTAGTGTGAATTCTATTACAACGAGTACAACTCGTAGCAATACTAATGAGAACAAGTATTAACCTATATTAATACTAATGATGGTGAGTAACAACTCATAATGATTTACTAATGACGAGTAACAACTCTTAATGATTTACTAATGACGAGTAACAACTCTTAATGATTACTAATGATGGGTAACAACTCTTAATGATTACTAATGATGGGTAACAACTCTTAATGATTACTAATGACGGGTAACAACTCGTAGTGATTTAAAATGATGACGAGTAACAACTCGTATTGGTTTAAAATGATGACGAGTAACAACTCGTATTGGTTTAAAATGATGACGAGTAACAACTCGTATTGGTTTAAAATGATGACGAGTAACAACTCGTATTGGTTTAAAATGATGACGAGTAACAACTCGTATTGATTTAAAATGATGACGAGTAACAACTCGTATTGGTTTAAAATGATGACTAGCAGCAGCTAGCATGGCTTTATTTATCACTAGCAGTAGCTAGTATGGCTTTATTGATCACTAGCAGCAGCTAGTATGGCTTTATTGATCACTAGCAGTAGCTAGCATGGCTTTATTGAATGAAATTGAGAGTCGGTAGTACTACGACGTGGCCGACTAAGAAATTGAAAGCCAGCAGTACTATGACATGCCTGACTAGAATATTGGTGGTTGTATAAATGTATGTATTTTAATACACATAAATGAATTGTAGATAGCACTAAGTGCTTGAGATAACATATATGTAAGTATATAAATATATATATATATATATATATATATATATATATATATATATATATATATATATATATATATATATATATACTTAGTTAACAAATACAACACACAGAATATTATCGATTATGATTTAACATAGAAATGATGCAGGTACTCAAGTGGTGCCTACGATTGTCATATCATATATGAAAACGATTTAACGTATTTATGGATGTACAACATAACTTAGATATTGGGTGTAGCAAGATGAACCTAGGTATGAACAGTCATCACCTAAGTGTATGGATACAGTACGAAGTACTATACTAATGTATGCTACTATTGTATACTCCTAGCCTCCAGCCTAGCAAGTATATTGAAATCTATGGGTGATGTTCACTCAAGTACTAGCCTAAGCCTAGTAATTATGGAACATGAGAGTTGGGAATAGCTATGGTCCCTATAGCAATCACATGAATACTTAACACATTTAAGTATATTTGAGAAAAGTATTTGATGTGGAAACATAATATTTATGTCAAATGGATTGAATTCATTAAACAATGAAATGATTTAACTGAGTATGCATTCTCCCCCAAAACATATAAAACAATTAAAAGGAGGGGCTATGAACTCACCTTTGGTTGCTAGCGTTCCTAAGATACGCGTGATCCAATGGAAATCCCCTAGTGTCCTAAACACGTGAGATTATGTAAGTAATAGACTAATAAGTCGGACTTGTCGAATCGTGCAATTATTCACTTGTTATTAAAGTTTAGGGATTTTGTACGGCCCGTTGGTGTGTTTTGTAATAGTTATTCCAAAGTATAATTATTATAATGTTGTCACAATGTACTTATAAAAGTATATTTGTTTCGAGTATAAATCTTAACATATTTTATTTGATTTCCATGTTCGGTTTTAAAGTCAAACGTGCTCGGTTTGACCCGAGACTTTTACACTAGTCTTAAATATGTCAAATAAGTGTTATCAAATTATTATTTCGTTTCGTGGGTCTCTCGAAGTGTCCTTTTCACAAAATTACCAAAACAGCCTTTGTAGTTATATTTTCCAGATTTTGTACTCGATTGAGCTCTCGATTTGACCCATTTGTATTCCGATTCAAGCCTAACCAAAAATCACAGATGTTCCTCTAGGTGTATGGTTCATTTCTGCATTTTATGATAATCTTATAAGTCCATTTACTATTTTAAACAAAAATTAGAATGCAAGGTGGTCGGATTTGGTCTAAAAACGAACTCAGCTCATAGATCGACTCCTACTCAAGAATCTGTGGGTTTTCAAGTCGGTCCATAGAAGAACTTTTTGTATATGACAAAATTAGAAAGATTTCCCAAGTGGTCTCACACGTTTTTGAGGTTTAGAACTCGAGATATGGCCTCGAGAAGTTACTGAAAGTTTCTGTCCGCCGGAACAGTAGTTCTATATCACCGGAGAAAATTATTTTAAAATAGTAAACGAAGTCGAAATGTTACGAAAAAGATTTTGTTAGAAATCTTACTTCTTGAACTTCATTTTAAGCTTAAGAAACGTTCATTTTCGTGTTGTAATGATTTTTCTAAAATTCGTTAAAGTGAACTTATAAATCTGGACAGATTATATTTTTAGAGATTTCGAGTTATAAAACGCGTTTCAGTTAATTATTGGGATATATTATGGTTGAGTGAGCACTATAACATGTTAATATACATATTAAAAGTATTATGAAAGAGTTTTGAAGTCCTTACAAAGTTAGTACAACCGAGAAGAAGAAGAAGAGGTTGATGTGCTCGTTTCATCGCGTTTTCTTGATTTTCGAAGTGGCGGTTGATGGTGATTCATGGTGGTGATATGGTGGTGTGTGGTGGCTGTGGTGACAGCCTATGGAGGCTGTAAAATTCGTTCACAAGGGAGAGAGGGAGAGAAATTGGAGATAGAGAGATATGAGGAAAATGATTGAATGAATTAAATGAGGTTGGTGATGTTTTTTTTTTTAGTCAACAACATGGTATGCCATACCATTGCATGTGGCTGATTTTCAGCAGATTTTCATGGGTCCCACCCCACATGGGTGTGTAAAACTTGTTCCCAAAGTTTCGTTGTGCGCGGTGCCCGTTCGTTTCGTCGTTCGTTTAAACGTTATACGTTTTATAGTATACGTTTTATTATCGGTTTAAAACACGATATTTTTAAT
The DNA here is from genome assembly GCA_949592205.1 of Helichrysum umbraculigerum. Taxonomy (NCBI): domain Eukaryota; kingdom Viridiplantae; phylum Streptophyta; class Magnoliopsida; order Asterales; family Asteraceae; genus Helichrysum; species Helichrysum umbraculigerum. The sequence continues at coordinate 67,605,965 of CATIUR010000003.1, forward strand.
AAATGTTTTACTCAAAATAATATATATTTTAAGTTACTAAAATAATTTTCGAGTCTTCGTTTGGTCGTCAGTTGCGAATCTTGTGTTTGTTTAAATCGGGTAACGTTTTTAAACGTTATTTCCGTATGTGTTTATTCATAATGTTTTTACTTGAAGTATTTTATCAAAATACTTTATAATGAGTTATAAAAATATAACTTGATGTTATCCCCTTCGTCGGGCGCGTTTAACGCATTTTGGTCGCGTATAAGTTATTTGTACGATACGAAATACTTTGTATATATTATCGAAATAATATATAATATATAATGAGGGTATTAAATAATATTTCTATATTACTTAATACTTATGTTTCACCAGCGTCCATTTTGAGTTTCTGCGTTCTGCCCGTTTTGTTTATATGCGATTATTTAAATAATCGTTTTATGTTATATATATTTACATATATAATACTTGTACTCTTTGGTATTTAGCGTATATAATACGCAGAATAAAAGTTTAAATTGGGTTCAAATTTTGGGTCATTTTTTACCAGGTGTTACAACATCCATGGAACCACAAACCATCGTCATTGAACTCTCGCGCCCGACTATAGCATGCCGAGGTAGAACCCAATCGCCGCGGACCACGCTTGTCCGACAAGTTTCATCCATCTCCTTTTTGTGTTCATACTATCACAGCATCAACCGGTTCAAAGATAAATATATTAAATCTGGTTGTGCATCAAGATTAGACTATTGTGCATCAAGATTAGACTATTGTGCATCAGTAGCGTTAAGTGTTCGTGAATCAATTTAAAGATCGTTTGTAACAAGGGTTTGTTAGTTCATGAGTCTGTGCATTATTATGTTTGTATGTATGTGAATCGTGAATCAAATCTGTGAATCAAGTTGGAAATCAAGAATTATGAATCAATTCTTATCGTTTCGATAATATTAGTAATTAATTTAATTTACAGTGCATCAATTTCTATACCAATTTGTGAATCATATTAATTAATGAATTTAATTTAAAGGTGCATCAGTATATTACAACTTCTACAGCCAAACGTACAACCACACTCTTCGTTTCACTCTGACATTTTGTTGTGCATCGGATTAGTTCTGGTTTAATGTGTGCAAAAAGTCATTTTTGCCCTCAACAACTATTAAAGACGTTTTGACTTTCTTATAATATTGATCTAGTCTGATTATGATCTAATGGCTGATATTTTGTTTTACTTATTTTATTTTAACAATTGTTTCACAATAACCAATCCCTATATATATATATATATATATATATATATATATATATATATATATATATATAATTAAAAGAAAGTCATAACTAAATTATCACCCTAATTTTAAACCCTTTTAAATGAATCATGAGAACTTCGATTTAAAGCCATTGATCTATATTTCTCATGGTGATTAGTAAATCATAAAAAGAATAGGCTACAAACTGACGATATTGCCCTTCTAAAATTAACCTAAATTCAGAAAATGTCTCCACCATTTTAAAAGAAGATTTTAGTCAACTTTCCTACAAATCAATAATGCAACCATAATTTTTATTTTAAGAAATTTATTTATATACAACTCAAACCCAACTTAATTATAATATTACATATTAAAAAATCTAATTTATTCATCTTTTATACTAAATAAATATACATATACAAATAACTTAATTTAAATTCAAACAGCTTAAGTCATTAAATAGATTTTTTAAATTAAGCTCTCAGCGAAATAAATATCATAAATTTTGGACCATTAAAATCCATTAATATTGTCATGTATTAGCATAAGACCCTTGCAATGCAACGAAATTAAATTTTTTTCATTTGACCGTGTAAGATTATTTATGATGGTTTAAATTGCTACTTAAATTAAAACCGTTGACATTATAAAAATCTATCTAGATTTTTTCATTTGACGATGTATGATAAGTTATGATGATTTAAAGGGATAATTATAAAAACAAAATATTTTGGCTAAATGTTTAAAGAAAATATATTGTATGGCTTACATTGTTACTAAAAATAAACGTTGTCATTCACCAATACTCATTATTCATACACAGGTTTATATATGATCTATAAGAACTCTCATCCAATCGTGACAACTTATATTTTGTTGAATATTGTTAAAATTAATCAATATCTATGTACCAAACTATATATATAATTAAAAATGAATTTTTAAGTTTTAAACAAACTAATAATTACATAGTATAAGTCAGGATATGAAAAGTTGAAGATGTTGCAATTTATATACTCCCTCCGTCCCAAATTGTTTGTCCATCTTACTATTTATACTTGTCCCAAAATAATTGTTCACTTTCAAAAATAAATATGCATTAATGTTTATATTTCCTATATTACCCTTAACTTTACAACTACACACACCTCAAAGAAAATAATTTAATTAATGATTGAGGGTTAAATTTGTCATTATACTAAGGTCAAAGCTGCATTTAATGTAATTTTCTTAATATGTGTGTTTTCAACTTGGTGACAAACAATTTGGGACGGAGGGAGTATTAAAACACCGTAGGTTGTGGAGTTGTTGACTTGGTTGTAAATCAAGACATTTAATCAACTTTATCTTTTAACTCTCGAAAATGCAACATATGAATTATAAAAAAATGTTATAGATGAACATAGTTAATAGTAAAAACATACAAATAATGTCCACACCAATTTTATGTTTATTAATATGGTGTTATGTGAACCATTTTACATTTATAGCATGAATCTAAAAATGGTGGTGATTTATTTTTATAAATGAAAATATGTACATTTTATAGTAATATGTAGGGTTCGTATATAGATAAAAAGCTATTATGATAAAATATATTTGTTATAAATTGTATATTTTGTAGGATCAAGTGAATGATAGTGTAATCATGGCTAAAAAGGTATATGTTGTTGACGTAACTTTGTACTATTTTTATAGATAATATAGTATTAAAGATAATATAATAAATTATATATGTTTGTATATTCTGTAGAAATTAATATATTGAGACAAATAAAACACAATGAATTGTATGGAGACGACAAATGATAATGATTAGATGTATTCATAAGAAATTGTATTTGAAGGATGTTTGTTATCTAGAATCGATAATGGATACGAGTAAAAAAAAATTGAATTAGGAATCATCACAAAATGGAAGGTAGTAGTTTGTGATGAATTTAAAATCTTGAAAACTTTTTAGATGAGAGTCTTAGGAATTTTGAACGCATTTATAAAAAAACTAATGTGATAATGTGGCATAGCTAGGAAGCTTCAAGAGAAACCTAACGTGATGATGTGACATAGTTAATAAGCAAGTAACAAACCTTCTCTTTATATAAATGTATATATTTTTTACTTTAAATTCTATTTAAGTTTGTGCATTTTATGTTCATGATAATTACCCATACAATTAACTTTAGTCCACACAATTATTTACTATATATAAAACTAAAAACATATATAACTACATTCTTTCAAACATCGATACCTAATAAAGCAATTAATTTATACATTATATACTTACTTACTTTCATTATCATACTTACACATCCATACTTACTTACTTATCATTATAGAACTTACAAGATTCAAACATAATTGTACTAACATTATAATACTCTGAATTTTTTATCATTATTATTGGTTGGAAGAGCTCTTTTGATTTACCCCGCGAATTTTACGGGTTATGATCAAGTTGAGTATAAAAAAGAACATATTAAAAATATGTGCTTAAATGTCAATTCTCATACGTAGATCTTACACTTGACTACGATAATATTAGCTCAATCTTATATTGAAATAATTACATTTTATTTACGATAACAAATACATGTCATTTGTGATTTATATCAACAACTGGATGCAAAACTAAATAAAATATATGTTATGTTAAAATAGGGAAAGATGGTTTATTTTCAAGTTCGAAGTAAAATAAATTTAACTAAAAATTTTTGAATGACCGTAACACATCTCTTTTTATGTAGTATGTCACATCTTCTATTATATTGAAAACTCCATCTAAATTTGTTATATGGATATTTATATATTAATAAGCTTTATATTATATTGTTGCAATAAAGCTACAACCTTTTATGTTAAATTTGTTATATACATACTTGCACAATATGTAATGTTCTCTAATGATATCTTGAACATTAGTGCTACTTAAAGCTTACAGTAAAAAAAAACATTATTTTTCTAGCTTCATTGACTAACTTAATAACTTTAAAATCACATTTTTAAATACAATATATTAAATCTTCGGCCATTTTTCCATTTACTTCGTACCATTTATTAACTTAATAATTAACCAATTTGTAATTCATATCATACACTACAAGAAATACGCGGATTACCCACGAAATTTACCCACGGAAACTGATTCGTGGGTATATACCCACATATTTCCCACAAATTAACCACGATCCGCGATTTAAAGGATTGACCAAACTTACCCTCGATTTCCTCACGGATTTACCCATGAATTTACCCAGAGAATTAATTTTTATGTTTAAGTTGTGGGTAAATTATTGTAGTCGAAATATTTTTCGCGAATTAGCTACGAATTTAGTTTTCATGGGTAAATATATGGCTAATACTGTGGGTAAAATTATACTAGCCACGAATTACACACAAAAATAAATTTATGGGTATATTTTTGTGGGAAATTTATGTGTAAATATATCCCCATGGTTTTACTCACGTTCTGTTTTAGTGGGTGTTTTATCAGGTGTAGTTTTATGTGGGTATTTTGTGGGTAAATGTGTACCCACAACTTTAGACATGTTTTGTATCGTGGGTATTTGGCCTTGAGTCATTTTTTGTGAGTAAATTGTGGGTGAACATATACCCACAACTAGGTATGTTGTTGTGGGTGTTTTGTTGTGGTTAATTTTGTGTGTAATTAATGGGTGATATATGCATACACTGTTACTCACGTGGGCATTTTGTGGGTAAACTATGGGTAAACATATACTCACGATTTATTATGTTATCGTGTGTATTTTGTTGTGGGTAATGGTACGGGTAATTCATGGGTAATAATCACATTGCTATTGAATTGTTGTTATTAAAATGTGATGACATATGTTGTATACTGTTTTTCTATGCATAAACTGTTTCAAGCATCCCTTAATGGTTGGAGATGGACTTACGATTTGAAATATTTATCGTTTTAGAGTAAATTGAATAACAAACGATTTTGTGAATTGCACGTCGACGTGCTAATGTCACGTGCGCCCCGAACAGAGTATCTAATTAATAGTGGTTTTAATTGTGCATTTGCTGTTAACTAATTACTAAGTTCATTAAAATGTATTTTGGCTGCATATAACTTATAATATAATGTAATGATAATTGATGTGCCTTATTGAGATCATTGGATCATGTCAAATAATCCTTATTTAATAACTATTCCACTTTTAATAAATTGTTTCACCGAAATTAATAAATTTCAATTTTCGGATGACGTCACCAAAACCAATTTACACTACATTAACCACCGAGTCGAGCTTGGCTCGACTCATTTAGAGTAAGCTCGAGCTCGGCTCGAAAGCTCGACGAGCTTTTAATTTGTAGGTCCCAAACTACAAACAATGTGTTGGGGGGGGGGGGGGGGGGGGGGGGATTGAATACAACTAATTCAAATTTCTCGTTAACTAACTTAATAGATTTTATAAAAAATGATAAGAACATAGTGTAATTTTCAACTTAATTCTTCATTGATTATGAATCAAAGAAAACAATGATAAGAACATAGTGTAATTTTCAACTTAATTCTTCATTGATTATGAATCAAAGAATTATAAGTTAGTTATAGCAGAATTACTAACTGTTGAAACAGATTCTAACACTCTCTACTCAAGCTCAAGAACACACTGTGAGCTGATTATAAGGAATGCTACTACATTTACCCTTTATCAATTGATTGATTGACTCTTTGCAAATTATGATAAGTCTTCTATTTATAGGCGAGCATCAAGCCTTCCATTATCCCTTCAACCAATCAAATGCATGCACGCGTCTTCAGATCCATCATCCATGGGGGAATGTCGGACGTGCCCCTGGAATTCTCTGATTGTACTGCAGACACAATCTGCAGTGTGCAGACACTGTCTTGCATGCTGTACACGCGCCGTCGTATTGGTTAAGCAAAGCAGAGGGTGCACCATGCCACAAACGTCCACCATTGCCAGTTGTATATCTTCGTACACTGTTTCAGGTCTTGTCTGGGCACATATTGATGCACCAAAGTGTTGTGAAAATCATCAAATTGAATTTGCAACAATCTTGATGATCTGCATTCTCTAAGCTGGCTTCGAATAAACTTCAGTCCCACCGCTGGGTCTTTAGTCTCTATCTTCAACTTCATCTTTGACTTGTTGAATGTAAACATAGGTAGCAAGCTCAAGAAACAACTTCTATTGAACACACATGAAAGCTGGTCATGTAGGATTCTCTGAGCTGGTTGTGCATAGCCGACTCATAGAAATCCTTTGGACCCAACACACAGACTAACTTGTATGTTGTTTGAACTATCTGTTTAAGTCTTTATGCTAGCTGTATATAGAACTTCTTTAGTGTTATTCTCAAGTTGTTGTCATCATAAAATCAAGTAAAAAGGGTCATGCTTCAACAGCTTTTACGATGCAGGCTGGAACTAGATTCAAAAATGTTTTTTAATGGCTCAAGCTCGGCTCGAAAAGCTCGAATTTGTATATAAAATTAATTTTTTATATTCTAAATTATTTTTTTATATATTTAAAAATAAAGATCAATAATAAAGATCATTTCAATTTTATATATAATTAAAATACATCATGAAAACAAGTCAAAAACTATGTAAAATAGTATACCAATTTCAAAACATGCATAATACCAGTATCATTTACATATCAAAAATTACATATATATGTACATACAAATATAGATATAATTAAGGCTCGAAAATATAACACCCCTCATTTCACTAATTTAAATACAATAAATCGGAAGCGTAAATCCAAATAACTAGTAATAGTTTACACCATTTTATCTTCATATAAAATTCAACCTTTTAAAACATAACTTCTCGACAGAGGTGTTATATTAAAAACATGTTAAAACATTATTTTATACAATTCCACTATCAGAGTAACGCCTCAAGGTCAAACATTCCTTCTAGTTCAACTTCTTGCCCACCCAATACAATAGCCAAAACCTGCAAGAAGGGATAATGTGGGGGATTAGCATAACGCTAAGTGAGCAGATACTAATCAACAACCTAACTTAGCGCAACAACTTTGTGTACAACAATTAGCACTAAACAAGCCAGTACCCAATACAAGACATCAGCAATGCATCAGTTCAACAATGCAACAATTCAACTAATCAACAACACCATAATGAGGATCGGCGGCTCTGGGGATAACCATTAACCCGGGAGGCTCCCCAAGAACACTTACCCAACCTATCCGTATGGCCATACGGACGAGACCGATAGCTAGTGATTATCTTCAACTAACACAGGAGATGTGTTAAACTTTGGATAACCAACTAGCCCAACCAACAGTTCAACAACTCGTTGCCTCATTAACAACTGATGCCCGAAGGCCAATTAACTCAAGTGATCACGTAATCAACAAGTCACATATTCAACTAGTCAACATATCAACAGTATTATTACTATCCGCATAAACATCAATGCAAATAATAAAGTAATAACACGTTACTTGTTGTAACCAAACTTGTTACAACCAAGTTACGCTGAGGATTAGAGATCCACTCACCGATCACCTCAGGCATCCACTCAGTAGTCTAATATCACTGAGCCTTCTGCACATCTGACAATACAGTAGAATAATTCAAGTTAGTTACATGTCTCCAAGGTATATAACACCATTCAAATATACTTACATCAACAATTCAAATTATCAATACCAAATTCATACGTATTGAATTAGATATCATTATAATCATTTTTCAACTACACATTAATCATATTAGTACTTATAGTCATTTCACATTATTCATTCCAAGAGTATGAATAATCACCTTTAACATCATTAGTTCGCCATCACTTATCAAATTATGATCATTAACAACACTTCATCATTTAACCTATTATAATTATTACTAATCCATCAAAACACCTCATAATTATCATAACTACCATAAACACTTAATTAACTTTACACATTTTAGCTTGAACATAACTAATCATCATCATGAATCAACACTTATTTAATTAAACACCATTACTCTAGGCTTTAAAGCTATGAATTTTACATAAACAACTAAACCCCTAACTATCTATATGATCATTCATCAATTTCTACATTTTCAAGGTAGGGTTTCACTTCTAATCATGAAATTAACATCCACTAACAATTATTAATGCATTTCAAGCTTCAATTTCAACTTACACATACTAATTTAATCAAATACTCAAAACCCAATTTCTAGGGTTACATAAAATTCAAGAAATAGTAATTAAAACATGTTTATGATGATGATGGAATGATTATTCCATGTTATTAAAGCTTAACTAACATCAATTCAACCATTTGAAGCTCTAATTTCGGATTAAAGTCAAGAACATCAAAACCCCCAATTTCTAGATTTTAGAAAATGAAGAACACAAGATTATACCTTGATTAGATTGATTAAAGGGGCTTGAATTTGAGTTCTAGAGCTTCAATTCCATGTTATGAGATGATTTGGGTGAATTGATTTGGGGTTTCTCATATTTTGGTATGTATGTATGTGCGTACGTATGTATGTATATAGATATATGATGAAAGTTATAAACCGACTCAAAATAGAGTATAACATATAATTGGTTAATTTTCATTCCCCGTGCCTATCATTGCCTGGAACTTAAAAACCATTTGCGGGAAAACATCATTTTATTTTACCGTCAACTAGATTAAATTAAAACAATTAATAATTTATTAGTCACAATAAATTATTCGACTCTTTTACCCATTTATTTTCAAATAAATCACCGAAACTATTTTCTGACACATTAAATAATAATTCACAGTCAGAAAATATTAAAATACTACTAGACCCAGAAACAGGGTGTTACAGAAAAGCTCGAGCCGAGCTCGGCTTGATATATTGATGGAGGCCCAAGTATTGAAGATCGAGCCCACATGTTTCTGGAGGCCCACGAGCGTGTCACAAAAAGGGCTGCACGGAAAAGGGCGTAACTTGGGCTACTTGGCTCCGTTTCAGGCCCATGAGTAGGCGAATCGAAGCTCGGTTCGAGGCCCACCAAGCCGCTAACCACCATAGGCCCATGCTCGAAGCCCAAAAACGGCTCCGTTTGGAAGATATGACCCATTTTAGAATTTTTCTGTTCATTTTGGATTTTTGTTTTGGGTTTTACGTTTGGCCCGTTATGTTTTAAGGGCCCGTTTAAAATTCTGGTTGTTATTTATGCTTTCTTCTTCATTGTAATGAACTCAGTTTTTCAATTTCAAGAATTTCGATTTCACTCTCAATTTGTGAATCATTTCCCATTTCACGGTATTCTTTTGTGAATCAACGTGTTTTTGGAAGAGGTTTCTCCTGATATTCACAGGAATCAACAGGTTTAACCTATTATCTCACTTTTGCACTACATCGTATATATTTCAAGCTTGATATTTAAGCTCGAGCTAGTGCTCGAACTTGATAAAAGCTCGACTCGATCAAGCTCAAACTCAAGCCGAGCTCGAGTTGCTCGATAAAAGCTCAACTCGTTTGCAGCCTTAATTAGATTATTCCATAATCCACTAAGATCGTGCAAGTAATTTTTTTATGTGTAAATGTTGTAATAGTTTTTTTTTATTATAAATTATTATTATTATTATTATTATTATTATTAGTATCATTATTAGCTATTATCATAAGGATCGAATAATAGGTTCAACTATTCTTTTTATTTTTAGATTACTGGGATTCATGTTTTATATTTTTTTTTTATTTTTTTTTTAACTCTATGTTGCTATTATTATCTTTGCAAGATATGGAGAAAAATTAAAATAAAAAAGTTGAGAACTGACTCGAACATCAGACCATTCTCGTATATACACATTTACTTTAACGCCAAGCTATAGAAACTTATTAGAACTGGCATCTCATATTTTATATATATACAGATTACATGTGTCTCATTAATTGAATGGGTCTGTCGAGCAAACTTTCATACAAATATAACATTGGATTGGGTTTAACTATTTTACGAAAATCAAATTACGCGCGTTTTATTCGAACGTGGTGACGGTTTTTGAGCAATATTATCGGAAGCATTCTATGAAACTGATTGTAGTGCTTCAGATCATTGGGAAATACCATATCTTTGTGTGGAGCAACAACGATGAACGGTGCAAAGCCAACTCCGACTTTGAGGTAAAATTATCTAAATCTAAGTTATTTTTTCATTCAATTGCAACAAACTGGATAACTCATTACCGAATTCACTGGTGGGTAGGGTGGTCGATGTTAGGGTATCTAGTGTTTTTGGGATTGAGATGGTTTTAGGGTTTGTAAAAACTTGATGTTGGTATGGATTGAAAGTGATGGTGGATTATATAATTCTAAAAGCTAAATTGAAATGTTTAATTCGCTAATTTGTTTCTTACTTGTGTTTATTTTTTTAATTGAAATGTTATTTGTGAGTTTGATTGATTTTTTTTCCTACCGTATTTATAGTTTTTGTGTATGTATTGATTAATTATAAGTACCATGTTATTGTAAGAAAGATACAACTCATCAAGTATATCAAACAATCGATTGGATTGCTTTTATTAAAATGTATTGTAGATATGGTTGTTCATATATGTTTCGAAGAAGGCATGATAGCAACTTGTAATAAACTGCATATTTGATATGGTGACCTTTATTTGCATTAAACTTATATATCTTGCCATTATTAATACCGTATTGTAAAAATATCATGTTGTTTCATATATTTTCAAGAATGGCTAGAGGAAGAGGAGGATATGGAGGAAGGGGAGGTAGTTCACATTTAATCATTGATGGTGATGACAATGAAACTTTGAGTGACATTCTGAGTGGTTTAACTATCAATGGTGGTGACAATGAAACATCTCATGAAAATATAAATGTTACAAAAGGCTCTTGTTCAGATTTTGGTATCTCCCAAAATTCACTTGATGTAGATGGAAGGAAACAACTCCGTTTGGTGAATGGAGTGTAAGTATTCGTCAATTAATTAATGATTCAAGTGTGATAACAATTTATGTGATTTCGTTAGTTTATTTGATCATTTTCTAACAGCTTACCCAGAACAACGGACTATTCGAGGACCATTACAAAGATACTCAAAGAACGAGTTGATGACAAAGCGTACACGTGGAGAATGGTGTCTCGAGACACTAAAAAGTTTTATTTTGAAGAATTCAAGGTATTTCGAATTCATTAAAATTGTTTACTTAGATTTATATTTCATTTCTAAATGATAATTATTTGCATTAAAAATAGAAATACTATGTATGGGACCCTAAGACTGAAGAACAAGTGAGGAGAGCTTGGAATTTGAATGCTTCAGCACGTTATACAGATTTAATGAGAAACATAAGGCGAAAAATGATGGGACCAACATTTGTAAGTTTGTGTATAAACTTCACTCCAACAATCTGTGTGTGTGTGTGTGTGTTAGTGTGTATATGTACGTATATATGTATATATCTAATAAATATAGTATAGCTTCACATTCAATTATTAACGAGATCGCGTTTTCTTACTTTCACACTTGTCTGCATATTCACATGTCAATGAACAAACTTCCCAAACAAATTCATTCAAGTCACTAATCTAGATTTGCCATGTATTAACCTTGATATCCTTTAGCCTATTCCACTGCATAAATTACTATTACTTTTTTACTTTTAGCACATACCATAGCTTAATCTCCTAATTATATGTTCCCATGTGTGATTTCTCTATCAGTTCCTACAGATATGAACATACACATGGGTCGTTAATCCATTGATGCATTTAAGAAATACCTTTCTACAACTCAAAGTGCGGTGTTTTGATTTTAATTCTGGGATATACGGCCACTTGTAGTAAACATATCCATATGTACATATATTATTTTAAACGAAGATAAACTAACATATCAGTGTTGTAATTTGCTATTCTTATGATGCTCTTTTACCACATTTTATATGCTCTATTTGGTGATGTTTTAGTGTTATTTTTCTGTTGTTTATAAGTTGTTGTTTGCTTAGTTGTATGCAGTTTTTTACTGCATTTTATGCTATATTTGTCTCCTGTAATTTGCTGCTGCAATAATGTTGTTTTATTGCATTTTATACTGTTTTTGGTGGTGCAATGGTGCTGTTCTAATGCTCTTGTGATCCTTTTATTGAGCTGTTACATAATTGTTATCATGTTATTTCTTTGATGCTGTTTTCTAATGTTTTTACAGCACTTTTTTACACCCCCACACAACAAATATTTGGATCTGGGTTTCATAGATTTTTTTTTCTCAAAAAGTTTGTTATTAATCTCATTTTTCTCACATTTTTGTAGGAATCCATGTTGAACCGTCGACCTACTGCATTTGAATTGTTTGTGCGTACTCACGTTAGTCATCAATAGGAAGGTCGAAGTGATGAAGATGATAAAGTGGTCATGTCTAGACTTTTATTGAACAAGTTTATCGTTTTTTTTTCTATGCTTATTTGAATTACTTCTAGACATTTCAACTTGATGGTTTAAGAATTGTTGGTAGTATTGTTTATTTTGCTTTGTAGATTTAAAACTTGTATTAATGATCTTCTATAATAGCATTATGTTTGCCTTAATAGTAGTTAAATATTAAGCTATTTTACATTTTACAAAATATATAGAATTTATTAAAATTTATGATGTTTACCCTCGATTTCTACACACGGATTATTATGGTAAATTACAAATCATTACTCTCGGTTTATACACACGCTTACGTTCATGGTTAATTTTACCCACGAATTATTCAACGTAATATCAAAATATTTACACATGACATTTACACATGAGTATATCAATGGGTAATTTTACACACAGATTACCCATGACTACATCTATGGGAAATTTGGTGTTCTTATGTTAATCCCACAACATATTTACCCACGAATTAAAATAATCACCCACCGAAATTGTCGTGGATAAAATTACCCACGGATGAAAATATTCGTGTATAAACATTTAGCCTCGAAAGGTATACCCATGTACCTATGGTTGTGGGTAATTTGTGGGTATTCGCTTATTAGCCACGAATTTAGGTCATTTACCCACGAATTTGGTCCGTGGGTGATCGGCATGATTCTTGTAGTGATATATTCCAACTCCAAATATTTGACAAACGTAATAAAAAGGAAAAATCACTCTCTAAAGCTCAAATTAAAATCTATTTTTTTTCATGGAACGATAAAAATTAAACTCGGGATATTAGTCTCGACTGATAATAAAAAGAAACCCTGATGACACTCAAAAAGTCAAGTTTTTATGTGTCATTATCTCACCTTTTTAGCCCAAATCATGATGAATATATCTAAAATCAATGATTTATCATTAAAACTCATCAGTTGGGCTAAAATATAGACAACATTTCAAAAATCATCTAAAATGGTCGAAAAACACGATAAATATAACGAAAACGATCATAAGCATTCTCGTTCACGCTTTTGAGCACTTTTTGAGTTCCACTAAGAATTATGACCTCTACTTATGTCATTTTCTTCGTTAGGAAAATACGATCGCGTGGATATAAAGAACGCTGAAAACGGACACCCGAGTCAAAAGTTATGCCCAAACGAAGAATCCAAGCAACCGGAGAAGACCAATACGGGCAAACCAAGCCGGATACGGGGGGAACAAGCCGTATACGGCCATGCACTGACCGTATACTGCCTAGCATGACCGTATACGGCCTTGTGCAGCCGTATACGGCTGGTGTTCTCCCGTATACGGCCTCGTTCTCCCGTATTCAGCCCGTGTTCGCCCGTATCGTGCAATTTCCACCCGAAATACGGCTGGTCCTCCCGTATCGTG